>OY728138.1:1074721568-1075971568 GCA_963277665.1 Viscum album
AAATGGAGTTGAAGGCAATGATTGCAACGACCGCTCCCCCTGTGGCCTTCGCAACCCACACTGCCCCCGCAACACTCTGGATCCCCGGCTGAACCGGCACCGACGCACTGGGCCGAACCGCACCACCCGCTCGTCGCGCCCACCCGTCGACCGCACCAACTGCCAGCCGCGCCTCCTGTAGTCCTCCTGAGCCACCCCAGTCGCGCCCGCCTGCCATCCTTTCGAGCTCCTTCGACCGCACCAGCCCTCCGGCCCCTCGCAACGCCCTAGACGAACCGGCCCGCGACCATGCGGCGCCCCGGCTGAACCAGCGCGTGCCCTGGGCCGAGCGGACCTCATGGCGCACCGAGCCGAACCGACTCCACACCCTAGGTTGAGCCATCCTCGCGGTGCCCTCCATGATGATCTTCCCAGGTGACACCCTCTGGACCAAACCGCCCTTGTGTTGACCCATGGCCGATCCACACCCTCGCGGCAGATCCGCGCCCTCTCGGCTCTCCGCGGCCCCTCGCGGCCTGCTGGGCTGGGCCCAGCGGACCGGGCCGAACATAAAGGGTCAGGTCGGGTTGACTCGAACTGGGTCGGCCCCGACTGGGTCGGTCTGGGTCAGTAAGACCGGGTCAGACTGGACCTGGGCCCACTACGACCCTTTTACGTTCTTTTGTCTATAACTTTGGCATAGGACGTCCGTTTGACGAACCGTCAGTGGTACTAGAAATCATGGAGAGAGATGGTCCCATTGAGTTTACTCCACTGGAGTTTCGGTTTGAGATGGGAAACATTCCAGTTGGATCGGGCACAAATGCAACCGTGCCCCTGGGAGTAAAAGGCTAACAACTAATAGACCGGGCATCCGATTAACGTGAAATATGTTACGTTGAGACCCCTATGACGTGGCAGACCATTGAGATACTTCTCCGCGGTACTTAATGATAGTTGGAGTATGATCCAGTAGCTCATGGAGCAGATCCTCCTACAGTTGAGCAGGCATAGTGTGGAGACCTAGTAGCTGGATAAGACCTGAAAACTGTTGACCATTTGACTCGGAGTGACTCTACTAGCCCATTGTGGAGCGCCTTAGTGTCGTGGAAAACCCACAGTGGCAGAACGTGCTCTGTGGGATGAGGCGGACCCACAATACTCGACCAGAGGAGTACCCCAGCAGGCTATGAGGGGGAGCATGCTTAGTGACACAGCAGACCCACGGTACTCAACATGAGGATTACCTCAATAGTCCAAGGTTAGTGGGAAGTGCGCTTGGTGTCACGGAAAGACAACTGTACTCGATTGGGCAGTAGTTCTCCAGCAGCTAAGGTTTTGATATTGTGAATAAATTCATGGTTGAGCTAAGCCAGTTTTTTTGAGTTTTCCTCATGATTGAGATGGATCACTTGATAACTTAGGTATATGTATGGGCATATACCTATGTAAGGTTAACTGTTGATTTCTCACTTTGTGGTTTATTATTGTTGGATATTGTGAGACCTTGAGGTTCTCGGAGTCCCTACTGAGTATTGTTATACTCACCCCTGCACGGGCTATGCCCGTAAATTGTTGTGTTAGTTGTAGATGACGGACAGCACTGACTGAGGCTGAGAGTACCAGGGAATGACGGTGCCTAGAGGTGGACCATACAACGTGTTGGTACGTGTATGATATGGAAGAATGCGGAGTGCTGAGGAGGATATCTATAAATACCCTTAATTTAGGAATCTCAGAGGATGACCTAGTAGTAGCTTTTATTTCTTTTCTTTAGTTGTATTGTTTTAAATTGTACTTGTACCTTTACTATTGGGCTTGTATTCCGACCCCTTTTACTTTCAGCAATATTTTGGTTATACAGTTTACTCGTGTTCGTATCTTGGTGTGTGTGTTTAGAGTTTATAAAGGCAATTCATTCCAATTTTTAGGGAATTATTCCCTTTATGATAGTCTCCAGCCTCTGTCCTATACAAGGAGGTCTTGGGGTAGTCACGGTACGAGCCCCGGGGGTTGGGCCGTGACAAATTGATATCAGAGGAGTCGGTTCTGCTGCAGAACTCAGGACTCTGATCTTTTCTGTGAAGCAATAGTGTTATGTGTACTGAGTGTGGTTTTTAGTTCAGGGAGTGCAGTGTTGGTGTGGTGCTCGATGTATCAATACACTAAGACCCCAACTTCTGATTTATGACTTAGTGCATGGAAAAACGGATTGCGTGTGTGTTTTCAAAAGTTTTCTTTAACTCAGCTCAACCAGGTCATCTCACCATGCATAATCTTTTAAACATAGTGCACCTGTTTTTTTAGGTTGCCTCCACGTAGACTAAAAACTAGAGTCCCAAGAGTCGTACGCACAGATAGCCCACCGAGTGATGAGGACTCAGTGTAGGGCCCTCTTCCAGTAGACGCAGCAGCGGAGGCACCATCGGTACCACTCCCCGTTGGGACACCGATGCGACCAGCCCTAGAAGTAGACGGTTCACGCCACTTGAGCATGTTGCATGAGTTCCAGCGCCAGAGGCCACCCAGGTTCATGGGAAAGATAGACCCACATGCGGTTAAGGATAGGATGGAGGCTGTGGTGAGAGTTTTATGACTAATAGGGACACCAGTAGACCTCATGGTGATTCTTGCTGCCATCCTTTTATAGGAATCAGTAGGAAGATGGTAGAGCTTGATGCTCCAGGTTCACAAGGAGATGAAGCTTATCTAGGAAGTATTTGAGAGCCTGTTTTAGTCAGAGTTTGTCCGAGCTACTCTTCGTTTAGTGCGCATTTTGGAGCTTCTTCATCTGTAGTAGGGAAACATGACTGTAGCTCATTACTCAGTGAGGTTTACAGACCATTCACGTTACTCCACATATATGGTGTGGGACCCATTATTAAGGACTCGGACCTTCGATCTGGGTATCAGGTGGAAGATCAGGGATTCGGTGATCTCACTCAGCATCCCGACACAGGCAAGGTTGTTAGATAAATCCCTCATAGAGGAGAGTTCCCTTACTAAGTAGTCTCTAGCATTGAGATCCACCACCAGTCGACACATAGTATAGTCTTCTATAGTTGGCAGTAGACAAATTCCATAGAGTTCCAAGTGGACTAGACATACAAGTGGATGATACCAGGATTCAGATTCGGTTGTGCGGGGCACTCGAGGCTAAGACAGACATGCTAGGAGTGAGCAGTGTTACGTTTGCGGTGGGTAGGGTCACATGACTCGTGACTGTATGACCCGCTGTTCGGATGATCAGCAGATGGTCAAAGGACTTCCTAGGTAGAGACAATGGTTTGATCGAGGCGGTCCACATGGAGCAGGCAGACGAGGGAGAGGAGCTGGCTGTTCAGCTGGCAGTGGGTGACGTTTCGAGATTTTACCAACACCACCACCAGGAGGTCCACCTTGATCACAGGCAGCAGGTGGATAGTGTAGAGCTCAGCTCAAGGCAGATGAGGTCTACAATCATGGTGCTCCAAATATGACATGAGGTATGATCTGTGTCTACTCCACCTTAGCTGTAGTGCTTATAGACATAGGTGCCAGTCATTCTATTATTTCCACCACCCTTGTTCAGATCTCGGAGATTCCGACTGAGCCGTTGGATCAATACTTATGTATAGAGACTCCTAAGGGAGTAGATTCGATGATTTAACATTGGTTCTGGTAGTGTGATATTACTATAGGAGGCAAGAACTTCAGCTAGGATCTCCTAGTAGCAGCTTCGATGCCTTACGACGTCATCTTGGGTATGGACTGGTTATCTACAGTTTGTGCTTAGATTGACTGTATTATGCGCAATGTGCGGTGTGTCCACCAGGATGGGACCATGTTTACCTTCACCGGCGATAAGGGATCCTTTGTAGTGTAGGATGGACTTACCCAGAAGAGAGTGCAGCCAACCACTCATCAGTTGGCTAGCCATACCCTTTGAACAGTTGATGTGGAGAGTTCAAATTATCCTGTAGTGGTGGTCCAGTATATGGATGTTTTCCCTGATGATGTCTCAGGTCTACCTCCTTGCAGATAGGTGGAATTTTTTATTTACTTGTACCCCAGGACGACACCGATATCTTCACTAGCGTATTTGATGGCTCCCATGGAGCTTTGTGAGCTGCAGGTACAGCTGGATGACTTGAAGTGGAAGGGATTCATCAGGACTAGTGTTTCTCCCTAGGCATCCCCGATTCTATTCTCCAAGAAGGTAGATGAGAGTTTGAGACTTTTTTTTGACTATCAGCGCCTGAACCAGGTGACCGTGAAGAACAAGTACCCACTCCTGAGGATTGATGACCTCTTTGATCAGCTGAAGGGTGCATGGTGGTTCTCATAGATAGACCTCAAATCTGGCTATCACTATCTCAGAGTTCGAGACGAGGATGTCCAAAATATGTCTTTTAGATGTCGGTATGACCACTACGAGTTCTTAGTTATGCCATTTTCCATAACCAACGATCCGACAGTGTTCATGGGACTCATGAACAAGATCTTTCTGCCATACCATGATCGCGTAGTTGTTGTCTTCATCTATGACATTCTGATCTACTCAGCTACTGAGGAGGAGCATGCATATCATTTTCTGGTAGTACTGGACACAGTCTGAGAGCACCAACTTTATGGTAAGCTCTTGATGTGCTAGTTTTGGATTCAAGAGGATCACTTTCTAGGACATGTCATATCGGAAGCTGGATTTGCAGTGGATCCAGATAAGATTGAGGAGGTACATTCTTGGGAGCCACCTAGGAGTTTGATGGAGGTACGAT
The DNA here is from genome assembly GCA_963277665.1 of Viscum album. Taxonomy (NCBI): domain Eukaryota; kingdom Viridiplantae; phylum Streptophyta; class Magnoliopsida; order Santalales; family Viscaceae; genus Viscum; species Viscum album. Next base: position 1,074,726,305 of record OY728138.1, read on the forward strand.
GTTTATTGGGTTTTTCTGGGTATTACTGGAGGTTTCTTCCAGACTTATCTAGAGTTTCAGCACCACTATCAGCCTTGATGAATAAGGGGAAACGCATTATTTGGATAGAGAGATGCCAACAGAGTTTTCAGGAGCTCATGAAGAGGCTGACTAGTGCCCCCATCCTAAGTCTTACAAAGGAAGGCATAGGGTATGTAGTCTACTATGAGGCATTAGGGACCAGACATGGATGTAACCTGATGCAGGAGTGATAAGTGATCGCATATGGTTCTTGAAAGTTGAGACAACATGAGTATAACTACACTACCCATGACATAGAGTTAGCAACACCGGTCTTCACCATGAAGATATGGCGACACTATCTGATGGGAGAAGGTTTTACCGTGTACTCTAATCATAAGAGTCTCAGGTATAACTTCTCTCAGAAGGACCTAAACCAGAGACAATGACATTGTCTTGAGTTCCTCCATGACTATGACTTTGAGATAGTCTATACTCTTGGTAACGGGAACGTTGTTGCAGATACACTCAGTAAGAGATCTGGTATACAGCTACTAGGCGAGGCGACTGATCTACTAGCCACTTTGCAGATATCCTTTGTGGATAGGGACGGAGCAACTTTTCTACAGACTATTAAAGTCACTCCCCCACTTCTTCTGTGAGTCTAGGAGGCACAACGTGGGGACATTGATTGTGAGACATGATGTGCAAAAATATCCACATGACATGTAACAGAAGGATTTTCTGAATGTGGGGAGCACGTTATCCTCTTCAGAAGACGTACCATGGTACCGATGTCAGTTCAGGAGGACGTGTTGAGTGATTTCCACACTTCCCCTCTAGAGGTAAATCCAGGAGTGGAAAAGATGTACCAAGATCTTCGAAAATAGCAGTGGTGGCCAGTAATGAAGAAAGCAGTTGCAGAGTTTGTCTCTCGATGCCTCACTTTTCACCAAGTGAAGGCGAAGTATCAGGTACCAGCAGGCTTAGTTCATCCCTTAGAGGTCTCAGAGTGGATGTGGGATAGGATATCCATGGACTTCGTGACAGGACATCCACATACATCTAGGGGACATGACTCTATATGGGTTATCATCGATCGACTCACCAAGTCGGCCCACTTCCTATTGATCAGATAATAGGGTTTAGTATAGAGTTTGGGACACCTCTATGTGCAAGAGATTGTACAACTACATGGATTACCTTCGAAGATTGTCTCCGATCGTGATGCCCATTTTACTTCCCGGCTATGGAAGGGGTTGTAGGAGGATATCAGGACATAGATTTATTTGAGCACCGCCTTCCATCCTCAGATGGATGGCCAGACTGAGCGGACCATTTAGAACCTCGATGACATGCTTCATACTTGTGTTCTCGACTTCGGTTGCAATTGGGAGTATCACTTAACATTGGTGGAGTTTTCATACAATAATAGCAATCACTACAATATTGTGATGGAACCTTTCAAGGTGTTGTAAAGGTGACCTTATAGATCACCTTTGTGATGGACTAACCCAGAGGAGTCAGTACTCGTGGGAGCCGAGATGTTACATGATAAAACATAGAATATGTAGATTATCCAGAAGCAGATGAAGACTGCACAGAGCAGGCAGAAGTCATTTTCCAACAAGATATGGAGAACTCTGGAGTTCGAGTATTGAGACCACGTATTTCTATGGGTCTCACCCCGATGAGGTCTACATAGATTTGACTGAGGCAGAAAGTTATCTCTGAGATTCATCAGAACTTTTTAGATCCTCAGTAGAGTTGGTGAGGTGGCATACCACTTAACTCGTCTACCTCATTTGCACCATGTGTATGAATTCTTCCACGTATCCCAACTGAGGAGATACGTGAATGACCCTTCTCACATCATCGACCATGGAGAGCTGCAGGTCGACGATGAGGTGACTTTTATGGAGGCTCCAGTAAAGATTGAGGATCGATAGGAGTGGGTCCTTAATGAACGGTTGATACCTCTGGTACGCGTTCGCTGGCAGCATGAGAACCTCCAGGAGAGCACTTGGAAGCAAGAGGCTTAGATGCATTCTCAGTACCCCCACTTGTTCCATTTGTTTGGAGTTATGGATTACGAGGACGTAAAGACTGAGGTGGGGAGAATGTAATGACCCGAAATTTCCATGTAATTTTTTTTAAATTAAATGTGAATTTTACGAGTCCGAACAAATTGACGGCGCGTGATTCCAAGGCCCGGAGTGCCCGGAATGAATTTCTGAATTTTTTTCAGGTACATTCAGTAAACGTATGAGTGCGTTTTTATAACTTTTGAACCGGTGCTCAGAATTGAAATATGAGGGCACCATTGAACTCGTTGTTCTGATATTCTCTTAATAAGACTATCACCTCGACGTCAGTGTGTTGAGAGTGAGAGATAGATTTTGGATTTTTCATGAATAAAAATAAATTTGTGTAGCTTTATTTTTATTTTGTTTGTTAAAACCTCCATATAGAGGTTAGGAGTGGGGACCACTAGACCATAACCTCCCATGAGAGGATATGGTGGTGGAGACCACCACACCTAAACCTCCCATGAGAGGTTATTGTGGTGGGTTCCACCCGACCCCTATTAATGGGGGGAGAAAAACCTCTCAACCCCCCACTTTAATGTGGAGGAGTCTCTTGAACTTCCTCCATGTAAATGGTGCCAGGACATCACTTTTATTATGCCAAACTATTTAATTGGATTGCCCCATTTTAAATTATGTAACAACATCGTTTGAATTTAGGAAGGTTCCTAATAAATGAACCGTCATAAATTACAATGATCATTACCTACCACCCCCCCTCTCCTATATATATGGAGTTTGGGATGAGTATTTTGGACGGATTCACCAAGGGATGAAGCACATGTAAAGTGACACGATATCCAACACATAGAGGATTATGCTCTTCAATGAAAAATGTGTTCTTACACAAAGAACGCTCTCCAATAAAGAATGTGTTATTACACAAACAATGCTCCAACAATGAAGAATGCTGACCTCCTTCTACCTTCATCCTCAGGACTTCTTCTGAGGTGGGACGTGTTCGTTTATAATGAATTGAAGTTCATATTCTCATGCCAATGTCATCCAACATTGAACAAGGTAGGGTTTTTAATTAAGTATGATTTTATTCCGTTGATTCATTCCTTATAAAAACAAAGAATACAGATAAAATTATTATCATGTTGATTCGTGGAAGTTTTCCTTGTGGGTTGAGAATAAATTATTGCGGGAAATTGTAGGAATTTATTCATTATTTGATTAACACTTCGCCTGTTCTCCCCTCTTTTTCCATTACGGGATTGGGAATAGAAATTATCGAGGGATTATTGGAATTGATGTGTTAAAATATCTTCCATGATCGTTCTTTGTTTATGTTATTGATGAACTGCTTTCTACCACTCTTAACATGGAGGGTGCAGGCCATAATTACAGGGCCCAACCCCCTGTCATTTTTCTTTGTGGTGTTCTTCGAAACGGAGGAAGGCGACAGTGGCATTGAAGGATAAGAAGGCAACGGTCGCACGACCCATAGCCTCTGCGACCCGCGCCACCCCTGCGATGCTCTGGCGCCCCGGCTGAACCGGCTCCGCCGCACCGGGAGGAACCACTCCGCCCACTGGCAGTGCCACCCACCGACCGTGCCCCCGTCATATCATGCTGACTGCCGGCCTCCTAAGCTGCCCCAGCCACGCCCACCCACCGGCCTTCCGAGCCGCCCTGGCCGTACCTGCCTGCCGGCCCCTCGCATCACCCCGGCCGAACCAGCCCAGGCCCTCGCGGAGCCATGGCCGAACCAACCCCCACCCAGGGCTACACTGCCCTCGCGACACTTCGAGAAAAACTGACTCCGCACCCCAGGCCGAGTCACCATTGCGGCCCCCCCCAGGCCGAACCACCCTCGTGCCGACCCGCGGCTGGTCTACGACCTCTCGGCTCTCTGCGGCCCCTCGCGGCTTGCTGGTCTGGACCTAGAAGAGCGGGCTGAACCCAACTAGTCGGGCCACCCAACGGGCCAGGCCAGACCCAACGGGTCAGGCCGGGCTGACCCGACCAGTTCAGGCAAGGTCGGTCTGATCAGGTTATACCGGACCTAGGTCAACTTTGTCCCCTTTACTTTCTTTTGGAAATAACATTGGCATCAGACGTCCATTTTATGAACCATCAATGACGCTGGAAATCATGGAGTGAGATGGTCCCTTTTAGTATACTCCATTGGAGTTTTGGATTTAGATGGGAAATGGTCAGGTTGGATCAAGCACGAATCGAACAAGGCCGTGGGGACTAAAAGGCTAATAACTAATAGACTGGGCGTCCAATTGACGCGTCGTCTGTTATGTTGAGACCCTTATGACGTGGTGGACCTTTGAGATACTTTTTCATGGGAATTTGTGACAACTGAAGTATCAACCAGTAGCTCATGGAGAAGATATTACTGGAGATGGGAGAGTGTAGTGCGGAGACCTAGTTACTAGCTGAGACCTAATGATTGCTGAATGTTTAACTCAAAGTGACTCTACTAACCTAGTGTAGAGTACCTTAGTGTCACAGCAGACCCATGGTGGAGGAGCGCGCTCTCTATGATGCGGAAGACCCACAATACTCGACAGGAGGAGTACCTCAGCAGGATAGAAGGGGGAGCATGCTTACTAACGTAGTAGACCCATGGTGGGGAGTGCGTCTGTGTGACACAACTAACCCATGATAATTGATAGGAGGAGTACCTCAGCAGTCCATGGTTAGTGGGAAGCGTGATTGGTGTCGCGATAGGCCCAGTGTACTTGATTGAGTAGGAGTTCTCTAAAATACAAGGTTTCGATATTGTGAATAAAATCTTGATTGACCTGAGTCAATTTTTCTATGTTTTCCTCATGATTAATATGGATCACATGATAAATTTGGTATATGTATGGGAATATACCTATGTATTCTTAACTATTGATTTCATACATTGTTTTTTATCCTTGTTAGATTTTGTGAGACATTAAGAGTGTTGGTGTCCCTAATGAGTATCATTATACTAACCCCTGCACGGGATATGCCAGCACATTATTGTGTTGGTTTCAGATGACAGACTACACTGAATGACGCTGGGAGTGCCAGGACTAGATGGTGACCAGAGGTGAACCATACTGCGTGTCGGTATGTGTAGGAGACAGATGGATGCAGAGTGCTGGGGAGGCTATTTGTACCTACCCTTCAGATAGGAATCCCAGAGGATGACCCAGTAACTGCTTCTCTTTATTTCTTCAGTTGTACTTGTACCTTTACTGTTGGGATTTTATTCTGGCCCATTTTACTTTCAGCACTATTTTGATTATACAGTTTACTCATGTTCTTATCTTGCTGTGTGATTTTACATGTTATAAAGGAAATTCCTTCCTAGTTTTAGGGAATGACACCTTTGGTTCTACTCTCCATCCCCTCACTTATACAAGGCGGGCTTGGGGTAGTCACAACATGTGCCCCAGGGGATGGGTCGTGATAAATTGGTATCAGAGGAGTTAGTTCTACCGTATAACTCTAAACTCTGACCTTTTCTTTGAAGCAATATTAATAAGTGTAGTGAGTGTGGTTTTCTATGAAGCTATAGTGTTCCGAGAGTGCTAGTCACCAGCCCCTGGCCTATGGATGACAGGCTTGGGGTAGTCAAAGCACGGGCCCCACGGGATGGGTCATGACATAGTGTGTTCTGATATGTCATATGGGTTGTGTCAAGAGAAGAAAATGGCTAGAAATAAGAGTGGGACCACACTCTCTTGGATCCTATTTATTTGGGTTGATCAGACTACTTCTATTGTATCTTTTATTACTATACCTATGGTAACTAGCTTATCCTACTAGGTATGTATAAACTTATCCATGCATTGAATTTTCATTTACATTTCACATACTATGTAGAAACCATGTATAGAGGAAGAGTCATATGAGGAATTTCTAAAATTTAATTTTCTCATGATTGATGATTTATAATAGATTTACATAACGATAAAATCCATGATCAAGGGATTTGAATCAAAGAATATGAAAAATGGATAAATAATGTATCCAAAGTGCATGATCATCACATATAATTTATAATTAATGTAATAAATATAAATAATTACCTTATGGGAAATTATTTCTTTATTGATGGACCTGAAAACATCTCTACATCATACCATCTTTATATTGTAGGAATCAAGAAAGATTCCCTGTAGCAGTTATATACATGTGATCCACAAACCTCTAAATTTTGCAAAAGAAATATTTATTTGCTAGAATCTAATATCCTAATTCTCGCGTTGTTTGCCTATGATATCCTCAAGAAATGATTCAATGAATGGTACTATTTGATATCCCTAAACATGAGAGTAGTGGTGGGGTAGGATCACTCTCCATTCTTGAGAGTGTACTGTAAGACAGATCTATAAAAGGATTTGATAGGATTTTTTCCATATCTAGAAGTCTACAATACAGTAATGAATTGGATCTCACTTTAGAAAATAGTATAATTGTGTTTATATGCCTCTAGATTTAGATAATTATAATTTCACATAATACCTTTATTATTTTCATAATACCTACAGAACAACATTTATATTAAAAAAATTATTATATAATTAATTTTAGGCATGTGTTAAAATTTGAATTAAGTTAAATAATATTTATACAAATAATATTTATTATTTATTATTTCTCACTGGACCATTAAAATAATTATGGAATTCCCCAATAATATTTATCGTGTCTTGAATAATGATTATTTCTTTAATAAACAAATATAATTGCAGTATTCCTCAATAAATAAATAAATTTTATATATTCTAAATAACAAATAAATATTTATTAAATATTCTAAACATATAATATTCTCTAGAATAAACAGTGACAAAATATTTTCAATCATGAAAACTTGGATAATTATTAATCCAAATGTGGGAATAATATTTATTCAATATTTTAAATAATAAATAATAATATATTATTTAAATGTGGTTTTGGATACACATTGTGTGTGACCCTTTATATCTATCTATTAGTTGAATTAGGATATGAAGCATATAGTCTATATCTGGCATCAAGAAACATGCCAAAGAACATGTGGAGAAATAATTTAATGCAAAATGACATAATAAATCATACAGAAACATTCTATGCAATATAATCCCTTTATCATGATATCTCTAATAAATTAGTTGTTGGTATTATAAATATATGGGGTCTATGTATATTTTGTTAACGTTTAAAAAATTGAACTTGAGTGTATAAAACCACATTAATGGGGTTTTTAGGATAAATAATTTCTATAAAATGTCGAAAGATATCAAATTTAATTAAAAAGAAAATAGGAAATCCTTTCTTGTTTTATTTATAAGAGAAATATTACTCTTGAAACACCTAATGTATCCTACCTCAGAGCGAATATATTTCATTATAAATTTTTTAATACATCAATGTACTTGACATATAATAAAAATTAATAATAATAATATGTTTTATGTATCAATACACACATCAACATATAGTAACATCTAATGAGATATATAAATTTGTATTTTCCACTAGTAGGTCTCATTTTCATAATATACAATACATGATATTACAAAAGAAATACACTATAAAAAGGTTCCTCAAAGTCCAATGACTATCTTCCCCTGATATCCTATAGAATTTTTGTACCTCAAATGATTTCATATAGCTACAGAACATATATTTAAGAATATAATCATGGAACATATATTGAATCATCATAGTGGGGAAATTCAATGACCTTTTGATTCCACAACTACTCTTAAGACATTCTCAAATAAAATTTTATAAAGAATTAAAATTATTTGATGATAAGTAGATTATTAATATTAAAAAAGTAGGTTATCATAAATTATACAGAAGTTTTTTTAATAGAATTTTCTCCAATGATCTTCCACTTTCACATGATTCAATTGCTAACTACCTTCATTCTGCTAGCTATCACATGACCCTGATGCTTCTTCAGAGATAGTCCTTTAGTCATGGGGTTTAAAACCATTTATTCTTTAATAAATATTATTGTGGAAAAATCAATCCTACAAAGAAAGTTCATGAGGTGATACTTGTAGATTATGTTATTTTACTATTGTTTTTACATTTTATTTTTTGCATGATCCCCTACTGTAGTTTTTTTAAAATATAGTTTGATATATTATTTACATCTAGGTACCATATAAAACTTATGGAAAAATATTCATATCAAAATGAATTCTTTTGCTTCATCACTGTCTGTTAAATTCTTGGACTCCATTGTAGAATCAGTTATAATTGGTTTCATTAAACACTTCTAGCTCATGACTCATTTGTTTAGATAAAAAAATATATTGATAATTAATTTAGATAATTATAATCAATTTTAATACTAGAATCAGTATATGCCCCAATTACTAGATACTTGGATTCTCAAAACACCAGGAATATATCCTTAGTTCTTCTCAGATACATGAGGACAACCTTACTAGTAAACTAATAAAATTATCCAAGATTTTTCTAATATTAACCTACCATTCTCAATTCATAGGAAATTTCAAATCTAGTACATAACATAGAATATAGGACTGATGATATCAATGAAGCATATGGGATCTTACTCATTATCTCTTTATCCAACTGTGTCTGAGGAAACAATTTATTACCAAGATTTATACCATGTGACATTGGACCCAATCCACACTTTGATTATTCCATATTAATTATCTTTAGTATCTGGTCAATGTATGAACTATGAAATAGTCCATCCAGCCTTTTTTTTCTATCTTGAATGATCTTGATCCCGTGAATATAGTTTGTTCCACCTTTGTTTTTCATAGTGGAAAACTTATTTAACTAGTCCTTAACTTAATATAAGACTTGTCTATAATTTTGAATAAGTATTATTTCATCAAAAAATACTACTAGGATAATGATCACACTCCCACTAAACCACTTGTAAACCTATGTATAACATTCCTTTACAATTAAACCAATTTCTTTTATAACATCATTGAATAAAATTTTCCATGACCTAGATTCATACTTAAATCTATAAATTGATATAAGAATCTGTCAAAACATTTTGGAATAACCAGCAATCACAAACCCTACTAGTTTTTTCATATAGACATTCGTCTGAAGGTTCCCAGTAAAGTAATCAGTTTTGTTTTCCATCTAAAAAATTTCTTAGTAATGGTAATATGTTATAGAAAGTATAATTATGAAGCATTTATATATGAAAACAGGTGAAAAGTTTTCATCCAACTTAATTCCATTAAATTGTTTAAACCCTTTTCCACTCACCTTTATTTAAGAGAATTAACTTTTCCTTCCATGTCCAGTTTTCACTTAATTACCCATTTACACCATATGATATTTATATCAATAGGCCCATAAAATAGAGACCAGACATGTTTCTGATACATGGAATATATTTCATAATTAATATTTTCATGAAATCCTACAAATTTAGAGCTCTTTACTACCTTTTTATTTAAGAGAGGTTACTCATTGTTAACCAATATTGAGTCACAACCTTCTATGAAAAGAAAACCATATCACTCTTGTTCTGTTACCTAAATAATGATCCATGGTAGAACATCTGTTTTAGGAACTAATTCTTCTACAAGGGTCTATGGAATCAATTCAACTATCAACTCTTATGTATCATTAGAATCAACTTCGTTGAAGTAAATATTACTCAAACTATAATCTTTGAGGATTTTATCCCACATAGAAAATATGGCTTATATAAAGACAACCACTTTCTTATCTGAGGGGTTTTTCATGTAGTGTCCCTCAGTTTCCTTAGTATTCCCTATAAACATGCATTTTTTTCCCTAGCAGCTTGTTTATTCCATGATAATACCTTACCAAATGCCTCGAACCCCCTTACATGTGTATGTGATAAAATAGGTTTCCTTCTACTCTATAACTCCAAGGGAATTCCATGTTCTCTTTTAGTTGGTACGCATTTTAGTGTGTATTCTATATATTTTAATCCATATCCCCAAAAGGATAATTGAATATATGCATGACTCATCATTGACCTTACCATTCCCTATAAGGTAATATTCCTCTTTTCACTACACCATTCCACTATGATGAGTATAGTGGAGTGAGTTGAGATAGAATCCCAAACCACTATAGAAATTGGATGAAATATTGGTTTATATATTCACCACTTAGATCCAGGTAAAGCTATGTTATCTTACTTACATGTTTATTCTCTACTTAATTCTTCAATTAATTGAATTTATCGAAGTAATCAGACATACACCACATCAAGTAGACATAACCAAACATACTAAATTCGTTAGTAATATTTATGATGTTCGAATACCCACCACCAGTTTCTACTAGAAATGGTCTACACATATTTTTATACCAATATGAAAATATCTATGACCCTTTAACCCTATCCACTAAATGGTTGTTTGGTAATTTTTATTTTTGAACAATCATGAAATATTTCAAGTGGTTTTAGAAAAGAAGATTATAAATAACTATCTCGATAGAGCTTTGTAAAATGTTTCTCATTTACATAACCAAGATAGTGATGTCATAGCTAGGTGTTATATGATTAATGTGAACATTATTTGTTATCTATTATCAATACATGTTTTTGGGAATTTAACACATAAAGAACATTATTTAATTATCCAATACCATGGAATATGTTTTTTATATAAAATAAAAAATAAATTATTTCCAAATGTGAAAATAAGACCATCTACATATAAAAATGATACAAAAATTATGTTCTTGGTAATAGTAGTTACATAATAACAATACCATAAATGAAAGGTCATTTATGTTGGAATGGAAAATTTGGTAGTCAACAAAATCTTGAGAATCCAGCCTCATGCCATGGGATTATCGCAATTCCACATCTACTATAGATATATTTTTAAATCTTCTTAGTTCTTATATTTAGATATATATGGTAGAACCACAAGCTAAATATAATACGCAATGTGTAGATATTGAAATATTGCACTCAATAAATTTTTTTTTGGATTCCCATTCCTTTTGGGTATAGTTCCTCTTCCAGTGGACATTATAACCATAAAAAAACATACTACCTTGTATTCCTTCATTGTAATATGGATATTCTTCTTCATGGAATTATGGTAGTTGGGTTATTTAAATTTTTTTATCATTGGTACCATATTCATTTTTCTTCATTTTCTTGTTAACCATAAAGACTGTGGGTTTGTCCTGACACGTTTCCTTGTCAACTTTGAGTATCAGAGTTTGATATTTTGGAAGAATATTCTCATTATTACTCATATTATATTTAACAATAAAACTGAAGAGTGAATTGGGTAGTGATTAAATTATTTAATCTATGCACAACTCATCTAGGAATTTAATCCCATAAGTGTCTATGCATTCAATGTAGCATATTATTGTTACTATAGGAGGCCCTGCGAGTGCCAAATCTTCTTGTTTAATTGTAAATGGAGCATTTTAGATTTCATTTTCCTCTTGTCTTTCTTTCTCTTGGTATAGATTGATAAGGTGGGACATCATGCAATACACATCCATGTCCACATTTTTTTCAAAATCAGTGTACATAGACGCGAGCATGAGAAAAAGAACTTTAGTGTAATCATTCAAAAGATTCTCATAGAGAGATAACTCTTCCTCACTTAACTATGAATTAGTTAAATTGTGAATATGTTCTTCAATCAAATAATATTTCTTTCATGGTGTAGTATAATACATAATCACCTTTTTCAATCATGAATGTTTTTTCGATGGGAAGGTTATCCTTATCATGTGTGGATCATTGGGATAATTTGTAAGTTATTTTATTATTTATTCTAAAAATTGGATGTATATATTTTTAGTAAATTATTTTATAATAGTTATACAAGTAAATAAATATTGTATTTATTAATCTCCCACTATTTTATTAAAACACAATAACCTTCACCATTGGCTTTGGAATAAATTTTTTCTTGTAAATTCCTGTAAAAAGGATCCATATTCCCCTTATCAACACCCCAATTTTTGTTTAATGTAATATTTTAAGGGTTTTATAAAGTAATTTTAAATGGAACCTATATTAAATCAAATTTCTGTGATCTCTTGAATGGACTCCTAAATAGTGGAATCCTTAAATTATAATTACTCAAACTTTTCATATATGTTACTCTAAGGCCTACTTTGGCAATCAACCCTTGATGTAAAATATTTCAAGTCATCCAATAACATCATGTAAGAATTACCTAATAATCGAAATCACACAAACATTGGATGGCCAATCACTTTGAACTATGTTTCAATTTTCACAGAATTAGTGGAAGGTTTTTCTAACATAATTTTTGTAATTGTGAGATTTTATCTTCTATTCATAAATTTAAAATTATTATCTTTATTACATAGTTTTTAATATTAGGTTGATTTAACTATGTGATTAATCATGTCGTAGTTAATATTTATAAATATTTAATTTTTTTAATCAAGCTAGTTACATAATTAATTCATGTCCTCATGATAAGATGACTGTAATGAAACAACCATGAAACATGATATAAATAAAATAATAAAGTGTTATGATCAAGATAATTTAATAATGGTTAGTTTATCTATTGAATGATAAACTACCCATCAACCATGGGGAAAGACACTTTGAACCATTTATAGTTCGTGTTACGATTTTTCACACATCAAAAAATGTATATCCCTTTTATTAGTTTCGCATCAGCTATAGACTTGAACCAACTCCACTAGTTTGTGATCCCTATTTATTACATATTCCTTTACTCACACTAAAGTTAGGGTAAGAAAATTATTTTTATGGGGGTTTCATAAATTATAACATGGTAACATAGGCCCTTACAAAATAATAGAGGGAATCAAACATGGTCCAAATATTTAATTTAATAATATATAAAAACATACCAATCACAAAAAAATTGTTATGTCTAAGCTCATTATAATCAACATAAAGGGAATGAATTACACCTTTAATAAAATTAGCTTTATATTATAATCATTTTTATATAAGACAAATAGATCTCGAATAAATTAATTATTATCTTTAAATAATTAATTTTATTATCTTATTCCCCATATGAATTTTCTGAAATTCTCATCCATTGTAGTTTTAAACAAATTAAATAAATTTATTTAAAATTAACTAAGTTTAAAAAATGTACATTGGAGGAATCATAGTGAGTACATGTTTGAACTGTCCAATGTGTTTCATACACATATTCTATTTACTTTATAGATATGTGGCATAAAAAGTGTATCAAAAAGTTTCATGGAATAAAATATCATCTTAATGACCACACTAAACACATGGTATTTACATAGAGTGTTATTCTTCAATAAGAATAGAGTAATAATTTCAATGAAACTTATTCATGATATGAATATCCAAACATTACAAATAAATTAATTAAAAATTCCTATATATAACCTATCACATATAATGAATTATAAACATAATAACTACATAAAACACATATTTATATATTTTTAACAATATAACAAATTAATTTTCAATTCTACATAATATGAAAATTGTACATGGTGTGTACATTATTGTTTACACGATGTGTATTATTCCCACCATTTATCTATGGAACACACTAAGGGTCCTAGCATGTAATCATTCCATGTAAAATATTTCATTACACATGATGTACATGGGAAATAGATAATTTGGTCTTTTTGTTACATAGTCACCATTAAAAAAGGTTCTGTAAGAGGACACACGACCCATTTGTGACCAAATGACTACATGTCACGTAGTGATGTTACACAATATTTACTCTAGATGACCATGTGCTATGAATCTCAATTCGACAAATTGTGTGAGATTAATTTCCTCACATATAATAAATTCACATATATTGAATTAATTCAAAATTAATTAATCTTAATTTGACACTAGTACAAGTTTTGTGCCCTAGGGTTACATGAGGTGTACTCTTGGGTAGTCCATCCATACTCTTAAGAACCACTAGATGATATATTTGAATTATTTAATCCATAAAATTAATCAATATAATTATATTTGTGAGAAAAGATGATGATGAAATATGATGTCCAAATTCATATTAATTAATGGTTAAACAAGAATTGAAAACAAAAGAAAAAGATATAAATCAATCAACAGTCTTTAAATAATTATGTTCCCCACTGATTCAATTTTAGGTTCAAAGTTCATTGGATCAGTCAATTGTGTCATACCAAAAATTTATTTTAAAAATAATCAATTATTAATCAATGATTCGCATTATCATAAATTCCATGATCAATGGAATTAAGTCTATGAATATAGAAAATGGATAAATGATGGAACCAAGGCACAATATTTTCACTAATTGTTAATAATTAATTTAGGAAATTACTGTATTTCCTTGAATGAAATTTTTTCTTTACTGATGGATATGACAATGTATCTACATTTTTCAATCATTTCATTATAGGAATATTTGGGTGCTATCCTGACAAATACTATCCGTTTGGTCATTCAACATTGATCACCTATAGAAACACTTCAATGAAGTGTTCTCTATATTCTCTTTAGACTTGAGTGTGGTGGTGGAGGAAAATATCTCTCTTTTATGGGGAGAATTCGTAGAGTGGGTGATATTGAGGGCTTTTATAGGATTAACTATAGATCTAATTGTACACAAAAAAAATGAATTGGATATCAGTTATAAAAATAAAATAATTTTCTTTATATACGACTAGAGTTATATAATAATAGTTTCACAATTGCCCATTATTATTTTTGTAATCCCTATAGAACCCAATGTATGCAATAATAATAATTTTATCATTATCTATAGAAATTCACTAAACAAACCAAATACATTAGGTATTAATTATTCAAATGATATTCAATATATATTATTTCTCACTAAAACATTAAAATCGGTTTGTCATTCATTCATAATATTTATCAACCCTTCAATAATCAAAATGTAATTAATTAATTAATATCAGAACATTATTTTCTAATTGAAAAAAAAATTTATATTAACAAAATATAAGATAAATATTAATTAAATATTATTCTCAGATAATATTCTATAAGATAACAAGTTACATAATATATGTGATCAAGAAAACTTGAATAATTATTAACCATTTTTTTAGGAATAATGTTTATTCGAGTTATTAAATAAAAAATATTATTTAACTAAGATTGTTGATACACTTAGTGTGTGACCCTCTAGGACTCTTTCTCAGCAGAAATATACTATGTTGTCAAAATTCCATGGTTAAAATCTAAAAGAATGCCTGACAACCCATAGATAAAGATGTTAATACCATAATAAAATAATACCTCATATAGATTCTTACTATGTAATATAATCCCTTTATATTTATTTCTCTAAATAAGATGGTTTCATGATGGTTCCACTAAACAATGTGCTCGATGTCTCTTTCATTAACTTTTTTGAATTATACTTGCCTAAAGAACACCATGGAGTTCTATTTACATAGGCTATATCATTTCCATAAAATGTACTGAGATATTAACTTTTTTTATATAATGTAAGGGTAAAATAATTTCTCATATTATTCATTAATTTAATATTATTCATTATGCACCATATGTATCCTACCTCACCACGAACATATGTCATCGTGGTTTTCAACAAAACAGAAAAGTACAAATATAACTACAATCAATAATAATAAAGTCTAAGGATAAATACAAACATCTACAGATATGAACATCGAATGACACATATAAATGTGGATTTTCTATTGGTAAGTCTCATTCTCATTAAGTCTTACACCATATATTACCAAAGGAGTAAACCACGAGAATATTCCTAAAATTCCTTTGAGTATCCACCCCTGATAGCCTATATATTTTTTCCCACAAATGATTTTATCTGGATATAAAACTTATATTTAAGAATACTATTTTGAGACTTTTGAGTTCCAATCATAACAGGGGACTACTATGACCTTTTAGTTTGACAGCTACTCATAGGAAATTATTACATACTATGTTATGTGGAAGAAAAATATTGATGTGATCAGTAGTTTATTAATATTAAAAAACAATGAATACAAGATATCATAATGTATAAAGAGTATTGTTCTAGGGGACCAACTCCAACATCTTGTGAAAAAGGTCGATAGAACGAAAATGATTTTGGTTGACC
The DNA here is from genome assembly GCA_963277665.1 of Viscum album. Taxonomy (NCBI): domain Eukaryota; kingdom Viridiplantae; phylum Streptophyta; class Magnoliopsida; order Santalales; family Viscaceae; genus Viscum; species Viscum album. The sequence continues at coordinate 1,074,742,446 of OY728138.1, forward strand.
ATGGGATTATTCTAGTGCATAGAGAATGTAAGGTGGTTTGGGTTAGAGAACAAAATATAGGTACTCCAAGATTTCCTTTGTTCATTTTTTTTAATTTTTGGCCTTCATTTCTTATTGGAATTATATTTTTTCCCCTTTATGCATTGTTTTTATTCTTCTATACTCTAATGCTTTCCCTCGAGGTTATTACATGCATGGTATTACTCTATATGTTACTAGACTTTGTATTATTCCTTAATAGTTTTTTCATGGATATGGTATGTTGAATTCATACATGTACACTATTATGGTCCTCTCATTTATATTATGCCTTCTCAGTGATTGTCACCGGCCCCAAGCCCATTGGATGCGGGCTTTGAGTTATGGCAGCCCAAGATTCTGCCAGCCATGAAGGACACATTGAGTAGAGTAATTACATAATATGCTCAGAAATGTTTACATATATTAGAATCTATCATCATTGAATAAATTTTAATCTAAATGTAAGAGTTAATAATCATAACATATTCTATTCATTAAACATCTTGATTTCAAAGTATATCGATGGATAATACCAACATAGTAATCAAATAGTTAATTAAAATAAAATTCATAATATATGAAATGAATAATTATGAACATTAATGATCTTCCCAAAATATCCTTGTCCAAGAAATCATAGACCATATCATTGGAGCCTTATCCTAGACAATTTCATTAAATGGGTAGGAATATACCAATTAACCCACTAATGTAGTCTCCAGTTTTGTCTCATGAGACTTCTATGTTTATATAAGATCTTTTTATAATCAAGCCCTATATTTCACAAGAACTTAATGTGTACTCATATATTCAATAATCAATATAATACATTCCAAAATTCATTATAAACATTTATTTTTACTTAATCGAGAACACAGAATATCAATATTTCCCAATAAAATAAAATAATTTTAATAATAATATATCATTAGTTAACACCATATATTGAAATGTTATATGGTTAAGAAAGTATAATTTTAGTGGAAATCATACCTTATAAATCATCAATACAAGAAATATAGTCATGGAAAATACAATAATGTCTTATAAAATGATAGAGTAATAGGTAATGTGTTCATGCGAATGTTAATGTCAAAAAAAACTATAAATCAAAGTAGGATGAAAGAAGACCATCAATTCATAATAAATGAATATTTTATCTTAAAAGAATTAATTTTACAATTAAAAATTAAATTACAAGTAAAAAAATAAAAATAACTTGCTTTTAACTTTTTGTAGGAATAAACTTATACATCACATTAAAAATGATTTTCATTCCTTTATGAAAATAATATCTTTTATTTAACAATATATAAATAATAATTCCCAAAATATTTTAAAAAATATTTTTTGAAAGGATTCTATGAAACATATAAAGGGATACTCAAAGAATATAAAAGTTTTTGAAGTGGGAACTTTGTTTTTACAAAAATAATTAAATGAAATATTCATTATATTTTGGTAAAAAGTAAAAAAGTACCTCATTCAAAAAATGATACAAAGAAAAATTTTAAAATTATATCAATGAATTCAAATATTGATGAAAAAAATTAAATAATCATTAGACTATAAATAAAAAAAGTTTTGAAACAATTAAATGTACATTAACATGGAAGAAAAATAGTAAGAAGGAACACCTTTAAATATTATTTTTTATAGGAAAATCACTTACATGTAAATTACATGATGATTTTTGATTTGAAAAGAGAATAAATGGGAAATAATTAGGTGAAACCCAAAATATCCAAATTAGAAAAAAAAATGGTTTTTAGGATATTAGGATCGTGTAATTTTCTAAAAGGAAATCTAAAAATATACAATCCCAAATTAAAATGACATTGAAACAGAAAACCCTTACCTCAAGTCCAACTAGATTCATATATTATTTTATAATACATTATTATAAATTTAAATTTATTATAAATATATAATATAACCATATTAAAATTTATAATACCATATATTATTCACTTATAATATTTTATCACCCATAAATTTACAATTATTCATTAAAATTATCTTTTAGCTTAAAACTTATCTATTTCCCATGAATGTTTCGTCTTGACTATCATAGTCCTTACACATCATTAATGATTTTTAATGTCACCATAATGTTAATAATATTTATTCAACATATAAACTTTTATAACCATTCTTATAATGTACTGATGAAAAATAAATTTCATCTCTTCATGGATACTATAATGTGTACACTTAATCGAATAGTGTATCAACATTTTTATGGACAGAATAAAAGAATGGTAAATAACCTATCCTATTTATATAATCATTATAATATTATATATATCATATATATTCATTAAATATATAATTGTACCATGCATGTATACTATAAATTAAAAATGAACCACATGTCTTCGTGGAGGTGGTAGTCAACACATATACAAAAGTGATATTATCATCTTCAAAAAAATTGAAGTGTATTATGGTATCTAACATATCGTTTTCCTAGAATCAAAATAATCTTATAAATATCTTATATATTCATTTAATATATCCTTTCATCACATAATAATAATCAGTGATGGAAAATGGACCACATCGCTATGTGGAGACGGTAGTTCATACATACGAACAAGCATGGATTTAATTTTTGATTAGAAGGAGAAGGAGATGAATAAAGGTTGATACATGAACATAATAATAGTTATGACTGAATATTATACCTTTTTTATTATATCAAATTTTTTTAAATATAATTAAAATATGTATATGAATATATAAAATGAAAGAACTCAGTTAAGAGTTCTGTATATTCTTTGGAATTTAATGGCTTATATAAGGGGCTCAATGTTTGTGAATATGAGTTGAAGTTACTTTCTATTTTATAAGTGAGGTGTGTGGAAAACATGTAAATAGATGAAATATTTATAATTAATATGTCTATATATCTTGTAAAATAGATATATAATTCTATAAATTTGAATATAACGATTTTAGGGTCGAAATATATTCCACTAATAAATTTTAGAAAACTTTATGCGCTAATTTAAACTTTTTCATTGGTTTCACACACTTATTTACCATGTTTAACCATAATATTTATATCAATGATAATGACTACTTGAGAATTATGAATGTAATTTTAAAAATTAAAATTGGTACTTACATGAAATATAAATTATATTATAAAAGTTTCAAATTTACCTATATCAATATAGTATTTTTTTATAATTTTCTAATGAATTAAAAATAAATTTTAATCATTAAATATCTTTTAAAGTCATTTACAAGAATATTAAAAAATGTTTAATTTTAAAGGATAAAAATAAAAATTTAATTTCAATATGAAATCTATCTACATAATTTATACATTATATTAATCCTTAAAATTATTAGGAGATTACAAATAATCCAAAATTTATTACTTTTAGTTATAAAAATCATTTATCCAATTATTCTACTACTGGTACAAGCATTGTGTCGGTGTTACATAAGCCTTAATAACTAATATATGATATATAATGTTAAAAAAATCAATACAATAAAAATATTTTTTATATTAGAAAACCATTTATTACATTACATGGTGTATTTTGATCCATATGACAACATATTACTGATATTAAAATATAGAGTGGCATTTTTTAATTTATCTTAATTTAGAATAATATAAAGGTCATAATCAAAGGAAATTTAAACCAATATTAAAATATTGAAATTTTATGATTTTTATGGTAGAATTAAACTCCTAAAATGAAATTAATACCAATTTTTGGTTGATTTTAAGGCCTCATCCCCGTGTTTTAACCTTAATTAATTTATTTTTCCCATTACCGTAGAGATAAAAATTTAGCATGGTTTCTATTTATTATTAATTAAAACTAAATTAAAATATTTACCAAACATTAAAATCAAGATAATAAATATGCAATAGAATTTCAATTTTTATTTTCTATAATTGAAATAATTTAATTTTAATATATGTATGTAAAACACATCAAAAATAGTTTCTAGAGAAATTATTTTTTAAGCATAAAAATGAACATATATGAAAATAAATTATAATGATGATTCATAAGGAATTAATTAGATTATATAAAATAAAATGTTTAATATTATACTTTAGAAACAAATACAAAATATAATGGGACTTTTAAATTACATGATTTAAAGATCAAAAATCACAATTTTAGAAAAGCATCATTTTAAACTAATCACTCAAAAATATATCATTTTAGAAAATTCTAAAAAATTCAGAAAAATAATTTTATGAAATTATAATTTAAAAATTTATATCCATTTTATCAAATTAGATTTATAATTGTAGAATGAATTAATTATTATTTCTACTAAAAATGAAATAAAAAAATCTTTGAAGAAAATGTATTTTTAATTAAAATGAATTTATTATTATTACATGAATAATAAAAAAATTCATTAAATTTAATATATAATATATTTATTTCATTGAAATAATTTTTCAACATTAATTTATTTAATAATTTACACTCAAAACACCCAACACATATATGAACAATTTTATGAAAAATATCTCTTTTATCTTCAAATGATTTTATCTTAATTTCTTGAAAATGAATAATCAATGATTAATTTATTATTGATTTAATTAATAAAATAATTTCTACATATAAAAAATAATATTTATACTCGTATTTGTACCATCCAAATCAATATCTAGGTCATAAGGGTCATATATAAGTAATAGAATATCATGGATATTTTATGCTCAGTGTTGTGTGTGATGTTTGCTATATAACATAGTTTTATTTCAAAAGAAAATATAAACTATAATCTCTAGGTTTTATATTATCCCCACAATATAGAAATTATAAAATCACTATTTGAATTATTAATTTCTAAACTGAATATATCATAACATTGTAATAAAATCAGATATATATTTTATCATGTACTTTAATTTTTGGGTCATAACAACAAAACATATTATGAACATACCTCTATAAGATTCATACTTCAACCTGGGTTTTTAAATTTTACCTTGGTAGATGAGTATTACATTACAAAAAAGTCTGGATATATTTATCTTTATTTTTTCAGCATTTGAGAATTTACATTAACATTGGGATATAAAATATGATAAAATTTAATTACCAAATATCTTAACATTCCATAGGCATGATTTTAACATTATATGTTTATCATTATTATCATGATGAATTTTTCATTCCTAAAATAATAAAATAAATTTTAATTGAATATAAGATCTACAAAATGATGAAAATTAATGTTTCCCATTTAAAACTAGAATTGATTTCATAAGTAAAAATAATAACCAATGATTAACTACCCATCAAATATACCTAATTAAATTTTATCACCAAAAAGAAATGTTTGATAAATTATTCTTCATTTTATTCCCAACCAACATTTATCACATGTACAATCACATACTAAAATATGTATATACCCTTATCACATATTCTAAAATATAAATTTTCATTAATACACTATAACATAATATAGTTAAATTCACCAAATATCACCTAGTAATATCACATAATAACCTTTAATGAAATCTTTACATTCTTTTGTAAATATCATAATAAATATCTAATTTTCATAAAATCACTTTTCACAGTGATTGATGCAATTAAACATATATTTCCAAAATTTCTTTTAAAAAAATTGGACAACTAAATATTAATAGAACAATATAAAGATGTTTTCTCTTAATTCTTAATCCAAAGTACCATACTGCTATACCATAAACATGTATTACCAAATTTAACTATAATTATACTAAATTATAATCCTTTAAGGTCTCATTATTCCATAAAGAATATTATTTTTTCATTATTTTTCTCAAGAAGATCTATAAATATTCCATCATTGAAGAAAAAATTCCATGAAAATTAAATTCCTTTAAAAAATATTTATAGTAACTAATTTTATCACATCACTCATTTTCGTAGAGAATATTAAATAATTATTCTCAATTAATACCCATTATCTTTATAATCTTTAGAGTATTACAATATATCATCAATAAATGGCAAAAAAGATTTATTAGGGTCATTATTGATTCTTGAGTAATTAGTTTTCATAATGACGCACCTTCTTCCTTTTAAATCACTTGAAATTAATTTATAATTTATTACCTTTTCAAATATGAGAATGATATCCTTTTTCTATACACATGTAACAAACTTGAATTCCCTTAATGAAGTTATCCATGTTATTCTTCCCATATTTTTTACTTGTGCGATCTTGAATATGTTTCCTTCCAAGAACTTTATCACATTAACATTCATGAAAATCCACTTTTCTTTTATTATTATAGAATTCTATTAGGTTCATATTGGTTTTCATATCTCATGATGGTTGGTTGTAAATAATAATAATATTCTTCACTCTATCTAATATCTTGTTTGGTTTCCCCGTACAAGAAAGGATATTAATATTTACCTGATTTAGTTTCTATAAAATGTCTATGGTTTTCTTAAATGGCCAGAAGGCCTTCTTTTTTATGGATTTTTGATAACCCCTTTTAAAGGGATGATGTGTAACCCTTAGAAGTCCTATAGTCTTTAGATATTATATTTCTTGTAGCCTTGGAGACATTACATGACTCATAGGTCATCAAAAAATTAAATAAACTATGACTACTTGAAACTGGCCCTCTCTATCATCTGTATCATGATCAGCTATCCACCATTATATGGATGTTATGCTATCTGTCCTATATAGATATGCAAAGTCCATGTACCGATGGAAATGTCATACCCTCTCATTCTTGTAAATCCATTATCCATACTTTGGTGAATGTAACCTTCCCTTTAATACTCCTTTAGAGCTGGTTTTTTGTATAATGTCTTTGGGCATCAGCATTTCAAGTAGTATTAAAAGACTTAAGGTGGTCCGAAGGTTTTGAGGTGGTTCAAAGGCCTTAAATGTGGCCCAAAATCCTTGTTTAACCAAAGGCATGGGTGGGATGAAGGCCTTAAGATCTCTATTCCCAAATCAGAGACCTAAGGTAAATAGTCATGACTACTACTATTTCTGGAATTATAACTCTTCCTAGTTTCAAAATTGGGTCTCGTAGATGCATATAGAGAGAAATCATCAACTAGGCTGAGGCTCATGTTCATACATGGTTTCCTCACCTCTAATACCCATTGTATTGGAAAAATCAATAGGGTAATTCGTACATTTCCCATGGGGGTTGATTTTAATATTTATTCAACATGAAATATATAATTCCAATACCCTATACATGTTTATAAATCATAATCAATATAGATACCTGGAATAGAAATCCTGATGAAGGTAAATGTTTTTAAAAATAATGATTTTTTCCCCATATTCGCAATTTTTTTCTAATATCTAGTCCTCAAGGATAATATTAATCTTCATAAAAAAATTATGGAAACTAAAAATCTAGTAAACCAAATTTGTTTCATACTTATTACATTGGTATAAGATACAAAGAATCATACCACACAAGATCGATCGGTTTAGTAGTCTTGGAAATCAAGATAAAGAAACGACATCAATATTTCATGTGAAATTAAAAAGATTACATTCAAACTTTCTCATATCCCTAAAAATCATTCAATGATTCTTTCTTCATATCCCAGGTAAATCAAAAAAATAAAGGGTCAGCATGAAATTCTCAGTAAGCATTATGGAAAAAAAATGCTAATCAAATAAAGTAGAATCAATATGATAGAGTGAATAATAAAAACACATTACACTTAATAAAAAACTTGACTTGAAAGTAAATATATGAATAATATAAATATAAAAATCACATGGATGAATAAAAATAAATTATTAATAATCTAATTGCATAAATTCAGATATTCATTATCTTACTATCAACTCTCTACCCATGATATCATGAAAAATAATTTCATGTCCTTATCCAATTCATTGAATGGTAAGTTATAATCTATTTTCCAAATTAATATGGACACTTATTTTGTTTTATGAGACCTGTAGATGCATCAAGGTAATTTATGTAAATGAGGACCACTTGTCACATGCTTATCCTTTGTATTCTTCAAATAATTAATGATCAATAAAATTCATTTTAATAATTTATTATTAATAATTATCCTTATTGAATCGAGAACAAAAAACGTATTTATTTCCCCAAGAAATGATGAAAAATTCTAAAAAATATTTCTTCAGATGAAACCATATATTAAAATTTTATACATTTCAGAAAATATAAAATTCATGGTAACCATACTATATAAATCAATGATACATAAAACATAAAAAATAAAAAATAAAAAATTTCTAATGAGGCGATGGATAAATATAGGGAATGTGATCATAAAAAGTTAGTGAACACAAAAATAATGAATCATTAAAGGATGTAAGAAATTCATAAATTAATAATAAATTAATGTTTCTTAGTGAAAATAATAATTTTTGAAATTTAAAATAACATAGTATAAAATCATTAAAAATAACTCATAAAATTTGGGATGATCAAATTTATAAATCACATTCAAAATTATTTTCAATTCTTTAAGAAAATTATAAAATTTATTTTAATTGAATATAAATAAAAATTCCTAAAATATTGAAACAAATATTTTCTCTGGAAATAACCATGGAAATATATAAATAGTTATTCTAGGAAGGTAAAATTTATAAGGGTGTGATTTTTTTTTCTGCGGAAAATGATAAAATATGATTCCCTTCACAACTTTGGTAAAAAGTAAAAAAGTAACTCATTTTGGAAAAGAAATGTTAACTCATTTTAAGATATGGTATATATATTAAAATATGGTTGAACATGACATCGAAAAATAATTATACTATAAATAAGAAAATTATTGAATCAGATAAAAGGACATTGACATGGAAGACAAATTGTTGGGTAGAAACATTAAAACATTATCTTTTAAATCAATGTAGCTTACAAGTAACTTATGTGTTTATTGCTGATATCATGTGAGATAAAATGAAAAATAAAGACATAAAATCCAAACATTACCAGTGAGAAACAAAATATATGGTTTTAAATATACCAGGATCATATAATTTTTCCAAAATAAATATGAACATTAATAATCTTGAATTAAAAAAATATTATAACAAATATCTCTTAGATGAAATCCAAAATGATTCATATTATATTTTATAATACTATATAATGTATTTATATTTATTATAATTAGAATTAGAATCATATTAATACTTATGATACCATATATGATTCATTATAATACACAATCAATCTTTAATTAATAATTCATTATTAAAATTATCTTTTAGGTGAAAAATGTCATGTTTCCCATGCATGTTTCAATTTGATGGTTCTTGTCCTTGAACCTTGTTCATGGTTTTATTATCTCTAGAAACATAATCATATTTATTTAATAATTACACTTTTATTAATTTTCTTTAAAGTTTCTGTTGATTTCCGAATTATGTCACTTCATTGAGATAGTAGTATGTACTTATGAAAAAATGATGTTTCCTATTTTCAATGGGTATAATTAATGAAAAAAATGACACATCACCATGAAAAAAAATATTATATCATATATACAAAATATATTCAGAAAATATATCCCTATTATGATAAATTTAATGTGTATATTAAATACAAATCACTTCATTTTTTTGAATTGGTAGTCCACATGTACACTCTGAAAACTTATCATATTATAATGGAATGATGTTTATGAAGTTGATTACTGGATCATCTTTCCAAAATCATAATAATCCAAAAAATATTATATATATTAAATTTATCTATTATTATATCAATCCATTACTATTATTAATGGAAAATGAACCACATCGCCTTACATAGATGGTACCTCATACATATACACGAACAATTATTTCATTTTCCTTTCCATGGAAAAAGAGATTAATAAGGGTTTCCATCAAAATAATAAAAATTATCTATATGAAGATACTGATGGTATTAAATCAATATATTCATGAAACAAATTAAAAAGTGGTAAAAGAATAAATTAAATGAATGAACTCAGTTAAGAGTTATAACTCTCATTTAGAATCCTCTTTTTTCTTACACCTTAAGAATTCATAGGAATCTCTTAAGGAAACACAAAAATCTATGGGTTAAGAAGATGTAAACTAGGTAGTCTAATTTTTAGTTCATGGCTGAGCTAAGTAATTCAACTTTTTTGAATAAGAGTAGAGAGGAGGATCTATATTACATGTGCGGTAGGTGAAAAATAAGAAAATAATTAAAATATAAAAAAATAATATGTGTCATAATCATGTTAAAAGGAATAAAAAAATCCTCATATTTTGAAGATAATGAGTATAAGGTCAATATATAATTAAAAAAAAAATATATACTAGTTTTGGGGTGATTTTACACCTTCTCATCATTGTTTAACCTCATTGTCGATCCTATTTAACCTTAAAAATTATGACTAATTTTTCACTACGTAATAGTTTCGAATGTAATTTGAAAAACAAAAACTTTTACATACATGATACATGCATGGTAGGATAAAAAACTTCACATCCACTTGATTCTGTATCAGATTTAAATATTTTTCGAATGATTTAAAAATAATTTTAAAACATTAAATAAATTTAAGGTCATATTCAAGACTATTTACATATATTTAATTTAAAGGAATGAATATAAAAATAAAATTATAATATATATATATATAAAATATTTATCCCAGAAAATCATAGTTAAATATTGTAACATCCTGAGTTTTTGTTCCTCTTTCAATTTCTAAAACCTATTTGAATTTTTCATTTGGTGATAGGCCTTAATGTTTTCATGATCATTTGAGGCGAATTATGGGTGTTTTATTGACCATCGACCATGTAGTTAGATGGGTTTTAAGTCTTTGAATGTAAATCAATGTTTCAAATGGGTTTAAATAACAATAGGGCCCGAAAACAAGGTTTAGGGAAAGAGTAGGATGAGGCGTATGGTCTGGAAAATCCATGTGGCCTCCGAAGTGAAATTTGACATCCCTCTAGTAAAACTAGGAATATATTGAAAAACCATGAAGTAAGGGGTTCATGTCCTTGCAGGAGTTTTTAAGTTTTTAAAAGAAGGATCATACATAGTTAGGGCAATAGTATTCCTGACACTATGAGGTGGGAGCATTTGACAGTTGCTTCATCATGGGCTATAAATGGTTTGGTAAACGGTGCACCAAGTTGTGAGAGGGGGAGATCCCTTTGGATAGTGATTTTGCACCTTTGGAACAAGGTTATCCAAGCCATGATAGTTACCCATGAATTTCCATTTAAAGTGGAATATTTTTTCTTTTTACCACCTTCCCTATTTCTATTTTTCAACAATCCTCTAATTTCATCTGCATGAATGTCGATCCTCCCTAACCTTTTCCCCACATAGTCTTTGAGCAAACATCTTCATCTAGAATCTTATCTTCACTCCACTGGTGGAAATAGATTCATATTTGAAAGACCTTTAATCCACTATCTTCTTTTTATCATTTATCTCACCGTATGGTGTGTTAACACCACAAAAACTATTTTACTATATTTTCAAGGCATTCAACTAAAACATTGATAGATCTTAATCTGGTTTTAGTTAAAGGATTATATCATATTAGTTAGAACATACTTGTTTAATGTAGGTGGTCCCTATTTTTGACTACATTTTAATAGGTGACATGAGGGTGTGCTCTATATTCCTCGTGTGTGACAACTGATAATTACCAAAATTAGTTTAAGTCCTATTGTTAAATTGTTCTATTGATTATAAGGGATGCCTATGGGAATTATCTATCTTTAATACATAGGTTTAATAAAGGTAATGGGAGTGTACCACGTTGGGATGTTTAGGGAAAGCATATAATTTGAATTGAATTTATTTATTTATTCTAAATTTCTTGGTTTCATGGAAAACGAGTTAGGATTAACCCGATGATTGAGGTGATGTTGATAACTTGGAATAAGGTGATATGATTCATCAGTTTGGGATTATACTAGGATATATGGGTGATGTTGATCTTCAGTTGTATGAAATGGTTATCAGATTGAGGTTATGTAATCGACATGATTATGGAAAGGCTCATGCGATATGAAATAGGGATGATTTTTAGGATTTGTGACATGGTTATATGGGCATGAGGATCAAAGATGACTTTCCACGGGTTTTTTGGGGGTGATATCCACTCACTAAGATTATTCGATGCACATTTGGAGTCTTTTTAACTTATATAAAACCCATATCAAGGTGGTGTTGAAAACTCATGTGGGTATAGAAACATGTAGACTATATAGATTTGGTGATACTGTTGACCAACAAGTTTGTTTGGGCATTCTTGTCATTGAAATACATGTAGATAGTGATGGACCATTTGTTTGTGGTGATGAGGTGGTGGGTTTGAGCCTGAGGCTCTATACATTACTTCAAGTCAGTATGACATGATTATTTTGGAGGATGGAATTCATCTTTCCTCAAGACCTTGGACATTGAGACAACAAAGATTATTTATGGGATGAATTATATTAATTTCTCCTAGGATATGTAGATTAGAGTCGATGGGTACTTTTAATATGGGGTCGAACAGTCTAGGTAAATTATTGATTGGGTGTTCTTTTGGGATGCTGAATCATTTGGTTGATGTCAGGAGGTTGTGGATGACACATTCTTGAGGTGGAACATGAGGGTTCACCTAGGACCCATTTATAATAGAATTATTTGGTCTTATTCCATGGATTCTCTCCCCAATAGTTGTATATATATATCAGTGTTTTATGATATATATATTACAAGGGAAAAGTATTCATTATTACCAATGAAGGATATAGTATGTGATCGCTTGTGGTTATTGAGCCCATGGGAAATGGGTTATTAATAAATTTGTAGTTGATTGTTTTATTTTTATTTTGAAACACCTGAATTATCCTGGATTTAATTATTATATGTGTTGGGGGTGGACTACTAATATTTATTTTCATACCCTATATGATCACATCAAAACCATGCAGACTTTCTGTCTCTATAATCAGTTAGGGGACTGACCTCAATAGTTGGACCATCGAGGTCATGTTTGAGATTTTTCATGGGATAGATGGTAATGGACAATAGTTGTTCTTTTAGTATCTAGAATTTAACTTTGATTCAATTTTTTTTAATCATGTTTATTATATATATATACCAAGTTTGGACATGGCCAGCCATATAGATGACTTGTATGCATGATTTTAAATTTGTGTTTTTTTGTGGATTTCTAAAATTGTATGCTTTTTAATATGCTTCCATAAGTTTTATCTATTTCTTATGTTGTGTAATGGTAATATTATTCTATATAATATATATATATATAGAACATCATTACTATCAAGACATATGGTTATAATATCTCTATTATCACCTCTTTACTCCCTCACTACTAGTCAGCAGCCATTGGCATATATAGAGGCATGCCAAAGGACCAGTGGTTAACCTGCCCAGAGAACAATTTAAATTGATATATAGGTTAGGGTACAAATTGTTTCAGATGATTTTTTTTCTCTCTATGATTTAGTTGAAGCATTTTTCCAGCTACTGATGGTATTGATTCTTTTCTTGTTAGTTGGTCTTAATATTATGGTTATGGAAGACCAAATATTAGGATATAGTTAGAACTCATGACTAATATTTTGTTTTAGTTATTGGATCCCCATGAATTGGTGATAGAATAATTATACCATTGAGAAGAATACTGAAACTATAATCATGAACATGGAGGAGAAATATAAGAAATTTTAAAAAAATTGATATTTGGCATAGATAATTTGGCACTTGAATGATTATAGAAAATCATAACATTATGGAAAATAATAAAAACAAATATGTCCATATATAAGTTTGTGAATATAACAATAATTTCCACGCATCTCTTTACGAAAATAATAAAAATGTCCTTATATATGGTTATGAATATTAAAAATATGTATGTACAAAACATCATTATCTCACGAGATATAAAACATTAACAAATGAATTGGTGGGATACATAGGATCCCACTGATCACATAATGTTAAAACATACATATGTGTAATACATGAAATAAATCATTCATCATATCATTAAAACCCCATTGAAATTAAATGGGTATCATATCATTTTTGAATGGTATTATATAACATGAAATCAAAGGTAGATTGATTTATACCCTAAATTAAATCTTCCAATATAAGTGTATCATAAAATTTCTTAGATTATGATCTTGAACACTACACTATAATAGGTAGATCTATTATAATAAGAGATGATAGTGTAAGTGTATTAACTTTCATAATTATTTTGTAACATGGTTTTAAAAAAAACTTATAAGTAAATTCAATGATTCATTTTAAGGTAATAAAAATAAATCAATTAAAAACGTAATTTTAAAATAATTTTAAATATTGAACCCTTGAAAATAAATAGAGTGATATATAATAACTTCATAGTGGAAGAAAAAAACATAAATATATTTTAATTAAATCCATTTATCTATTGTTATGAAATATTTACTTATATTTTTAAAATAAAAATTCAAAAAACAATGATATTAAAAATATCATGGGAAAACCATAAAGTCTTGAAGATGAATTAACATTTAAAAAGTGAAAATTATATTTGGAGAGGTATCATATATTCTAAAAGTTAAGAAACATATTTTGTTAAAAATTATAAAGAATTTGAAAACTAACCCGTGAGGAATAGTTTAAGAATATTCCTTGTAAAACAATTGAAGGAAAAAATCATGTAAAATGAACCTAAAAATAATGGAAATATAGGGAATTTAATTCTTGAAACAATATAAATATTATTTGCATGGATGAAAAATATTCATTATAATTATTGAGAATTAATTATAACAATGTTATACTTTTATACAAAATGAAATTCATCAAACAATAAGAATTTGGTGTAAATATTAAATTTCAAAATAGGTAAAGTTAAAATACCATATATAAGAATGAAATTATAGAATAATATAAACTTATAATTTCATTGTCAGGGGATAAAGTTTATTATTTAATTAAAACAAATTGTTTCCGTAAAAGTATTGTGGATTTTTCAACATTTGAGTAATAACTATTGAAGGAGATAGCATGAAATGAATATTTAAATACAATAAATATATAGATATTCAGGATATAATATTTCAAAGAGGAAATATCAACATCATATAATTTAAAATAGGTGTTTATAATTAAACATGACACAAAAATGAAAGTATGAGACAAGAAACCCTTACGACATCAGAAATATTAGAATAAAAAATCGTTGAATGAAAGAACACCACAAGGATTTTTAAATCCAATAATTTATAAGAAACATTTATTATAAGATTTTCTAGGGGTATTTCAAACACCACACAATAAAAAAATGTGGTGAATAGATAACGTATCTCAATGAAAGAAAATTGAGAAACGAAAACTCTCACCTTGAGTCCCAAAAGCTTGGTGTTTGTGTGAAACCTCTTGAATATTTTAATTATGTTTATTAAATACATTATTAAAAATAATTTTTTGGTATAGTTGATATTTACAGTTAATTTTTTATCATATATATTTCATTTATTGTATAATATTTCATGTGATCGGCCACTAGGGTTTTTTTTGATCAATTCATCTAAAACTGTTTCAATTCTATGAATATGGTAGAATATGTTTTAAAATTGATACATTATCAAAAAAATACATGTGTTTGTATGGGTATGTATTATTGTATCTTTTTTATTTATTATTCGTATAGAACAAAACTTATACACTTTAATTGGTTTTCCAAAATAGATTAAATTATGAAAAGTGTCTTAGTATGGTTGTTTTCAGGTGATTAAATGTAGAATAAATATTTATCACTAACATTATTAAAATAATGACACTATTATATTTTAAGAATATTAATCATGTAATAAATATTTTATTTATTCATTATATGCATTTTTAAACCATTCATGTTTGGTGGTGATGAAAAATGAAATATGCTATTTAAGGAGGTAGTATTTTATGCACACCACAAGCAATGTTTTCATTTTATAATAATTCAAAGGAAGGTAGATAATAACCATTCCATAAAAATAGAAACATTTCTATTTTTTAATGATTTATTTTTTATTATATTATGTTTCTTTAAAAAGTTTAGAGTAGACAGAGAAATAAATAATAAATAAAGGACCTTGTTATCTCAATTACATATTCCCAGTATATCCTATAATAGAATCAACATTAAGACTTATTATATAGTAATTTTGGTTATAAAAAACTATAAGATGTGGGAATGAGTATTGGGTAAGGGTATTATAATATATTTTTATCAAAGTAGTTTTAGGTGTAAGGAGAAGTGGTGTGGTGAAGAATCTATTTTATAGGTGAGATTGGTGGCATTCTAATGAATATTAATTCCTTAAAATAAAAATTGATAAATTATTCATGGAAATCATATACATGATTGATAATTTGATGGAAAATCACATATTTTGATTGATAAATACATCATACTACAATTTACAGATGATTGCTTTGTGATATTTGGAGACTTAACATCTTATTTCAAAATTTTTACATCTTTTTAACCTTTACAGTGGTGACTACATCTTAAAATGTTAAATAATTTTTATAATGCAAAATGAAATATTATTTTTTTCTAAAACTTTAAATTCTAATTTTAAAATATAAAATAAATTTTAAAAGATTCAATTTAAAAAGTCATAAAATTTAATTTTAATATTACTATACAAGCCACAAAAAAAATATTTTAAAAAAACATGTATTTTTTAGTATAACAATGAATATATTATTAATCCAGTCCTATTAAAAACCAATAGAATAATGTTTCCTTATTTTATAATATATATTATTTTAACACCATTTCACATATCGCACTAACAAGACCGGAACATGTATTCTAGTTGAGGTCAGATATGCGTCTCCACACTTGCATACTAATTGAGTGGGCCTTAAATACTCATAGGGAGATTTTTCTCCATAATATATTGCAGAAGGGTCATATATAAATATATCATTAATTTAGAATGAGTTTTCTATGTAGAAAAAATCATAAAAACCTATAGATATAAAATAGTGTTTCAAACAGGACCCCCAAAGTCTTGAATAGAATGCGATAAATCTATATGATACAATAAAAAAAAAAGAGCATTAGTAATAGATAAACACAACATCATATGTATATAAAATGGAACCATAGTCAATACATGCTGAAAAATAACAAATATAAAACTAGAATCTAACACAACTCACAATAAATAATCCTTCCAATCCCATATCCTCATTAACTAGTTATACTAGACCCACATGTCAATCTCTAAGTAGTACATGTTTCATGAGATAGAACATGAATGTTTAACCATGTATATCAATATTTATACAATGTATATTGGTAGGGGGTGCATATAATAACCATATAAGAATCCATAATTCATCAAAAATATTGATTCATGTTTTGATCAAGCAGATGTGTATGAAATACTTATATTATAGATGTAGTTATCCACTTAGAACACACACACACATGAAAATATAACATGCCTGAACATAAAAAATACATGTTGGTTCATCGAGTACTTGACATTCCACCTTGATCCCTGGAAATACTGGATTTTTCTAGTATTAGAGTGTATCTAAATATGTTACAACAAACATTATGGGGGATCATGTCCAACCATGAATCCAGTATCAAAATATCATACCATCATTGGATTGTGTTAGAGTAACTCTAAGAATGTGAAATACCACACCAACTAATATTATGCCCATGAGTGATTCCTAGGAAAAATTACTAGGAAATGTAATAGTATTATTGTTAATGTCTAGATCATAAGAGTAAGTCATATTAATCCACTAGTAACATATATAAATACAAAGAGGATGTAAAGGGAATTCTAAGCCAAATGTTTGGTTGAACCATGATGATATCATCCAAGACATTCCAAATGGATCGCTTAATTAATCCAAATAGATCATCCAACGAATTTGAAACTAATACCATAATGAAAATTGGGGGCTCATCTAAGTCATTCCAAACCAATAAGATATTCATATCTAAGAAGTATGTCCATGGAATTCCAAATTGATATCACATCTGAATTCAAGGACAATATCAAATAATTCCATACTGATATCTATAATATATCCTCGATTCATGGATCATATTCTAGGAATACCATAAATATTCATATATATCAGTAGGAAATGAAACCTATACCAATTATCTAATAGTAGTTTTTCTCAAAATGGGTGTCCATATACTCAAACCCATATAACATACATGAGTTCATCCTCTCAATCATATGATGTATCAACACTATGAAAACCATATCAGGCTAACACCAATGATTTTATTATATGGAAACACATATAATAATCAAAACTGATGTCTCCCACACACCCGATCTAGAGATAAAAAATACACGGGGAACCTGCTATGGGTACCCTATGTCAAACAACAAAATATCACCCTACATGAGTACCTCAATCATAATTTCATTTCTCAAGCCTATCCTATTATTCTATAAAAAATATATCATTAATATCTAGGTTCTATCAAACCCATCTATAGCCTATGAGGGCTCTGTCACATCCACTAGGATTAACCTACCACATTGATTCCAAAAATGCACAATCACATGCTGACATTTATAACACGAACCTTCAGGAAACATGAATCATACGAGACAATCATAGAAGGGGAAAACATTTTAGAGAACTCATTCTTTAGAATATGGGAAACTATATTAATATCAAAAACTGTAAAAAATAAAAGATAATAGATATATTACATTATTATTACAAAATATAACACTTTTTGATGGATCAAACAACTTAGTATTCATGGAAGAATAAATTAATACATATATTATATTTGAAAACATAATAAACAACATGGAAAAATTATGAGAGAATTATTATCCATTACATAAAGTCCCTTTAAATAACATATAATCATCTTTATGTTTCCCAGGGAAAGAAAAAAATAAGGTTTATCATATATTTTCAGTAAGGATTAGCATATAGTGGAAGCTTACATAACAAAAACAAGCCATAAGTTATATGGAAAAAGTAAATAAAAAATTTGATTCCATTATTATCTAAAATTAAGGGATTTATATATCCCTAACAAGAAATAAAAATATGAATAAAAAATTGTTCATATCATACCGATGGAATGCATATTATCATACATTAGAACATGTTTTCAATGCCTTATGTGAAGACACTTTTTTATGGGAAGATATATAACCTGAAAACCAACTTATTTTTTTTTCTCAGAAGGCTTTTCAATCCATTGTGGTGATATACAATTTTTAGGCCCATACCATCACCAAATTATATTGAATTTATTCCCCATAAGAGTCATCAAAAACCTTATTAACAATACATACAGAATCTCAAACTAAATTAAAAAAATTATTCATATAATGAGGAATATAAAAATAAATTATTCCCTATCCAATCGAATAATGTTGTGGTAAAGGATAATGTCCCTTAATTAACATAAATATTATGGGGCATCATCAATGTCACATAAAATAACCTCATAAAATAAATATAAGGGAAACGATTCTTTCAATGTGATGAGTTATACATGGAAGATAGTAATTGGGATAAATCGTTTTCATTGGAAGGATACCTAGAAAATAGAAGGAGAAATAATTTTTCATATTTCATTTAGATCATGTAAATATTCAAAGGCATATCCCCTATAGTTATCTCACTAGGTGTTCCATCACAGGGCCACTCATAATGCATCATGGGGCTGATTCAGTAAACTATCAACTATACCTTTTTGAGTGATTACCCCTAGGTGAATATATGAAACAATAATATCCACATTCTATTATCCAAATAGGGATTAAATTTCTATTAAACTACAAAAACATTTAATTTAGAAAATCATAGTATGTTTGTCCACCACGGAAAAGTTTTAATTTTATAATAGTTTTTGTTACTATTGAATATAATGAATATGAGAGATTAATAAGAATATATTTTTATAATTAAAATAAATTTATGGACTAATATTTTAAATAGACTTCCTTTAGAATGTATTGACCACAGAATATAAAATAGATGGTGGATGAATTATGAGTCCTAAAGATTGAATATTGAGAGAGAAAACCCTAACATATGGTTTGGATAAAAAGATAATAAAAACTAATTTAAAGAGAGGAATTTCATATTTTTATTTAATTTAAATGAGTAAATGAATATAATCTCATAAAATCTCAAATAGTTTTTATATACACCAAATAAATGAATTTAGGTGAATAAAACAAATCTTATAACAAGGAAGGAATTCACGACATAAAACCCATACCTAATATCTTAAATTCCTCAAACTTACATTAAAATGATATATCAGAGACATATATATATATATATATATATATATATATATATATATATTATAAAATTCAAAACCATTATAACATCTATTTTCATTCAAAAGTTTCATAAATAGTCATTCTCTAAATAAATTATACTCATTTCCACATCATGTGTTTTTAGTTTTGACCGTTTCAAAAAGATTCATAATAGTAGTGCCTATACTAATTTTTATTCCATTGATAATTATTAAAATTAAATTAAATTTATTTTTGGGTATGATTTATAATTATCATATTATTTTATAAATTACATTTATGTGTTTTTATACATTATCCTAGAATATAAAATTGATAAAAAACATGTTGTGGTGACTCTTCATGATCAAAGTGCGTTATCATTATTAATGAATTAAATATTGACATAATTTATGTAAAAAAACAATAATTAAAAATTTATATAAAATTATGCCAATAATTATTTTTCCATACTAATTTATGATATAAATTCATAGTTTTGGTCAAGTAGGTGGTTCACTTTCCAAAACATGAACATACCGAAATTAATGAAAGATTATGATCATGTTTTATGATAATATATTTATAAAAAATACTATTAATATAAGTTAGTTTTTATTTTTGTAAAATACCAGAATCAGAATTTACTGGAAGAATACTTAATGGATACAAATATATTACAAAATTTGAATGGAAAATTATCCTCTTAGTACACTTGTTTTAATTAATGATCATTTATTCATAATATCCTTAACATGATCTATAATTTTTCACCCAAAAAACTTATATATAACATAAATATATCATTTTTAATTTAATATCATTATTATATCCTTTAATTTAAGGATGTGAATGAAAACAAATCATGTTACGTTGTGGACATGGTAGTCCGTACTACGCATGAAAAACAGTTTCATTTTTATTAAGGTAAAGGGAAAATGAAGTTATAGTTTTTTAAAAAATATAAAAAACATTGAGTGTAAAATAAATAATAAGGTCATCATCTAATATTAGGTGCTATAAATTTAAAATGGAATGATAAAATGAAAAAAATTTAATAAAAAGATTGAACTGATGTTGAGAACATTGGGTTTCTATTGGAAGATTCCATGAAAAGGATGGGATTGGAATAACATATTGGAAAAAATATTATAATATACGAATAATATTATATATGAAGAAAATATTGTATAGTTTTAAGAGTAAAGTAAATTTTAGATCATTTTTTGAGTAGATTTATAATGCGCTACTTTTATTTGTGAAAATAAGGTGATTTTTTAACAGTAAATATTGTTATGTTCGGGGTAGGAATGAAATCACATGAGTGTTAGGTGTTATTGGTTAATTAGGTGGATTTATGTTAGCTGATAAATTTTTCTATGAATTTAATACTAAAAAATAATTTCTTAGAGTTTTATATTACCGTTTAATTATTATAAATTTGAGATACCTAATTTAAACATTTAACCCATATTCATCTTTGTTGAAAATCAAAAATGTAAATTATTTTTTAACAAAAAAAATTATGATTAACCGTTATTAACATTTATTTAATGGGATAATACGAATTTGGATCCATTTAACAGAATTCAACTTCATAATATGATAAAATTAACTGTTAAATAAAAACATGAAAAATATGAAAAATGATTTTTATAGAAAAATGACATATATATATATATAAATTATTGTCTATTATTATCATGTATTAATTATTAATAGAATTAGTTTTAATATATATTTTATGGGTTTAAAATAAAATTATATTCATATTTTAAATTATGTTAATCAAATTAATTTGGATAAGTAGTATTTAAATCTTATAAAATTCATTCTTCAAGAAGAACTATTTCACATTGACTTTGGTAATTAATCAATATAATTAGTAAATAATTTTTTATTTTTACATAATCTTGAAATAAAAATTATAAATACGAATTTATTATTATCAAAAAATATTAATATTTATAAGAAAAATCACTTTTCACATTTTTGTGTATAAAATAAATTGTTTAAAAAATAAACCCAAAAAATCATCTAAAGATATTATATTTATAGGGAATTCAAAAATTAAATCTATTTTTTAAAAATAAAATAAAATAAATTATAAATTAATATTTAAAATATAATTTTGAGTAAAGTTGATCTAGAATGTGAATCATATGATAGTTTATGATATGCTTCTACCAGGTACAATATAGTTTAATGTATTACATTTTCCCCCTTAAATAATTTTCTCTATGAAATTTCAGTATATATCAGCCACGAAAAAAAGTGGATACTACTTTCTTATTGGTTATTCAGTCTCCTATGTTTCCACTTCTAATTTGTGCTTTCTCTAGAGGCCATTCATTAATCGAGTTTTCTCACTCTGTAACACTTTCTCTTTTGTGTAAAGAACCTAGACATGTTCTTCATTATAAAAAAAACTTCTCCATATTTATCCCGTCACAGGTAAGAAAATTAGTTGTATCTTTCATTTATTTCCTTAGTAATGAAACATGAAATCTATCTTGTTATTTATAAATATTGGGAATAATATCCAATTATTAAGATAAATATCCAATTAATTCCAATATTTCAAAAGTTCTATTGTACCAAGGTATTTACTTTCCCATTTTACCAAATCATACAAACCCTTTCATTGTAAAACTATCAATAATTCATTATCCCCATCATAAAATTACAATTAATTCTTTCAAATATTTTCATAAATCTTTTTTATAATATAGTATGCTTTCATAGTATCCATAATTGTTTTTTGACTTTAGCATATGTCTCCTATATAATATCTAGACTAAAATTATTTTTCTATCTTCTTCCCAATATGTGAGAGTAAAAAACCCCTTTTTATGCAATGCTCTGTATGATGAAAAGTTGATTATTAAATGTAATCTATTGTTTTATGAAAATTTATCCAAATATATATAGTTATCCCACATACCTTGAAATCCAAGAGAACATGATCTAAAAATTTATTATTTTCTCTGGATACCCTTTTGAACATTCAATTAGCTTAGGTATGATAAGGGTACATCAAGTTAACATATTGATGATATCCCATTAAAAACCATTCTTGTATTTTAATGTGAACTGATGGTCACAGTCAGATAAAATCAATATAGGTTCCACATGAAGCCTTATCATTTTATTCGTATAAATTATCACATGGGGTTAAGGGGTATATATTCTATTATCACTAATAAATGAACATATTTAGTAAGATTATTAATGCTAACCTATATATCATCATTTTTTTGGAGACTTCTATTTTCTACTAAAATATTATTTTGTTTTATTATACCACAAATATATCAGTATAGGAAATGGTTTCATAACTCCCTTAGGGTGTTGCCATTAAAAATTTATCTACTTTAATATTATGCATCTGGACACATAAAATATAGATTCCCACTTCATACTATTCCAATAGAAATGTTTTAATAAACTATATATATCATTTATCTAAAATGGTATATATATAAATTTGAGATATTTGATGAATATTGATTTCTCTTTTCTAATTATAGTATAGGTGAAGACATAAAAACTTTCCAAACATCATAAATCCATCAATATTGAGTAACTATGTTAAATTAACATCATTTAATGTTTTAATCATCCTTTGTAAGTCCTCATCCTCATGCTTGTATTTCTCTATAATTTCAGAAAAGTGTGGTTTAAAAACATTTTATAATTGGAATGGTGGATCCCCTTATCTATAAATAACCATATACATATTTACTAGATCACTATTTATAGGATCCTTGTTAATTCAAAACACATTCAGAACTGCATGGTCCCTCATACGTAATAATTGAACCACCTTGTTTTCTTCATAGGTGGTAGTGTAATGAGAAATCATTGTCATTCAGTAGTTTTAAAAATCATATTTACCTCATTTTGAGCTTATTTTGAGAGAAAATACACTTAAAACTCTTATGGTTAATATATATTTATCATATTTCTCCGTAGAGGTAGTGTCTACTAATATTTGAAGAAATAATTTTATAAAACAACTCAATTCCACGAGTTAGATTGTTTTGTTCATGGACATTATATTTCCTTAATGCATTGATAATCACCATATTATTCTATATAAATAAATATCCAATACCTTTTTTTTGATGTATCACAATATATTATAATTCCTTCCTTACACAATTTTAATTATAATATTTTTGAATTAATGAGTCTCTTATTTGTCTCTTAATAAATTTACTCACATTCCCTTAACCATTTTTATTTAACCCCTTTACATGTTAATTTGGTTAATGAGTTGGATAACTGGGTAAAATCCTGAATAAATAGGTTATAGTAACCTATTAAACCCAAGAAACATTGGATCTTGGTTATGTTCATAATATTTATATATTATTTCACAACCAATTTATTTTATTTTTAAACCAGTATTCCATTATTGGATAAAATATTTCCATGTAAAGAAACATTATTGAACAAAAATTTACACTTGTTATATTTACCATATAATTTCTTTTCTATGAGGGTGTATATAATTATTTATAAGTGAATCTAAGTCTCTACATAACTAATAGATTATATCAATATATAATTAATTAATACCACTATAATGCTATAAAGATACTCCTTAAACACTCAATTCATTAGATCCATAATGATATAATTTTCATTAGTCAATCCAAAAGCCATAAACCTAAACTGATAATGTCCATACCGTGTTGGAAATTCAGTATTAGATATATAATCCTTCTTTATCATGAGATGGTGAAAAAAAGGTGAAGGTTATTCTTTGAAAAGTATTGGACTCCTAGATGTTGATCAAATTAGTTACCAATGTGTGGTAAAGGATACATAATATTTACATTCATGGACTTGACCTCTTAATAATCTATTCACATACTCATATACGCATCCTTCTTTTTCACAAATAAAACATGGGATCCCCAATATGAAACATTGGGGTATATAAATACCACATTTCAAAAATCATATATATTTATTTTCCACGACCAACTCCATTTGGACCATTAA
Organism: Viscum album; assembly: GCA_963277665.1. Classification (NCBI taxonomy): domain Eukaryota; kingdom Viridiplantae; phylum Streptophyta; class Magnoliopsida; order Santalales; family Viscaceae; genus Viscum; species Viscum album. Next base: position 1,074,767,763 of record OY728138.1, read on the forward strand.
ATAGGGAGTTTTAGATATACCCGTGGAATTATCAATGAGTTTAATAGAGAATGCAACCTCACAATCTGGTGGATGACAAAGAAATTCTTCTTGAAAGCCATCAGTAAAATTTTATAACATGGATATATAATTGAATATAACGATTCCATTCAAATCCATACACTACATCTAAGCATCCTCTATATCCATAATTTCAATAAGGAAGTATAATAGGGTATGATTCATATATGATTTAGATTATGATGTTTCACATTTAAAGATATGATATTCCACTTCCCAATATTGAATCATAATCTCATTATCTTGGAAATAAATTTTGGTATTGTACTTTAAAATTCAATCCATAAAAGGATCATATCAATGTAAACCATTGATAAAATGTGAATGTTTGAAAATAAGGTACTCCCATGCATCAGAATTGGAATTATTTTAACCAATTTTTTTTCGTAGGATTATCACATGGTGTCTTTATGGATAACTCTCATAATATTAAGAAATGGAAATATCTAATTTTTCTGGAAAGCATTAAAGTAAAAGAAGAGTGTTATGATCCAAAATCAAATAAAACATTATCTATATTGAAGGATATGATCAATATTCCTACAACCATCTCATTAATAACTTCAAAACCAGTTGTGGTAATCACATAAGCTTTTCCTTACTGTCATGGCATCATTTTAGGTAAATTCCCCTAAATTTTGGGAAATTTGTTCAAATAATATCCCCTCTCCCTATAGTTAATGTTTTAAACATCAATAGATTCTACCTTTCTCTTATATTGGTGAGTTTAATGCCTTTTTTCCCCACTTTTATCAATCATTAGTTCCCTTACAACAACACATGTGGTATTTTATTACACATTAATGATATATATAAATCCCCCCTTTAAATTCATCAACTTATCCAATTTTGCTTCCCATGATTCTTAGTCAACATCTTCTTCCCTTGATTTATATTAAATAAATACATAATATATAACTCCTTTTATATCTTAATGGATATTGAGACTATATCGTTATATTATGAATTTTCTTTATATATTTATGACCTTTAAAGGAATATATTTAATCAATAAAATAAATAATCAATCTTGTTTTCTGATCTACATGTATAGTCTATATATTTTATAGCTATCCTTTTTAAGTTATCCTAATACTCAAGAAGAATTTGGTCATCCTTTTCTATATATTGAGGAATATCATTTCTATTTCTAAATTTTACTCAAATGGTAAGTATTATTCATCAAGTACATATATATAAGATCCCCATTTCAGGTGATTTATCTCATATTCGTCCTTATAATTTTAAATTAACAACCACCATTGATATTTATCTCCCTTTAGATACTAGACCACCATGATGAAGTTTACCTTTTCCATACATCCCAAAGTGGGAACGATCTTCTCAATGTACTTGTAACATTTTTTATTAACCAATGTAATAGAATTTCCACTGAATGCTAGAAGTCTTTGTCACTTTAATCTATCAAACATAGTTATGCAGTGTTGTGGATTGGTAGGTTTCTCAATGTTGTAATGCTTTATTTTCAAAAATTGGGTTAAATACCCTAATATATTTATGAAATGATTATCCTCAACTACAACTTCATTAACTTGTTCTGGGGGAATGTCCCTACATAGACAATGAGTGTTTATAGATTTTATAGTCCCCCAATTATTTGCATCATTATACAATGGAATACACATAATAATCTCATTATCTATAATAGTAAAATAAATTTCTAATTATTATTTCTAGAATGTTTCTTAGAATTATTTATGAGTGTTCATAGAACATGTGATATCAGACTTGGTTCCTCTAATTTTAGTCTCAAAAATTTTTATTAAACATTATTTGATACAAAATGTAACATCTTGGAAACTGGAAACCAAACTGGTAGTTATATTACATTATTGGTATAGAATAAAATATTAACCATAATATAATAACCAAAATAGGTAGTTTATAAAACTCATAAAAGAATTTAGTTATATAATATGAAATTTGTATGAAGAGAGGAATTTGAGATGGAAATCTTTTACCACTTATCCTAACATCCACAAATGAATATTAATATATTGTATAATAGATATAGATACATTAATCACATAATTATTAACTTTAATAATATCTATTTTCATCCATACTCTTCTGAAACAGTATGTCTTATTATAATGATCACTCTCTTAGGTATTTCTGAATGATATGAACAACAAATTTGTGTTTGTATTGATTTTATTTGATGGATTCCATTAACTATAATTTACAAATTCCATCATGGAGGTTTTAGAACAATCAGAGGGATCAAGAGGAGTAATGAGGCTCTTTTTAAAGTCCCCCATTTGTAAGTTCCAAAAATGATATGGTTTCTATAATCAAATGGATGGTGGGTTCTAAACAGATCCATGGTTTTATCAAGATTATAATAACTAGTTATTTACACCCACCGACTACCCAATAATACCCATACAGATTCAAATTATATTCATTATAGGAAGCCCCAAAATTCTTTAACTCATATCTAATAATCTTTATTCAACCATCATAGTACACAATACCCTTTTAGACCCCTCAGATTCTATACATACACCCCCATGGTTGATTAGATGGTGGATTATTGTTGGAGAATCAACCTTGATCTCATTATGATTCTTTTTTTACATTCTTAATCTCCCTTACTCTATTATCTCTCTACCACCCATTCATTTATTCATTTTAACTTACTATGGTATAGAGACTATGACTCATTAATAACGAATATAAAAATACTATTTTCCTTTTATTTTTTTGTTTATTGGTCCTTAATTCAAGGATAATTTTGGATCATTCATTTTTATTAATTAAAGGGGAGATTGGGTTCCTTGACATAAACAATAAAAGGTTAGTTGTGTTTCCGTTTTCTTGATACAACCACTAAAAGCCAAGTGTTTTATATCTTGTAATGGGTTTCTTTCTACAAACTCAACAAAAAAAGTTTAATGTTACTTTATAAAAACATTAAAAGTAAGTTTTAAACAAAATAATTTCAATGAATATTTAGGGGAGTATATTTAAAGACCCCTTTTGTATTATTTATTAACTTCTTTACATTTTTTTGGTACGTTATCATTTATTTTATATTTTTTCTCTATTACTCGTTAATTTAAGTCGCACTATTTAGTAAATTTTTGAAATTTTTTCTTTATTATATTAATTATTTTATGTAAATTCACCAACCCACATTCTATAATTACTCAAACAAACAATTGTTTTTGAGCCAATATTTTCATTTTAAAAAAATATTACCTATTAAAGGAATGATAATCTAAGGATTGACTTAAACTCTAATGTAAATGGTGTTCTAGAAAGACTCTTTATTGGAAGAAAACCATGCTTGGATAGATATGGATAATGTTATTGGAAAACACATATGTCAAATTTTCTTAGAATTATAGGATATCATGTATAGATAATTATGTTTCTTTGCTATAATCCCCCTAATATATGGAAGATAAATAAACCCCTAATCATATAATGACATTTTATTTTGATGAAAAATAAATGAATGCCATATATTATCTATTATATATAATTAAATTCAATAGGGTATCCACTTTTAAAATAGATAATTAATTTTATAAGTTATTAGATGTAACACATGTGGGTTCAAATAAATTAAATGATACTAGGCTTGAAATGTACTTCCAATATTTTAAAATAATTAGTATGAATCATACTGATTAAATTACTCAAATGTTTACTTTTTTATCATTTATCTAAAATGGAGGGAAATTTTTATGTGATTAGCTTTCAATGGAGACACATATATTTAAATAATTAGGTTCTTGCTTGAATCTTGGACACCCAATGTGATAATAATACAAGAAATGTCAGATGAAAAAACCATACTGGTTGAAAAAAACATAGGGTCACTCATGACCTATGCTATTACAATGAATAGGAATGTGGATAATAATGTTAAATAGGCCAAGGAGAATAATACCATTTCCCGCTATTCTAATAATAATGAATCTTCCATGAGTAAAATGGGAGATTTCTCATCTTTCAACGAAGATGAAAAAGTTCTTCAAGAATATAAAGGAATAGCATTGTGAAAAGAAATATGAGAAAAAACTAGAGTTAATATGTTATGAATTTAATAAAAAGTGTCACATAATGATGGAGTGTCTAAATATAAAAATTAATTAAAAGACTAAGAATATAAATGACATTAATGCATCAATATGGAGTACTAGCGATGAAACTCCCTCTTCATCATACTTAAGTGACAAAATAACCAAGTTCCTCACTGATGAAGTTTAGTTAAAACATTTGTTAAGCTCTTCAATTTGTTATTGTTCATTTATTTACTTAAATTATAAATATCTAAGGTATGAAATTTATCAACATCAAGATGGTGTTTCCAAACATTTCTCTATGGTCATGGAACATAAGAAAAAGTAAAACATTTTTATTAATTTAAATGTTTAGTACATTTAATGAAGATGTGATATTGAATGGGGAAAATTAAAATTTAAAAGATTTTATCTAAAAAAATTATTATTATGAAAATGAAAGATTAATTTTTATTGATATAAAATTATTGTCTGAAAAAGGATTTACATAATGATAATGTAAAAATTATTTTTATAAAGAACCCACCCATCATTAAAGAGATAAATAATAAAATAAAATAACTCAAAAAGTATCTTAAAATAAAAATTTAACATTTATTTTGGGTTGACAATGGAATGTGAAATGCACATAAGGTTATAGTTAGATAGAAAATAATAGAACCATAAATAATACAACCTCTTTTATAAAATAATACTCTAAATAATTTCTTTTTTGTTATTATTTTTGGGAAACATGAAATATATTTTATGAATATGGTCACAAAAAATCCTAGTATGTAGGACCTAAATCCACTAATATTAATTCAAATATTTACTCAATAAAAATATTTCAATGCAATTATATTTTCCAAAATTTATCTTCGATAAAATTTATTGACTCAAAAGTTGGGTGCCAAAATATTTAGTCTCTTAATATTATTATATGAAATTTGGATCAAAAAAATTAATGAGGATCTACATGTTATATGTTTATTGGGTACTCAAGGAATATGTGTGGGGGAAAACAACAAATTCAATCACCATTAGGAGGACAATGATCGACATGTCACCTTTGGTGAAAAATAAAGATATAAGACTGTTGGTATATGTGATAGTGGATTTTTGAACTATTATTTTATTAAATAAATTTTATTTTTTAACTTTTGAAAAATTATTTATATTAAAATTTTCAATTATGTGATATTAGTATTAATATTACCTTTGAAAATTTCGTAATAAATGTTTTTTATTCTCATGGAAATATTTTATTTTTTTAGTCATGATTTTAAAATGATCAGGTAATTAATATTAAATCACAAAAAAGTGAAAAAATCACAAATTATTTAGTATGAAAGGACGTTATTCAATGTTATAGTATAGAAACCATTGCCATTGTAATAGTAACTTACTAGTGAAACTAACTTGGAAATGTCTGGTACGATATTTACAAAAATTTTATTACAAAAATGACATTGCATATCGAACATGCCAATATGATAAACAATAAATTTTTTCCTTTAAATCTAAAAATGAGAAGGTGACCTTTATATGCTTTGAAATTAAACACATAATACTTTTTAAACCAAAGAATGTGGCTGGTATTGGAGGTAAATCTTATTAATTTGTAAATATGGATAATTATTCAAGATTTACATTATCTTATTTAGTGGAATATAAAATAGAGTTATGTAATGTATTCAATAAACATACCAAGAATGTAAAAAATGAAAAAAGTTATAAGATTATTTCCATTTAGAATGATCATTGGTGAGTTTTGAAATATGGAATTTGATGATTTCTGTGCTTCACTGGGTTTTCAAAATTCCTTCTCCACTATAAGAACTCATAAAAACAAATAGGGTTGTTGAGATACAGAATAAGTAATTTAAAAATGTTTCTTGAACTCTCATTAATGCATTTATTCTCTCTCATTATTTTTAGTTCAAATAAGTTAATAATTCTTGTAATATCATTAACTTTGTACTTGTGATACTCCATTTTAAAAATAACCCTTATGATATTTGGAATGGTAAGATACCTACAGTTGATAAAGTTAAGGTATTTGGTTATAAATCTTTTACTCTTAACATCAGATTTACTCTGGTTAAATTTGAACCTAAATCAGATGAAGGTTTCTTTTTTTGATATTCTATCTCACGTAAATCTTATCATGTTTTTATTAAGAGGACCTAGACCATTGAAGAATTGATTCACATAAAATTTGATGAGAATTTTTCCAAAACCCATCATCAAATTGATGATGTTGTAGTAGACCTTAATAATTTGACCTCAAATTCCATTAACCTCCAAAAAGATACTGATGTTGAAAAATATCCATACCCCTTTCCAAAGGCACGTGTATAATATAATGACTATACTCAAGAAAATGTAATAGGTTATTTTTAATCTAGTACTCATACCAGGATGTTTGTTTTGAACAAAGTTAAACATCTTGTTTTTTGTCACTCCAATAGCCCTAAAATCATAATGATCCCATTAATGATGATAATTATTTTCCTTTCATGCGAGAGGTTTAAAATTAATTTAACAAGAACAATGTTTGTAATCCTATGTGACGGAAGAATGATCATCCAATTGTTGGCATAAATTGGGTTTGGGAAATAAATTTAATGAGAAAGGTAATATCACACATTACAAAGAAAAACATACAGATAATGTTTATAATTGAGAGGAATAAATTATTATGGTGAGGTATTTTATCTGGTCTCTAGTCTAGAATAAATAATTATATTATTATGATTCACATCTCATTTAAATTTTATTCTTTTTCAAATGGATTTGAAAATTAAAAAAATAAATGTTTTTATTTTAGAAAAGGTTTTTTTGAGGAAAAATCCCCCAATTTTTATGTTTTAAAATTTGAAAATCATATTTTCAAGAAGACTAATAAACATTATGGTTTGAAAAAACCCCATGGGGTTGTTATGAAATTTGGAATAAATTTATTTTAGATTTTTTTTGAAATGGGTAAACAGAACTCCACCAAGTTTTTAAACCATATTTCAATGGATATTTTAGTTTTTCTAATTTATATTGATTATGAAATTTTTGATTCAATTGGATTATATATTTATAATGAATTTAAAAATTTAAAAAGATAGGAAATAGAAGTAAATTTTTTGGGAGAAGAAAAAAATTTCCTTGCCTTTCAATTTAACAAAATGTAGATAGTTCTTTTCTTAGAAAAAATAAAAACATTATTGAGATTTTAAACCATTTTGGTGTAGATGAAGTTAATGATATTATTATTCTAGTTATTAGTTATTTTAATCTTATATTTGTTTAATATATTAAATTAATGGTTTTTGATATTTATATAGGGATGATTAGGATCCTTATCTATCTTTCCATGACCCAGCCTGACATCAAGTTTAATGTATTCCTTTGTGTCCATTTTTCTTGATATTGGAGAGGAATCCCATTTAGAGTCTCTCAGTATGAAATTTAATTTTTTTTAAAGGAACTACAAATCATTATTTATATTTCAAAAATACACATCTTTTAAACATTCTTGTTTTTTCCAATGTAAATTTTGGTGGGTTCCAACTGTATTGGATGAGTAAAAGTTAGACTTTCCACATACATGGAAAATACCTTTTCTCATGGGTTAGAAAGATATAAAATTCATATGATCTATATATAGTTGAAGAGGAATATATTTTCATAGGGATTTATTATAGAAAAATCATTCAGATGAAATTTTACCTTTTAAATTATTTCTTTAATTATTATCATGTAAATATTATAGGGGAAAAACAAGTCCAATTTCTATTCTTAAAAACCATATTGAATAGATTAACACAAAAAATATTTACCATATGCACCATATTCTTAGATACAATTTCAAAAATGGGAAATTGTGCATGATTTTAATTTTATAAATTTCCAATTGGTTGATATCTTCACTAAACCCCTTATAGTTAATTCTTTTTCTTTAACTAATAGGAGTTTGGAATGAAAATATTATAATTTTTTTTGATTACATTATATTAATTATTTAATTAAATAATTATTTGTTTTTAATTTGTATTTTTTTGTATGGATTTAATTTTATTCCCTTGAAATAGTATATTTACTTATTTCACTCTCTTAGGTAATGTTTTTTTTCTCTCTCTATTATTCATCTAAATTTTGGTTGACATGTGTTATGGTGGCCCCTTATACATTTAAGAATTATTCATCACTTTAGGTCTAGATAACCCTTTTTATTACATAAATGTTTACAGATTGGTTCTAATTTTAAAATTAAATTAGATCCTTTTGAAATTAAAATATCTATATTTAATTTATGGCACATGTGGTGTGTAGTTTTCAAATGACTATTTCGAAATCATGAAATATTTATTTTTTGATTTTTATTAAATCTAGTTTTATTAATATTATAGTAATATATTTCTAAAGTAATTATGATTTTTTCACTCTAGAAGAAACATTAATGACGACCAAAAAAATTGAAAAAAATTCTAAATATGTAAATTATGATAAAATTGACTTTTATTTTTTCAACCTTTTATCATGAAATTATTAATAATCTCTATTGAGTAAATGAAATTTTTGAATAAGATATGATATCTCTAAAATATTTTCTATAGTTATGTTATTATACCATCAAAAGGGGAGATTTTGTTTTGATATTGGGACAAAATACCATAATATTTTAATTTTTTAATTGTGAAAAAAATTTATTTTTTGTTTTTTGATAATCAAAAACGGGGAGAAAATCATTAAATTGTCGTTAAAAGTACCTTATTTTATGTTGAAAGGAAAATTATGGGAATTTTTTCAAATGTAATAAATTTAATTATTTTAACATTAATCATTTTTATTGAACTTTTTTTCATTGAGGTATTTTATTATAAAATAATGAAAAAAAATTAGGATATGTTCAGGCTTTATGCCTCCAATTATATAATTTTCTTAATTAATTTATATAATAAAATGGAAGAGAATATTTAAATCTCACTCTCTTAGTTAGATTAGTTTGATCAAAAACACAAATATGTGTTTCTATTGTTTTCTTTTGATGTGTTTAGTTATTTTAATTTATAAATTTTATCATGGAAGTTCTAAACCAGTCAAAGGTATCTAGAGGAGTATAGAGTCTATCTTTGGGGACACCACTACCATGTTCCAATAAAAACCCAAGTGGGTTTGAATAAAACCTTGTTTCTGTCTGGGTGCAACTAGATATCTCATATAATCCATATATATTCAAAATCAATACATTGTAGTTATCCCCACATTATTTTACTCGACTCCAAATGGCTCCATTAAACAACTAAAGACACTAGAACCCTCTTAGAACTAACCTTAAAATAAATTAATCCCCATGGGTGATTGGATGTCCATGGTTACTTGGATAATAATTATTGTGTTTATTTTAAATTATTTTTTTAATCACAAGGTTAGTTGCTCTCTTATCTCCCTAACACCCATTTTTTTGTTATTGTATACCAATGGTGGGTTGGAGAGTGTGGTTCATTGGGCTTGTATATGGAATGTTTCTTATGTTTTCTTTTGGTTCTTGCTTGGTCCTACAAAAATGGCTATTTTGGTTCTTTCATAGGCCTAAAACCAAAAGGATATCATGTTCCTAGAAACAAACATTACAATCCTATATATGTTTGGGGTTTCTTGGTATTACCACTAAAAAACTATTTTAAGTCATATAATGGGTTTCTTGCTAAATATAAAAAATAATGGATCCAATTTCTTTCTAAAAACATTAAAAATAAATTATTATACCACTACCACTCAATGATACTTATTGAGAGTATAGGTTTCGATACTTTTTAGATTATTGTCTAAATGTTTTACCAATTTTTTGTCCTTTATCTTTTATTTTATAATAGACTTACAGTATAACATATTAATTTTGACTATTAGATCAGTTATTGTTCATTTTTAATTTTTTTTAATATCTAAAGGAATTTAAAATGAAATTAAACCCCATATTTACATCCTAACTTTGAAAAATAATATTCAACATAAATTCTACTAATTTTATATTTTGGGTGTTTATAGTTTTAATCATTTTCACTAGTTTCAAAATAGTATTATTAATATTTGATATTATTCTAAATTTAATTATTATAATATCTTTAGATTTACTATCATGTTAGATTTATAATTATTTATTATGTTTCAAATATCTATTATGAGTGTTTTTTATCTTTTTCGTTCTGGATGATGTCATTAAAAATTATTTTTTGGTGATTCTTCATAATCGAAGGGTATTTTTTAATTAATTAGTTAAATATTGATATAATGACCCTAAAAAAAACCAAAATAATTATTTACTCTTTTGTATCAAATGATACTATAATTTTTTTCTCATAGTCATTCATAAAATAAATTTATAGTATTTTTTAAGTACGTCGTTAAACCTATCCAAACATGAACATACCCAAATTTAATGAAATATTATGAAGTGGTATTGATTTTATTGCTTTTTACCAAAATAATATCTTTATTATTTAGTGTTTATTACTGTGATACATTAAAATTTAATGTAATTTTAATAATATGTGATGGATATGATAATATTTCACAATTTTTTTTATTGACTATCTTATTAGTACAATTGTTTTAAATGATTAAAATAATGATAATAATTTCTTGATAATATCATTTATAGGTTCACCAATATGATATAATAAAAAAATTAATTATATGATAAAAATAATATTAAACCTATAATATCATCCTTAGATCATTCATTTAATGGTGGTGGAGGAAAGAAACACATGTTACATCATGTAGGTGGAAAATCATGAAATACCCGAATAACATAATCATTTTTATTAATAGAAAGGGAACATGTTGTTAGTGTTTATTTAAAAAACAATTAATAGTGATTAGTATACTATAGATACTGAAGTCATCATTTAATATTGTGAAAAATGTATTTTAAAATAAATGATAAAAGGAAAACATGTTAATAAAAATATTGAACATATTCTGAGAATATTTGGTTTTTCTTAGAGGATTCGTTGGAAAAGATGATTCTGGGAAAATAATTTAGGACCAAATAATTATAATAGTGAAAAAATAATATAAGGTATAGAAATAAGATAGTCTTTAATGTGGAAACAAAATTTTATAGTGGTATTTACGGGCTGTCGGAGTCCCCTTTAGTAGGTGAAAAGATGAGATTTTTTCCATAAAACGAAAATTTATCTAATGGGTAGGAATGAAAAAACATTGTACTCAGATGGATTTCTTGAATTAGGTGTAAAAGTTTCAGTTGAGTCATGAGGTTATTACTTTTATACATAATTTTTTTATAGAATGTATTTTTTCATTCTAATTATTAGAAATTAGAGATACCACATTTACCAATTTTACATATGTCAATCATGATTAATAATTAACAGTGGTAATTATTTTATTACCAATAATATAAGGCGAAACATTTTAAAAAACTTGTTTCATTTAGAAAACAAATTTGGGATTTATTTTTCAAAATAAAATTTCTAAATATGATAAAATTTACATTTAAATTGAAATATAAGATATAAGAAAGAAATGTCCCTATAGAAAAATACATTTTTCAATATTTTATGTTTTTTATTTTTATTACCAATTAATTATTAATTTATTTGTTTATATATATTTTTATTCGTTTAAACCACACATTAGTGTCATTTTTTAGAGTAAATTAATCAAATTTTTTAGATAATTTTTTTAACTCTTATAAAATTAATTCTTTAGAAGTAACCATTTAAAATTTATGATGGTAATTAATATTTATATTATGTAATTTGTTTTTTATGATTAAAATAATATTATAATTGTTATATAATTTGTAAATAATGATTTTAAATAAAAATTCCAATTTATAAGATAAAATTTATATTTGTAGGGAAAATAAATTTTAATATTTACACACCTAAAACTCATTTTATGGAAGAAAATACCAAATATTTCATTTTAAGATATTATATTAATAAGGAATTAAAAAAGAAATTAGGCTGTAAAAATAAAATTCCAATATTTAGAAATTAATCATTGAAATATACTATTGAATAATGTCTCTTTAGAGTGTTCATTGTGATATATTTCATGATATGTTGTTTCCCAGCTACAACACAATCTCACGTATTACAACTACCCTTAAGAGTTCCAAAAAAACACGAAAAATTAATGACTCTATTCTAAAGTTACATAAGAAACCTAGTAAAATTATGTATTAAAACCATTTCTAAAAGCAATCACTATTTTTTTTACACATACTAAGGCCTTGAACTAATCCCATCAAAATAACATTTTGAAAAACTCATTTCTATTTTAAATGAAATTCCAAACATTTTTTTCAAGCCACCCAATATCCTTTAAATTCCTTTTCAATCTATTCATCTTTTCTAAATAATATTTTAAATTGGGATTTTCTTATTCATTAAAAAATACTCAAACAAACATGAAATCTATAAAGTGGTTAATCGACAATAGTTTGACCAAGGTGAGACCATAAAAAATTTAGGAAACTATGTTGTCTATTTTGGCTATTAAGACGGTGGAAAACCATCCCACTCTTATGATCAGATTTCAAAGGTCATGCTACATATAGATAGATATATTAAATATTTGACAAGAAAATAAAAGTTTTAGTCAAATAAGAGACCTACTAATATCAAGAATACTAAACTCAATCAAATCTATTTTCCTTTAATTAATATCTCATTAATTGTTACAGGGCATTTAAATTCACCACCTCAACTCCCATGCACCATCCTCAGGCCATGATCTCTAATAAATAAATATAAAAAATTTATAATGTATTATTCTATTTATCGTTAATAATTTATAATAAAATTATAATTCACATTAAAAAGAAATAAAATTCGTAAAACTCGTGAAGAATTTTTATCTCATCAAAATATAGATTGTTCTTAAATGGATGTTCTATAGTGCACCCCTATCACCAATTTGGAAAACATCTATATCACCATATTTGTAAAACAATAGTTTTGACATAGAAATCACATAAATTCACAGAATTGTTTTTTTAAGTTTATAAACCAAAAATGAAATCCATTTTTACAAAAATAATTTTCTAAATTTTATTAATTTAATTTTTTAATTAAAATCATAATTGACTTGAAAAATGTTGATTTAAAATCTCTAACTGATTTTATAATGCTTTCAAAAATTAAATAAGGTCTTATAAAATTTTCATAAAACCCAAAGACATAAAAATTTTAATTTATGAACACATTCTAGGAATATAGAATTTATTTTAAATTAATTAATTAATTGTATTTAACTAATTATGACTTATAAAAATACCAATACTTTAACTATAGTCATATTATCACTTAAGAGATGTCTTAATTTTATTTATATAATCAAGGGTGAGTTTACTATTTTTTAGATGATTTAATTTTCATAAGGGTCATATTACTATTCATAAGGGTAGGTTACTATTTATAAGGGTAGGTTAATATTCACACAAACTTATTTTTATACCATCAAACCCGAAAAATCACCTGGAACACTACTGTGTATATATGATTTTGAAAATTTAATACACCTAATTGCAAAAAATATACTTAAAGGTCACATTGTACTTTGTAGTTCATTGTTTCGTGATTTCATGTGATTATATAACATATTTATAAGAAGTTAATTTCTATTGATTAAACTTTGGGTCATTACATTATATGCCATTATGAAATTTACCTGTCAAAATTTCAGTTTACATTACACATTGTAAACATGTGTGAGAAACTTTTCCTTTATTGGTTTCTCCAGTCCCATGTTTCCTCTTCGTACTTATGGATCTACCATAGTATCTTTATAAATTTTTTGTCTTGTTACATAAAAATTTATCTCTGTGATCCAAAATATTCATTGGATTCTCCTCATAAGAAATATCATTCTACAACTTTATCACCTCTGAAGTTAGTCCTTATGAAATATTTCATATGTACTTTTATTATAGGGATAAATGGAAGACATCGTGCACTTTAGAGAAGATAGCTGGATGTTCCAGTTGAGAGGCCACATCATCAAAGTGATTGAGGATATTGATGGGGCCGATGTTCCAGTTGTAGTGATTGAAGATAGCTGGTTTTTTGCATTTTTAAAAAACCTGATGACATTAATCTATAGAGATATGCGGAAAATACCATGTCTCAATCTTTGAACTCAAGGTCTTTTCGAAGATTGTATGCATAATTTTTTTTTCAACTTTGGACTGCCTTGATGTGATACCAAATAGTTCTCACCTTCTCCACCATTTCATTGACCATTTTAGGTCCTTGAAATTTACGCTCACTAATTTCATCCCAACACACCAGTGTTCTACAGATTTTCCCCTAAAGGGCCTCATATGGTTCCATTCGGATGGTGTAGTGGAAACTATTATTGTAGTAGAATTTGAGTGGTGGAATTTATTGGTCCATCATAATTTGATGTTTATATAACATGATCTATATATATCTTCTAGTGTCCGAATTTTTCAATTATATTGGCCATCGATTTGAGGATGATTAGATGAACCAAATATCAGTTCTGAACATAGATTGTATTGGACACTTTTCCACAAAATTGAGCTGAATCTCAAAACAATATCAGATACTCAGTAGGGACCCTAAGACCCCAAGGTCTTTCAAAATCACCTAAGGATAAACCACAGAGTATGAAATCAATAGATAACCTTACATAGGTATATACCCATACATATACCTAAGTTTTCAAGTAATCCGTCTCAGTCATGAGGTAAACACAAAAGTTACTGACTCAGCTCACATAGGTTTACAAATTATGTATAGAGATAGAGATGATCAGATATGGCCACTTAATCATCAGAGGTGTCAGACCAACACATGATCCAGGACCATCTATTTAGTAGGACCAACACATGATCTAGGAACAGAAGTTAGAATTGTCGGACGAACACATGATCCAGGAAAAGTCGTCAGAGTTTTCAAACCAACACATGATCCATGACCAGCTATTCTATCAGACAAACACATGATATAGGAGAAGAAGTAAGAACTGTCAGACAAACACATGATCCAGGAATAGTCATCAGTGCACATCCAGCCACAGGGTTTCCACAAAGCAGACATGATTCTGGGAGTGTTCGCTGCTCAAGACAAGTGTCTCAAACGTCTGCCACGTCATAGGGGGAAAATCCACGAAAAACATGTCCAAGACACAGAGACAAGATAACGAAGACATTTTCCATTAAGTACACAATGTGTTAGAATAAGGCACACACTGTTTCTTCAGACCTCAGGTACTGCCCGTGTACAACGGCCCATGTCGAAAGGCTGGTCATGTAGAAAAGAAAGTACATGGCGTGTTGTATGGTTACATGTTGTGTCTACAGATCTCAGGTACTGCCCATTTACAATGGCCAGTGTCGAAACCCTGACTATGTAGAAAAAAAAGTACACGACATGTGGTATGGTTACACGTCGTGTCCAAGCAACTAGGCTCGGCTCCGTGTACACTGGACATGTGCCCGTACATAGCCACAACTAGTGTTCTCCAACCCTTGTAACTAGTACACAGGGTAGCTCGTGCCAGTGGCCATGCCTGGCCGTGTGGTAGAGTATATGCCCGTGTACTCCACCCCATGTCAGTGTACCCCTGAGATACATGCCGAGTCTCACGAATCTGCTTCTACCAATCTCTGTAGAGAGTAAACGTCGTGCCTCTTGGGCATGTAATTTTTCCAGTGTCTGTGTATTTCCCAGATTAAACGCCATGTCTTGTGAATCCTCTTCTACCATTCTGCGTAGAGAATACACGTCGTGTGACCAGGGTCATATGCCATGTGTTACTTGTCCAACGTCTCTATCTCAAACCATAGAATTCCCATACAATACAGAGTGTTCATCAGAAGTAGACGCCCTGCATTCAAGAATTTTCCAAAAATGGGTCCTTTGGCCAGTGCGCCTCCCATGAAGTCCGATCTTTATTCTAACTGTCAGTTCTTCAAGAAAGTTCAGACAATTGGTCGCCCTGATGCCCCGTAGTCATCTCTAGTGTTTTTGGGCCTCCGATCGACTCCAAAAACACGACTAGATTCTCTTTCTCAAAGAACAATCCTTCCCGTTCTGGTCCGATCTGTCACCCACTATCGTGGGCGCACCTATGCTAGGTCGTTGTGATGTTGGGGCTTCTATTTGGTATTGTTGTGTTACTCAACAGTCTCACAATGATTCATTGTTCGTCACCCATGAAGAATGCGAAGTACACACCAATAATTCACAAGAACGACAGAGGGATCGGGCCGTGTTCATTTGGCGCAGTCCTGCTACGTTAGTTTGGTAGCAAGCGGTTCAAGAGAAACAATCATGAAAGAAAGATTCAATGTTGTTCAAATAAAATCACACCCCTACCTCGGATTCGTTGATGTTGGAAAATAAAAAGAAGATGTCGAGGATGACGTCGTCGGTGTTCTTCAAGGACGACACTTCCTCCTATTTTCTGGTTGGAGATCAAAGGAGAAGTTATTCATCATTGGCGGAATAAGTCCTTCATTGGGAGGAACATTCTTCATTGTAGAGAACAAGTTTCTCCAAATTCTACCCTCTTCCCAAGTTCCACCCAAAAAGAAAATGAGTCCCTCAATAAAATAATATATTTATCTTATTATTTAGTTGTTGGCACACATTTCCAAAAGATTCAAATTAAGAATTAATTATACTAGCCCCACTTAATTGTTGTGGAGGATGGTGGAACCATTAAGTGGGGAACTCAAGAGGTTTGTCCCCACTTAATGGGGATTTCAAGAGTTTAAGTGGTCTCGGGTGGTCCCCACTGCATTAACTCTACATGAAGAGGGGTTTTAGACCTCGGGTGGGCCCAACCACCATAACCTCTCATGGGAGGATAAGGTGTGGTGCCCCCCACCTCCAACCTCCTCTTGGAGGTTTTAACCAACTAAAAATAAAAAAAATACAGCTTTATTTTTATTTAATTTATCCACAAAACCCAAAAACCAACTTTCATTCTCAACCATCTGCCATCGAGGTAAAGGATTTCTTAAGTGAATACCGGAGTTGCGAGTTCAACGATGCCCTCATATTTCAATTCTGAGCACCGGTTCAAAATTTATAAAAACCCACTCGTACGTTTACTGAACTTACCCAAAAAGAACTTCAGAAAATGATTTCAGGCACACCGGGCCTCAGAATCACGCGCTGTCAGTTTTTGCAGTCTCATAAAATTCCCATGTATTTACGAATACATTTTCCCCGTAAATTCTAGGTCTTTAAATTCTCCCCACCTCAGGGCTTTACATCCCCGTGAGCTACAACTTGAACTAAGGGAACCAATGGGGGTACTGAGCACGCATCTGAGCCTCCCGCTCCCATGTTCTCTCCTAGAGGTTTTCGTTCTACCAGTGAATGCACAATAGAGGTATCGACCATCCACATAGGACCTACTCCAGTCAATCCTCAATCTCCACTGGAACCTCCATGAAAGTTTCCTAATCATCAATGTCCATCTCTCCACAGTCGATCATGTGAGTTGGGATGTGCATGTATCTCCTCAACTGTGATACGTGGAAGACATCGTGCACCTGGTGCAACTAAGGCGGAAGAGATAAGCAGTAAGCCACCTCGCAAACTCTGTCAAGGACCTGGAAGTGTCTGATGAATATTTGATATAGCTTGTCACCTCGGCCAATTATTCGTAGTCCTCATCGAGGTGAGACCTGTAGAAAGACGTGGTCGCCATCCTCGAACTCCAGAGGTCTCCATCTCTGGTCAGCATATGACTTCTGCCTGCTCTGTGCAGTCTTCATCTTCTCCTGGATGATCTGCACCTTCTCCATTGTAGCTTGCACCATCTCTCATCCCACTAGTGCTGTCTCCCTAGGGTCTGTCAAGCACAAGGGTGGTCTGCAAGGTTAACCGTACAATGCCTCGAAGGGTGTCATCCCTATGGTGGAGTGATAACTTTTGTTGTATGAAAACTCCACCAATGGAAAGTGATCCTCCCATATATGACCGAAGTCAAGGAAACAAGAACGTAGCATGTCCTCGAAGGTCTGAATGGTCCTCTCAGTCTAGCTATCTGTATGAGGATGGATGGTGGTGATTTGACGTAGCTGCATACTGAAAGCCTCCTGAAACCCCATCCATAGCCGGGTAGTAAACTGTGTGTCATGATCAGGGACTATAGAAGTAGTTACTCTATGTAGCCAGAATTTCTCTAGCACTTATAGGCATCCCAAGCTCTCTACTGAACCATGATCTCTGATCGGTAGGAAGTGGGACGACATGGTGAGTAGGTCGACGATCTCCCAAATTTAGTCGTGACCCCTAGATGTACATGGAAGACTCGTCATGATGTCCATGGATATCCCATCCCACTACCAATCTGAGACCTCTAAAGGCTTTAACAAGCCTACTGGTACCTGGTGCTCCGCCTTCAGTTGCTGACAAGTGAGGCATCGAGATGCAAAATCAGCTACCGCCTTCTTCATACCTGGCCACCAGTGCTATCACCGAAGGTCCTAGAAAATCTTCCCTACTTCTGGATGTACCGCTAGAGGGGAAGTGTGGAACTCCCTCAACAGTTCTTCCTGATGTGCCAATGGTACCATGGTACTTCCTCTGAAGAGGATGACGTGCTCCCCACCATTAGGGAATCCATCAGGTGCCTGCCCTGTGGATATCTGAGCATGTCACATCTCGCGGTCAGCATCCCCATGTTGTGACTCTCTGACTCACTAAAGTAGTGGAGGAGTGACAACAAATAACTGAAGGAATGCTGGTCCATCTCTATCCACAAAGTATATCTATAAGGCAGCCAACTAATCTGTCGCCTCTCCTAGCAGTTGTATACCATACCTCCTGCTGATTTCTTCTGCAACAACATTCCCCTTACTAGGAGTATAGAATATCTCAATGTCATAGTCCTGATAGAACTCAAGGAAACCCTACAGTCTCAGGTTTAGGTCCTTCTAAGAGAAGATATACCTAAGACTATTGTGATTAGAGTACATGGTAAAACATTCACCAATCAGATAGTGTCACCACATCTTCAAGGAGAAGACCACTACTGATAACTCTAGGTCATAGGTAGCATAGTTTTTCTCGTTCTATCTCATCTGCTAATAATCATACATGATCATTGCTCATTTCTGCACCAGGACACACCCGAGTCTGGTCCCTTATGCATCACAGTAAACTGCGTACCCTACGCCTTCCTCTGGAATCCTCAAGATGGGGGCACTAGTCATCCTCTGCCTAAGCTCATGGATGCTCGGATGGAATCTATCTGACCACATGAAGGGTTACCCCTTCTTAATCAAGGCTGATAGTGGTGCTGCAAATATGGAGAAGGCTGACACAAATCTCTGATAATAACGTGCCAAACCCAGGAAACTCCGTACCTCCATTACACTCCTGGGTGGATCCCAAGCAAGTACCGCTTCAATATTTGCTGGATCTACTGAAACTCCAGCCTCCAAGATGACATGTCCCAAAAAGTGATCCTCTCGAATCCTGAACTGACACTTTAAGAGCTTACCATAAAGCTGGTGCTCTCAAAGTGTGTCAAGTACTACCCACAAATGGTAGGCATGCTCCTCCTCAGTAGTCAAGTAGATTGAAATGTAGTCGATGAAGACTACAACAAAGAGATCAAGGTATGGATGGAAAATCCTGTTCATGAGTCCCCTGAACATTACAGGAGCATTGGTTATGCCGAAATACATAACCAAGAACTGGTAGTGGTCTTATCGACATCTAATGGCCATCTTCTGCACATCCTCATCTCGAACTCTGAGCTTGTGATAGCATGATCTATGTTCTATTTTCAAGAACCATCATACTCTCTTAAGATAATCAAAGAGGTTGTAGATCCTCGAATGTGGGTACTTGTTCTTCATGGTCACTTGATTCAGGCAACGGTTGTTAAAACAGAGCCTCAAGCTCCCGTCCGCCTTCTTGGAGAACAGAATCAGGGCTACCTAGGGAGAAACACTATGCCAAATGAATCCCTTCCCCTAAAAGTCCTTTAGCTATACCCTCATCTTGCAAAGATCAGCGGGAGCCATCCAATATGCTGGTGTAGATATCGGTGTCGTCCCAGGGTACAGATCAATGTAGAAGTCCACCTCGTTGTGAGGAGGTAGTCCGAGAACATCATCAGGGAAAACATCCGCGTACTGGTCCACCACTACAGGACAGCTCAGACTTTCCACATCAATTGCTCTGAGGGTATGGCAGGCTAACTGATGAGTGATCGGTTGCACCCTCCTCTGGGTATGTCTGTTCTATACTGCAAAGGCTCCCTTCTCACCAGTGAAGGTGATACTGGTCCCATCTGTGCAGACACACCGCACTTTGTGCCTAATACAGTCGATCTGAGCATGGACTATAGATAACCAGTTCATACCCAAGATGACATCGTAAGGCCTGATTGCCACTACTTGGGGATCCCAGTCGAAGCTCTCGCCTCCTAGATTAAGCTCGCACTGCCGACACCAGTGCGTAATCATCAAATCAGATCCCATTAGATTCTCTAGCCATAAGAATCGATCTAATGGAACCGTCGTAATATCCAAGCTCTGAATGATGGCAGCGTCAATTAAAGAGTGAATGGAACCTATATCTATAAGAACTACAGATATGGTGGAGTAGACACATATCGTACCTTGAATCATCTCTGAAGCACCATGGTCGAATGCCTTAGTTGCCTGGAGCTGAACTCTCCCAGGTCCACCTGCTCACTATGGTCGGGATGGTCCTCCTGGTGGTGGTGGCGGTAACACCTCAAATCGTCGTCCACCACTAGCAGCAAGGACATCTCCTCTTCCACATCCACCTGATCCCAGTGGTCAACCTCGATCGAACCTCAGCCTCTACCTGGGAGGTCCCTTAACTGTTTGATAATCATCAGAACGGCGGGTCAGACAGTCACGAGCCATGTGGCTCTACCCGTCGCAAGAGTAACATTGTCCTATCCTGGTATGACTAGATCTATCTCGTGTGCCCCGCACAACGGAACTTGTATCCTAGGGTCATCCATTAGATGGTCTGGTCTACTTGGACCTCTGTGACATCTATCTACTGCCAACTGCAGAAGAATCTGCGGCATGTCGACTAGTGATGGGTCTCACTGCTGGTGACTTCTTCGCAAAGAAACTCTCCACTAGGAGGGCTCCTTCTAACACCCCCTCCTGTTTCGAGATGCTGAGGGAGATCATCGAAGCTCTCATCTATCACCTGATCCCCTGATTGAAGGTTTATGACCTGAAGAATGGGTCCCGCACAATATCTGTGGAGTAGCGTGAAAGGTCGGTGAACCTTGTTGAGTACTGTTCCACCATTATGCTACCCTGCTATAGATTTAGTAGCTCCTATATCCACACCACATGTAGGTTGGATGGGACAAACTCCACCCAAAATAGGCTCTCGATGTTTTCCCAGAGTAAATTTGCCTCATCATGCACCTAGAGCATCAGGCTCAACCATCTGCCTACTGCTTCCTGTAGGAGACTCGTGACAAGGATCACCATATTTTCGGCTAGTGTCCCTACTAGTATGAAGACTCTCACCACAACCTCTAGCCAATCCTTAGCTACCTGAAGGTCCATCTCACCTCATAACTCGGGTGTCCTTTAGCACTGGAACTCGTGAAACGCTCTCAAGCATCATGCACTCCTTGTTGCTGGGGATGGTGTTATTGGTGGCCCAACAGGTAGTGGTACTACTGGTGCCTCCACTTTGATAGGGCCCTACACTGTGGCCTCGTCGCTCGGTGGGCTATCATCTCGTACAACTCTTAGAACCATGGATAGCTGTATACGTGACAGCATTCAGAAAAGAAACAGGTGCTCCATAGTCAATAAGTTATACCTGCTGAGTTGACTCAAAATATATCACAAAGAAAGCTCTTGAAAAACACACTCAATTAGTGTTTTCATGCACTGATTCGGAAATCAGAAGTCAAGGTCCTCATATATGGATACGTCGGCCACTGCACTAACACTGGACTCCCTGAAATGAAAACCACACTCAGTACTCTTAACACTATTTCTTCACAGAAAAGAAATATCAGAGTCTTGATTTCTATGGTAGAATCGACATCATCTCATACCAATTTGTCATGATCCATACCCTAGGGCACGTGCCGTAACTACCACAAGCCTGCCTTCCATAGGCCATGGGCTGGCGACTAGCAGCCAAGGTGTAATTCCCTAAAACTGGGAAATCATTACCTTTATAAACTGAATACACACACAACAGAGTACAAGTTGGAAGTAAAACACTAAGTAAAGATGTACAAAAAGAGTACTGAAAAGTAAAAGGGTCCGGAATACATGCCCAACTGAAAATTACAAGTACAACGGGAAGGGGAAAATAGAAGAAAGGTGAAAAGAATCTCCTGGAATGACCACCAAGGATCCCACCTGAAGGGTAGGTACATATAGCCTCCTTAGCACTCCACTTCAGACAGTCTTCCATGTAACGACTTGTCATAAGGTCCACCTCTGGGAACCGTCCGGTCCTGGTGCTCTCAGCCTTCATCAGCGTTGTCCATCGTCTGCATCCAACACAACGAGGTGTGGGAATAGCCCTTGCAGGGGTGAGTATAATGATACTCAGTAGGGACCCCGAGAAAACCATTGTCTCTCAAAAAACAACAAGGATAAACCACAAATTATGAAATAAAAATATGACCTCACTTAGGTATATGCCCATACATATACTTAAGTTTTCATGTAATCAATTTCATTCATGTGGTAAAGAAAAAATTTACTCACTCAGCTCATACAGGTATACAACTTATATAGAGAGATAGAGATGATCAAATATAACCAATGAATCATCAGAGCTGTCGGACCAACACATGATCCAGGACCAGTTATTCTGTGGGACCAAAACATGATCCAGGAATAGAAGTCAGATCTATCAGACCAACACATGATCCTGGAATAGTCGCCAGAGCTGTTGGACCGACACATGATCCAGGACCAGCTATTCTGTCGGACCAACAGATGATCTAGGAACAAAAAGTCAGAACTATCGAACCAACACATGATCCAGGAACAATCATCATGCAAAACCAGCCACATTGTTCCTATAAAGCATGCTTGATTCTGGGAGGTTCCGCTCCCCAAGCCAAGTGTTTCAAAGGTCTGCCACTTCCTAGGGGAAAATCCAAGCAAAACTTTTCCAAGGCATAGTGACGAGATAACCAAGACATCTTCCAAAAAGTACACAGCATGTTGGAATAAGGCACACGCCATGTCATCATACCTAGGGTACTGACCGTGTACAATAGCCCATGTTGAAATTCTAGTCGTGTAGAAAAGAAAGTACATGACATGTTGTATGGTTACACGCCGTGTCTACAGACCTCAGGTACTGCCCGTGTACAATGGCCCATGTCAAAAGTCTGACCGTGTAGAAAATAAAGTACACAGGGTGTGGTATGGTTACACACCATGTCCAAGCAACTGGGGTCGGCTCCGTCTATGCTAGCCATGTGCCCATACATGACCTCAACCTGTGTTCTACAACCCATGTAATTGGTACACAGGGTAGCCCGTCCCACTAGCCATGTCTGGCCATGTGGTAGAGTATATACCCATGTACTCCACCCCATGTCCGTGTTCCCTCGAGATACATACTGAGTCTCACGAATCTGCTTCTACCAATCTGTGTAGAGAGTACATGTCGTACCTCTTGGCTGTGTAATTTTGCCCGTGTTCGTGTATTTCCCAGATTACCACCATGTCTCATGAAGCCGATTCTACCATTTAGTATAGAAAATACACGCCCTATGACCGGGGTCACACACCGTGTGTTACTTGTCCAATGTCTGTATTTCAAACCACAAAATACCCATAATACATGGTGTGTTCGTCATAACTACACGCCGTGTATTCTGGAATTTTCCAGAAATGGTGCCTCTGGCCAGCGCGCCTCCTATGAAGTCCGATATTCGTTCTGATGATCTGTTTGTCACAAAACATTATCCACTAGGTCGCCCTGATGTACCGTAGTCATCTTTGGTGTTTTCAGGCCACCGATCGACTCTAAAAACATGACTTGATTCTTCCACTCGAAGAACATCCAAAGAATGGTCCTTCCCATTCTGGTCTGATTCGTCACCCGCTATCATCATCACACCTTTTCTAGATCATTGTGATGTTGGGTATTCGATTATGGATTGTTACATCACTCAATGGTCTCGCAAAGATCTATTGTTTGTCACCCATGAATAACGCGAAGTACACACCAAACATTCACAACAACGACGAAGGGATCACACCGTGTTCATTTGGCATGGTCCTTCTGCATTTTTTTGGTAGAAAGCAGGTGAAGATAAACAATCATGGAAGAAATATTCAATGTTTCACAAATCAAATCACAACCCTATCTTGGATTAATTGACGTTTGAAAAGAAAAAGAAGATATCGAGGATGACGTAGTTGGCATTCTTCAAAGACGAATCTTCCTCCCTTCTTCTAGTTGGAGATCAAAGGAGATGTTGTTCATCATTGGCCGAATAAGACCTTTGTTGGGAGGAGTGTTCTTCCTTGAAGAGAACAAGTTTCTCCCAAATTCTCTCCTCTTCCCAAGCTCCAACCCAAAATAAAATGATACCCTCAACAAAATAATAGATTTATCTTATTATTTAGTTGTTGGCACACATTTCAAAAATATACAAACTAAGAATTAATTAATCTTGCCCCACTTAATTATAGTGGAGGATGGTGGAACCATTAAGTGGGGAGCTCAAGAGGTTTCTCCCCACTTAATGGGGAGTTCAAGAGTTTAGAAGGTCTCAGGTGGTCCCCACCGCATTAACTCCACATGAGGAGGGGTTTTAGACCTTGGGAGTTCCCCACCACCATAACCTCTCATGGGAGGTTAAGAAGTGGTGGCCCCCACCTCCAACCAACTCTTGGAGGTTTTAACCAACTAAAAAAAATTAAGCTACATCTTTATTTTTATTTAATTTATTCAAAAAAACCCAAAAACCATCTTTCATTCCCGACCATCTGCTGTCGAGGTGAAAGCCTTCTTTAGTGAATACTGGCGTTGTGAGTTCAACGGTGCCCTCAGATTTCAATTCTGAGTACCGATTCAAAAGTTATAAAAACCGGATCGTATGTTTACTGAACTTACCCAAAACAAACTTCCGAAATTGATTTCGGGCACACTGGGCCTCCGAATCTCACACCGTTAGTTTTCACAGTCTCGTAAAATTCCCATGTATTTATGAAAATATTTTCAACAGATATTCCGGGTCTTTACATAACCACCAAGACAATTGAAAAAAAATCCTCATGTGACTCAACTATTCCCAATGCAGTGGAGCTCTATCTGGGTGAACCCATATTAAAATGTTCATGAATATGCTTTCCACATAATGAATCGTGCATAATCAATCATATATAAACATAATGGAACCCATGGAATAAAATGGGTATCATAATCATGAAATAAAGAATAATTTACCGGGAATATCATACAAGTACACATAAAGGAAATGAATTAGAACATACAAAGGAAAATATTAGGGTAATAGATGTCAAATAAAAGTGATAACATGTAAATATAGTTTTTAAGAAATTTTAGGATTTAAAAATTTTAGTGCGGTTATAAGGAAAATACTAAAGAGAATTTGAAATCAAAAAGGGAATAATATTTTATATTAAACAGAATTGAAACCAGATGTTTTTAAAAATAAAAAGAATTATTTTATAAAAAACCATGGTGGATTAAATCAAAAGGTATAGTGCACTGGAAATTGGGTAAAAAATCCAATGTTCCCTCAAAATGGGTTTGCTTATCAGGAAGTATTGAGGAGGGAATCACTAAAAAGCATTTATAAACTCGAAAAAAAATTCTTAATGGATATTGATACATGATTTTGGAGATATAAAATTCAATTGGATGATATACATAAACAAAATATTGGATTTAATTTGTGTAAAAAGAAAGTAAGAACACCCCGAAAGAATAATTGAGGTTCAGGTAGAATCCCATGCATTAAGTTTGATGGTGTTCTCCACTTGGTATTAATGACGACATTAATAAAATTATGATTATTAATTAATATGTACAGAACCATTATTTCATGTAATTAATTTTTTATAACATTATTGAGTTCATTCATACCATTTTTGATTTGTTATGATGTTCAAATTCATTGTTCCTGTCTGTTTGTTTCATGATTGATTTACTTATATACATGAGCGGATAATCATCTAAAATGAAGATGGTTGTCCAGAAATAGTGATATATTATTTAAAATTCATAATTTTACATGGTTTTAAATTTCATTTGTTTATATGGAGTGAATATGAACTATAATATAAATATTTAGAGACGACCTTTTGGTTTAATTTGCAATTTTTTATCAGAACAAATACATTTTGTTTTATAAATCAAAACCACATGTACAATAGATTCCAGAAAAATAGATGATACGTAATACATATATTTTAGTCTAGTTTAAATGAATGACTGGTTTCATGACCAAAATGGATGTTTGTAATGTAAATTGAAATCCCATCATCCTATAATGTGGTAAATTAACACATCTCATATGGTATTTTACTACTAGCATAAAAGGAGGTTAAAGGAGAGACAATAATAACTTAAACAATTATCATAACAACATTCAGGAGAATATAAAAAAATTTAGTTTTCATAAAATTTGTATGAGGAGAAGAAAGGATAGAAAATAAACAATGGAACTTGAAAGGAAAGTAAAATAATTGAAAAACGGAATTTACCTCTTAAATTAATCTTCTATGAGAACCTCATAAGGGGAGAGGATTTTTATTTTGAAGATACCAAGGGCTGATGGACATGGGGGGGGGGGGGGATATTGAGGAGATATGTGTTTAGATTTTGTAGCATGGAACAAGGAATTACAGTATATAATTGAATATTGAGGTGAGGGTGGTTTTTATAGTGGAGGAGATGAGGTTTTTCTTATTATTTTAATCACTAGTTTATTATTTATCAATAAGACAAGAAATAGTAATGATTCCATGACAAAAAAATTATTAATAATTTCATGGTATTTCGAACTAATGGTGATTAAATCATCAGGACATCACCCATGACTCCATAAATATTGTATTTAGCTTATTTTGTAAATTATCGTATTTAACTATTCCTAAAAAATTCATGTATTTTTGAAAAATAAAAAAAAACAACCAAACCATATTTCAACATGTAGAATACAAAACTAAAATCAATTTCCAAAAATAATTATCAAAATATGACTAATTTTATTTTTTATTTCAAATCCTAATTTACATGAAAAATACATATTTTAAAACTATAACTGATTTTATAATGCTTTCAAAAATTACATAAGGTCTTATAAAATTATCATAAAACCAGAAGATATAAAAAAATTAATTTATAAAAACCTTTTAGGAAAATACATTTTCCTTTTAATTAATTAATTAATTTTAATTAATTATTAAGACATAGAAAAATACCAATACATTTACTATAGTCGTATTATCACATAAAACATATCTAAATTTTATTTATACATTAAAGGGTGAAGTTACAATTATTTTAGTTTATTTACTAATAATAAGGGTCATATTAGGACTCATAAGTGTTCGGTTACAATTCATAAGTGTAGGTTACTGTTCCCCAAAACTTATGTTTTTTCCATCAGACCAAAAAATCACCTTGAACACAATCTTGTATGTCGAATTTTTTAAATTCAAGACACAGAAGTTGAAAAATTATGTTTAAAGGACACATAATACATAATATTTATTTGTATTGTGATTTAATAGGATTATATGACATAATTATAGGAAGGTAATTTTCATTTATTATACTTTGAGTCGTTACAATAACCATAAATCATTCTAAAAATACACATACATGAAGGATAATGATAAAATATATCATATATAAATTTTCTAATGTCCTCCAATTCAAGTTTCAAACGAATATCCCAAGAGGTGGTATGATTTTCACCATGCTATAGGGAAAATTTTTATATAACTTAAGATAAAAAATCAAAATTCATAGGTCAAATGAGACAAGGGGAAAATGGAGAGAAAGATAGGAATAAATCATTATATATGGAAAATAAAACCACCATGAATCTCACTAAATAAAATGGGGGTGGAAGAAAGTAATGAGGAAAGGATCACTTTAGCCATGTGCACACATGTTAGGAGGATGGTGGGGATAATTTATAAAATTCTAAAGCAGAAATGGGAATTTCTCGATTTGTAATGAAAATTGGAAATCCACATGGTTTGGCCATATGGTTTTCAAAACCAAGACAAAATTATCTCAAACTGAATATTTGGTTTCATACAGTTTTTCTACAACCATGAACCATACCCCTAAACAATACTATGTCTCATGGTTTCGATTGACGGTTTTTTAACTGTTAACAAACTAGAAGAGTCAAAAACACTTTCAAGGTTTCTAAAAATCAACCTAAATCTCTTGAGACTCACCCAAAAACATGGATCTCATCTTGATCCTTGCTCCATATAAAAAATGTTACCTTGGGGTTCTCCAATAATGGTAATTTTGATCTGAAACCAATGTTACCAAATGTTCCATACTCTGGAATGAAAATTCAAATTCCCATTTGATTTAAAAAATTGAAATGATAATGGTCTTTATTACATCCCAACCATAAAACATTTCATCCTAAAAAGTTCTTGGTGTTCCTCTAACCATCAATCGTCACCCATCAAGGTTTTCAAGTCATTGTTAATTAGTTGTGTTCCCTCAATGATTATTGAACATTCTATCATTATGGAACTCCAACCGTTATTCACATGTACACATACATTCCTCTAAAAATTAAAAATTTATCATAGAACCATGCTAGTAAAATCCTGATCCATAATCTTGATACATTTTTCATCTCACCACATCTAATTCTGCACATGTATCCAATTTGTCCACCCTTAGATAAATTATACCAAAAACACATAGCATCATTTCCCATTGAATAGAAAAATCACCACTCTTACCCACAATGATGCCTTACCATTCAAAAACATCACTAATCCATTCAAAAACCCATATTGAATCCTAAACCAAACACGTGTTGTTACTTCTGGGTTCGAACCTCAAATGACCCAACAAATATCATGTTTTTCTTATAGGGACTAATACATTTTCGTTCCGACTTACATTAGGATAACACACCCCACCATCAAGAGTCTATTTCAATCAAAAACACTTTATCCATAATCCCAAAAAATTATCAAAAGGACCCCAAATACTCACTTTATTATTATAGTTGTTTTAACCATCCATCAACAAAGTTCACTACTCCCATGACCCTTATAACATAAGGTTCCAACACCCATGATCAGATTCATGATCCCCAACATCAGTGTATTGTTACTATCACATCCCTAATACAAAAAATCGGTTCTCTACAACCAATTTTTTATCCATTACCTTGTGTAATGACTATGAATTATCACCCAGATCACATCCAAGTAATTAAAAAACCCCGATCGCTGGCCATAATGGTTCTTAACCATTCTCATCGATCTAAAAACACCATAGTATTAATAACTAACTCATCCAATTATTATGGTTCTACACAATATAATACTCTGCAAATGAGGTCAATTCGACATAATAGTAGTCCTCACCATCAGAATCTCTTATCAGAGGCATATAATAGAGGTAAAAAATGAAAATACCCAAAAAAATTCATCCAGAGGTCAAATTTGAAAACCCACCAACTCAGATCCAGCTAATTAATCACAAAAACACTATCTATCACATTAGATCATCATAATAAACTCTATCTCAAATTAATCATATTATACCCAGTTGATACATGATGTGACACGCAAAATCATCTTGTTCAATCATATAAAACTATGAAAACCTCATCAATACATGCATCTATAGATTTTCTGAATATCAAACAAAAATAGGTCCACACCTACCAATCAAACCTGGGGGACCTAAATAATCATGACCCAAAATCCAAGAAAAAAATATAGAATTTTGGTCATGGTTAGGAAAAACACATCAATGTATAAGAAAACATGGTTTTGAAAAGTATTGTTTGATTAATTTTAGAAACCTACTAACATCACTTTAAAATAACAAAATTCACCCTTCTTCTCAAAATTTCCATTATAATCCAATGGGTTTTCATCAAAAACAAAATCACAAAATCTCCAACCTTATAGTCATTTTTCTGAAAACTATAATAGTTTTCATAATCCATTTTATTATCTAATTTCAAGCCCTATGTAAACTATAGATTCAAACCCCAATTTTCCTTAATGTAACCAAATATAAAAAATCCCAAACCATTAAAAAATCACCATCTATAAGATAAATTTAAATGAAAATAACTTATAAAACTCATTTGAAGCACACATTTATCCACCCCATGATCTTTTCATTCGAGATAGTTCTTTTCTCAAAACAAAACATGAAAAAAATCATATAGTAGATAAGAAATTACATCACATTCAAAATCAATTAACGAAGCCCCTCGAATAAACTTTAATCTAATCTCCCATTATAAAATATACAATAAAACTCGATTAATATTATGTGAATCTTAAATTAATAATAGAGTCTGATGAGACATCATTTCAAACCGTACCACCCATAGGCATGTTTATCATTCCCTAAGCCAACCACTATTATAATGCATGAACAAATTACTAGATTATTGTTAATCCCAATGAATAATAACAAATATTATCCATCCCATATTGGGATTCCAGATCCAACTCAATATCTCACTCTTACTAGAGTGATAAGTCCAAATATTAGATGTTTCCAAACCACATAAGTTTCAATAAATATCTTTTTATCCAATAATTCATTCAATATACCTACTACATATTTAAAACAATAACTCTAGATCTAACTACACTACCCCATCCCATAATTTAGATATGAAAACACATTTTAACACCCCAGTATAGATCACCAACATTACACCCTAATAGGGAATTTACTTTACCTATAGCACACCTTCCCATATATTAGAGGCTACATACTAGAGACTAAGATATGGAATTGTTTTGAAGAAAATATCCCCTTTAATATAATTCCTAAGGGTCACTCCCAAATCTACCAAAAACATGAATAACCCATTTGTATAAAAAAATTCCCATAAAAACATATACATAAAATGGATCCCAGTAGGACCCACAGTCTAAAATGGAAAATATTAAATCTATATGATAAAGTAGAATAAAATGAAGTTGGGAATGAAAAAGAACATAAGATTATATATAAATTAAATGGTACTCTAGATATTGTATGATGAGATATAATTAAAATAAAAAATCCTATGTCCAAACTGACACTAAATAATCATGTTGAGTTGTTGTCCTACACTACTAGAAATTCCTACTCTATATGTTTACCACCAATCATTTTAGGTTCCCTAAGAGAGTACATCTTGGTCTACCCATAAACATTGAAACCCATCTCGTGTACATGGGTAGGGGTGAGACAAGTGTCTTCGTATGAATCCTCAATGTCTTAACAATACTGAGTGTGAATGTTATTAAGTGTATATGCATTCAATATATATATAATTGGGAAAAAATGGGTTAGTTCTCTCAAAATGGTTTTTCATATCAGGATGTATTGAATATGAAATCACATAAAATCATGTATATACCCAAAAGAGATTGATTAATGTATCATGACAAATTATTTTTGAAATATATATCAAAATTAGAAGATTTATATAAATAGAATATATGATTTCATTTAGGTAAAAAGTGTAAAAACAACATTAATGAATAATAGAGGTTTGGTTAGAATCCCTTACCTTAATTTTGATGGTATTATCAACCTAATATTAATGATATGAATAATAAAACTATGTTCATGAATTATAAATTCGAGAAACCCTTTAACATATAAATGATTTATTATAAACATTTCTAGTTCATTCATAACTTTTCTGATTGGTTATGAGATTCAATTTCATTGTTCTGCTCCATTTGTTTCATGATGAATTTACTAATATACACGAACGAATAATACTGTAAAATGAAGACATTTTTCATGAATTGAAGTAATATTACTGAAAATATTAACTGTTACATGGTTGTAAATTTCATTTGGTTTCTTGGAGTGATGATGAATCATTATATAAAACATTAGTGATAATCTTTTGGGTTAATTGGCAGTTTTTTATCCCAAAAACACATTTTGTTTTATAAACAAAAACCATGTGTACAAGAATATTCCCAAACCATATATGAGACATAGTAAATATATTATAGTGTCTTTCATCAAAAATATTGGTTTCATGACCACAATTTAATACTATATTGGAAATTGAAATCCCACCATCCTTGAATGTGGTAAACTCACAAATCTTATATAGTGTTTTTAATACTAGTAGAAATGAAGTGTAAATGAGAGAAAATAATAACTTATCACATTAAAAAAAACATTCCAATACATATGAGTTATCAGTGTTTTCATAATATTATGATGAGGATTGGTATGGATAGAAAACAAAACAAAGGAACTTGAATGAAAAGTAAAAGAATTGAAAATAGGAATTAACCTCTTGAATTAATCATCCTTTAGAGCCTCCTAAGGGGAGACTATTTGGTCTTTTGAGGAGACAAAAGGCTATTGGACATGGAGTAGGATCTTGCAGAGTGATTTGAGTAGATTTTAATCTAGGAACAAGTCTTAAGATAAGTGAAGAGAAGAGGGATGTGAGGGTTTTTTTATAGTGGAGGAGAGGAGGGTTTTATTAATATCTTAATCATTAATTTATTTTCTCCCCATAAGGAAATAAATAGTGAAGATTACCTGACATAAAATAGTAATAAGAACATATTATTTCGAAACAATGGTTCTTACATTAGAACAACATCACCCATGACTCAATAAATAATATATTTAACTTATTTTGTAAATTATTGTATTTCACTATTCAATAAAAATTCTAGTATTTCAGAAAAATCACATAAATTCACACAAATGTTTTTTTAGATTTATTAACCAAAAATGCAATTAATTTTTCAGAAATAATATTTACATATTATTAATTTAAATATTGTAATTTAAATCATAATTTACTTAAAAAATAATGATTTGAAACCACTATCTGATTTTATAATGATTTTAAAAGTTAAATAAGGTCTTATAAAATTTTAATAAAACCCAAAGACATAAAATTGGTAATTTATGATCACCATTTAAAAATATAGATATTATTTTAAATTAATTAATTAATTGTAACAAATTATATAATACTTATAAAAATAAAAATACTTTTATTATAATCATATTATCACCAAATAGATGTCACAATTTTATTTATATAATCAATGACGATTTTACTATTCTTTTAGATGATTTAATTTTCATAAGGGTCATATTACTATACATAAGGGTAGGTTAATATTCAAAAAAACTTATTTTCATTCAATCAGTCACCAAAAATCACCCTGAACACTACCGTGTATGTCTAATTTTGAAACTTTAAGACACCGAAGTGGAAAAAATTGTCTTAGAGGTCACATTGTACTTTTTAGTTATTTGTTTTGCGATTTCATGTTATTATATAGCATAATTATAAGAAGTTAATTTCTATTGATTAAACTTTGGGTCATTACAATATTCCCCACTTATGAAATTTCTCTATCAATATTTCATTTTACATTACAAGTCGTAAACATGTGTGGGTAATTTTCCTTTATTGGTTCCTCCTGTCCCATGTTGCATCTTTGTACATATGGTTCTGCCATAGTACCTTTTCAATGTTGTTAGTCTTTTTATGTATAAATTTATCTCTACAATCCAAAATCTTCATCGGATGCTCCTCATAAGAAATATAATTCTACAACTGTACCACCTCTGAAGTAAATACATGTGAAATATCTGATATGTACTTTTTAATAGGGATAAATGGAAGACATCATGCACATTAGAGAAGATAGCTGGAAGTGTCAGTAGACAGGACACATCTCCAACGTGATTGATGATGTTGAAGGGGCTGATGTACCTAGTACTTAGATTTTTATTTTTCAAAAACCTCATGACATTATTCTATAGAGATATTCAGAAAATACCATGTTTCCATATTTAAACTAAAGTTTTCTTCGAAAATTATATGCATAACAATTTTTTCATCCTTGGCCTGCCTTGATGTGCTACCAAATAGTTCTCACCTTTTCCACCATTTCATTGACCATTTTAGGTCCTTGAAACTTATGCTCACCAACTTCATCCAAACATGTCAGTGTTCTGCACCTTTTCCCATAAAGGGCCTCATATGGTTCCATTTGGATGGTATAGTGGAAAGTATTATTATAATATAATTTGAGTGGTGGAAGTTGTTGGTCCCATCCTCTGTTGATGTTTATGGGACATGATCTCTACATATCCTTTAGTTTCTGAATAGTTCACTTAGATTAGCCATCAGTTTGAGGATGATTAGATGTACCAAATATTAGTTTTGTACTTAGAGAATGTTGGACACTTTTCCAGAACATTAATATGGATCAAATATCTATATCAGATACAATATATACTATTACACATTGTAGCCTTAACACATCTTTGATATATATCTGTGAAATTTTATCCAATTAAAAACACTCTCGAATTTTGATAACTTGAGTTATCTTTGTAAGAGATCCACTATGACCCATATAGCATATTTTCGTCTGGATGTCTTTGGAAATTTTGTGACAAAGTTGATGGTGTTGTTGTCCAACTTCCATGTTCTTATGGATAGTGGTTGCATCATCTCGTTGGACTTTTTTCTATCAGAATTCACCTATTGACATACCAGGTACATTGATGTATACTCTGAAATATTCTTCTTCAAATTGTCCCACCCAAAGTTCTGTTGGAGATATCGATTCATCTTTATGATCCCTTAGTAAATAGAGAAGGTTGAGTTATGTGCTTCATTAAAAAAATATTTCATTATCTCTAGATCAGATGGTACACATAATCATGACCCAAATATTACAACTCCTTTTTCATTAGTCTTGATATCACCAGATTTCCCATTATTCATAGCTTCCACCCTTTTCTGAATTTCCAGATTTTTTCTTTGATCATCCTTTATTTTATACATGTTGTATTATTGAGCAATCATTTGATAATGGATTGATTCTTTTCCTCCCTTCATGATCCTCATACATATACTCTACATATCTAAGATGAATTTATCCCATTAAATTCTCATCATTGATAAATATGCGTGATCTTTTATACATAGATCATATACCGCCTTATTTACCTTATCAAGATGGTAGTGGATTGAGAAGTCATAATACCTTATGATCTCTAAACATATTCATTGGCTCATATTAAGATTCTTCTATATGAATATATATTATAGACACTTTTTATTAGTATATATTTCACACTTCTCCCCATAGAGTTAATGCTTCCATATTTTAAATGAAAAGACCACAACTACCAACTCCAGATCATGCATATGATAGTTTTTCTAATGGATTTTTAGATTCATTTAGGGGTAGGCTATCACTTTATCAATTTTCATCAGCAAACATATTAAGCCCTTATTTGAAGAATAACTTAACACAACAATGAGTTCTCCACTTGTGCGAAGTATGAGTACTAGCGTAGTGATAAGCCTCTTTTTGAGCTCTTTAAAGCATTCCACATATTATTGGGTCTAGAAAAACATCACACTATTCCATGTAAGCATGGTCACAGGGCTTGAAAATCATGAAAGGATATCCAAAAAGCATTTTTAATACTCATCTGGGCCAAAGAATCTATGGATCTCCGTTACAGATGTTGGCCTGGCCCACTCTTAAATTTCCTTTATCTTAGAGGGTCCACATATATTCCATTACTAGTTATTACATGACCCAAGAGTGATACTTCCTCCATCCATAACTCGCATTTACTATACATTTCCTATATATTCTCCCATTATAATTCTTTTTGAATAGTATTCAAATGCTCTTCATGTTCATCCTTTCTCTTGGTGTATAACAGAATATCATCGATAAACACTACATTAAATTTATCGAGGTAACCTTTAATGACTCTATTAATTAAATCTATGAAAATTGTTGGATCATTAGAGAGGCTGGAAGAAATCACTATGAATTCATAGTTTCCATAACACTTTCAGAGGGATGTATTGGGAATATATTCCATACTCACCTTTAATTGGTGATATCCAGACCGAAAGTCCATGTTAGAGAAATAACTACCCTCATGAAGCTAATAAAACAAGTCATATATTTGGGGTAAGGGATGCCTGTTATTTATAATGATTTTATTGATCCCATGAGATTAAATGAAAATCCACATTAATCCATCATTATTCTTGATGAAGAGGACTTTCACACCCCATGGAGAAGAACACGGTCATATAAAAACCTTTTCGAGATTCTCCTGTAACTTATTATTCACATAATCAAGCTCTATGGTGGCCATTCAATAAGGTGTCTTTGATATCGGGAGAGATATAGGAATAAATTAAATTGAGAACTCAACCTCTTGATTAAGAGGAAGTCCAAGAAACATTTTAGGGAATACATCAGTGTAATCCCTCGTGATGGTCATATTTTTGAGAAGTATTATCTCCTTCACCTCAATCATTTGAGGTAAAAATACATTCTCATAATGTAGTAATATACACACTTAAGAGAATGATTTTAAAGAAGATACATCTTCATTCTTATACGTGTAAATAAATGGAGGATTCTTTAGAATGGGAAGAGTGATATCCTTTTCATGATAGTCGATGTTGGCTTTGTATAGAGATATCAAATACACGC
The DNA here is from genome assembly GCA_963277665.1 of Viscum album. Classification (NCBI taxonomy): domain Eukaryota; kingdom Viridiplantae; phylum Streptophyta; class Magnoliopsida; order Santalales; family Viscaceae; genus Viscum; species Viscum album. The sequence continues at coordinate 1,074,804,624 of OY728138.1, forward strand.
CCAAGATAAAATTTAACTCGGCTAAAGGAAGTATGAAGAGATGTTTGGGAGGTTTAGTCCACATATGTTAATTGGGGAGGAGTTATAAACCTTGTATGAAATAATTACCCATTTGATGTTCTCACAGATAACTTATCCTCTAAATTATTATGTGGTGTTTGATTAGTTCTACTAAACTTGCAAGATAAGAATGAATGCATAGAACCAAAATAAAATAGTATATTCATTATTCTTGAATGAATATCTAGTGTACCTTTCACCATATCATTGTCCGATTCCACCTCAGTAGTAGTGATAGAATAATCCATACATTGTTTCCTTTGAGGTTATAGTTTATTGCCTCCGACAACCCACAACTTAGGGTAATTATTCACATAATTATCATGTTTCGTGTAGTTGTAACACAACACCACTGGTTTAGGGTTTATCAAAACATTTATTATTCCACATTAGTGGGATTCTTCATATCCCTTCAAAACATTTTAGATAGATGTCCCATTATTCCAAATTTAATGCAATTCCAGGTTCCCTTTAGACAATTTCTAGGATGATTCTTCCAATAATTTCGACACAAGGGATGCTAGATCTTCTTTCCATAATGTGATTTATTTGCCGAACCAACCATATTAAACTCCACTTCCAGCTTCTTTTCACCATTCCCATTAGGAAATTATGAGTCTCTGATCTCCATTTCAACCATGATGGCTTAATGGACAATATCCTCATAACTATTAAAGTCTCGAATCACCAAAAAATTTCATAGACTCGACATTAGTTCACTAATGAAGTGATGTACCTCGATTTTAGTTTTCAGAAAAAATAAAGAGCTACACCTTGAAAGACTTTTAACATGTGTTTCATACACCCCAATGTACTCATCTTCCTTCTGATAGAGTTTGAGGAACTCCTTTCCCATCTTGAGATGAATTGTCTGGGGAAAATATTTATTGAAAAATATTCTCTTGAATTCAACCAAATCGATGGAATCAATTCCCTCCGTGGACTTCATATTTTTTATTAGTGTTCACCATTAAAAATCTTCCCCATCAAAATAGTAGATTTCTGGTACAACATTCTCTTCTTATGAGCACATGAGGATGGAGAATATCATTTTAATGGAGTTAATCCACTGATCTATGATGAGGGGATCAGAAGATCCACTAAACATGGGAGGCCTTTTCCTCATGAAGGATTCAATGGCAACATGTTCTTTTCTTTGGACTAGGAGGGTGTTACACATGACTCTTTATTATTCAGGACTTGATCAAGATGAGTAAGTACTGTCCTAATATTTTTAGCACCTATTCCCATAATATTTTGAATATCCTGAGAGAAATATTCACATTCCCTATCACATTGATTATTGGCACGTGTTCTTCTATTTCCCTCCATTAACTATGAAAAATAACATACAATAATGGGCATTGAATACTTAGAGAATAATAATAGAAAATAATATTGAAACATGAAAGGATAAACTCCTCATGTAAAATTATATCCTAACTTGTGATTCCCTAGGTTTCAATATCGGTTATCCATGATCTATTACCTAACATATATTACTATGGGAATTTTTTGTTCCCTTAATAATGGTTTGTACTAAGATAATGAATTTACCAAATAATATCCCCCAAGAGTGTTGATCCAAGAGTGATGTAAGGCCTATTGTCATGCACCAGTTCTCATTCGAGTCTATCTCAAAGAATTTTTTTCGTGTTTACCACGAGACACATCTATTCTAGAGCCACCTCTTTCTATTTGTATCCGAAAAGGGTTATATATTCTTGATAAACCACTTACTCTATACTTACCAGAATCTAGGGATGTTTTCTTATGCCTAGTCTCATCCCCAAGGTTATTACTAATGTTATCTAATACAAATCTCCAAAAATAACTAGATCATCCACTAATACAAACAATAGCGACCCTATCATTTCTTCACCTAACGTCACATGAATTTATGAATAATTGTACATCGGTATCCAATCCAAGGATCATGATGTATAGTTTCCTTGAATAATAGGTACATAAAAAATAAAACAGAAAACATGTATTTATTTAATCATCATATTGATCTCCTAACATCCATTGTGCTCATACATCGGCATAGGATAACCAGAATATAACATGAACAACGGGGTGAGAAAAAAAATCCAATAAGGGAATAAAAATTAAAATAAACCATTATCACATTTTTTTTGAAAGCATGAAATAACGATATAAAAGGAATATAATGTTTAATGGACATATGGAACCATAACATGTATTACATGGAATCATATAAACTTGGAATCATTGTAATGTGGTAGCAGCATAAAACATGAATTTTTCACGATTCAAGGCTCATTTCACTAAGAAAAGCACAAGTCAATGCTAACCGCCAAGAACATTGCCCAAAAAGCCACATGCGGATAATCTTTTTCCAATGCATTGGAGCTCTATCTAGGTGAACCCATCTTAACATGTTCATGAATATGCTTTCTACATAATGAATCGTGCATAATCATTCGTATATAAACATAAGGGAACACATGGAATAAAATGGGTATCATAATCATGTAATAAATAATAATTTATAGGGCATATTATACATGTTACCATAAAGGAAAGGAATTAGAACATACAAAGGAAAATATCAGGGTAATTGATGTCAAATATAAGTGATAACATGTAAAAATAGTATTTATGAAATTTTAGGATTAAAAAATTTTAGAGCAGTTATAAATACAATACTAAAGAGAATTTGAAATTGAAAAGGGAATAATATTTTATATAAAACATAATTAAAACTTGATGTTATTAAAAATAAAAGAATGATTTTATAAAAAACTATGGTGGATTAAATCAAATGGTATAGTTCACTAGAAATTGGGTAAAAAATCTGAAGTTCCCTCAAAATGGGTTTTCTTATCAGGAAGTATTGAAGAGGGAATCGCTTAAAAGCATGTATAAACTCGAAAAAAAATTCTTAATGGATATTGATACATGATTTTGGAGATATAAAATTCAATTGTATGATGTACATAAACAAAATATTGGATTTCATTTGTGAAAAAATAAAGTAACAACACCCAGAAGGAATAATGGAGGTTTAGGTATAATCCCTTACATTAAGTCTGACGGTGTTCTCCACTGGATATTAATAACCACATTAATAAAATTGTGTGTATTTATTAATATTTACAGAACAATTTTTGTCATTTAATATATTTTTTATAACATTATTGAGTTCATTTATACCATTTTTGATTGGTTATGAGGTTCAAATTCATTGTTCGGGTCCGTTTGTTTTATGATTGATGTATTTATATACATGAGCAGATAATCATGTAAAATGAAGATGGTTGTCCAGAAATGGGGATATATTATTTTAAATATATAATTTTACATGGTTTTAAATTTCATTTTTTTACATGGAGTGATGATGAATCATTATATAAATAATTTGTGACGACCTTTTGGGTTAATTGGCGTTTTTTTATCACAACGAACACATTTTGTTTTATAAATAAATACAACATGTCCAATAGATTCCAGAACAATAGACGAGACATAATAAATTTATTTTAGTCTAGTTTAACTAAATGAATGGTTTCACGACCATAATTGAATTTGGTAATTGAAATTGAAAACCCATCGTCCTTAAATGTGGTAAATTAACAAATATCAGATGGTGTTTTCACTACTAGTATAAAAAGAGGTTAATGGAGTGAAAATAATAACTTATTCAATTATCATAAAAAAATTCTAGTATATATAATGTATTTTAGTTTTCATAACATTTGGATGAGGACAAGAAATTATTGTAAAAAAAAATAACATGAAAGGAAATTAAAATAATTGAAAAGAGGAATTTACCTCTTGAATTAATCTTCCATGAGACCCACTTAAAGGGAGAGGATTTGGTATTTTGGAGATACCAAGGGTTGATGGAAATTTGGTAGATATTGGGGAGATATGTGAGTAGAATTTAGGCATGGAACAAGGCTTTATAGGATAAGATTGTATATTGAGGTGAGGGTGGTTTTTATAGTGGAGGAGAGGAGGTTTTTCATAATATTTTAATCACTAGTTTATTATTTATCAATAAGACAAGAAATAGGAATGATTATATGACATAAAATTATTAATAATTGAATGGTATTTCTAACTAATGGTGTGTAATTCCGCAGAACATCACCCATGACTCCATAAATATTATATTTAGATTATTTTGTAAATTATTGTATTTCACTATTTCTCAAATATTCAAGTATTTTATAAAAATACAAAAAAAACACCCAAACCATATTTCAATTTGTAGAATAAAAAAATTAAATCCATTTTAAAAATTAATTTTTGAGATATAACTAATTTTATTTTTTAATTAAAATCATAATTTACATGAAAAATACATATTTTAAAAATATAACTGATTTTATAATGCTTTCAAAAATTATATAAGGTATTATAAAATTATCATAAAACCCGAAGACATAAAAAATTTAATTTATAAACACCTTTAAAAAAATACATTTTCATTTAAATTAATTAAATAATTTTAATTAATTATTTATGAATTAGAAAAAGACCATTACATTTACTATGGTCTTATTATCACTTAGAAGATATCTAAATTTTTTATACACTCAAGGGTGAAGTTACAATTATTTTAGTTGATTTAATAATAATAAGGGTCATATTACGACTCATAAGGGTTCAGTTACAATTTATAAGAATAGGTTACTATTCACAAAAACTTATGTTTTTTCCATCAGACTAAAAAATAACCCTGAACACAATCCTGTATGTTGTATTTTTGATATTCAAGAAATGGATGTCGAAAAATTATGTTTAAAGGACACATAGTACATAGTATTTATTTGTGTTGTGATTTTATGTGATTATATAACATAATTATAAGATGAAAATTTTTATTGATTAAACTTTGAGTCGTTACAATAACCCTAAATCATTCCAAAAATAAACATACATGAATTATAATAATAAAATGTGTCATATATAAAATTTCATAATGGACTCCACTTCAAGTTTCACATGAATATCCCAAGAGGTGGTATGATTTCCACCACGATATAGTGGAAATTTTCATATACCATAAGCTAATCAAACTAGATTCATATGACAAATGAAACAAGAGTAAAAGTGATAGAAATATAGGAATAAATTATATATATCGAAAATAAAACCACCATGAATCTCACTAAGTAAAATTGGGGTGGAAGAAACGAATGATGTTAGGATCACTCTAGCCATGTGCGCACATGGTAGGAGGAAGGTGGGGATAATTTATAAAATTTCAAAGGGGGAATGGGAATTTATCGATTTGTAATGAAAATTGTAAATCCACATGGTTTGGCCATATGATTTTCAGAACCAGGAAAAACATATCTTGAACTAAATATTAGGTTTCATACGGTTTTTCTACAACCATCAACCATAACCATGAACAATACTATGTCTTATTATTTGGATGCATGGTTTATCTTAACTGTGAACATACCAAAAGAGTCAAAAACACTTTCCAAGTTTCTAAAATTCAACCTCAATCTCTTGAGACTCACCCAACAACATAAGGCCCATCTTGATCCTTGTTCAATGTAAAAAATATTACCTCGGGGTTCTTAAATAATGATAATTTTGATCTGAACACTATGTTACCAAATGTTTCAAACAATAGAATGGAAATTCAAACCCCCTTTTGATTTAATAAATTGTAATGATGTAGGTCTTTATAAAATCCCAACCATAAAACATCTCATCCTCAAAAGTTCTTGGTGTGCCTCCAACCATCAATCGTCACCCATCAAGGATTTCAAGTCACTGTTAATTAGTTGTGTTCCCTCTATGATTATAGAACATTCTATCGTTGTGGAACTCCAACCATTATGCCAATGTACACCTAATTTACTCTAAAATTTAAAAATTCATCATTGAACTGTCCTAGTAAAACCACGATCCATAATCCCAATCAATTTTTACCTCACCGCATCTGATTCTGGACATGTATCCAATTTTTCCACCCCTAGATGAATTATACCCAAAACACTTAGCATCAACTCCCAATGAATCGAAAAACTACTAATCCATCCCACAATGATGCCTTAACACTAAAAAACATCACTAATCTATTCAGAAACCCATATTGAATCCTAAACCTATAACATGTTGTTACATCTTGGTTGGATCCTCAAATGACCCATAAAATATCATGTTTTCCTACGGGGACCAATAAATTATCGTTTTGACTTATATTAGGATCACACCAACACCATCCTGATTCTATTTCCAACAAAAAGACTATATCCATAGTCACAAAAAATTATCAAATGGATCCAAACTACTCACTAGATTATTAGAGTAGTTTTAACCATCCATCAACTAAGTTCACTACTCCCATGACCCTTATAGGATAAGGTTCCAACACCCCTGACCAGATTCAAGATCCCCACCATCTAAGTATTGTTACTATCAATTCCCTAATCCAAAAAATCGGTTCTATACAACCAATTTTTTATTAATTACCTTGTGTAATGACTAGTAATTATCACCCTGATCACATACGAGTAACTAGAAAACCCCACTCAAGGGACATAATAGTTCTTATCCATTCTCATTGATCTGAAAACACATTAGTATTAATAACTAACTCATCCAAATATTACGGTTCTACACAATATAAGACTCTGCTAATGAGGTTAATACCACATAATAGTAGTGCTCACCATAATAATCTCTTATCAGAGGCATATACAATAGGTCAAAAATGAAAAGCCCAAAAAACATTCATCTAGAGGTCAAATTTTCAAACCCACCAACTCACATCCAGCTAATTAATCACAAAAACACTATCTATCACATTAGTTCATCATAAGAAAATCTATCTCAAATTAATCATATTATATCCACTTGATACATGATGTGACACCCAAAATCATCTTGGTTAATCATATAATACTTATAAAACCCCACCAATATAGGAATCAATAGCATTTACCATTTTCAAACCAAAATAGGTCCACACCTACCAATCAAACCTGGGGGTCCTCAATAATCATGACCCAAAATCCAAGAACAAAATATAGAATTATGGTCATTATTAGGAAAATTACATCAATGTATAAGAAAACATGGTTTGTAAAAGTATCATCTGATTAATTTTAAAAACATGCTAAAATCAATTTAAAATAACAAAATTCACCCTTCTTCTCAAAATGTCCATTATAATACAAGAGCTTTTCATCAAAAAAAATCACAAAATCCTAAACCTTGTAGTCATTTTTCTGAAAACTGAAACAATTTTTATAATCCATTTTATTATCTAATTTCTAACCCCTTGTAAAATCTAGATCCCAATTTTCCTTAATGTTACCAAATTTAAAAAATACCAAACCATTGAAAAATCACCATCTACCAGATAAATTTAAAATAAAATAACTTATAAAACTCATTTGAAGCTCCCAATTATCCACCCCAGGATTTTTTCATTCGATATAGTTCTTTTCTCAAAAAATCATCAATTTTTTTTATATAGTAGATCAGAAATTACATCACATTCAAAATCAATTAATGAAACCCGTCGAATCAATTTTAATCTAATCAACCATTATAAAATATAAAAAATAACTCAATTAATATTATTTTATTCTTTAATTAATAACAGAGTCCGATGAGGCATCTTTTCAAACCATACCACCAATAGGCATGTATATCATTCTCTAAGTCTTCCACTATCATAATGCTTGAACAAATTACTAGATCATAGCTAATCCCACTAAATCATTACAAATCATATCTATCCCATATTGGGATTCCCGATAAACCTCAACATCTCACTCTTACTGGAGTGAGAAGTCCAAATATTTGATGTTTCCAAACCTCATAAGTTTCAATTAATGTCATTTTATCCAATAAGTCATTCAATTTACCTACTAAATAATGAAAAACATAACTCTATATCTAACTACACTAACCCCTATTAAAATTTGGATATGACAACACATTTTAACACCCCAATATAAATCACCAACATTACACCCTAATAGGTAATTTACATTACCTCTAGCACAGATTCCCGTATATTAGAGGCTACATAATAGAGACTAGGATATGAAATAGTTTTGAGGAAAATATTCCCTTTTATATAATTCCTAAGTGTTAGTCCCAAATATACCAAAAAATAAGAATGACCCATGTTTAAAAAAAATACCCATAAAAACATATACATAAAAGAGATCCCAATAGGACCCATAGTCTAAAATGGAAAATAGTAAATCTATATGATAAAGTAGAATTAAATGAAGCAGTGAATGAAAATGAACACAAGAATATATATAAATTAAATGGTACTCTGGATATTGTATGTTGAGAAATATGTAAAATAAAAAAACTTATGTCCAAACTCACACTAAATAATCATGGTGAGTCATTGTCATATACTACTAGAAATACCGATTTTATATGTTTACCACCAATCAGTTTTGATTCTCTAAGAGAGAACATCTTGGTCTACCCATAAAACTTGAAAACCAACTCGCATACACCGTTTGGGGGTGAGACCAATGTCTTGGTATGAATACTCAATGAATTAACAATAATTAGTGTGAATGTGATTAAGTGGATGTGAATTCAATACATATATAATTGGTTAACAAGTGGGGTAGTTCTCTCAAAACGGGTTTTCATATCAGGATGTATTGAATATGGAATCACATAAAATCATGTATATACCCAAAATAGAATGATTAATGGATCATGATTAATGATTTTTGACATATATATAGAAATTAGAAGATTTATATAACTATAATATAGGATTTAATTTGGTTAAAAAAGTGTAAAAACAATATGAATGAATAATGGAGGTTTGGGTAGAATCCCTTACCTTAATTTTGATGGTATTATCCCCCTAATTTTAATGATCTGAATAATCAAATTATGTTCATAAATTATAAATTCTAGAACCTCTTTAACAAATAAGTGAGTCATTATAATATTTATTAGTTCATTCATAACTTTTCTTATTGGTTATGAGATTCAATTTCATTGTTCGAGTCCATTTGTTTCATGATGAGTTTAATAATATACATGAATGAATAATACTTTAAAATGAATACTTTTGTCTATAATTGGAGTAATATTACTGAAAATATGAACGATTATATGGTTTTAAATTTCATTTGGTTCCTTATAGTGAAGATGAATCATTATATAAAACATTAGTGATAAACTTTTTGGTTAATTGGTAGTTTTTGATCCCAACTAACATATTTTGTTTTATAAATAAAAACCATGTGTACAAAAATATTCTTGAACCATATATGAGAAATAGTAAGTATATTATATTATTGTTCAATGAAGATAATGGTTTCATGACAACAATTTAATACTGTATTGGAAATTGAAATCCCATCATCCTTGAATGTGGTAAACTCACAAATCTCATATGGTGTTTTTACTACTATTATAAATGAAGGGTAAATGAGAGAAAATAATTACTTATCACATTATCAAAACAAAATTATAGTACATATGAGTTACCATAGTTTTCATAATATTAGGATGAGGATAGGTATGGATAGAAAATACAACAAGGAAACATGAATGGAAAGTAAAATAATTGAAAAGAGGAATTAAATTCTTGAATTAATCTTCTTTGAGAGCCTCCTAAGTGAAGAATATTTGACCTTTTGAGGAGAACAAGGGATATTGGACGTGGAGTAGGAACTTGTGGAGTGGTTTGATCAGAATTTAGTCTATGAACATGTCTTGATTTAAGTGCATAGAAGAGGCATGTGAGGGTATTTTTTATAGTGGAGGAGAGGTGAGTTTTATTAATATCTTAATCATTAATTTATTTTTTCCCCATAAGGAAAGAAATAGTGAATATTCCATGACAAAAAATAGTAATAAGAACATGTTATATCGAACCAATGGTTCTTACATCAGCACAAAATCACCCATGACTCAATAACTAAAGTATTTAGCTTATTTTGTAAATTATCGTATTTCACTATTCATCAAAAATTCAAGTATTTCAGAAAAATCACATAAATTCACAAAAATGTTTTTTATGTTTATAAACCAAAAATGAAATCCATTTAAAAAAAATAATTTTCTATATTTTATTAATTTAATTTTTTTAATTAAATTCATAATTGACTTAAAAAATATTGATTTCAAACCTCTAACAGATTTTATAATGCTTTCAAAAATTAAATAAGGTCTTATATGATTTTCATAAAACCCGAAGACATAAAATTGTTAATTTATAAACACCTTTTAAAAATATATATTATCTTTTAATTTAATTAATTAATTGTAATTAATTATTTAAGACTTATAAAAATACCAATACTATTACTATAGTCATATTATCACTTAAGATATGTCTCAATTTAATTTATATAATCAAGGGTGAATTTACTATTTTTAAGATGATTTAATTTTCATAAGGGTCATATTACTATTCATAAGAGTAAGTTTCTATTCATAAGGGTAGGTTAATATTCACCAAAACTTATTTTTATTCCATCAGACCCCCAAAATCTCCCTAAACACTTTCGTGTATATCTGACATTGAAAATTTAAGACATGAAAGTGGAAAAAATAGGCTTAAAGGTCACATTGTAATTTCTAGATCATTGTCTTGTGATTTCATATAATTATATAACATAATTAAAAGAAGTAAATTTCCATTGATTAAGTTTTGGGTCATTACATTCTTCCCCCTTTTGAAATTTCTGTGTCAAAATTTCATTTTACATTACAAGTCGTAAACATGTGTGTGTACTTTTCCTTTTTTGTGTTCCTCTAGTCCCATGTTGCCTCTTTGTACTTATGGTTCTACTATAGTACGTTGAAAATGTTGATAGTATTGTTATGTATAAATTTATCTCTATGACCCAAAATTATCATAGGATTCTCCTCATAAGAAATATCATTCTACAACAATACCACCTCTAAAGTCAGGACATGTGAAAGATTTGATTTGTACTTCTTAATAGAGATAAATGGAAGACATTGTGCACTTTTGAGAAGATAGCTAGAAGTGTCAGTCGATATGCCACATCTCTAATGAGATTGAGGATCTTAAAGGAGCCGATATACCTGGTACTTAGCTTTTCATTTTTAAAAAACTTCATGACATTCATCTATAGAGATATGTGGAAAATACCAAGTCTCCATCTTTGAACTCAAGGTCTCATAGAAGAATATATGCATAACAATTTTTTTTAACTTTGGCTTTACTTGATGTGGTACCAAATAATTCTCACATTCTCCACCATTTCATTGACCATTTTAAGACCTTGAAACTTACACTCACTATCTTCATCCCAACACACCAGTGTTCTGCACCCTTTCCCATAAAGGGCCTCGTATGGTTCCATTCAGATGCTATAGTGGAAACTATTATTTTAGTAGAATTTTACTGGTGGAAGTTTTTGGTACCATTCTCCTTTGAAGTTTATATAACATGGTTTTAACATATCTTCCAGTGTCTGAATACTTCACTCAGATTTTCCATCAATTTGAGGATGATATGATGTACCAAATATCAGTTTTGTACTTAGAGTATGTTGGCAGAACATTGATCTGAAACTCAAATATATATCAGATACAATAGATTTTGTTACTCCTTGTAGCCTTACCAAATCTTTGATATATACCTGTGAAATTTTATCCAATGATAAATCCTCTCGAATTGAGATAACGTGAGTTATCTTTGTAAGAAGATACACAATGACCCATATGGGATATTTTCCTCTGAATGTCTTTGGAAGTTTAGTAAAAAAGTCCATGGTGCTTTGGTCCAACTTCCATGTTGGTATGGATAGTGGTTTCATTATCATAGTATAATTTTTTCTACCAGCATTCACCTACTGACATTCTAGGTACATTATCGTATACTATGAAATATCCTTCTTCAAATTTTCCCACCTAATGTTCTATTGGAGATCTCGATTCATCTTTGTGATCCCTTATTGAATAGAGAAGGTTGAGTAATGTGCTTCATTAAAAATCTACTTCATTATCTCTAGATCAGATGGTACACATAATCATGACCCAAATATCACAACACCTTCCTCACCAGTCTTGATCTTATAGGATTTACTATTTTTCATAGCTTCCACCCTTTTTTGAATTTCAACATCTTTCCTTTGATCATACTTTATTTTCTCCATGTTTTATTCTTGAGAAATCATTTGATAATGGATTGATAATTTTCCTCCCTTCATTATCCTCATCTATATCCTCTAAAAATATAAGATTATTATATCCCTTTAAATTCTCATCATTAATAAAGATGCATGATCCTTTCTACTTATATCATATGCCGCCTTATTTGCCTTTCCAGGATGGTAGTGGATTGAGAAGTCATAATATATGTTGATCTCTAAACGTATTCACAGGCTCATATTAAGATTCTTCTCTATGAATATATATGTTAGACACTTTTTATTAGTAAATATTTCACACTTCTCCCCATAGAGTTAATGTTTCTATATTTTAAATGCAAAGACCACAACTGCCAAATCCAGATCATGCATATGATAGTTTTGCTAATGGATTTTTAACTTCATTGACGGGTAGGCTATCACTTTATCAATTTTCATCACCACACATACTTATACCTTCTTTAATGAATCAATTAACACCTCAAAAAGTTCTCCACTTGTGCGAAGTGTGAGTACTAGCGTATGTTGTACCTCTCGTACCTCTCGTGGTTTAATTTTCATGACCACAATCACTCTCTTATTTATCTAATCTTGTTTTAAATGTTTTTGTTGATAGGCAAAAGGTTGCCAAGGAATTGGGACAAGAAGGACTGAAAGTGGACTCTCTGAGTCTACCGGCCAACCGGTGGATGACCACCGGCCAGCCGGTGGTGCCTGGGCAGAAGGCATCCCCTCTGTCCAGACCAACGGCCAACCGGTGTCCCATCACCGGCCAGCTGGTGGAACCCAGATAGAAGGGACACCTACTGTCTCACCACCGGCCAACCGGTGGCCTCCTCACCGGCCAGCCGGTGGTGCCTGGGCAGAAGGCCTCTCCATTTTCCAAGCACCATCCAACCGGTGGCACTGTACCGGTCAGCCGGTGGAGCCAGTCAAACTAGCCGTTGGGCTTTCACCAGACTTTTCCACTTGACTCCCAACGGATCCGAAGGCCTCTCCAACGACTCCGAAGACCCCCAAAGGCCATTTGAGGGTTCCCCCTCTATAAATAAAGGACTAGGAAGCCCCGGAAACGAATGGTAGCCCACAGGAACATTTTTCCATCATTTGGCGAACCTCCGGCGCATTCCTTCAAGGATCCCCACTTGCTCCAACTCACTTCCACAACCAAGGAGCACCACCATAGAAGCTTGGGAGCGCCCTCCTTCATCACCAATCAATCCATTGGCTCCCAAGACTTCTCCTCTTTACGATTTTTATTATTTTATCTTTTTGAGCATCAATTTGGGTTTGTGCCTACAAACACCCATTTCTTTTATCTTCCTTTTGTTTGGGTTTTCACACCACCTTGAAGGTGTGAAGAGGTTAGTCAAGCCTTCCCTTTAAAAGGCTTGAGTCATAGGTGAGCTAGCCTTCACCTGTAATAAGGCTAGTGGGTTCTTGCTCAACCATTAAAAGCAAGCTGTAATAGGTTCTAGACTACCTTAAAGTCTAGTGGGTTTCTTTCTAAAAACATTAAAAATCAAGAGGTAGTAAATCTCTCAACGATTGAGTTGGGAGCGGAGACGTAGGCTTTGGTTTAAGCCGAACTCCGTTATCATGTTTTGTGTCTTGCCTCTTTTATTTCCGCTGCACCTTTAACTTTGTTTTAAATTGTTAATTATTTTTTAAAAGGAAATTCACCCCCCTCTTGCCATCACTCTCCGCCCAATAATTGGTATCAGAGGCAAAATATGAGTAATACCTTAACCGGTTTCAAATTCAAGATCCATTGTGATGGCTTCATCTTCTTTCACCCCCGAAGGCTATTCTTTGGGTCGTGCTCCATTCTTTGATGGAACCGACTATACTTATTGGAAAACCCACATGACCACTTTTCTTAGAAGCATTGGTTATCCTATTTATAGAATTTTCATGCATGGTTACTCTCTTTCTTCTCCCGATGAATCCAAATGGACTCAAGCCGATATTAAAAATTTCAAGCTTGATGGCAAATCCATGAACGCTCTTCATTTCGGCCTTGATCGTAATGAATTCAATCGAGTTTCCACATGCAATTCATCTCATGAAATCTGGAAACTTTTGGAGGTTACCCATGAGGGGACCAACAAAGTTAAGGATACTCGATTGGATATGTACCGTCAAGATTTTGAGTCTTTTACCATGCATCCATCTGAAAATATAACTGAAATGTTTACACGTTTTACTGATTTTTGCAATGGGAGAAAGTCCCTTGGTGATGCTGTTTCTACAGAAATGATGGTCAAGAAGATCCTTTGGATCTTACCAAGCACATGGGCACCAAAAGTCACAGAAATCCAAGAAGCAAAAGACATCAAGAACATGACGGTCGAAGAGCTCATCGGATCCCTCATGACCTACGAGATCACCATGAGGAGGAAAGCTGAAAAGGAAGGCAAACCGATCAAAGTTCCAAAGAACATCACCTTCAAAGTTCAAAAAGAAGAAAGCTCCTCCTCCTCATCGTCTTCCTCTTCAAGCGGCGATTCAGAAATGGAAAATCTTTCCCACAAAATGCACAAATTCATGAAGAAGCACAAGAAGAAGAAATCCCGCAAGGCTCAACCAAACGAAAAATCCGAGCCCGAGGTAACATGTTATGGGTGTGTCAAGAAAGGCCATTACAAGCCCGATTGTCCACTCAACAAGAAAAAGGCCAAGCAAAAGGAAAAGAAGAAGGCATTCAAGGCCACTTGGAGTGATAGCTCCTCATCCTCCTCCTCCTCAAGTGACAACGGTAAAAAATGCCTAATGGCATTTCATGAGGTATCCTCTTCCGACTCCTCTTCCTCTTGTTCTTCCAATTCTTTCAATCATTTATCTTATGAGGATCTCCAACATGCTAGAGATCAATTGGAGGAAGGCTTTCACGAACTTTCTTCCAAATTTATTGCTTTAAAAAAGAATTTCAAAAAACTTTCTTCCGAAAAGGAACAACTTCTCAAAGAAAAGGAAGACTTGTCCCTTAAGATCCAAAACCTTCCCGATGTTGATTCTATGGAATAAACAATCAAGGATTTAAGGAAATCCCTAGCTAAGTTCACCGAAGGTGAACATAACCTTTCGAAGCTCCTTGGTTCACAATGCGTATCTAGAACCACCCAAGGGCTTGGCTATTCCAAGCAAGCTTCCTCTTCCCATGCTCCAACTATTTTTGTAAGGGGGAGCTCCCAATATAAATTTTGCAACTATTTTAAAAAACCCGGGCACTTAATTTATGAGTGCAATTGCAAAAATGCCCGGTATGGAAGGCCCAAAATCATTTCCTTTAATGATGAATTTCATAGGAGAAGACCCGCCACTAGACAAGCTTGGATTGAAAAATACCTTTTAGCGAGTCTCACCAGACCAAAATTTGTCTCGGTTCTAAAATCCTCTCCCCAGGGATTTATTGTTTTTTAGGGGGAGTTAGGATCGTTTAAGCCTTTTTGCGTTTTTCTTTCAAAACTTTCAATTCAAAACTTTTAATTCAAATTTCAAAAATTTCAATTGGTTTAAAATCTCTATCTTGTTTTTCAACCTTTCCCTCAATCAAGTTTTATGCCCCGTGCTTTTTGATAATCACAAAGGGGGAGAAATTCTTGGTTGATTGGGGGAGAAATCTTTCTCTCATGCTTTGCTTTGCTTTTCAATTTATCCTTTAAAGCATGCCTTTTATTTCAGTCTTTTACATTGCTTGTTTTGGTGATTGTGATCATCAAAATAGGGGGAGATTGTTGTACCTCTTGTACCCCTCGTGGTTTAATTTTCATGATCACAATCACTCTATTATTTATCTAATCTTGTTTTATGTGTTTTTGTTGATAGGCAAAAGGTTGCCAAGGAATTGGGCCAAGAAGGACTGAAAGTGGACTCTCTGAGTCTACCGGACAACCGGTGGATGACCACCGGCCAACCGGTGGTGCCTGGGCAGAAGGCATCCCCTCTGTCCAGACCACCGGCCAACCGGTGTCCCATCACCGGCCAGCCGGTGGAACCCAGACAGAAGGGACACCTACTGTCTCACCACCGGCCAACCGGTGGCCTTCTCACCGGCCAACCGGTGGTGCCTGGGCAGAAGGCCTCTCCATTTTCCAAGCACCGGCCAACCGGTGGCACTGTACCGGTCAGCCGGTGGAGCCAGTCAAACTAGCCGTTGGGCTTTGACCAGACTTGTCCACTTGACTCCCAACGGCTCCGAAGGCCTCTCCAACGGCTCTGAAGACCCCCAAAGGCCATTTGAGGGTTCCCCCTCTATAAATAAAGGTCTAGGAAGCCCCAGAAACGAATGGTAGCCCACAGGAACATTTTTCCATCATTTGGCGAACCTCCAGCGCATTCCTTCAAGGATCCCCACTTGCTCCAACTCACTTCCACAACCAAGGAGCACCACCATAGAAGCTTGGGAGCGCCCTCCTTCATCACCAATCAATCCATTGGCGCCCAAGACTTCTCCTCTTTACGGTTTTTATTGTTTTATCTTTTTGAGCATCAATTTGGGTTTGTGCCTACAAACCCCCATTTCTTTTATCTTCCTTTTGTTTGGGTTTTCACACCACCTTCAAGGTGTGAAGAGGTTAGTCAAGCCTTCCCTTTAAAAGGCTTGAGTCATAGGTGAGCTAGCCTTGACCTGTAAGAAGGCTAGTGGGTTCTTGCTCAACCATTAAAAGCAAGCTGTAACAGGTTATAGACTACCTTAAAGTCTAGTGGGTTTCTTGCTAAAACCATTAAAAATAAAGCGGTAGTAAATCTCTCAACGGTTGAGTTGGGAGCGGAGACGTAGGCTTTGGTTTAAGCCGAACTCCGTTATCAAGTTTTGTGTCTTGCCTCTTTTATTTCTGCTGCACCTTTAACTTTGTTTTAAATTGTTAATTATTTTTTAAAAGGCAATTCACCCCCCTCTTGCCATCACACTCCGCCCAATAGCGTATTGATAAGCCTCTTTTTGATCTCCTTAAAGCATTCCATAGATTCTTGGGTCTAGAAAAACATCACCCTATTCCTTGTAAGTTTGGTAACTGGGCTTGAAAATCATGAAATGTTCTCAAAAAAGCGTTTTTATACTCATATGGGCCAAAGAATCTACGAATATATGTTACAGATGATCGCATGGGCCACTCTTCAATTTCCATTATCTTAGAAGGATCCACTTATATTCCTTTACTAGTTATTACATGACCCAAGAGTGACACTTCCTCTACCCGTAACTCGCATTTACTATACATTTTATATAGCTTCTCCTTAATAAAGTTTTTAGCATAGTATTCAAATTCTCCTCATGTTCATCCTTGCTCTTAGAGTATATCAGAATGTCATCGATAAAGTATACATCAAATTTATCAAGGTAACCATTAAAGACTATTAATTAAATCCATGAAAATTGTTGTATCATTAGAGAGTCTAGAGGGAATCACAATGAATTAATAGTGTCCATAACTCTTTAAAAAGTAATTATTGGGAATATATTCTTTCCTCACCATTAATTGGTGGTATCTAGACCGAAGGTCCATGTTAGAGAAATAACAATCCCCACAAAGCAGATCAAACAAGTCATCTATTTGGGGTGAGGGATGCTTGTTATTTATCATGATTTTATTGATCTCATGATATTAAATGAAGAGACACATTAATCCATCCTTATTTTTTATGAAGATGACATTTACACCCCATGGGGAAGCACATAGTAATATAAAACCATTCTCCGGATTATCATGTAACATATTCTTATGCTCTTCAAGATCTATGGTTTCCATTTAATAAGTTGTATTTGATATGGGGAGAGATCTAGGAATAAATTAAATTGGGAACTCGACCTCTCAATCAGGAGGAAGACCAAGAAACACTTTTGGGAATACATCAGTGTAATCCCTCATGAAGGTCCTCTCTTCAAGAAGTATCATCTCCTTCACCACAATAATTTGAGCTAGAAATACTTTCTCATAGGGTAGAAATATCCACACTTGAGACAATGATTATAAAGAAGATTCATATTCCTCCTTATACGTGTAAAGAATTGAAGGATTTGTTAGAATGGGAAGACTGATATCTCTTTCATGATAGTTAATGTTTACTTTGTTTAAAGATATCCAATCCACGCCCAAGATAAAATTTAACTCGACTAAAGGAAGTATGGTGAGATGTTTTGGAGGTTTATTACACATACATGAACATGGGAGGAGTTATAATCCTTGGATGAAATAATTTCCCATTTGATGTTCTCACAGATAACTTATCCTCCCAATTTTTATGTGGTGTTTGATTAGTTCTTATAAACATTCAACATAAGAATGAATGCATAGAACCAAAATCAAATAGTACATTCACTATTCATGAATGAATAACTAGTGTACCTATCATCACATCATTGTCCAACTCCACCTTAGTAGTAGTGATAGCATAATCCCTTAATTGTTTCCTTGGAGGTTATTGTTTATTTCCTACGACAACCCACAACTTAGGGGAAATTTTCGCATAATTCCCATATTTCTAGTAGTTGTAACACAACACCACTGTTTGAGAGTTTATATGAATGTTTATTATTCCACATTAGTAGGAATATTAATATCCCTTCCGATGTTTTTATATAAATGTCCCATTCTTCCACATTTCATGAAATTCTAGGTTCCCTTGAGATAATTTATAGGATACTTCTTGCAAAAATTTTGACACAAGGGATGTTAGATCTTATTTCCATAATGTGATTTATTTTCCAAACCAACCATATTAGACTCCACTTCTAGCTTCTTTTCACCGTGACCATTAGACCATTACAAGTCTCTAATCTCCATTTCAACCATGATGGCTCAATGGACAATATATTCATAACTATTAATGTCTCAAATCACCAAAATGTTTCATAGACTTGACTTTAGTTCACTAAAGAAGTGATCCACCTTGATTTTAGTGTCCATGAAAAATAAAGAGCTATACCTTGCAATCCTTTTAACGCGTGACTCATTCACCCCAATGGACTCATCTTCCTTCTGATTGAGTTTGAGGAACTCCATTTCAATCATGAGATGAATTTTATGGGGAAAATATTTATAGAAAAATTTTCTCTTGAATTATTCCAAATCCATGGAATCAATTCCCTCCTTGGACTTTGTATTTCTGATTAGTGTTCCCATTTAAAATCTTCCCCATAAAAATGATAGATTTCCAGAACAACTTTCTCTTCTTATGAATATATAAGGATAAAGAATATCATTTCACTAGATTTAATACACTGATTCATGATGAAGTGATCATAAGAAACACTAAACATGGGAGGCCTTTTCCATATGAATGATTCAATGGAAACTTGATATTTAATTGGAGGAGGAGGGTGTTCCACATGATTTTTATTATTATTCATAACTTGATCAAGTTGAGTACGTAATATCCTAATATTTTTAGAACTTTTTCCCATCATATTTGTAATATCCTGATGGAAATATTCACATTCCCTATCACATTTATTATTGGCATGTGTTCTTATATTTCCATCCATTAACTATGAAAAATAACATACAATAATGGGGATTTAATACTTAGAGAATATGCATAGAAATAAATCTTTAAAAATCAAAGGATAAACTCTTTAGGTAAAATTATATCCTAACTTGTGATTAACTATGATTCAATATTAGTTATCCATGATCTATTTCCTAACATATATTATTATGGGATTTTTTGGTACCCTTAATAATGGTTTTCACTAAGCTAATGAATTTAACAAAGAATATCCCCCAGGAGTGTCGATCCAAGAGTGAAGTAAGGCCCATTTTTGTGGACCGGTTTCTATTCAAGTCTATCTCAAAGAATTGTTTTCGTGTTTTACCACTAGACACATCTGTTCCAGAGCCACCTCTACCCATTTCTATCTAAACAAGGTTATATATTCTTGATAAACCACTTACTCTATACTTACAAAAATCTAGGGATTCTTTCTTATACCTTTTCTCATCCATAAGGTTCATACAAATGTTATCTAATCGTATTCACCAAAAATAACTTGATCATCCACTTATATAAACTATAGAGACCCTAACAATTTTTCACATAACATCATATGATTTTATGAATAATTTTACATAGGTTTACAATCCAAGGATCATGAAGTATAGATTCCTTGAATACCAAGTACATAAAACTGAAAACATAAAACATTTATTTATTTTACCTTCATATTGATCTCCTAACATCCATTGTGCTCATACATCGGCATAGGACAACCGGAGGATAACATGAACAACGGGGTGAGCTAAAAAATCCAATAAGGGAATAAACATTAGAATAATCCTTTATCTATTTTTTTAGGAAGAAATAAATAATGATATAAAAAGAATATAATGTAATTTAACATATGGAACCACAACATGTGTAACTTAGGATCATATAAACTTGGAATCATAGTAATCTAGAAGAAACATAAAACATGAATTTTTCACGATTCAAGGCTCATTTCACTTAGAGGAGCACAAGTCAAGGCTAACCGCCAATACCATTGCACAAAAATCCTCATGAAACTCAACTTTTCCCATGCATTGGATCTCTATTTGGGTGAACCCATCTTAACATGTTCTTGAGTATTCTTTCCACATAATGAATCATGCATAAGGGAACCCATGGAATAAAATGGGTATCATAATCATGTAACAAATAAGAATTTACAGGGCGTATCATACAAGTACCCATAAAACAAAGGAATTAGAACATAAAAAAGAAAATATCAGAGTAATTGATGTCAAATTGAAGTGATAACATATAAAAATAGTATTTATGAAATTTTTGGATTAAAAAATTTTAGTGAGGTTTTAAGGAAAATACTAAAGAGAATTTGAAATCGAAAAGAGAATAATATTTAATATAAAATGGAAATGAAACCATATTTTTTAAAAAATAAAAAGAATTATTTTATAAAAATCTATGGTGGATTAAATCAGATGGTACAGTGCATAGGAAATTGGGTAAAAATCCAAAGTTACCTCAAAATGGGTTTGCTTATCTGGAAGTATTGAGGAGGAAATCACTTAAAAGCATGTATAAACTAGAAAAAAATTAATAATGGATATTGATAAATGATTTTGGAGATATAAAATTCCATTGGATGATGTATTTAAACAAAATATTGGATTTCATTTGTGTAAAAAGAAATTAAGAACACCTCGAAGGAAAAATGGAGGTTCGGGAAGAATCCCTTACATTAAGTCTGATGGTGTTCTCCACTTGATATTAATGACCACATTAATATAATTATGTTTATTAATTAATATGTACAGAACCATTTTTTTCATGTAATTTATTTTTTATAACATTATTGAGTTCATTCATACCATTTTTGATTGGTTAGGAGGTTCAACTTCATTGTTCAGGTCTGTTTGTTTCATGATTTATGTATTTATTTACTTGAACGAATAATCATGTAAAATGAAGATGGTTGTCCAGAAATGGAGCTATATTATTTAAAATTCATAATTTTACATTTTTTTAAATTTTATTTGTTTACATGAAGTTATGATGAATCATTATATAAATGTTTAGTGATGACCTTTTGGGTTAATTGGCGGTTTTAGATCACAAAGAACGTATTTTGTTTTATAAATCAAAACAACATGTGAAATATATTACAGAACAATAGATGAGACATAAAACATATATTTGTTTTCTAGTTTAACTAAATTAATGGTTTCATGACCATAATTGAAGTTGGTAATGGAAATTTAAAACCCTCCATCCTTGAATGTGGTAAATTAACATGTCTCAGATGGTGTTTTTACTACTAGTATAAAAGAAGATTAAAGGATAGAATATATTAACTTATTCAATTATCATAACAGAATTATAGTACATTTAATGAATTTTAGTTTTAATAACATTTGGATGAGGAGAAAAAAATATTGAAAAAAACAAAGGAACTTGAAAGGAATGTAAAAGAATAGATTAGAGGAATTTACCTCTTAAATTAATCATCCTTGAGACCCTCTTAAGGGGAGAGGATTTGGTATTTTGAAGATAGCAAGGGCTGATGGACAAGGGGGGGGGGGGGATATTGGGGAGACACGTGAGTAGAATTTCAGCATGGAACAAGGCTTTATAGGATATAATTGAATAGTTAGGCAAGGGTCGTTTTTATAATAGAGGAGAGGAGGTTTTTCTTAATATTTTAATCACTAGTTTATTATTTATCAATAAGACATGAAATGGTAATGATTATATGGACAAATATTATTAATAATTGCATGGGATTTCAAACTACTGGTGCTTAAATCAGTAGAACATCACCCATGAATCCATGAATATTGTATTTAGCTTATTTTTTAAATTATCATATTTCACTATTCCTCACAAATTCAGGTATTTTTGAAAAATAAAAAAATGAACACCCAAACCATATTTAAATGTGTAGAATAAAAAAATGAAATCCATTTTTAAAAATAATTTTCGAGATATGAATAATTTAATTATTTATTTAAAATCTTAATTTACATGAAAAATACATACTTTAAAACTATAACTAATTTTATAATGCTTTCAAAAATTACATATGGTCTTATAAAATTATCATAAAACTAGAAGACATAAAAAAATTAATTTACAAACCTCTTTTAGGAAAATATATTTTCCTTTAAATTAACTAATTAATTTTAATTAATTATTTAAGACTTAGAAAAACACCAATGCATTTTCTATGGTCGTATTATCACTAAAAAAGATATCTAAATTTTATATATACATTTAAGGGTGAAGTTATAAATATTTTAGATGATTTAATAACAATAAGGGTTATATTATGACTCATAAGGGTTTGGTTACAATTCATAAGTGTTGGTTACTATTCACAAAAACTTATTTTTTCCATCATACAAAAAAACCACCTTGAACACAATCCTGTATGTCAGATTTTCGAAATTCAAGACACAGAAGTCAAAAAATTATTTTTAAAGGAAACATAGTAGATAGTATATATTTGTATTGTGATTTCATGTGATTATATAACAAAAATATAAGAAGGGAATTTTCATTGATTAAACTTTGAGTCATTACAATTACCCTAAATCATTACAAAAATACACATACATGAAGGATAATGATAAAATATTTCATATATAAATTTTTTAATGGCCTCCACTTCATGTTTCACATGAATATCCGAAGATGTGGTATGATTTCCACCATGCTATAGTGGAAATTTGCATATACCATAAGTTAATCAAACTAAATTCATAGGAAAAATGAGACAAGAGGAAAAGGGAGAGAAAGATAGAAATAAATCATTATATATGGAAAATAAAACCACCATGAATCTCACTAAATAAAATGGGGTGGAAGAAAGTAATGAGGAAAGGATCACTCTAGCCACGTGTGCACATAGTAGGAGGATGGTGGGGATAATTTATAAAATTCCAAAGGGGAAATGGGAATTTCTTGATTTGTAATGAAAATTAGAAATACACATGGTTTTGCAATATGGTTTTCAAAACCAAGAAAAACATATCTTGAACTAAATATTATGTTTCATATGTTTTTTCTACAACCATGAACCATACCCATGAATAATACTATGTCTCATGGTTTGGTTGCATGGTTTCTCTTAACTGTGATCCAACCAGAAGAGTCAAAAACACTTTCAATGTTTCTAATATTTAACCTAAATCTCGTGAGACTCACCCAAGAACAATAGGATCATCTTGATCCTTGTTCCATATAAAAAATATTACATTGGGGTTCATAAAAAATGATAATTTTGATTTGAACACAATGTTACCAAATGTTCCATTTTCCAAAATGAAAATTCAAATTCCATTTTGATTTAAAAAATTGTAATGATGCGGGTCTTTATAAAATACCAACCATAAAACATCTCATCCTCAAAAGTTATGGGTGTTCCTCCTACAATCAGTCTTCACCCATCAAGGTTTTCATGTCATTGTTAATTAGTTGTGTTCTCTCTTTTATTATTGAACATTCTGTTCTTGTGGAACTCCAACCCTTATGCCCATGTACACCTAATTTCTTCTAGAAATTACAAATTCATCATAGAACCATTCTAGTAATATCCCGATCCATAATCATGATCCATTTTTATCCCACCATATCTGATTTTTCACGTGTATCCAATTTGTCCACCCCTAGATGAATTATTCCCAAAACACTTAGCATCATCTCCCAATGCATAGAAAAAAACCGCTCCTACCCACAATGATTCCTTAACACTCAAAAACATCAGTACTCTATTCAAAAACCCATATTGAATCCTAAACCTAACACATGTTGTTACTTTTGGGTTGGATCCTCAAATGACCCTTAAAATATAATTTTTTTCCTATAGGTACCAATACATTTTAGTTCTAACTTACGTTAGGATCACACCACCGCTATCCTGAGTCCATTTCCATCAAAAGACTTTATCCATATTTGAAAAAAATTCTTAAATGGATACCAACTACTCACTAGATTATTGCAGTTGTTTTAACCATCAATAAACTAAGTTCACTACTCCCATGACCCTTCCAACATAAGGTTCTAACACCCATGACCAGATTCATGATCCACACCATCAGAGTATTGTTATTATCATATCTCTAATCCAAAAAATGGGTTCTCTACAACCCATTTTTTATCCATTAACTTGTGTAATGACTTGGAATTATCACCCTGATCACATATGAGTGATTAAAAAACCCTTCTCATGGGCCATAATGGTGCTTAACCATTATTATTGATCTGAAAAACACCATGGTATTAATAACTAATTTATTCAAATATTATGGTTCTACAAAATATAAGACTCTAGTAATGAGGGGAATTCCACATAATAGTAGTCCTCACCGTATGAATCTCTTATCTGAGGCATATACTAGAGGTCAAAAATTAAAATCCCCAAAAATATTCATCAAGTGGTCAAATTTGAAAACCCACAAACTCACGTCTGGCTAATTAATACCAAAGACACTATCTATAACATTAGATCATCATAAGAAACTATATCTCAAATTAATCATATTATATCTACTTGATACATGATGTGACACCCAAAATCATATTGGTCAATCAAATAAAACTAAAACCCCCCGTCAATATAGGAATCAATAGCTTTTCCCATTATCAAACCAAAATAGGTCCACACCTACCAATCAAACTTGGGGGTCCTAAATAACCATGACCCAAAATCCAAGAAAAAAAATCAAGAATTTAGGTCATTATTAGGTAAACACCATCAATGTAGAAGAAAAAATGGTTTGTAAAAGTATCATTTGATTAATCTTAAAAACATTCTAAAATCACCTTAAAATAACAAAATTCACCATTCTTCAAAAAATGTCCATTATAATTCTACGGGGTTTCATCCAAAACAAAATCACAAAGTCCCCAACCTTGTAGTCTTTTTTGCTGAAAACTGAATAAATTTTCACAATCCATATTATTATTTAATTTCAAACCCCATATAAAATCTAGATTCCAAACCCAATTTTCCTTATTGTTACAAAATTTAAAAAATCACAAACCAATAAAAAATCACCATCTCCAAGATAAATCTAAATGAAAATAACTTATAAAACTCATTTGAAGCACACATTTATCCACCCCAGGATTTGGTCCTTTGAGACTGTTATTTTCTCAAAACAAAACATCAAAAAACAAATTTTGTATAGTATATAAGAAATTACATCACATTCAAAATCAATTAACTAAGCCCCTCAAATCAATTTTAATCTAATCACCCATTATAAAATATACAACAAAACATGATTAATATTATAACATTCTTTAATTAATAATAGAGTCTGATGAGACATCATTTCAAACCGTACCACCCATAGGCATGTTTATTATTCCATAAGCCTTCCACTATCATAATTATTGAACAAATTACTAGATCATAGCTAATCCCAATGAATCATAACAAATATTATCCATCCCATATTGGGATTCCTGATCTTACTCGTCAACTCACTCTTACTAGAGTGAGAAGTACAAATATTGGATGTTTTTAAACCACATATGTTTTAATAAATGTAATTTTATCCAATAATTCATTCAATATACCTACTACATCCTGAAAAAATAACTCTAAATATAACTACACTACCCCCTCCCAAAATTTGGATATGACAACACATATTAACACCCTAGTATAGATAAACAACATTACACCCGAACAGGGAATTTACTTTACCTGTAGCACACCATCCCATATATTAGAGGCTACGTACTAGAGACTAGGATATGGAATAGTTTTGAGGAAAATATTCCCTTTTATATAATTCTTAAGGGTCAGTCCCAAATCTACCAAAAGACAAGAATTCCCCATTTGTATAAAAAAATTCCCATAAAAACATATACAAAAAAGTGATCCCAATTGGAGCCACAGTCTAAAATAGAAAATAGTAAATCTATATGATAGAGTAGAATAAAGAAATGCAGTGAATGAAAATGAACACTAGATTATATATAAATTACATGGTACTCCAGATATTGTATGATGTGAAATAAGTAAAATAAAAAATCTTATGTCCAATGTCACACTAAATAATCATGGTGAGTCATTGTACCACACAACTAAAAATACCTATTATATATGTTTACCACAAATCAATTTAGGATCCCTAAGAGAGAGTATCTTGGTCTACCCATAAACATTGAAACCCATTTTGTGTACACTGGTAGGGGGTGAGATCAATGTCTTGATATAAATCCTCAATGACTTAAAAAACACTGAGTGTGAATGTGATTGAATGGATGTTCATTCAATACATATATAATTGGTGTAGTTGGCATCATATAAAACCATAAACTTGAAATATATCACTTAATCATGTCAAAAATACATATATGGTCATAGGGTTCCTGAAATTCTCCCTCTATCCTCAACCATACCTAGTTTTTCCTATGTCATGATGTCCCAAACAACATGTCACACTAACCACTCAGGGGGACCAAATCCAACCCCAACGCCTGTATCTTAATATCATACCATATTTGGTCAATTTAATAGTGTCTCTAAGTATGTGTTATATAATTTAATGAAGTAGTAGGCATAATATTTATTCCTATGAGCTAGTATTAGACAATCTAGTAATATTAGGGCCAATGTTTAGATCCTTGTATAAATTCATATGAATCCAACAGTAGCACATTTAAATTGAAGTATCATGTCCATGGTAGTCCAAATTTATAATCATTCCAATAAAAAATTTCTCTAATGTGTCCTTTATTTCATGTGTTATTTGACATCAATTTTTTTTGTTTTATTTAATATTTAACATTAAAATAAGTAATTATATAGTAAAATATAATTTTATAGTTAATTTTTATACGAATTAGTAACTTCCTGAATATACTTTTTAATTGTTTATTTTTTTTTGGGTTATTAATTATTTCATTCTTAGAATTTATGATTCATTTAATTATATTATATATCATTTGAAAATAAAATTTTTATTTTAATTTTATTCATTTAAATTAATTATAGGTTCTTCGTAATTTAATCTTATTTGTTTATGTTTTTCCTTTTTAATAATTGTTAGTTTAATTTAATCTTCAATTCATTAATTTAATTATTTAACATATTCTCAAATTTTAATTACTATTAACTAATTTATTAAATTATCTTGTTTTTATATATTTATTTATTCCAATTTAAATACTCATTTTTTCAATCGGAGAATTAACGAAAGTGAATTATCTAGTTGCGTCCACATATTTATACATAGATAATTTCCAACCCGATTCATGTGGCCAATTTTCTACCCAAAACCACATATCCAAATGTGCGTCCTTTCACATAGGGTATTTGAGGAAGCATCGACATAGAATTATTTTTAGGTGGTCACATATCCATTTATTCAGTCATGTGAATAACACATACAAAATTATCTCATATGATAAAAATGAATTAAATGATACTAAGACATGGTTGAAGATGATTATCAATTGATACTGACCAATATTTTCCTTGGATGAGATCAAAATGGAAGATTACCTAATATTCATGGAGATTATTGATGGCATCGTTAAATTGTTGTTGGATTTTTAAGATATGATTGAACTAGAACTTGAGGAAGATAAAATGAGGCCATGTGTTCTTAAACCAAGAAAAGATCACTAAATATATGGATAATAAATGAAACATATGATAGAATCTTGAACCCAGTCATTAAATACATCACCCTCTTAGTTTTTGACAGAATATGAATTCTTTGTTTGGGATCTGATAAAACATAATATATGAAGTTGATGGGTTTCATCATTAAATATATAAATTTAATAGAAGATTGAACTAGGAATATTTAAAATTTATTTTTATGATTAATGGATCACAATTAAAAGATTTTAGAACAAGATTATAAATGAAAATCATAGTTGAATTATTCATTGGTAATTGAGAAATTTGGAACCGTGGATTTAGACAAGATAAACTGATGTAGATGTAGCTTGAGCGTGTGTCTTATGGCACTGAGGAATATATGAACCATGGTTGGTATGAATAAAAACAAATATTTTGATATTTTGATATGAGTTTAGAATATTTTTGTTTTTTATTCTTTTTGGTGCTTGCAGGATCAAATGATATGGGCCTCAATTCTACCATTGTTATGATTGTATAAATTTTTTAGAATTCATTTAATTTTTTTTATATAAATTTATTAGAAGAAGGTTGTTGGTCAAAATTCCCTTAGATAATAATGTGGTGTCTTATTGAAGGACATGTGTTTCTGTGAACCCAAGCCTCGACATGTGATTAAATGCATTTGATCTAGTGGATTGAAGTAAGTTGTGTGGGAGAAGATCATACTGAGTTAAATAAGGCAAACCTTTCATTGACCAAAAATTGGGATCTATTGTTATGATTTTTTTGAACCTATCAAACATTCTAGAGATAAGTTGTGTTGAGGTTTGAAGATCATGGTTTAATTGAGTGAAGTGTTGTGAGAAAGTAGAAACGTCGATGATTTTTTAAATAATCTCTATATGGGTAGGGGTGATTGATTATTGAAGAAATTTAATATACATTTATGTGGATAGGATATGGTTGATATATGAAAATATTACAATATCTTTGACCGAATGAATTTGAAAACTAAACATACAGTTTTGTTCACTAATGTTGTCAGGGATAACTAGTGTGTGGTATTAAAAAAACTATTTTTGAATGGGAATTTTTATAAAGGATATTATAAATAGAATTTATAAATAGAGGGGACTTATTTCTAGAGATATAAATGCTATTAAAAATAAAATTTCTAGAGTGATAATGAAGTCATGGATGAAAACACTCTATTCTTAAGAGATGAAGGAAATGGATCTATAGGAAGAAGTTGACTTCAACAAATTATCTTACTTTCCCATTCATATCATCATGTTTTCCTATTTTTATATTTTATAATATGAATATATATGTATTTAACCATAATTCAACATGCACACATTATTTTTATTTGGATATTTATTTTGGAATGAATTGATATTTCAAATATTTTTTGACATTAGATTCATAATTATGTGAGGGTAGTTTAATGTATGGTGATATTCATTTAGTTATTAATGGGAAACCTTTTTATGATTTTATATGTACTGACAGGAGATGATAGAAGGGATCCTCACTTTTAATCATCATCTAAAGTACTTAAATCATAAAAGGATGATAATAATCTTCTATATTAGGGAACAATTATTTTTTTAACTATGTATATCTAATAATTCATCATGAAATTTCATTGAAGATTGTAGATCACTTAACAATATGTAGTGGATTCGATGGAACCTATTTACAGTTGGTGAAATAACTATTCTACTTAATTTTTAGTTTTATAAGTCATTATAATCCATTCTAGATAGTCTGATCCCCCTAAAAACATCCACATTTGGTCACTCTCTCCCTATATCTATTTTTTATATTATCATGATTCTCAACCATCATCTCAACAACATATTTATTATTTTTATTATTTTTAGTTTTTTTCCTCATCTAGATTGCACACTCTGTTACTATCTTACCTTCAGTTTGACCATGTGCACTACTCTCTAATTTGTGATAGGTTTATAAACAAATAAATTTAACCACATTTAATGACAATGGAAAATTATATGTTTGAAATATTTATAGGGAAGGAATGTGTGTCCAAAAATCATTAAATTTTTTGAATATATAGAAAATTCAAAAACAAAACTCCTAAAAATATTATAAAAATATTCTTAAAGAAAAAATCTATTTAGAAAATATCCTCATTGGGTATTCATGGAAGAATAATTAATGAAAATTTTTCTAGTAATTGATGTAGTGATGGATGATGATATAATTTTTTTTATATAGTTCTTCCATTAAATATTAGTTTTAAAGGATAATAATTTTGAAAATGTGTTTTTAGTGAATATTTAGTAGATATATTCCCAATATACTAAGTTCGGAAGAAATTGTGAATAATGACCATATAAAAAATTATCATATAGATTAAATTATTTCACAATCTCAGGAAAATTAGATATAATTTAAATCATCGAACTAGAATTAATGGTGTATATAACTCTATTGAAATTCATGATGTTAATATTGATTTCCATAATTTTAATGAATTGATGACATGAAGTGTTGTATAAAATTATGTTTAAGATATTTTTTAGGAGTTTGTTTTTATAGAGGATGAAATGGATGTCATTTTTCATTTTTCAAACAATAATTTCTTTATTGAATTTGAAACCGGGGATGTTGATTTTGTTATTAAAACTGCGAATAAATTGGAAGAGGAATATAATATATTGTTAATTCTAAAAATAAGCCATACAATTTAATTGAAACTCTTTTAGAACGTTTTTTCCAAAAATCGGCTAATTTCACCCACATCATTGAATATACTAAGGTTTGTTTTGAGATAGAGTGAGAGTGAGTGAGCTGTGAGGATAATGTTTTTACCATATGGAGATTTCATTTCTCTACTATCTATTTATGAAAACTATAAGTATGTCAAATCTAAATTAAATCCATATGTAGAAAAAACTCTATCCAAGAGTAATTCTATAGATTTCATTGGTTAGTGAGCTTAAGATGTACATGGTAGATCATTATTGAGTCTAATATTCTAACCTAAGTGTGATTGTTTTAAAATAACTAATAATGTTGTCTTGTGTGATTATTCATTTGATCCACTAAGTTATTACATTGAGAATATATTTGATGATAAGGGGTGTTTCAATGAAATTTATGGAGTTTTGTGGGAACTTAATGTGTTCTATTCATTCTTACTACATAAAATACCTAGAATTCAATTTACAAAATATGGAAAATAAAATATCTAGTTCCTAACACACAAAAAAATCCACCTAGGGACTAATCATAGTTTTTTAGGGGTTCTGTTTGGAACTATAAACCTAGAGCTACAGGGGAGTAAACTCGTAGTTTTTTATTTTTTATTTTCATTTTATTTTCTAAATAAATTGTTCTAAATTTGTTCCATGCCAGTTCTGGGGTAATTTTTCCTCCCTCTCCGATGGTCTAAAATGACATTTTCACAATTGTTTTTAATATTATAAACATTCATGTGGATGTACTGGATGAAAACCCCACATCATTCTCTTCTTCCTTCATCTCTAGATATGTTATATATTGACTTCAAATTCATGAATTACAATGTTTTAATTCTCCATGTTGTTGATAAATAATTTTTATAGCCTCATTTGTTTTTTATTAATCAATAAAGGGAGAATTTTTGATAAACTTAATGAGATAATCTACTTTATACTAGGGAATTAATTTTTTTTTTTAAATTTATATACTTCCAAATTTTTTGAATTGAAGATCCTAACTTATGTTATCATTAGTGAAAATCAAGAATAATGTTTTACCTTTATTGTGACACTAAACATTTATTTTTCTTTTATTAATTGATATTATTATTAACATTAACTTCCATAAATGTTCTACCACCTTTGTTCAACATTAATGATAATGTTTAGTTTTATGTGTGAAGAAGGAGTATTTAAATGTGTTGAACTGTAATTCATTATCACCCCATAAAAACCAACTAATTGATTTTTTTTTGTGTTTTTATGCTTTACATAGGAATCCTTAGTGGAGAAAATGTTTTCTAAAATTTTATGATTTTTATACCATATTGAGCAGGTTAATCATTAATTCCTCTTGGACTGAGTTGGATAAATCAATTTTCTTATCCTCTTAAAAAAATTGAATATGAGTTAAATTTTTCTAAAATATTATTCAATAATCATTGATGTTGAATCATTTTAATTTGAATTTAACTCATAATATATGAATAAAAATGATTTATCCAATGAATATCTTAATCCAGATCGATCTCCTTATTCTTTAATCCCTTTATTCATTATTCTTTTACAATTGGTTTGGTAATTTATTCCATTATTAAACTATTATTCCACCTCATTAAACTATGTGTTTATTTATTATGGATTCTTAAATTATTTGACTTTTTTCTCCAACTTGTATTGATATTTTTGGACTTCCACCTCAAGGAAAATCGATTTTTGTTCAATTAATATTAAAGTTTTCAATTTATTATCCTTTTTGTAAAACAATAAGAAAGTTTTCACTGAGTATATTTTCTATTAGAGGACATTAAAACATTATAATTTTGAAAATTATTTTAGGAAATTGATTTTGAAAATCAATTCATTGTATAATTATATTTTTTCTATTCTGGGGATCATTTTCTAAAACTAAATAAATAATAAGTGGTTTTTTAAGGGAAAATAACATCTTATGTGTTGTTGGATTTTATGAGGTCATTATTTCATGTGTTTTATCACACATTTTTTATTATAGCATATATCTGACATTGATATATATTGTTAGATGGATAAATATTATTTTTTTTGGTTATTTATAAACGAATTAGTAAATTCCTAAATTTCTAGTTTAAATGTGTATTTTTTCTGTTTAGTTTTTATTTATTTTTTCTTTGAGTAAACATTTTTTTATTTATCTTTTATTTTTATTTTGAAATTTAATTTCAATTGAATATTATTGGAATTTATATTAATTCTTATAATTTAGTAATTTGGTCTTTGTTTTGCATGTTTCTATTAATTATAAATAAATTTTCTTTTAATTTATTATTCAATTTATTCATTTAGTTATTTGAATTATTTTGGATTTTTTATAGTTAAATTATAATTATTTTTTCATTTTATAAAATTTTATTAATTTTTTTCAATTTAAGTTCCTCATTCTTTTTTGTGAGAATTAGAGTTCATGTAAGTGAATTATCTTGTTAAAATCATGTAGAAAATTTTCTACATAGGAAATTTATAATAGAAAATGAATTCCAAATCATGGAAATGATAAAACACTATTTGTGAAATTGATGGGTTTCATCATACGAGTTTATGGTTGTAAGGGAATATTGAACCATTATTAGACCAAATCTATCTTGGTGATGACGATCTCAATTGTAGAATATTGGAAAACATGAGTATGAATATGTTGAGTGAAGTCTTTTATAGTTTTTGAATAACATGGAACGAGGGATTGATTTATTCTTGACCGATGTTGAAGATTCTTGAGTCTGTGGATGAAACCACCAAGGAATATATGAATTGTCGTAGGCTAGAATCGATATTGAGAATCCGATTAGTTGATCTGAGTTATGATTTTTTTACTATTATTTTTAAAAATTATAGTATTAAATGGGAGGGGACACAAGGATATCATCATTGTGATTGGATAATAATTTTTCAATACATAGAGGGTGCTTGTTGGAATATCTTAGAAAGTGGCTGGAAAAACTCCCCTTGGAGAAGAATGAGGTCACTGGTGAAGGAATTGTGTTTCGATAAAGCCATGACAAGACGTGGGAATATAGATTGTTGGTATAGTGGATTGAATCACGCAGTGTAGGAGGAGATAAAGCTGAATTTTTGAAGTCAACCCATTACATGGACTTGAATTGGGATTGATGAGTACAATTACTTGTGAACTGGTTGGCATTAGAGGAGACAAGGTCTTTTAAGGTTTAAATATCATGTTTTAAGAGAGTGTAGAGTTTCCAGAAAGCATACAAGTGGATGATTTTACAAAGAATTTAAAGCTGGGTAGGTTTTGAATTATTATTGGAGAAAATTAAAGTACATTTACATGGATGGGACATGGATGAGATTTACTAAAATTAAAATAGTTATGACCGAATGACTTTGATAAATAAAATAATCATTCTATGCACTAATGATTTGGGTGATTTAAATAAATTTATGTTAAAAAAATAGTTGGTAGATATTTATTTTTAGAGGTTATTAACAAAAACATTTTTATATCAGAGGTATTTATTATGAGACATAGATGTGTGAAACAAGAAAAAATTGATATATGAGAAGAAAGCTGGAGATGAGAGAACTCTTGACATATGAGTTTGAGTTTGAGGAAGAATAAAAACTCAAAAGAAAATATTCTATTCCGTTTATTTTATCATTATATTCATGTTTTGAGATGTATAGTCAAAATATATTTCTTTCCAAATCATTGTGAATACAACGTTAATTTTCCTTAGGGGATTCATAATTGAATGAATTTGTTTTTCGAATAGATTTTGATTCATGTTTCAAAATTATGTTAATGTAGTTAATATACATTATCCAACATTTTTCATGATCATAATAATTTACACATAGTATAGAGTACCAATTAGAGATGATAGAATAAATTTCCACTTATTACCATCATAAAAATTTCCCAAAATTGGAAAATAATGATGACAACCTTATCCAATAATGAGAAATTATTTTCATAAACTATGGATGATTGATCATTCTTTAAAAGAGTTAAATATTTTTTTTAGAACATTTAATAATAGTAAGTTTATTTGAAAAAACATATTCACAATCACTGCTATAGTTGTGTTACTTGTTGTTTAAAAATGATAATGATTTTAATCAATTTCAGAAAGTATGATCCCCACAAATCAATAAACAGTTAGTCTCTATCTATTTCTTTCTCATTTATATTATCTTGATTCACTACCACCACCTCATCATATACTGTGATGTATTTATTTGTTTTTTTTATTATTTTTCTTTTTTATTTCACACTCACTTATTGTCTTCCATCGGGTTGGACCCTATTAACCACAATCTCAATAGTAATAAGTTTATAAAAAACTATATTTGATAGTATTTAAAAACACCATGATCAATCTCATAAAAGTAATTCCAAACCAATGGGATTGTGATTCTAATGATCTCATTAAAGGTATTATAAAATAATTAAATAAAAAATCCAAGAAGATCATACTACAAATTCTAACCAAATAACATAATGAATATGTGGAGCTTGTCCCGGGTATTTGAAACTGGTAACAAATCCATATTCAAGGAGTGTTACCAATGATTTCGAAATAGACATCCCATCTAAATCCATGGGGCTTGTCTTAGGAATTCCAAACCAATATTGAGAACGAAGGTTACATCTAAGAAGCACATACAAAATATCTGAAATACCTGCATATCTTAATGGATAGTGCATCCCAACCAAATTATCACAGTGTAGTGAATATCAAAAGGGATATCAATCTTCTTGAACCCATATCATAGTCATGAGGTCTCCCTATCGAGAATGCAACCTATAATCATTACAAAAATCATATTAGGCTCAAACAAACGAATTGAGTATACAAAAACAACTATAATCATCAACCCCGATATCTAAAAAATACCCTATATAGGGTCTATATTATTTCATGGTACCCACCAAGGGTCCCTCGAGTTAAAGCATAACATGGTAATATTATATGGTTTCCTCAATAAAAAATCTATCTCCCAATAATTACTCATTATTCTAGTCATGACGTCCATCATCAGTCACTAGGGTCTTCCAAACCCATCACTACCATCTAAGGGTTCTGTCACATCCACATAGATTATCCTTCCAAATCGATATCCAAAGTCCACAGTCAACATCCAATACATAAAGCATTCATTATCATCATTCAATAATAACACAAGGAAATCAAGACAAGAGTCACATACATAATCACTCATTCTTTAGAAAATGGGGCACAACCCTCATGAAATCAGATGGACTAAAATAATTCAACCATGCCAATATGACTTTTATTGAAAAAATTTTAATATTATAATTTAAAAGAATTTTAAAAATGAATCACATACCATTTTAATCAATCTAGGACACTGAAAAAAATGAAAACATCCTTGAGAAAATCTCATTTTTTTTGAAATTCCATTTCATCCCTATTTCTCAAACAAACCAATTTCATTTAAATTAAATTTCAATCATTTACTCTTTTTTGATTCATGTTTTAAAAATCTAGTGTCATTTTATTTAAAACCAACTCACTCTACAATAATGTCAATAAAGTGGTCTATCAACACCTATTTCACAATTCCCCCACCACCAAACCATTTGATATGTTATGTGGTCCATGTTAACTATTATATCGATGCGAGCTCACCCAAACCTTATGAAGGAATAACATAGGTGATGAATCATACATGAAGATATAATATTGATTGAACATGAAGATATAATCATCAATAAAAAAAGTCTCAAATATGTTCAGGGACACCTACCATAGTTGAAGAAATTTTCCTATAATTTATAGCATAATCATTACTTACATGGCTTGTTTAATCATCCCCTCAACTCATTGGCACCTGTATCCAGAAATTATCTCCAATAATTAAACAAAATATTTTTAAATTTATCTATTCTACTAATTTATAAAATACTATACTTAAATCACTAATCACATTAAAATTTTATTAAACCTTAAAAATAGTAAATTATTATCCTCATACAGAAATAGTGACCCCTTATTTAAAGAAGGTCCATGACACCCCCTGAGCCCCAATCCAAGAAAAATCCCTATCATCGAGCATTAATTTTATGGAAATTTAAATTTAATTTAAGCTAAAAATCATAAATTAATCTTTTATGAAACATGACTCAAGGGAAATAATGAAATATAGTTATTTTAGGTACTCTTGGGACCTCTCATTCAATATTCATATGAAACTTCCATATGGAGGGAACACATCAACCATTTTCTGGTGGAAATATTCAAAAACGGTAATCTAATAAAATCTATATCAAGGGAGAAATGAAAAAAAAGGATAATAGATAAGAAGAGCTTATAGTATACACTAAAGAAAAATTGGAAATTTGTACAGTTTGGTCACACAGTTTTCTAAATTGTGCATCAATCATGAAGTTAAAACTGTCTAAGAAAAATCACCTCAAATATTTTAGCCACTTAGTTTTTCAAACCACTTTCTTACCCTGAAAAACAACTCTACAACTAAATTTTATATTTTATATGGTGTCTCTCCAACTATTCGCAAACCATGTGTCATCCCGGTAAATAAAACCTAGTGGAATTGTTGTTCCACACACTTTCTCTTAAATGTGTGTCAATGGTGCATAGGGAGAAACAATTCCATAAATTATAAAATTTTACCCAACTCTCAAGGTACTATATTTAACCCCTATGTGAACTATCCTAACTTTAATTTTCTCTAAAAATATTACCACAACATTCTCCAACTCATAGGATTGAAAACTAAACATGAATTCACTGAACCTTCATCATTACAGAACAAAACATTCAAATTACCATTCATCTTCATAACCCATAAAGATGTAGGTTAAAATAATTTTTAATATATTTCATTAAAATTATTTTTTAGTAGTCAATATCATAGTTTATTAATATGAAAATATATTACCAACATAATTTTGTGGTAAAGGATCACTTTTTAACATTAAGTGATTTTATCTTCATTCATAACCAATTGATAGTAAATGTATGAATAATTGTTCATTTGTTTATATTTATAAACAATATATTTTAATAAATATAGTAATATAAATATGCTAATTTTATTTTTTAATTAAACCATATATAATAAAACAATTTTTAGAATGTAAAACGTATTTCATTGAATATAAATTATTCAATTATCATTCTTTATAAATATTTTTTATGTCTTGGATGTTTTAAAAATGTTTTACTAATCACATATATAATTTAATTAATCCATTTTAAATAAAATACATTTTAATAATCATAATCGTAAAAATAAAATGTAACTTCTAAAAATATATTTTTATAATAAAATAATCTAATTAAATTTTAAATATTTGTTTCATTATTTTTCATTTTTGAGTTATATTTATAATAATTTGTTACTAAAAATCATACATATTCAATATATCTATAAAATATACTCATACCCAATGAATATATATCTTATTTATATTTTTACAATGACCATACATCCAATTTCCATATATATTAAAATCATATTTCTTTCCAATAAATAGCCTTAATAACATTAAAAAAATCATCCATCATAGTTACTTCTCTCCCGACATGTGTATATCTTTATAATGATTTAATATATTTCCATTGTTACAATTTAGGTTGTGATATTCATAGAGAACCTGAGGATAATTATTACATATTCTAGGTATTTTAATTAACATTTTGATTTAATACACATTTAATTTTCATTAGGTGTTTCTATATTGCATTCTCATAATGTAATAATTTTTATCTTGAATTGTATTATTTTATCTCAATAAAATGTATCTACTTTTTAGTTAAATATTTTTTGTGAAATAAGCTATTAAATATAGTATTTATATAATGGAAAATTCATATAAAATTTCTAATGTGTAACATTCTACCCCCATAAATAAGTTGAATCCTCTCAATTTTAATTATCCATCGATGATGAAAGTAGTTGAAAGTATTCCTATAATATGAAAATGTCATGATATAATTTCTAATGATATATAATCGACATTATCTTATATAAGACAAGAAAGCTCATATTTTACCTCGTAGTAGGAATATTCCCAAAATTGAGTTTCTCCACAACCATTTGAGCTAAGTTCCCCACATGATTGGATGTTAAGACCTATATAATGAAATCCATTCCCATAGGGAGTTAATATATATCCTTTCACAGATATATTAACATATTTTGATTGTGGACATAAAATATAACATCCATAACCTACCAATTAATTGGGAATCTATGTAGATATAGCTAATCCATAACCAGAATCAGATTAAATTTCACTAAATGAAGAATAATATGACATTTAGGGAGGAAATTCCCATAAAAGTTTAATAGAGAGTTGTTATTGACCTAGGATACAATTTCCACCCCAATTTTTGTTTTCACCACTAATTAAAAACATGTGAAGGAGTGGTTATATTAGGAATAAAAAAAGAAAATTACAACTCAATAGTGAATGATTAGTGTACCATACCCCACATCATTTTCAGGCCTCACTTCATCGGTGGCAATCATATAGAATCTTCATCGATCCATCATATTTATTGGTTTTAAATGTTGGTTATCATCATTACCCTTTAGTGTGGTTTAATTAATTTTAGAATATTATACTCCTTAAAATTTTAGCATTGTTTTTTGGGTGGTGTGTTAGGATGTGCTTTCATTCCTTCAGTTCAATTAATTGGCCTATTTATATCTCGTCAACATTCATGTTCTCAGTGGCCATGTTTTCCACACTTGAATAATTTCCCCATTCTACTAAGATAATTACCTTCATGTTTATTCCCATATCTTTGGAATGCGGGAATAATAATCAACATTCATTCATAGGTTTTATCAATTAAGTTAATATAAAATTTTATTTTGACTTATTTTCAAAAAATATAACTATTATTAGATTCATTAATTTCCATTTCCACCTTGATAGGACACAAAAAATAAATTAATATCTAATAAAGACCCTTATAGTCAATTACTTTCAATGATTTTTTTTAAGCCACTGAAGAAATAGTGGACATATTTTATTATCAATGATAACAAAACAAGTATACTTTCCAAGTGTTTTGATTATTTCTTTTTAAGAACGATTGTATTCATAGTCCATTTTGTTCTTAAATAATTGTCTATCCATATCAGTAAAAATATATTGAGTTAAATGTTTATTGAAAAATACATTCTCAAACTCTTCACATCTCATGGATTCAATTTTCTCCTTTGGAATTATATTTTTTATTATAATCCACCATTTTTTCATTTCCCCTTCTAAAAAAGAAACAGATAAAACAATATTTTCATTTAATATGCACTAGGAAACATATAATACCATTTCCATTCCAATGATCTACTACTCGAAAGTTATTGGATCAGATGACTAACTAAAGAAGTGTGGGAATTTTCAATGAATGTTTCTATATAACAATTCTTCTAAATTGGTGCATTTATTTTCTAAATCTGTTATAATTTATTAATCATAACTTGATATAGAATTTACATAATGGTTTGTACTCAATATTATGTCCCACTTCATTGATAATGGGATTTTTATGTCATAATCCATAAAACACTCTACTAAATTGATTCATTATGGTTATAGACAATGACTAAAACAAAAAAGGTCAGTTTGAGAATAAATAAATAATTATTATATCAATTATTCAAATGAAAATTAAAATCAATACTAATATTTTTTTAATTATGACACATTTATTTCAACCAATGAAATTTTAGGTTCATGCTACATCACTTTTTATTGAAAATATTTTTTTTATGTTTTATCCTCCTATTCCTCCTAACCAAATCCTAAAAAATAACTAAACCCTTATAGGATACCAATTGAGATTACTCAAACTAGTACTCTTATATTTTATGGAAGAAATATGAATTTTACAAAAAAATATTTGATACCGTGGGAGATGAATTTATCATAAAATATATATGTTTTTTGGATTTTTTATAATTTAAACTTCACATGTCACAATTAATATCACAATACCATAACCAAAATTTGACATATATTTTGATAGTAGATTCATAAATATATTGTTATGCATTAATTTTTAAACATATCTCATAAAAATCCCTACATTTGAATTCCTTATACATATAATCATGTATATAATTTCATGGGTATGTGTGAAAAAATTATCTTTATCAATTTTAATGTAAGATAAAACAAATAAATATGTCATAATGGTTTAGATCACAGTTATGGGTGGAATAAATGATTAAAAAAGTATAAAAATAAAAACTAGTATTCATAATACATGAACATACATCTTATATCATGTCATAGAAATATAATACCATAAATAAGACATCATGAAAGAACAATAGTTATATAATTGCTTAAAATAATGTAACTTTAATTGACCACATAAACATTACATTACAACGTGGAATAACATAAAAATGTGGAAGAAATAATCACTATAATAAGAATAGGAAATCATAATTCACACAAGGATAATCATAAATAGACACACACATAATATTTCTAACATAATAATAATTTCCACACATAATTTTATAAACATAAAAAAATTATCATGCATAAGGTTGTGAGAATAATAAAAGATTAAATTCATGACATAATTATCTTATAAGAAATAAAAAACTAAACCAAGGCATTAAAGTGTGACATAGTACCACACTTATCACAACACGATAAACCCCAAGGAATGAAAATGGGTCACACATCATTTCCAAATGGTGTCGCATAATACGAAATTAATGGTAGATCTATTGATACAGAAAATCAAATATCACAAAATAACTCTGTCATAAATTCACTAAGACATTTATCATGAAAATTACTCCATTATAGGTTGATCCTTTAAGGTAGATAGTAGAATGGATGTGGAATAATTTTCCTAAATCTCTTTTATCGTGGTTGTAAAACCAACATATTAGTAACTTCAAAAACCTATTTTAATTGGATGAAATGAAAACATAAAAAAAATTATTCCTAACATATTTATCAACATCAAATCCTTGATATAAAATGGAGTGAAGTACAATAATTTTGGAGTAGAATATAAAAATATAAATATATGGAACGAAATACAATTATTTATTATTCTAAAAGTTCATCTATTTTTTAAATAAAATCTCAAAACAATGGGATTTTAAAAATCTTTAGTATGACACTAAAAATGAATGGGGGGATTCATTTTGAAGAAATTGTTATAAAATAGTGTAATTTTTCTATTGTAATAAATTCTTAAAATGATATTTTGTTTATACTTTTGAAAATACAGTAATAAATGTTCAATGTGAAAAATGATAAGATTGTTGATATAAGCATTTTCACTAAAAGCCATTGATCAGGGAAAATTATTGTACAATTTTCATAATTTTTTATAAGAAACTACTTTGAATAATATAATTAATATGGACATGGATGAGAATGATCTATTATAAATGATGGGAATTTTTCTTAATAACTTTATATTTTTATAGAGAGGTAATCCATTAAATAATGGGAATTTTATATAAAGATGTATTTTACCCATATATATAGAGAAAATTAAAAAGATATTGATGTTTTGGTAGAATAAAATAAAAATATATGAGCATATTATTGGAAGAAAATGTATGCCCCAATGAAAAAGAAATTTGGTCAACAAAACCCTTTTGGCCTTTATAACATTTTAATCAAAACTGCTTAAAATATAAAAATTGAAATGAAATATTAACTATATTTAACAAATAAATTAAATGCTATAATATTTCAAATTGTTATTATATAAATAATATAAATGAAAATATGTGTATAGTACGAAACATGTCTCAAAGAATGAAATTTTGGATGGAAACCCTTACGCTTTGGTAAATTTTGAATAAAAAACCATTAAAATAAAAAAAATGATTTTAATGTTTATATTCAAAGACTTACATGAATAATATTGTATAGAACATTCATGGGGATTTATCCACACCACATAATTAAAGAATGTGGTTAAAATATTACATATCTTGGTGTGTGTGTGTGTGTATAAAATTATGAAAACAAATTTAAGATTATTAAAATATTTATTAAAAAATTTATTAGGAACATTTTATTTTTCTTTGTTACATTTCTTACCACATATTATTCATTATATTAATAGTTTTTTCTCTCATTGGGAACTTGGGGTTGTTCGGTCAGTTCATCTGAATGTAATTTTGTATATTGACCATGGTAAATGATATCATGATATCATTTAATTGTCACTATAACTATATAGATATATTTTATTATTCATTATTTTACTGTAAAATATATACCGTTTAATAGGTTGTAAAAAATATATCCAAATTAAGAAATGTGACTTAGTATGCTCATTTTGAGGTTTCTAAATTTACAATGACCATTTAGGATCAAAATAATTAATATAATGAAAATTTTATATTTATTGAATATTTATCCTATAGTATATATAATATTTATTAAAAAAATAAATTATTATAATCTTTCATTGAAGGTAGTGGTGAAAATGAAACTTACTTTTGTGGACAAGACATTCTGCGAATAACACGAGCGACATTTTAATTTTCCAACTGAATGAGAGGAACATAAATTATGGTTATAATATAAATATAGTAATATTTTAGTATAATAATAATACTTATTTCATTATATGGGATTTTTTATATATATTTCAAGGATTTTTATGAAGAATGATTTTTGAAATAACTCAAATAAAACAATTCCTTCTTCCTTTGATATCCTCCCTTAGACTATTCCTTAAGCCTTATTATATTGTCCTTTTCATGATAATAAAACGTATAGGATGTTTGAACGAGGTTTGGGGATGTTTTTTGGTTAATATTTGTTTATCATAGAGGCTTTTTTTGTAATAAAAAGCGGTGTGGTGGAGGGTTCCTTATACAGTCGAGAAGTGTGGAATTCTTGTAAATATTAATTTATTAATATAAAATGATATGAATTATTCAATAATCATGGACCCAAGATAAATAATTATAGTGAAATATATTTTAACTTCAATAAATTCTTCATCCACAATTTTAAGTATGTTTTTGTGATATATTTAGTCATTACCTCATGATTTAACAATTTTTACATTATTTTAATGTTTATCGCGGTGGCTACTTTTTACCTTGGTAACATATTTTTTGACAAAAATTATATCGATGTTATCAAATAATTTCTATATAATAAATAAAAATAAGAAATCCATTTTAACTGATTTGATTTATAAATATTATAAAAATATATATTTTTGTAAGTATGCATAATGCAACAAAAATAGTTTTTTTAAACATGTTTTTGAA
Organism: Viscum album; assembly: GCA_963277665.1. Classification (NCBI taxonomy): domain Eukaryota; kingdom Viridiplantae; phylum Streptophyta; class Magnoliopsida; order Santalales; family Viscaceae; genus Viscum; species Viscum album. Next base: position 1,074,848,843 of record OY728138.1, read on the forward strand.
GGATAAAAATTAATTAATTCATATTAAAAGCCTAGAAAAAACTATTATGTAAATACTAATTCATTTTTTATATTTTTTATCAACATATTATAGTAAACATATTAATTATCACTCATTATCTCAATTTATTAACATAAAAATACATTACTCCCAAAAAATATAATCATGGATAAATCTAACTTTATAACATTAAATGGTTCTGTATTCCTTAATAACCAATTAATAGTCAATTTATGAATTATTATTATTTTTATTATTTTTATAAATAATACATTTCAATAAATTTAACACTTAAAATAAGAGAAATTTAGTTTTTAAATACGAAATATATAATAAAATTATGTTGTGATGAAAAAAATATTTCATTGAATATGAATTTTTAGATTTTTATCCCATATTGTTTATTCATTATTTCTTTAATGATATGCCATTTTTTTATAAATAATTTTCATAATTTAATTAATCAATTTTACTGAAATCACTCTTTAAAAGTAACAATCATCATAATAAAATGTAATGCATAAAAAATTTATAATAAAATATTCTTATTAAATGTTCTATTTTTTTTCTTTTAATTTATGATTTTTGAATTATATATTTCTAAATTTGTTACTTACAATTAAACAGATTCAATATACATATTTAATATCTTCATATCTAATGACTATATATCTAATGGGAATATATTCGACAATAATATGTATAATGGCCATATATATATATATATTACAGTTACTTTTCCTTCTTATGTATAGCCCTACAAAAATCACTGAAATCATTCATCATATAAACTAATTTTTAATCATTGATATTATAGATATAATTGTTTTCTATCTTTCTATAGTTAAAATCTAGGTGATGATCTTTTTGTAAAACCATGATGATAAAGATTACATGTTTGTGGTTATTTTATTTAATTGTGGAATTATTACTATTATAATTTTCATAATGTTATTTTCTATTTAATTATCATTAAAAATTAATATTAATATTGAATTAGAATATATTATATTAACAAAATATATTAAGGTTCATTTTAGTTTTGTTTTGTATATAAAATATTCTATTTGTTTTTATAATTTTCAAAATAAAAATTTATACTATAATATAAACATGCAACATTCTACACCCACTAAATAAATTTAATACTCGCTATTCTAATTATCCATAATATATTAAAAGAGTTGAGGGTATCCAATAGATAGAAACCAATCAAGATATAATTTATAATGGGATATAATCATCCTTATATTATGTAAGATAAGTAAAAATATATTTTCCCACAAAATAATCATATCCCAAATAATAAATATCTCCCCAATCCTTTGGTTTAAATTCTCCCACATCATTGGGTGTCAAGACACATGTAATAGAATTAATTTCCACAGGTACAAATAGTAGATCATTTTTTGACCTGGGATATGAGATTTTACTTACCTATCTTAATAATTAATATGTAATCTATGAGGATATATAGAATCCATATCCAAATTCACATGAAATTTTATTAAAGGTGGAATAATAATATTTTTTAATAGAATATTCCACAAAATATTTAATGGAGAGTTTCCATAGACTTGGTATGTAATTGTCACATCACTGGAATTTTTCACCGCTAATTCAAATCTTTTGAAAGATTGGGAATAACCAATATCATACAATACAATTAATCATCTAGAGTGGATTATTCAAATACCTTACCCCACTTCATTTTTACCCACCTTAGTAGAAGATATTACATAGTATCTTCCTCAATCAATTGGATTACGAGGTTGGTGACATTGGTTATCATCATTACCACTTGGTTGTTTCACTTATTTTCATAATTCGCAAAATTCATACAATTGAAGCATTGGAGTGTTGGTAGAGCATTAGGTTGATATGTTATCCTATTCTTACATTTTTTATCCTCTTTATATATCATTAGAATTCATGTTATTGATGAGGTTATTTTCTAAACATAAATCATTTCGAAAATCCTTGGAGACAATTCCCCACATGCTTCATCAGATATATTTTGATTATAGGATTAATAATCTTCCTTCCTCCATGGGTTATTTAATTTGAGTTCCTATGAAACTCTATTTTCGTATTCTTTTCCCAAAATCAATTGTAATAATGGAAATATTTGACTTCCATTTAAACCTGATGAGTGAAAAGAACAATTTCTTCATAGAAACTGATGCCCCTTATAGCCAATTCCATTCAAATACTTGGTTTTATGATGCCAAAAATGTGGTAAATTTATTTTTCATGGTAAATGAAAAAAAATAATCATACCTTGATATGCTTTTGTTGTTTTCATTATATAAAATGTTGGATTCATCTTCATTTTTATTCATTTCAATTAATTTTGTCTCTATATAATTATAAAGAGTTTAGAGAGGGTATTTATAGAGAAATGAATTATTAAACTACACCCATATAATGGAGTTGGTTTTCTCCTCTTGCATCATCTTCATTATTAAGGTACATCTTTGATTATATTCACCTTCAATATTATAAATGGATATGAAAATTCCCCTTGCAATTTTTAATCATATATTTCTTTGTATTTTTGATCCACATCTCAACAATTAGTGAATCAAATAACCCACTAGAAGAGGGTATAAATTCTTCCATGAAATACTCACTAGCATATTTCTCTTTCATTAGTTAAATCATGATCATAATATTCTTTAAGTTACTATTTATATCAAGTGATAATATTTCCTTGAGGGTTTCCACCCCACCCACCATCACACTTGTATACTCATTGAAATTGTTATTAAACTATTCCACAAACATTTTTAGCATGATTCCTATTGGTACCAACCATCAACTAAAACCCAAAAAAAATATGTCTGAGAATCAAACAATAATAATCGATGAAAGAAGTCATGTTATAAGGAAAATTGATCATAATATTTTAAAAATCATGAAACCATAATTCCAACCTTTGACATTTTTTGGTTTATGCTCACCAATTTTTATTCAATACTGGTATTTCTATATTATATCCTCTTATTATAAATAACTTAATAACAATGAATAAAAATACCTAACTCTATTACCCACTGAGACCCTCAGGACCACATTCTGGGATTCAGTGCTAAAAATACTTTACAGATATTCGTTGATATAATATGAACTAAACAAATAATAACAAGAATATATTTTTCCTCAATTTTATAATTTAAACATCACATCTCACAAATAATATTATTATACTATAACTAAATGGTTTAGTGTCTATAGAGAATAGATTCATAAATATATCACTATGCATTACTAATATAACATATCCCAAAACTAACTTTACCTGATCCCTTCTTCTCTACATTGTTCTTCATATAAATTATTAGATAATGGGAGAACAAAAATAATGAGTGAATTTAAATTATTAGAGAGGGAAAATGTATTAACTTTTCATGAGGGTTTAGATCATAAGAATATAAGAATTGTCTAACAAAAATAGCATGTGATCATAAGTGATATTCATAAGGCCCTGATGAATAACATAAATACAAGAATATTATCATAAGATAAAAAAATGTTCATCATGAAGGAATAATAGTTATAGCATGGACTTGAAACATCTAGTTGTAATGATAAACCTTGAAATCATAACATATAAATGTGGCATAACATAGAAATGTTTACTAGAAAATATATCACACGCATTAGCATAGAAAATCATAAAATATTGGACATGGAAAACCCAAAATAAGTCCAAATATAAGGTTATAAACCTACCAATAATCTCTATGAATTATATTCAAAACATAAAAAAAATTACTAAACAATAGTCTGTGAACATAAAAAATAATCCACGCATAATATCATTATTTCATGAGACAAATAAACAATAACTAATATAATGGAAGGCTATATAGTACCCCAACTTTCAAATAATGATAAACTGTATAAATGTACAACACTTGAAATTAATTAAAATAGGTCTCATATCATTTCGAAAATAATATCGCAAGACATGAAGTCATAGGAAGATCAGTTGATACAAAAAATACAATCCCATAAAATATATCATCAATGTACCAAGATTATGATCATTAACAATAATCTATAAGAATTTGATCCTTTGGAGGTAAATTAAAGAATTTAAGGGAAATAATATACTTAATGATTTAGAAGAAAGGTGTTAAAATAAACTTATTTATAACATCATATATTCTTATTTAGAAAATGAAAAAAAAATAAAAAATTAATTACTAAATAATTCTAAATATTAAACCCATTAAATTAATTATAGTGAAATATAAAAAATGTGGAGTGGGATATAATAATATAAATAAGTGGAATTAAATACCTTTATTTATTTTTCAAAATGATAAACCAATATTTTTTAATAAAAATTCTCTAAATAATGGGATTCAAATTTTATTTAGAAAATCATATAAAATTTTATTGGAGGATCTGTTAATAAAAAATATTATAAATATGAGAAAAGTCACTCATGTAGTAAATGTTAAAAATGTTATTATTTTCAGAATTTTCTAAAAAGGTCAAACAATTACTCATGAAAAAATATAAAAATAATCTTTTGAAACCTTTTTTATAGTGCCAAATACCTTGGAAAAAACCCTACATAATCATTATGATATAGAAAATAAGATTTTTGAAATAATATAAACAATATGGAAATAGATAATAATGTTCTGTTAGAATGGATTATAATTATTCCTTACAAAATTATACATTTTTATAGAATAAAATCTATTATGGGATCAGAAATTGATGAAAAGATTTAGTTTTACTAGATAAAAAGATAAAAGCCATATATAAATAAGAATTGGAAAAATAAAATAATATTAAAATATTATAGTTATTTAAAAAAATTTATAACTTAATGGAAATTAAATTGAGAAAAAAGATCCCTTTAATCTTTTATAACATTGGAATTAAAACCTATTGAAAGAGAAAATAAGAAATGGAACATAAAGACCACGAATAAGAATGGAACCATTTAATAATATTTAAAATAGGTATTATATACATAATATAAATGAATATTGGTGTATAGTGTTAAATTTGTCTCAATGAAATAATATGGAGATGAAAACCCCTTATAGATTTGGTAAAATATTAATCAAAAACCATTTTAATAATGAAAATGAAATGAATTTTTAAATTCATTGAGTTACATTAAAAATACTATATAATAAATTAATGGTGAGTATATACAACACAAACATAAAAAAGGTATTGAATTTAGAATATATCTGAATGATATAATATTGAGATAGTAGAAACCATTACCTAATGTTCCAACTATCTTGGTGTGTTCGTCTAACCTCCTAAAGACTAAATAAAGTTTGTTGAGTACCCGATTAAAATGGGTACATGCCTAAGATCACAAGAAGAGTAAGGCACATCATGCCAAAACTCTTGATATGGTGAGTGAGACATCATATAATCACTCAAATTATGTAATGTGGCACATACATCCCAATTCCCATATAGTATCATTGGGGTGATATGCCATGAAGTCATCACCCAATGTAATGGAGAAATATTATCAACTATGCTCAACACCCCTTACCGTTGTACACAGCCTTTATGAAGGTGTATTCATTTATAACATAAGTCATGAGGAAAATTATCTCATGAAACATATTTATCAAGATCATATATATAAGTTAACAATAATAATAAGTCATTTTAATTTGTATAATAGAGAAGACATTGATAAGGAATAAATAATGGGCATGGCCTTTCCACCATAAAATTATTCTATTGAAACCATTCGTTTCATGAATGGAAAAGAAAATCAATGGGCAAGTGCTATCTCATATAAATAATACATTTGACTTCTTTAATAGAGGGAAAACCAACATAATTATTTCCTTAATTTAATTCAATCCATTAAATTTACTAGATAATGGAAACAAAACTCATAATGCTTAACTAGTCCATTGGAATGATTTTGTAGTGAAAAAAGGAAATTTCCTACCTAGAAAATTTCAAAAATATTTGTCCCAAGCACTAAAGAGGTGCCTTGGGTTCCATATAAAATTTATATAAAAATGGGGAAATATTATTTAAGAGTAACAAGAGGGGACATGTAAAACATTCCACTTATTAAACTCTAACATTAAGGAAAAACAATCTCCAAGCCAAAAACCAAGCATAATATAAATAACTAATCATTAATTTTTATCATAGAAGACAAACCACCTCTATAGGGGGATTTTATTATAAAAACATGACATTTTTCATCAAACAATTCATTTGAAATATTAAAAATTTCATTCAAAAATAATATAGCACTATTTAATATTTAAGGAAATTGATAAAGGTGAGAGATTAATGCATTCTTAAATTTAAATGTAACATGGAAAGAGATCCTACCTCAAGAAGAGGATTGCCAAGCTGAAGATATCAACACTTGACATTTTCAATGATGACCACTCTAATATTATCCTTATATCCTTTGATAATATGGAACTTTTAATATACATTAAAATTCCTAGCCCCTATATACATATTTTCATGTCCTTCAATATGTAAAAGGGGGTCTGAAAATATATGCTTATATATGAATACACCAATTTCCACTTACACACATATTCATTTTCAAAATATATATGTAATCGCACATATAAAATTTATATATATATATTAACATCCATGGTTTAATATACACAAATGGGGGAATATATATAAATATATTTCTACATATGAATATGTGGGAAGTTTCATTCCAATCTGGTAAATCAAACTTGCATAAATGGTGAAAAAAGATAATAAAAATAAATAGTAAAACCTCAAAACCACTAAAAGACCCCAAATAAAATTTTTCTATACAAGGAAGATGGAGAAAACCCTACCTCAAACTGTGATGGAATACCGAATGATTTGAAATGCATCATCTTTAGCGACAAATGCCGAACCATGCAAAAAGAGTTCCTAATAGATGCACCTCACTCACTATCAATGGAATACGAATCAAAATATTAGTTCAATCCTAACCATAGGGTTCAGTCGAATAGAAATCGTGCGATGGGGAGAGGGAAAAACACTGAAATAGGGAAAAATGTGGAACTAGATACTATACCGTGAAGAATTTGACAAGAAACAAGATGAAATATTCTTGAAATAGGTGAAAAAATATAATCCATGGAGGTGGTGTAATGAATGTATATAGTAAAATGGGAGTGGATTGTATATCTTGAAATTGATGGGATATGTGTAGACTTAAGTTATGTTTTAATTTTAATTTTAATTTAATAAATTTATTTTTTTAAAAACACACATCGCACAGTTTGGGTCACACCACTAGACAAACTGTGCACCAATTATGTGATGAACAGTGTAACAACACTTTCCATTTGGCACTAACTATAGTAGTTAGGTTCGTGGTTTGGATAATCCATGCATAGCCTATGCAGGGTGTTCATCTCTTCTGAAACAAGCTACACGGTTTACTGCTAAGAGGCGCACAGTTTCAAACAAATAATGTGCCTCTCTCAAACACTCCAAAACATTGATTTGAGGACTTGACATTTTTGAAATATAAAAAGGCAGATGAGGGACTATTCATGACTTTATAAAAGTCGAAAAAAAACAACACACTGATGTGTTCCCACTCATAGAATTATGTTTTGAAGATCAATTTGTTAAATGTCATGTCCAGTAAATGAAAAGTTTAATATTTTTTGGATTATCTTCCCATTTAAAAATATGGGTTCTTACAGTTCAACACGTTGAGAAATATTAAAAAATTTATTTCATGAAATATGAGTTTCCTGAATTAAATTTATAATAAATAAGAAACAAGATTCAAATAGAGTTGCTCATCAAGGATTATAAAATCACAAAATAAATTTTTATTCAAAATATAGGAGGAGTCAATAATCATCCCATCCTAAAAAGCATGACCAATCTTTAGATTAACTTGATGATAAAGAACACATAAATATTTATATGTATTCAATAATAATAAAGATATAAATTTGATGATACTTTTTTATCCATGTTCTATAATCACAAAAAAAAATTATTGTGACTATAGATAGGATCTTAAATGTCTAAATTATCAAGAGACTAGGATCTTGTTTGTGTTTGGGTTAAGATCCGTTCATTCATTCCATGAGCATGTTTGATAATGATCAAGATGAGTTTGATCCAATTTTAATAGATAATATTTAAATTTTCGGTATTTATGAAATACAAAAATACACCAATTGGAGTGTTATTTTAATTGTTGATTGATCTGCTAAGTTTTTGATATATTTTAGATACTTAGAAACAAAAGGGTATACATATTCAAAAATAATTATCATTGTCAAGGAAACTAATTATCATTTACTCACATTACCTCTCATATGTGGGTATATATTATCATGATTTCCAAACCCTTGAATTAGGATGCTCCACTTTGAATTTTTCCTCCTTTAGAGTGAACTCAAGGAACATAATGAAATGATATTCAGAGTCAATTTTGATAGGTCCATTGAAAAATAATCTTTTTTATTTTTATTAGATGTAAGGTCTAAAAGATTATTTTCCACTACCTATTGAAAAATGAATGTATCAAAGTGATCTTTATTACCTCATAATTAGATTCATTCATTCAAATTAATCAAATTTAAGTGGAATGAGAATTTATATGATACAAAAATGTGAAATTTACTTAAAATGAAGATCAAGACATGATCATCACTTAGATGACCTAATTATAGTTTAACATGAAGGAGATTCTCACTCTATGAAGTTAATAAAAAGTAAATCTCCAAGTGTTGTATAATTTCCTACAATATATTGAACTATCTTGATTCATCCTAATTCAAATTGTTATTAAATTTTTCATAAGTAATGGAGTGATTTCATGGTCATTATATCGAGGAAACAAATATTGAGGGTATAAAACAATTAATTTTGGAAACTGTTTCATATTTAAAATAAATTAAATGTGGTATATCATTCTTACCAATAATCCAACATGAAATTTCCATAAATTGTACATCAATTTTGTGTAATAAAAAGAATCCTTTAAATATAACCAACCATAAAGAGTAAAAGTTTACAAAATAACATAAAATTCTATATCAATAGAATTACCAACAAAATAACATGAAATGAAACATAATATGTAAAATAATAAGAGTGAGAAAAATACAAGTTGATGACCAATGTAAAAAATTCATGATATATCCTGGTCGAAAAATTGAGTCCAAAAAATACTACCTGGACCATGTTCCTATGGCATAATATGACCATATGGACACAACTACCACCAATACTAAAAGAAGGATGTCAGAGGACACAACCAAAAAGGAGGGCTATTTCCATTTCCAGTACTATATAAAACAATGGAGATACACACACATGATTTTTTGATGGGAGTGATATAATTCCAAGTAATATTCCACCATGAATCATGGAAATTATTTTTTATAAATTATCAAGTAAAATTCTTGTTTGAAATTAAGTTTAAAAAATATCTTTTTTCTTATATATGATGAAGAAAACAAATCAAATTTTAATTGTTACCTTTCTCTATCAAAATCTTTTTTTCATTGAATAAAATATAGAAATGGAAAAAGATAATAAATACAAAAATATGTTCAAAAAATAAAAACAAATCATAAATAAAAACACAACATGGGATATCTACATCCAATCTACAAAGGAAATCTTGTAAATCTCTAAGTCAAAAAATCTCTCAATCTATGATATATCCCAAAATACATGGACCCCAATTTAGATTAATGGGCCTATCAATGAAGAAAAAACATGGAAATGACATGAACATCAATAGGTTCAACTAACCTGAGTGTCCTCATAACTAGTGTAAAAAAAATCATCACGTTCCAAAAAATAAATTCATGGACTCTATATGATCATACATAATCCCATACATAAGGAATGAAATAATATATATATTCAAATAAACCCTTATATAACTCACAAACTCCCTCAATGAAATGAAACCTTTATCAAATCTATATCATAATAATAAACATTGTAAATTCCATTAATTATATCAACCATTTAGAGGGACAAATAAAGAGAACATATGAATCAGTAATCCTATCATATATACCAATATAAATATTACAATCCTAATCGTAGTGTAACATGGTGAAATTTAAATTTATAAAAGTCAATCATGATACAAAATTTAATTACAAAATATATTTCAAGCCAAATAAATCACAAAGGCATCATTGAAAAAAACGTTTGAGGATGGAAAAATTATTCAGAAATATTATACTTGAAAAATGTTGAAATCAACCTTCATAAAACACAAAAAAGTCACAAAGGCAATGAAAACTTCTTGTAATCCCATTAGATTTAATTTATATGGTAACTTATTTGATATAGAAGGAATTTATACACCATAATAATAAATATCCATAAAAAATAAAAGGAATAATAAAAAGGCCTTTAACACAATCCAATTGTATAGTTTCTAGTTATTCAAATATTAAAAGTTTAGGAAAAGAGAGGATATTCATAACCCATAGAAATTAGAAACCCCGCGATGTTAACTTCTACAAACATGAGGATTAACCTCCATGGTTAATTAGGGAAATGTAAATGAAGAATAAGGAAATATAATGAAAACTAAAAATATAGTAAGGGATTTATGTGAGTTACCTTGATGAAATCACTTGAAAGTCAATGGAGTGGAATCAATAATTCTAAAGAGGGGTAGGGGCATCAACTTTGAAATAATCTTGAGACATTATGAATGAATAAGGGGATAAAATGAAGAATACTATAAAATAAAGGCAATTAGATGTTTTTTTGACTATATTTTCTTAAATAGTGGGTAAATTTTAATCTAGAAACGTTTAAAAAAATGTGTCTAATTTAGAATTATACTTTTAGTAGAGTTTAGAAACAATTATAATTTTTTATTTTTGATATTTTTTCAAAAAAATGTGACTAATTTAGCGGTATTTTTTATCCATGATTTAAAACCTCATTAATTTAATTTTAACAATATTTTTAAATTTTTTCTAGATTAAATAAAATAATAAAATGTTTTTATTAAATATACATATTTATTTATTTATAGAAAATCACATGAATAAAAACAAACTCGGATAGAAGTATACATATAAACATACACAAGTTAATACGTAATTAAAATTATATAAAAATAACCTAAAAAAGAACATTATAACACCCACATATATATATATATATATATATTAATATATATATATATATATATAAGTTTACCTATATATTTCTGTTTATATATATATATACATATATATATATATATTAAACTAATATTACATATATGATTGTATTATATAACAAATAAAATAAGTTTTATTTAAATTAAACTAATATACACATACAAACACATATTATAACACACAAACAGAAAATCCAAAAAATAATTATAATTAATTAATAATAACTAAATAAAATATCAATAAAATATAAATTAATATATATATATATATATATTTATTTATTAATTTCTATGCTAATATATATATATAAACATATTGATAATATTATATATAAAATATTATTACATGGCATTATAAATAAATGTTATATAATATATATATACACCCACAGAGATATATACATGAATTCATGCATATGTAAATACATATATACATATATAACTATTATTATATCAATTTTTATATAAATAAATAAATTAATATATATATATATATTTAATAATAACTAAATAAAATATCATTAATATATAAATTAATATATATATATATATATATTCATTTACATCCCACACATATATATTAATATATATAGTTATATATATATACTTAAAATGGATATATATATATATATTATTAATATATGTATATATGTATGTACGTATATTGAAATATTAATTAATATATAAATTTTAACTATAATTGCATTAACCTATACATACGTATATTGATATAATAGATGTATACTGGTGTATATACATACACAAAGGTGTGTACATACATGAAATAATAAAAGAAATAACTAATTGTTTATATATATTTACACACAAACGTATAAAAATATAAATATTATATATATATATATTGATTAATATATATCTAAATAAATTATGTATTATATATAGGTATATATATTAATATATTAAATAAAAACAGATTTCTATATTTACTCACACATGCATGTATACAATTATATTCTATATATATTTATATATGTAATTTTACATATATACAAAAATATATAAAGTACTATATATATTTATGTTAATATATTAAGTGTATATTATTATAGAAATTTACAAATTTATATACTTTAGTTAATACCAAAATATGTAATGGTGGGTCAATATACCAATGAAACAATTGGATAAATGGTATGGGGGTCTAATATATATCCCCAAGGTCCCTAGTTTGAACTAGAGTTGTGAATTTTTTTGACTTATTAATCAAAATTAAGAGGGAGGTTGGTGGGTCAATTCTCTTGGTTGCTTGTGATAGGGTTGGGGGATTTGTAGGGGGATCAACATTTCCTCGAGCACATGTGTGTGAGGATAGCAGTAGGAGGGGATATTAGGAAAAATATTGGTAGTGGGAGCATGATGCAGGGGTTGAGAAGAAATATAATATAGAATATAATTTACATATAAATATAGAAACAAAACATACATAAAAAATTAGAAAAAAATTACCCATATTGGTATAAAATGGGGGTATTTTATGAACCATTTAACCATGTTTCAAAAAATAGGGGGAGGGGATGCATATGGAATACACTGACAATGAGAGTGAAACATGGGGCTGTGAAGAAATATAACATAAAATAATTTTTTTTATAAAATAGGGAAGCAAAACATATATAAAAAAAACTGAAGTTACTCACGTTTATTGTAAATTTTGAAATAAAATGATTGTTTCTGATGCATTCTATGGGGTGCCCACCTGCCTATTAATATGCACTAACATGCTTGTTACTCCTCATTTCCACTTTCTAAAGGTGAGAGGCTTTCATCACTGTCAATTGTGATGCCTTCTCCTTGACCAAAGTGGGATGATGGGATGTCGGTTCCTCTTTCCATGGATTCCTCCTTGTTACATGTCACTAAGTCCAAGTCACCCTCATAGAGTTGTGTAATGTTGGTAGAACTCATTCTTGGTTCCATCCCATTGTGGGAATTAGTTAACTATACATTTTTATGTCTTGAAATTGTCATTGTCAAGGTAGGGGAACAACTTTCAGTCAGGAGAGTAGCCACATTGGGAATCATTGGAATATATGGACACCAGAAACATTGGTCACATGTATTATTCCTCATAATAGGGAATCTCATGGATGCATCTTAGGGGAAGAACCCAAGGCATCCTATATTGATCATGATACATCTAATGTTGAAGGTGTATATATTATAAGGATTTCACATCGAGCATACAATGTTTATCATGAGGTAGATGATATTGTGGGTGCATATCTTCCAAGGATTTCACCTCACGCATACCACATTTTTCATGAGATAGTTGAAACCATTGTCGCATATCTTCTAAGGCTTTCACCTCATGCATCCCATGTTTTTCATGAGCTGTGTATTTTGGGTCCCACATTTAATGTCTTATGGAGACGGATTGTAACGTCCTACACAGATGGACTGGGTTATGATATTAACACCTTGTGGAGATGGGTTTGATTGATCAAGAGACCCAATAGAGGTGAATCAAGGAGGTTCTTCCCTTGGGGGGAAGACGACTTGCCTAGATGTTTACCAATAGATAGATCAAAACTTCACACAGAGGTAGACTCAAGAGGTGTGTCACTTAGAGGGAATATATCACACTGTGATGGAGGATAAGAAATATCCTGGATAGAATTAGGGAGTCATATACCTAGTAGGGTTCACATAAAAGGATAATTGATGGATGGATCAGAACACCCCATAGAGGAAGATACTTGAGTTGTATCCTTTAAAGGGAATATTTCACACTATGATGGCTGGTCAAAACCCCCCTTAGGGAAGATTAGGGAGGCACATCCTTAGGAGGGATGACCATGTTTTTACCATTGGTCGAGATTGAACCTTAGAGTGGCATCCTATATTACCAGATCTTAATATAAGGATTGAAACTCATGTATTTTGTTACCACTGTTTATACTCATGTGAAACGAAAAATTCATGTGGTTTAATGTCATGCGGTTGTGACACTCACATCACAAAGGAAGTGTCGATGAGGGATGAGGTGTATATTTTGGATGTAAGATACCCTTCACAATAGAATTCATCTTGGTTTGGAGTTTGTGTGGGGCTTACGTGTGGAAGTTTCCCAAGGGACCTAGATTAGATATGGTCCACCGGGGGAGTGTCATGATATTACTAGTGATGTGTCTTGGAGAAAGTCATGATGGATGTGGGTTTTTTGTTTAGACCTTGAGGAAGCTTCCTATGTATCGCAGTTGGATGGGAGATAAACCCTATTTAGTTTGTAATGGGTTGGGGCTTACACCTAAGGAGGACCATGGATGAGGAGCATGTAGTTGGGGCTTACACATTGGAGTGGCCCATAGGAGGATACATTTGGGGCTTATATGTGTGAGAAAACCATCAAAATAGAGATTTAGTAGGTTTCATGATCACCACTAGCCTCTAAGACCACATGATTGAAGCTTAGTGAAATACATAAGATAAAACATTAGACCTATAGACCATTTTGTGATAGAATCACAAATGAGAGATGATGTGGGGCTTAGACATTGATGCTTCCCAAGGAGAATGTTTTTTCCTATGAGGAGGATCTCATTACCAATTACGATGATATTATTCCCTATGAGGGTAGGTGGTGTGGATTCCATCCCATTCCACTCACACATGGATAATCCTTTTCATATCACATTGGGTAAGGACAAAGATTAATGTAATTTATTAAGGACGTCTGGTCTAGGCAGTTTTATGTCATATAGAATTGGTGTAGGGGACTCACACATTACCCCTTGGGCTTATATAACCACTGATCATGCACCTCTGGGAGGAGCATGGATTGGGAAATGCAAGGTTTTGTTGATGGGGAGGAGTAACCAATAATTAAGACCATGTTAGCGTCCCCATGCTTAGAAGAAACTAGGGATAGAGTACCCATGCTTAGAACCATGTGTCGTGGAGTTATAGGGGACATCAGGTAGGGGACTCATAAGTAGTTTCCCATAATTTTTATTGGTTGTGATAAATAATTGAATGATCCAAGGGATCTATAATAGGATTATAACAATGAGTAATATGGGGAGGTGAGCACAATATTGGGTGATTCATGTAATGATAGGTTTGTTTGCAAGATTGATTTTTGCACACACAGAACAAGGGTTGAAAGAGGATGGGCGAGGATCACTAAAAAATGGCCCATGGCACCATAAGAGTTCTACCATGAAAAATAAGCATCTTTGGGTGATCCGTGCTTAGATATGTTGTGGATGATAGGTCTTACATGCCACATATTGATGCTTCATCTTTGAGAGAGTCACCCCAAAGAAGGGGGTGAGCTTCTTTTTATAGAAGAAATATTCAGTGATGGGCGCGCAAGATTCAGGTTGAAAAAGAGGACTTACATTCACCTTATTCCTTTGTTGTAGTGACTATATGTGGAATGAAATAGTTTGAGGTTTACTTTGGTATTAAAGGGGACTGCGTGCGTATTTGGTTTATTTTGTGCAATGTAGATATCTAGCATTAGGTCACCCTATTTGTTTGACTGGACATTAAGAAAGGGATGAAAAATATTGTCATATTTGGAACACAAGGTTCTTTCACACATCATTTTATGTTTTGGGCATGGCTGGTAACTGTTGTGAACCACAGTTTTTGTTATTAGAGTACTTTTCCAAGTCGGATGATTGATTTGTTTTTTTGAAAACTGAACTTGTGCAGTTTCAGGTGGAATTTTGGTGCCATCATATTCCCCCCCTCTGAATTAGATATAAATTGGGGCCAGAAGCTTGGGTTTTGAGGGAAACACAGATGATATGTGTGTCCTTCCATGGGTGCATGATAAATTCAATGTTTGTCTTTAAGTCACATAAGCATGTGCACAATCCCATGGTACACACCTATAAATAGGTAGAGGGGGACATTTTATAACATCTTGATGTTCCACATGATAGGAATCATTCTATCATGTGTGTAAGTATCCTATTACAATGAAAACAAGATCCTAGACCAATTGTTTCATGAAACACCCCTCTTTCGTGCATTTAAATGAATGATCAGGCAAGATTTTGTGTGACTCCATCCAAACATTCACTCACTATTAGCTATTTCATGCCTATCCATACTTCTTACATTCACCTTCACTTTATTCTTAAAACTCATTTGAAATGGATGACCAACCAAACCATGCTATGATTGAAGCCAATTATACTACTTAGTGATCTAAAATGGTATAAAATACTCAAATTCCTCAAGATATGAGGGTCATTTTGGACAATCAGGTGCTCTATTCCCTGGAAATGGAGGCCAATAAATGAAATGAACGTAAGGCCTATCTCTCATTTTTGAATTTTAGGTTTTTAGTTGAGGTCACCATCCCAGTCTTCAGGGTTTTCACATTATGACCATGGTTCACATATGAAGATTATCTCAATCTATGGAACATCATTCTTCGTGGATATCCTGCAATGGAGCATCTGTTTATTACTATCTATTCCCTAAATGATATAACCATGACAGTCACAGGGGAACATCCTTATGAAGAAGAATTCCATTCCAAATATGCGAGCATTTTTCAAAGAAGGATGATTGATAATATCCTAGTCTAGCCAAGGATTGGGGACTGGGATTTGGCCAAAACTTCACTATTGAATGTTCATGGGTGTCTTCCATGTGAAGAAGATGGAACATGTTCATATTCAGTAGCAGTTTCTAGAAGGTTTCTTATATAAAGAGTTCCTTCCATAAAAAACATCTATAATGATAGTCTGCAGGGTCCTATATTGGTGAAACAAACTCTAGAGGAATAAAAGATGATTCTAGGTCATATCATAGTCTATCATAGGGGTATTCTATTCAAGGCATGGTCGACATGTCTCTAAAGGAGGACCCAATCACGAGGATTCCAGCTTGTGGAAAATAGTGTCCAACATCGTGATAGTATATGAAGTCAGTATCATATTTTTTGATCCCATAAGAATAAAAATTCCATAAATAGGGGTATAGTCTGGTGGGAGGATGGGATCCACTCGTCTTATACCCCACATTTCTTACCACATTTCCCAATAGCGGTATTCTTTCAATTAGGGGAACAAGAATGGAAATGCATCTAGGGATTCTGCTGATGGGGATGACTTTAGCGACCAACAATAGAGACAACTTGGGTGGAACCTATGCTAGCATGGATCTACAGCCTATTCGGATACATTGTGTGGGAAATTACTCTTAGGAGGATATATAGGCTATTCTAGTTCTTATATGGAATGATCATGGAACATCTTGGTGGTCACAAACGAAAACATTATATCAATCGTCTAGACTATAGTCTGTGGACATATTTATTGAATATTTATGGGGTTCTGTCAGTGAATCTTGATGATCTCTATATCATAGTTAGTATTGGTAACCATGTGAACATCAAATTTTAGACCCTATCATATTTATTTGGTCTAATGGGGGAAAAATAAAAGGAACATTGTTAAAAAAGGATTACCTTAAGTGTTTCATAGGTGGACTGCAGTTATCTAGGATCGATGACAGTGTTTTAAGTGAGTCATACACATCTTCCTGCTTTGTAATACAATTTAGGTGTCTCTAGTAAGTGGATAATAGAGTATATATGGGGTTCCATGAATAGTTTCAAACATGTAACCTTTTTAAATTATTTGTGCATGCCTATGAATACATGTTTTTTGAGAAACATTATGTTTCAACCTTTTGATGTTGACACTATCTTGTTAATGAACTATTCAAATAACTTTTTAGAGGAATATCCAGAGTAAATATTGTAGAAGTGAATTCAGGTGGTTGATCAAGAAATAAGAAGATATATAAATGTGTAAGTATATTGGATGATCCCTTAGGGGGAAGCCATGCATCTATTGTCTCTCAAGATGGAACTATGGTAGGGATGTTACAAGGTATTTTCGCAACCCCAACTCCTAGAGGAGAAGGGTCTCATATGTTACATATGGGGAAAGCAAGGGGATTCCACACTATGATGAGTAGGAACAAGGAGGATCCTAGGAAGAATATTTGGTACCTACTATAGATGGATTCCAATTATATATTTACCTCTCTCTTGATAGCTTGTAGGATGCTTCAAATATCATAATTGACAGAAGACATGTTGCAAAATTTGATTTGTGATAGGATTGAGCTACTAGAATTCAGGTCTATCTGAATCATCTATAGAGTGATATTCCACCAGACACATGAATATCTTATGGTTATGGAAACCTACCCATGTCATTGGGGGGAATATGAAGTTTCTTCTACCCTAGTATAAGTGATTTTTGGAAATGAGTCTGATTAGGATGAGATACCAACTATTTAAGTTTCATCATTTGAAGAAGAGCCTACTAGCATGGTGGCACATGAATCTCGTAATGAATAATACTTGGGGTCATATTTTCATCAAGGGAGTACCTAGTAATGTCGTGAAATCAAAAAATATGTAGAAGACTTATCCAAGTATCCCGTGGTATTCCTTAACTTACTCGTCTCCCTGGATCCTTCCCAATTTATTACCTATAATCTTTTACTAAAAAATTCTTATAAATGAGAATATCGATAATTGGATAGGGAACCCTAATAAAGGGGGAAATTTTCATCATAAGGTGAGAAATATAATGCAATGTGGAATGTGTATGAGGCTAAAATGAATGGCAGTCCAGTCAATGATAAAGAGGTCAGCAATTTGAACATCTTTCTACCCCAGTATAAGTGATTTCTGTCAACGAGTCGGATTGGGAGAAGATACCAACTATTTATGTTTCATAACATTAATAGGATTATAATAAAATAGTGTTACATTAATCTATTAATGAATAATTCTATGGGTTATATTATCATTGAGGGATTCCAATGGAATATGGTGAAATCACAGCCTCTGAAAAAGACTCAGCCTAGTTTTATGTGGTTACACTTGACTTACTCTTCTCTCTTATTCCTTCCCCATTCATTATACATAATATTTAACTCTATATTTTCATATAAATGAAAATCTCAATAATGGGTAATAGACCCCTTATAAACGGGGGAAATGTTCATCACCGAATGAAAAAGTGCATGCTCAGGGGCCTATGCCTGATGCTGAAATAGTTGGTGGTCAAGTCAAAGTTGAATAGGTTAGGGTGACAAATTTGGAGCCCAAGTAATCCATGTTATTCATATGGGTCCACACCCCTGCATTCAAATATTGGCACCTACTACTATAGAGTAAGCAATCTTGTGATGGATCATCATTGAAATACCTACATGTCAAGGTAAGATCATATCTTTAATCATTATGCCATAATCAAATTTTCATTGAGATTTTACATATAACTAATTTACTATTTCATGGATCTCCCACTTGATCGACACAAGATGAATCAATGTCAGTCATTGAAGTACAAACAAGTGTCGAGGGTATTATTATTGTGGAAATATTTATTGTTTCTTAGGAACTCAATATTTCGATGCTCATCTATCATATGATTCATTGCCACTAAAAATTCATACTTGTCCTTTTATGAGAAAGTTGACTGACATGTTTCCATCCTAATAAATTCATGAAAGGTTCCATTCCCAATGACTAGATTTGGTCTGCACATCTGAGGGTCCTTATCTAATAACCCATCTGGTTCAAGTCGACCTAGTCATCCATGATGATCAATCCTTTGTTCCATAAGAACAGTCGGCTATGGATATGATTAAAGCCATTGGTGGGGTAGAGATCGAGGATGGTGGGACTAATGTTGTTGAAGAAGAGTCATGTAAGGGTGTTCATAAACATGACCTAGAGACCAACCCATCCTTGATTATGAAAAATGAATATAATTCTAATGACCTTCTTGAGGATTTTCCAGAGTATGAACCTGCACCACCTGAATAGCTAGAATACCCTGACCCTTACGCGGGTGAAGAGAATCAAATAATCTTGTGTAGGGATGGAAGTGCATATAATACTAAATAATACTGGCATCAGAAATGACATAAGTGGTTCAGATGTGGTATCATCACCATTTTATGGGAAATTTGTTATCCTGAGGGGCGGACCCTCATGGTCTTCACATGCTGGTCCACATATTTCTCACCGAGAGGGTGTGCACTGGAATCTACACCTGGACATTTCTTAGAGTCTAGAGAAGTCTGATATAATTTAAAGTTTCCAACATTAAATTATGAAATCTGGAATATTTTAGAACAAACTAATGAGCATAATTCATTCCTTAACACTCTATCAAATATTGAAATCCAACTGAGGTCTTGACTTTAGGAGGCTGAGAGGCAGATGAGTCTGGTGATTTCATATACATACAATCTCCATTATTAGCAGGACCATGCACATATCAATATTGATGAGATTTTTATCATAGAAAATGAGGATGAAATGGGGATAAAGAGTCCCTAATAGACTATGGAGGTGATACAACAGATATTGGTGGCACGAAAATGCTTAATTACTGGAGTACATCTATAAGGGAAATTCTTCGAAGACTCAAGAGAGGATTCAACATGTATATAACCCTCCCTAATTCCACCATTTTCATGTTTTCATTTGAAAATTTTTTATGTGGATGGACACATTTCTTTTCCCACTCTTAATTACTACACCTCAATAATATTTTTTGAAAACATCAATGAGTAATCCAAAAGCCCACTTGAGTCATTATCAATGTGATAAACAAGGGATGACCATATGATTTCTCATTTTTATAAGAGTTATAAATAGTCATCTAAAACATGGGGAATGATATTTTTGACTAACATCAGAGATGGTTGCGGCTAAGAGAGGATGTGAATAGTAAACAATCTCTTTGAACAACCTTTTTTATTTTTCTAGTGTTCTCTAATTCATGAATGGGATAACACCAGGGGCCTTTAATTCTACCTAAACTAGTTTAAATAGAGAGGTTTGAATCAAAATGCCCAAAATATATAACTAAAGGATGGTGACATGGGGATACAAGATAACTACTCTCCATGTTCAGAACACATTATCTATACCATTATCATGGAATGGATACAGATAAAAAACAGTCGATCGATGACAATGTTTGAAACAAGATACATTTCTTAGAATACTGTCAAAAGAATTTTGGGGGCATGTTCCTATTAATGTTGTTGATACTTATCCTGACATAATTCTGTTAGGGGGTGTCTTTAAAAATGTAGAAGGATGAGGATCCAATTAATGGGAACATGATGTATGGAAATTGAGTGATGGAATTTTTGAATTAATCCTAACAATATTGAAATTAGGCCACTTTGGCTAAGAGCACATTGGCGTTGGAGTATTAGTCTGATCAGTGGTAGATCTCATCTTATATAAGAGTTTAATATTATATGCATGATCAATAGTTAAATATGTTAATGATATGGATGATGAATAGAAATGAAGGAGACGACCTATTCGGGGATGGCCTCTGATGCCTTACAATTTTATTAAATACAATAAGGGTGATAGACTGTCACAACCCGTCCCAGTGGGGCCCACGCCGTGACTCCCCATGCCTGCCTCCAATAGGCCAGGGGCTGGTGACTTGCACTGAGTAAGCATATCACTATCATGGGAGGCATTGCCTAAGTACCTGTACACACACACACATCTCCAAGACCACAAATGCGGAAATGTAAAACACTAAGGAACAAAATGCATGCATACAACTAAACCCCAACCCACAGAGTACGACGAAAGGTGGATTAATAAAAAGTAAACTGGGTCAGAATAATAGCCCACCAAAAACAAAGAAACAAGAGTCTAAAAATTACAAAGTCCAACCTATAAACACAAAAGGTACTGGGACTGCTGCTCGTAGCCGTAGGAACACCTTGGCCTGTAGGGAACTCAGAAAGCTCAGTCTTGTCCTGGTACGCCCTGGACTCTATCAAAAGGATGCTCTTCTGCACAATACACCAGACGTGTGGGCAAAGCGCGTGCATGGGTGAGTATAATAATACTCAGTAAAGGTCCCTGAAAACCACAAAGCAGTAAACAAAGTAAAGGTACAGTCCGCGATGCACAGTATATGTCTACAGAACATATAGAACAAACTAGATATACTCAAAACACAGCCCCATAGTCAAGGGACAAGTCACACAACCGCATACCCCCGTTAGGGATTCTGTTCGAAGATTCTGTGATGCACTCATTCCAGGAGAAAACACTCCATGAGTCTTATAGCTCTGATGATGTCCATCTGAGAAGTGATGTTTGTTGGGAACCATCACGAGAGGTAGCTGCAATCATTATGGGAGACACACTTCTGAGTTGGAAGGTTACGATAGATAGAAGGCATTCATTACAGGAGACACACTCTTGAGTGGGAAAGATCACGATACACATATGAGGATCACTTCCAGGGCCATGGCGGATACCGTAACTCATCCGGATTCACCAGTTAGATGATACACCAGCTAGGTAGAGGATCAACACCTAGTAGAGTTGGTCATGTCAATGCCTGACTCTACCTAGGTTCAGGAATGGATAGAGGATCACGCTCCGGGCCTCTCAGAGGGATGCCGACTCTATCACAGAAAGTCTGGCTAAAGGGATAATACTCTGGTAGAAGGAAACGATGCCTGACCATCAGGGGAATGAGAAGAAGGGGCACTAACCCAAACGAAAGATCGCCAGGATACGGTGAACAAGAGGACCACGCTGTTTTCCAAAAAGTACACGGTTTGTAGACAAATATGCACGCCGTGTTGTCTTACCCTGGGTACTTCCCATGTACAAAGGCTCGTGTCTTAGGCTGGTCATGTAGGAAAAATCAGTACACGATGTGTAGTATGGTATACACGCCATGTCTGGGTAACTGAGGTTGGATCCATGCACTCTGGCCATGTGCTCGTACACGGTCATCAACCCGTGTACACTAACCCGTGTAACTGCCACACAGGGTGACCAGCTTTACTGGCCTCACCTGGCCGTGTGATACAGTACATAGTCGTGTACTCTATCCCGTGTCCACGTATCCTCAGGATACATGCCAAGTCCCACGTAGCCGCTTCGGTCACGCTGTACACGCCGTGCCGCCTGAAGCCGTGTGGATCTTCCCGTGACCGTGTACTACCCAAAGTACACACCGATCTTTGGGGAAAGTCCAACAGGCCATGTGACCGGGGTCACATGCCGTGTTATTCCTCTATGACCCTGAAACCCTAGCCATCGCTTCCAGCACTACACGTTGTGTTCTTCGGAAGTACACGCTGTGTATTTTGGAAAATTTCCTGAAACGCCGACGTCCGCCGTTGCGCCTCCGGTGATGATCCATTCGTTGATCCAGCTGCCCGATCACCACAAAACCTTCAGGTTTTGGTTGCCCCATCACCACAAAGCCGCTTCCGGTGTTTTCAGAGCTCCGATCAGCTTCGAAAATGTGTTTTGATCTTCCTGCATGAAGAACGCTCAAAGAGCGCCCTTTCTCGACCTGGTCCGATTCTTCGTCTGCCATCGTCGCCACCCCTCCACAAGGTTGTTGCGGTGTTGAAACTTTGATTTGGGATCGTTGCTTTGCAGAACAGATGTGCAACAATCCATTTTTTGTTGCCCCATGAAGAACGCGAAGAACAACTGAGAAAAGAATGGGGGGAGGAAAGAAATCTAATAACGAACCGAGGAATGAACCTCCACCATCGTTCGTCACGGTGTTGATCCGCTCCCATTAATAGGTTTAAATGGAGTAGAGATCAACATACATAAAAGCATGGACTATTTCCCCAAAGTCATCCCAAAGAAAACCCTCCCGTAAAAACGTACGAATCCGCGGATCAACTTGTTCGTGGTTGATTCGTGTTCGTCAGTTAAACTCAAAAATGGGGAAATGAAATTGAAATAACAAACACCTACCTCAAACCAGTTGAAGAGCGATCATCACGATGCATCCACCGAAGGGATTTGTCAAAATCCAAGGGGCGTCGATTGCTCACGTCGTCATCGTCCGCCAACACGTCCACCTCCGCCCAAGCCCCAAGAGAAATCTCTCTCTCTCTCTCTCTCAACTCACAGGGTAATGAGGATAACCCTATGAATTTTCCATAAGCATGCATTTATAGGGGAGGATTAGGTCGCTGCTAAAAAAAGGAAACATTTTAAAATAATAAAATAAATCATTAATTTATTTTATTCCTTCTAATGTGCTTCACTTTTTTAAACGCCCAAAATTAAACTACGCAGCAGACCTACGACGGTCGAGGTTAGAACCGTTCTTTGGTAAAGTCGTCGTCCCGGACGCAACGGTGCCGTCAGATTTTTAATCTGGGCACCCGTTTGGGAACTGCCACAACCGTACGCGAGTGATGACTCACATAACTTAAAAAAGGTCAAACCACCATTACAGGCTCACTGGACCCCGGAATGATGTTCCGTCTTCGTGCCCAGCCTCAAAAAAAAATTCCATATAATATTTAAAATAATACATGGAAAACCCGATAAATTACATATTCCCCACCTTGGGGATTTACGTCCTTGAAAAGCCAAAAAAAAGGCTACTAAAAAAGATGAGGTTATTGGGCATGGATCTGAGCCTACCTCTCCCACATGCACTCCTGAAGATTCCTATGCTGCCACCAGATGCGCACCAATGGAATCGATCGCCCACGAAGGATCCTCTCCTGCCGATCCTCGATCTCCACTGGGTACTCAGCGAAGGTCACCCCATCCTTGATGTCCAGTTGGTCCCAGTCGATGACGTACGACGGATCGTGCACATACCTCCTCAGCTACGACACATGGAAGACATCATGTACCCGATGAAACTGTGGCGGTAGAGCTAGGCGGTATGCCACCTCGCCAACTATACATAGAATCTGTAAAGGTCTAATGAACCTCAGAGATAGCTTTCCACCTCGGCCAAATATCTGCATCCCTCGTCAAGGTGAGACCCGAAGAAAGACCTGGTCTCTCTCTTTAAACTCCAGAGGTCTCCATCATCTGTCAGAAAAAGACTTATTCCTGCTCTGTGCAGTCTTCATCCGCTCCTGGATGATCTGCACTTTCTCTGTGGTGGCTCACACTAACTCTGGACCCATGAGTGCTGACTCTCCGGGGTCGGTCCAGCAAAGCAGTGACTGGCAGGGTCTCCCATACAAGGCCTCAAATAGTGCCATACCAATGGTGGAGTGGTAGCTGTTGTTGTACGCAAACTTCCCCAGTGGTAGGTGGTCCTCCAAGCTACGACCAAAGTCCAAGATACAAGCTCACAAGATATCCTCCAGAACCTAAATGGTCCTCTCCGTCTAACCATCTGTCTCGAGACGAAATGATGTGCTCAAGCGTAGCTGAGTCCCAAAAGCCTCCTGTAATCCCTTCCACAACTGGGATGTGAAACGGGCATCTCAATCCGAGACTATAGTTTAGGGGACACCATGAAGACGAACTATCTTCTGTACATAAAGGTTCCCAAATATCTCTACGGAACTCTACTCCCAGATAGCTAGGAAGTGGACCGACTTGGTGAGTCGGTCAATGTTCACCCAGATGGAATCATGCCCCTTGGAAATCTGTGGTAAGACTGTCATGAAGTCCATCGATATTCCATCCCACTTCAACTCTGGAAATTCCATGGGTGAGCTAACCCTACGGGAACCTGGTGCTCTGCCTTCACCTTCTGGCATGTGAGGCATCGAGAAACGAACCCTGCTATTGCCTTTTTCATGCCTGACCACCATAACTGTTGCCGGAGATCCTGGTACATCTTTGCCACTCTGAGATGTACCGCCAATGGGGATGTATGAAACTCACTCAGGACCTCCTCTTGGAACACCACTGGTACAACAACACATCCTCTGAAAAGAAGTACGTGCTCCCCACCTTGTGAATATCCATCATGATCATGCCCCGTGGATATCTGAGCACGTAATTCCACACAGTTGACATCCCCAAGCTGTGCCTCCCTAACTCACTGTAAGAGTAGAGGGGTGACAACCATCGACTGTAGGTAAGCTGTATCCTCTCCATCCACAAGGGATAACTGTAACACGACTAACTGTTTTGTCGCCTCAATCAACAGCTGTGAGATCGACTTCCAGCTAAGGGAATCTTCCACCTTGTTCCCCTTTCCAGGAGTATAGATGATCTCAAAATCATAGTCCTGGAGGAAATCTAGCCAACGCCTCTGCCTCAGATTCATATTCTTATGTGAGAAGATGTACTTGAGGCTCTTGTGGTCAGAGTAGACAATAAACCACTTTCCCATGAGGTAGTGTCGCCACATCTTCAATGCGAAGACTACCGCCGCCAACTCGAGATCATGGGGAGCATAGTTCTGCTCATGTGGCCTAAGATGGAGCGAACCATAAGCAATCATTGCTTGCTGCTGCATCAGGACACAGCCGAGCCTGGTCCCTGATGCGTTATAGAAAACTACGTACTCGACACACTCCTCCGGCAATCACAAGACTGGGGCGCTCATCAAAATATTCCTCAACTGCTCAAAATCCTACTGGAACTTCTCCGTCAACATGAAGGGTTTCCCCATCCTGGTCAAGGCTATCATCAGTGCTAATATCTGGGAGAAATCAATAATGAATCTTGAGTAATATCCTGCCAACCCAAGGAAGCGCCGCACCTCCGTCACACTTTGAGGTGGATCCCATGCTAACACAGCCTCCACCTTGGCTGGATCTACATCTACTCCATCTGCTGAGATGACATGTCCTAGAAAGTGGACCTCATGAATCCAGAACTGGCACTTTGAGAGCAACCCATAAAGCTGGTACTCCCAGAGTATGTCAAGAACCATCCGGAGGTGTCTCGCGTTCTCCTCCTCTGACACTGAGTACACGAGGATGTCTTTGACGAAGACCACCACGAACTAGTCGAAGTATGGCTGGAAGATCTGGTTTATTAGCCCCGTGAACACTGTGGGGGATTTTGTCACGCCCAATGGAATCACCAAGTACTCATAGTGACCGTAGCAGCATCTGAAAGTCGTATTAGGTATATCCTTGTCCCGTACTCATAACTCGTGATAGCTTGATCGAAGGTCAACCTTCAAGAACCAGTGTGCCCCTCTTAGCTGATCAAAGAGGTCATCTATTCTCCGTATTGGATACTTGTTCTTCACCAT
This sequence comes from Viscum album, assembly GCA_963277665.1. NCBI lineage: Eukaryota > Viridiplantae > Streptophyta > Magnoliopsida > Santalales > Viscaceae > Viscum > Viscum album. Next base: position 1,074,876,017 of record OY728138.1, read on the forward strand.
CACCTGGTTCAGGCGCCGGTAATCCACGCATAACCTCAGACTTCCATCTGCCTTCTTGGAAAACAAGACTGGGGTCGCCCAGGGTGAAACGCTAGGTCTCACGAAACCCTTGATCTGCAAATCCTCCAATTGCACCCTCAGCTCGCGAAGCTCTGCAGAAGCAATATGATATGCCGATGAGGAAATCAGTGTCGTCCCAGGGTGTAAGTCGATGCAGAAGTCAATTTCCTGGTGGGGAGGTAATCCTGGAACATCTTTGGGAAAGACGTCCTCATACTCCACCACCACCTCTGGGAACTGAGAGCTCACAACTTCTACTGCTCCGAGGGAAAGGCTATCCAACTCATGAGTGATCGGCTGCACCCTCCTATGCATGAGCCCATTTTGTGCTTCCTGGTTTTCCTTTTCTCCGAAAAAGGAAAACCTCATTCCATCACGACAGACACACCACACTCTTCTCCTAAAATAGTCAGTCTGGGCATAGACCGAAGATAACCAATCCATACTGAGAATGGCGTCGTAAGGCCTTGATGCTACCACCAAGAGGTTCCAACTGAAACTCTCACCTCAAAGGGAAAGATCACACTTTCTGCAAAGGTGCGTGATTGTCGAGTCACCTCCCGTAGGTGTTTCCAAGAGTAAGGATCGAGTCAACGGTTCTACGGGAATCTTGAGGGTTTGTACAAGACATGTGCCTATAAGGGAATGACTGGAACCTGTGTCTATGAGTATGGTAGGTAAGGTAGAAAAGACACAGATCATACCTTGAATCATCCCTGGAGCCCCTGGGTCATATTCCTAGACCGCATGCAGTTGTCCCTGAACCTGTCCCCCAGCTCCCTGAGCCAGGTGCGGACCTCCTGAGGGTGGTGGTGGAAGTAAGTCGAAGCGTCTACCACCGCCCACAGATCTCCCTACTCCTATACCACATTCTCCACCTGGCGGGTCTACCTGCTCTGTTCTTTTCCTCTACTTCGGTGGTCCATCCACCGCTTCCCTGTCAGCAGCTCGACGGGTCGAGCAATCCCTAGCGAGATGTCCCCTACCGTCGCATGCGTAGCATCTCTTCTCCCTAGGCTGACTGGATCCATCATGAGGGCCCTGGACCGTTGATCCCCTATATTGGGTCCTCCTCTGACATGTCTCAAGTCCTGATCCTTGCGTCTGACACCGGCTCCCTACCGCCGAGGTCTCTGCACCTGTCTTCCTACTGCTGACTGCTGGTGGCTATCTATGCTCCTCCAAGAAGCTCTCAACCACCAAAGATCTCTCGAGGACTCTGTCATAATTCTATATGCATAGAGGCACGACACTATCTCAGATGTCTCATCATAAACCTCGCTCGAAGGTCTGAGCTCTGATGTACTGATCCCGGACCATATCCATCGAGTACCTGGCAAGGTTGGTGAACCTCCATGTATAGTTATCTACTGTCATACTTATCTGCTAGAGCTGGAGAAGCTCTTAGATACATACAGCTCTCAGCGTAACCAGAGAGAACTCCTCCCTGAAGAGTCTCTCAAACTCCGTCCATGAAAGGGTCTCCTTGTCATGAGTCTGTGTAGTCAGAATCCACCATCGTCCTGCCGAACCCTAAATAAGGCTCACTCCTAGGATCACCATCTGGTCTGCTGGTGTCCTCACTCAACGGAAAACTCTTGTCATGACCTCAAGCCAGTCCTCAACTGCTTGAGGGTTAGGCTCACCTCAGAACCTGAGGTGTATCTGTCTCTAGAACTCATGGAGCACGCTAAGCCTGTGCTCCTCACCGGTCGGTACTCTAGGTACAACTGGCTGCTCCACTAGTGGTTGCATAGCATGTGAACCACCTGATGGCAACGCCTGGGGAACTGGTCCCCATATCGATGCCTCGTCACTGAGGGGGTCATCCTCGTGATCGTGCTACTGAATCCTAGAGGGAATGCATCGCAGAGGCATCCTGTAAGGAAACAAGATGTACCATGGTCAAAGTGTATATCTGGATAGCTGACACAAAGGACATGGAAACCACAAACCATTCCTATATGATGCATGTACCTTTTTATTTCCCTAAAACTAGTGTTTTTGTGTAACGAGTCGAAAAGAAGGTTATCAGAGCCCTGGTGTATGGATACGTCAGCCGCCACACCAACACTGGAGTCCCTGGCCTGAAACCTGAACTCGAAACACTTAACACTGTTGCCCCAAACCAAACTCATGACCTATCCCAGTGGGGCCCGTCCCAAGCTTGCCTCCAATAGGCCAGGGGCTGGTGACTAGCACCTAGCAGGCATATCACTATCATGGGAGACATTGCCTAAGTACCTGTACACACGCACACATCTCCAAGCCCACAAATTCTAAAATGTAAATCACTAAGGAAAAAAAATGAATGCATACAACTAAACCACAACCAACATAGTACGATGAAAGGTAGAGTACTAAAAAGTAAACTAGGCCAGAATACAAGCCCACAAAAAACAAACAAACAAGAGTCTGAAAACTAAAAAGTCCAACCTGTAAACACAAAAGGTACTGGGACTGCTGATCGTAGCCGTAGAAACACCTCGGCCTTTAGGCAACTCAGAAAGCTCGGTCTTGTCCTGGTCTGCCCTGGACTCTATCAAAAGGCTGCTCGTCTACACAAGACACCAGAAGTGTAGGCAAAGCCCGTGTAGGGGAGAGTATAACAATACACAGTAGAGGACCTAGAAAACCACAAAGTAGTAAACAAAGTAAAGGTATAGTCAGCTATGAACAATATATGTCTATAGAACAAATAGAACAAACTAGATATACTAAAAACACATCCCGATAGTCAAGGGACAAGTCATGCAACCGCATACCTCTGTTAGGGATTCTGTTCGAAGATTCCATGATGCACTCATTCTGGGAGAACACACTCCATGAGTCTTATAGCTCTGATGACGTCCATCTGAGAAGTGCTGTTTGTTGGGAATCGCCACGAGAGGTAGCTGCACTCATTACGGTAGACACACTCCTCAGTGGGAAGGTTACGATAGATAGAAGTAACTCATTATAGGAGACACACTTCTGAGTGGGAAAGATCACGATACATAGATAAGGATCACTGGCAGGGCCATGGAGGATACCACGACTCATCCGGATTCACCAGTAAGGTGATACACCAGCTAGGTAGAGGATCAACACCCGGTAGAGTTGGTCATGTCGATGCCTGACTCTACCTAGGGTCAAAAATGGATAGAGGATCTCACTCTGGGCCTCTTGTAGGGATGCCGACTCTATCATAGAATGTCCAGCTGAAGGGATCATACTCCTCTAGAAGGAAATGATTCCTGAACTTCAGGGGAATGAAAATAAGGGGCACTAAACCAAACTAAATACGTCTAGGATACGGTGAACAAGAGGACCATTCTATTTTCCAAAAAGTACACGGCGTGTAGAAAAATATACACGCCATGTTGTCTGACCCCGGGTACTGCCCGTGTAAAATGGCCCGTGTCATAGGCCGGTCATGTAGGAAAACTTAGTACATGGATTGTAGTATGGTATACACGCCATGTCTGGGGAATTGGGGTTGGCTCCGTGCACTCTGGCCATGTGCCCGTACACGTTCATCAACCCGTGTACACCAACCCGTGTAACTGCCACACAGGGTGACCAGTGTTACTATCCTCACCTGGCTGTGTGATGGAGTACACGGTTGTGTACTTCATCCCGTGTCCGCGTATCCCTGGGATACACGCCGACTACCGTGTAGCCTCTTCATTCACGCTGTACAAATCGTGCCACCTGAAGCCGTGTAGATAGTCCCATGTCCGTGTACTACCCAAAGTACATGCCGAGCTTCAGGGAAAGTCCAACACACTGTGTGACCAGGGTCACATGCCGTGTTATTCCTCTCTGACCCCGAAACCCTAGCTGCCACTGCCAGCACTACACGGTGTGTTCTTCGAGAGTAGACACTGTGTATTCTGGAAAATTTCTAGAAACACCGACCTCCGCCACCCCCCCTCCCGTGATGATCCATTCCTCGATCCGGCTGCTCGATCGCTACGAAACATTCAGGTTTTTTTCGCCCCATCACCACGAAGCTGCTTCCGGTGTTTTCGTACCTCCGATCGGCTCTGAAAACGTGTTTTGATCTTCCTACACAAAGAATGCTCGAAGAGCGCCCTTTCCAGATCCGGTCCGATTCATCATCCGCCATCATCGCCGACCCTCCACAAGGTCGTTGCGGTGTCGAACATTTGATTTGGGATCGTTGCGTCATGGAACAGATGCACAACGATCCGTTGTTCGTCGACCCGCGAAGAACGCGAAGAACAACAGAGAAAAGAATGGGGGGAGGAAAAAAATCCAATAACGAACCGAGGAACGAACCGCTACCTTTGTTCATCACGGTGTTGATCCGCTCCCATTAATAGGTTTAAATAGAGTAGAGATCAACATACATAAAATCATGGATTATTTCCCCAAAATCATCCCAATGAAAACCCTCCCGCAAGAACATACGAATCCATGGATCAACTTGTTCGTGGTTGATCTGCCTTCGTCATTTAAACTCAAAAACGGGGAAAGTAAATTTAAATAACAAACCCCTACCTCAAACCGGCTGAAGAGCGATCTTCGCGACGCGTCCGCCGAAGGGATTCGTCAAAATCTGAGCGGCATCGATTGCTCACATCATCGTGATCCGCCAACACGTCCTCCTCCACCCAAGCCCCAAGAGAAATCTGTAACACCCCAAGCTTCCACAATATACTTCTTTTTGAATAATACAGTAGAGTGTGTTGTACGCAACTTCGAGTTCTATCACACACCACAACCAATCAAAGTAGCCGTTATGAATAGTAATACCCACTTTTTAAAATTTTATAAATATTATCTCTCACAATGGACTTCATTTTTGGATTTGGAATATTGAAATTAGCCAAGGGTAAAATTTTGGTACTTTTCGGATAACTTTCATATTTTGATGAATAGTGAAAATTACTAAATTATAATAAAAAACAACTTTTTTAATCGAAATAATTAATATTGATAAATAATAAATTTGAGTGGTTTTAAATTATATTTAGAATATATTTTTACCATTTAATCCAATTTTCATCATTGGACATAATTTTACATTTCAACCGAACATAAACAAGTGTCAATCTTTTGATAGTTATTGTTTCTTAAAAAAACGCATTTTGTTTTAACAGCGTAAATTAATTTTAAATTAATAAATGAAACTTCTATGTTTTTAATTTGGTAAAATAGACTTCATTATTAATTTCTTAATATCAAAATTATCTTAGGGTAATTTTTTTGTATTTTTCTGAAAACTTTCAATTTTTGATGAATAGTGAAAAACACTGAGTTACTATTTAAAATCGGATTTTTATTTAAATAATTATTTATGTTATTTAAATTTATCTTAGGTCAAAATAGATACATAATACCTATATAATTTCAATTTAATTCATTGGAGTCAGTTTATAATAATTTTAGATATATAAAAATTTTATTGAACTTTTTCACCGTCTTTTACCCACCTCATAGGAGAATTTGTAAATTCACATAAAACATAATTTTACCACTTCTGTGAGTGGAATTTCGAAAATCCAAGAGAAAAGGTTAATATCAAGGAGTAAAAGGTGATTCAATAAGATAAAAATAATTTTTGGTGAATCGTAACTTTTTAGTTTTATTTACCACGGTAAAAAGTAAATAGGGTAATTTAGGGTAAAAATGATATTATTATTATCAAACACATGTCCTAATTCTATTGTATAAGTTTAATTCGAACAAAAACAACCTTAGGATTAAAATATTACCCTTTACGTCCACTTGTATTAGATTAGGACATTTATTATTATTTAATTCAAAGAAGAGTTAAAAGAGTTAAAATCAAAGTTTAATAACAATTTTTTTTAATATAGGGTTATACATAAGATAAATTCGATTATAAATATTAATTAGAAATATAAAAATATTTCATACATAATGGTATTTTAATTATAATTTTTATACATTAAATAATTAAATTTATTTATGACACAATGATGATGTAGTAATTACCTTATTAATGAAAGAATCAAATAAATGGTAATATAAATATTAAAATAAATATAACTTCAAAGTTGTTATGACATACACGAATTTTATAGGTGACTATGACATGTTAGGGATGATTCAATATATCTTTTTCTAAGTAATAAAGTTGTGATGACTTTCACAAAAACAAAATACCAAATAGTGTCAAAATTGACATAAAATAGTTATTAAAAAAAAATATTAAATTAGTGTTTGATATTAAATTCCTAAAAATATAAGGTTAGGCCAAAGGACTTGTATCATGATAGTTATATCATTAATGGACCACTTTGGGGTCACTTGGAGGTATATAGTAAATTTATTAACTATATAATATAAAAATACAAAGTGACATGGTAAGTGTCAAACTAATTAACCAAGAGTTAAAACTAAAAGATAAGGTTAATATAATGACCCAAACCTGTCTAGAATCTATTGGTTGAAAGGAACATAGGCTTTGAATAATCCACTTTGAATCCATTAGAAATCGTATATCATCCCGCCTTTTTATCACATAAACTTTCATTACATTTTACAAAACCGAGGATCTTTAAGGTTTAGTGTCTTGGAAACCAAGAAAATATTACATGAAAACATAAAAAATTATTCTTAAACACTTGAAAGGATTATCCTCATGTCCATCCTAGGTTCATTACTGCATCTCATAACTTGGGGGCATACATCAAAAGGAAGGGTGAGCAGAAGGCCCAGTAAGGGAAACAAGGGGAAACATTTAACATGTGAACTTGAGATACATCAATAAAGTCATGGAAAAGAACTTTAGGGCATGAGAAAGAAATCGTGAGGCATATCATAATAAAAATAACATTTTTCATAACTTGAAGATGTGGGTACAAAATTTAATATTGAAAATCATTTTGTTTCACCAAGGTCCATCCCCGAGGTGTCATTAATAATTACTAAGGTTATTCACCAAGGTATCAGTCTAAAAGGTCATCTCTAGAGATTAAGTCTTTACCCAATGCATTTGAGCGCTATCTGGGAGCACCCTGGAAATGTCTTTATTATCATGTGAGCCACATATATCATCATCAATCATTTCATAAACAACCCATATAGTGTCATGAACCATCCCGGGTCGACCCTGAACCGGTCACCCAAGCCGGTCTGCGGAAAGTCCCGAGGGGCGTTCTCATTCCCCCCAGGATGGCAACTAGTGCCGGGCATCAAGGGTAAATAGGTGTGAAATATTTGGCCCAAAAGAAAACCAGAAACAATAAAAGAATAGAAACTAAACAAAACATTCAAACAAAACTACACAACCAACATACCTCCACCTGACCCCACGGGTCACCACCCAACTGAAAACCAACCTCGCTCCAACACTGAGCGACTAAACCAGGAAAAACTATACACAAAGGAACATGCAACTGAAAAGGTAAAAGATAGGCGTGAGTACAAAAAGTACTCAGTAGGTGAGCCCAACAACAAATCCCAAATCACTGCTAGTAAAAAAAAGAATCTATAAATTCCAGGTTTGAACTACAATGTATAAAAGTAAGCTTTCATAATGTTTCACTTGAAGATCAAAACATGAGACATTACCCTTATTTTTTTTCAAAATTTTAAATTCCTTTCATTGGTACCGAATTCATTCTAAAAGATAAAGAAGTGTTACATTTTCAAATTTTACACAAAGGGAAAAAACATCTTCATTTGAAAACCATTTTCAAAAAGTATAACAGTATAATCTGTAAATAACAACTGAAAGTAAACAAACAAGGAACATCAAGTAACCATGGGTGATCCTAAACATCCCTAGAAAACACCTGGATGTACTCGGGTTCAGACTACCTACCGGCATGGTACTCCATAGTCAATAACCAACTGGCCGCCCTATCAGCAAACCAGTGGCACGCCCCACAAGGCCTTACCTACCAAGGGAGGACTAACCCATCTAATCGGGGTTAGCCAGCAACCGTCACTCCAATCTCTAAAAGATGCCCAGGAACCCACAGTGGTTTTAATAATACTATGTAAGTGGAAGGCCCTCGCACGCGTGACTCACCTCACCGCACTTGCCACCCCCTTACACGGACACCGTTACACAACAACCCTCGAAGGGAAGTCCCTCTGTAGAAGTTCCCCATAAGTACGTATATTTATATGTAGTCAGTTCATAATCAATAAAGTGCCAACCAGGCCGCCACATCATTTAAATTTAAACCATTTAATATCAAAGCGTTTCAAAAAGATATGACTCACACCATCACATTGAAAACCAGAAAAAACATACATAGAAACTCATTTAAGAAAAACCAAACCACCACTGAAAAATTCCAAAATCCAGTTTAAAGGACAAACGACTTTTCATCTATCCATGATTTCAAGAGATCACCACTTTTTTTAAACGATACACACGCTATTTCACACACACCAAAATCATTTCAAAACACAGTTCAGTATGACTTGCACATTTCATAAAGTAATCATTCCGCAACAACATAAGAAAACCACACAATTAAATCCAAGAAATATATTTTCAGAGCGATGCAGGAATAAACAGTTTCCAATTTCAGAAAGTTTCCATTCTAGTAATAATAATGTAATACTAATTTTAATTTACTGAAAAACAATGAAATGACAAGGAATAAATAAATTCCTAAATTTAAAGGCAAGTGTAGTGGGAGACCTACCTGAATTAGAGCCTGTTTGCGATAACACGACACATCACTCACTTGCGCACTAGAAAACGCATCCGGGAAAATTTCCATAATGCAAAAATACCTCGTGACATGCTGCAACAAAAGAAAAAAACTCAAAACACATAAGTACTAATTCAAACGGATAAACAATGCAGAAACCCACCTCTACTCGCTATCTAGACATAATGACGTGTCATGACTCAAATGGTCGCACCAGCACGTGCAAGCTGACGATCGTAGAATCATGGAAAAACCTTACCAAGAGGCTGCAACAAAAGTAAAACAATTAAAAACACATAAATGCTAAATTAAAATAAGTCTAATGAACAAACGACATAAAATCAACCTAAAATCAAGGCAGGTGAAACAAGGTTAACCGAATTGCTCGCTTTCAGCAACGGTGCTTGCCGCTCGCCCAAACAAGAACAAGATGCGCGGCTGGTCGTGAGGGATCTAGACGGTGCGCCGAAGCTGCACGAGGCTGAACGGACGACACATGGACACCACGGAAGTCTTGCGGGCCGAGGCGAGCACGACAGGGGTACGACGAGCAGGGCAAGTCGGGTGCGGCATGGCCGAAGGTGGTCTGGCTGGAAGCGGGTTGGCCGGAGCGGGCTGGCCGAAGCGGGCTGGCCGGAGGTGACGTGGCCAGAGAGGCCTCGGCCAGAGGCGGCTGGGCCGCAGGGGTGTGGCGGGGTCACCGGAGCTGGGTGAGGCCAGAGAAGTCGCCGACGCGGCTGATGAAGGCCGGGAATGGGGAAAGTCCTCCGGACTGGTCGCCGGACAGAAGGTCGCCGCTGGAGCAGGCCCAGGTGGCGCGGCGACGGGAACCCGGTGCAGCCAAAGGAGGTCAAAAACGGGGAAGCCGGGCGTGGCGGTCAGGGAGGTCGCCGGACCGGGACAGAGCGATTGGTGCGGGTGCGGTGAGGCGGAGCGCCGAACGCCGGGGGAGACGGACATGGGTGCAATGAGGTGAAGGGAAACCAGCAGGTCAGGAGGCCGAGTGTGCGGGATGAGGTTCGGTGGCCGGACTAGTGGAGGAGGCAGGGGCAAGGTGGGCCGGCAGCCAGATTGTGCAGGGAGGAGGAGGAGGTGCATGGGGGGTGCGAGTTGGCGGCTGGGGGTGGCCGAAACGAGAGCCGGAAGGGGCAGGGGTGGTGGCGGCGGAAATCCGGGTTCAGAGGCTGGATGCGGGCCGCGGGGGGCGGCGGCTGGCCGAGCGCGGCAGTGGGTCGACGAGGTAGAGGCCATTGAGTCGGCGACCGAAGGAGGGTAGAGACGCGCAGAGGGTGTGGAAGAAGGGAGAGAATAGAAAAGAGAGAAGGGAGAAGAGAGAAGAGAGAGGAGGGGGGGGGGGGTGGGCGCACGGGGAATAGGGTTAGGGGTAGATTTTAGGGTTATAATACATATATATATATGTGTTAAAAAATACTAATAATAATAATAATAATAATAATAATAATAATAATAAAATACTATAATCATAATAATAAAATAAAAATAATATACTAATAATAATATTGAATGATAGTATAAGTAATTAAAAAAAACAAATCCTAAAAATAATAAAACTATATAATAATAATAAAACTTTATAATAATAATAATAATAATATAATATAATATAATGATAAAAAAAATAAAAAAAAAATAAAAAAAAAATAAAAAAAAATATAAAATTGTTAATTATAATAACTACTATTATAACCAAAATATTTGGAATAATAAAACCATTTAAAAAAATAACACACACATACACACACACACACACACACACATATATATATATATACATATATCAATATATACATATATAAACATGTATGTAGACATACATACAATAAAAACAACTTCAAAAATAATAATAACAATTTAAATAGTAATAATAATAAAATGGAAACTTAACAGTTTTAATATTTAAAACACTGGGTGAACACACGGTCACCCGGGCCAAACGTACAGTCACCGCTAACGATGCGATGACCGCGCACCGGCGCGAAACCGCCAACACAAATAAACATGGAAAATTTTAGACCGAGACCAAGAAAAGAGTAGAATAAGGGCATCTGTAGTCGGGGTGTGACAATTCTCCCCACCACAGACACTTTCTGCCCCCAGAAAGTCACCAAGCCAAAAGTCGGTCAAGATTCTAGTCTATTCCCCAACGGAACTAAAGGAACCAAAGATAACTGAGAATCTCGGAATGACCTTACTTTACACAGGTCACACCTGACCGATTCAAGAGAAAACTGAAGTCCGAAGTTGAGGGGAGAACAAAAAGGGGTTCTCCCCACCACAAGAACATAACTAGTTCAAAAATTTAATACTCAAAACATACTACTACAAGGAGGTGGGTTCAGTGTGGGAACTCATAACCGATCCAAACCAACTTCTATAACACGATCAAAACAACACCTCCGTCGAAACGTTGAACCCTCGACTAGAGTCAACAACCTTCAACTCTAGGGGAAACCCACGAAAAGACTTAACCCAGACATCAAGTCGGAAACATGACCCACTTAAATCCACGGAACATAACCACATCCAACAAGAATAACTAAATCGAGGTCAACCCACACAAGGGTCAAACACACTTTTAAGAAGGACACACGATTCAGAATATCACATCCACATGACAAGTCTACTTGGATTATCATAGAACAAGTCCATCATAACTTTATGAAAAAATAACGCATTTACAACTCTGTTGAAACTTTAATAGCAGGAAAACAAATATGAAAAGGTTTTTAATTGTTCCACCTTCGATATGGAAAAAAGAACCTGGACCAAGGCTTCACAACCCTGGGAACTCTTGACTATGCACGACCTCCACCCCGAGACCTGTGGCTGGGGCTCTAATGGCTGAAGCATCTCCTGCCTCACAGTCAGGTACTGACATTCTCCCATCACAGCGTCCTCTTCAAGCGACGCTTCCTGAAAAACTTCTCCAGATGACCTAGACAGCCGCATCGATGACACGTCTTCGGAGGGTTGCGACAAGACGACTTTAAATGCCCGAAACGACCACACTGATAGCATACCATTGAACGATCTGATGAATTGGAAGCTAGGACCAAAGGGGACAACTCCTTAGGAACAGGTATCTCTGGCGTATTTTCCACAACATAGGGGGAACTCTTATGAACAACCGGGGATGCTGGAGTACTAACCAGCTATGCACCAGAAACCAACTCAGCTAAGAAAGCTTCCTCCACCAGCTTCTCAAAACGATTGTCTTTATAAGGGAGGACTCGCTCCTTGATCTCTGGACGAAGACCCCTGGTGAAAAGAGAGGCCTTCATTAGCTCATGCGATGCCAGCTCTGGGGAAAAGGAAATCAGTTCCTTGAAATGGTCAACATATACCTTCATCGTCCATTGGCCTTGTTGAATATTCCCAAGCTATCTTTTTTTCTCCAACTTCACTTCTTCAGGTACAAACCATTGGATGAAAACTGTTTTAAAGACATCCCACGTCATTTCAACTTGCGTTGATGGTGGGGTAACCATCTTCCACTGGTCCAGAGCTGGACCCTCGAACAAATCCATAATTTCATGAACTTTAACATTATCGGGAGTTCCCAACGTTCTAAAGATACACTCCACTTCCTCGAGCCATTTCATTGCCTCTAACGGACCCCGATCACCATGGAGAATAGGCAGAGTCTGAGGGGGACCAAAAACTGGGCATGACTTATCAGAATCCTTAGAGACGTTTCTGGGCGGCATTTCCTGAACGACATATAAAACACAAGGCCAAGAGCAATATCAAATCAATGCATGATTAAAAGTAACATCTTGGTCCAAAACAAACAGCTCAAAACCAAACAATTTCAAACACTACCCAAATTTACCTTTTCAAAATCCCCTTTTTATTTTAGATTTCAAAACCACCGTATTTCAAGACCACTTTACAAAGCCATTTCTACTTTTAAAAACCAATTTAGAAAACAAGGTCAAGCCTTTAATTTCAATTACACACCCAGGTAATCCCATGAACCATTGCACATGTCTTCATCCACTTTCCATTCATACTCGCACCAACACGCATTTTCCATGCATTCTCCCACATGTGAAAACGTTCCTAAAGAGGACCTGAGGTTTCATACCAAACCATTCTTAACCAATTCCAAGCAAACAATAGATTTCCAAATAAAGAGGTTTCAGTTTTAAAACTCATTTCATACATTTAAAGTCTTTTAAAAGAAACCAGCCCAATTTTTCAAAAACCATTTTTCATTTCCAACAACGCACCTACACCGATAAAAATGAAAGCAGTATCCAAATTTGCATCAACCACTGGAGTGACGAACTAGTAGTCAATCTCAACTTTGCGACATGGTAGTGGGTCATGACCCAAGTCAGCATTGACCACTAGGAGAAATTCAAACCGTGTACTTAAACTCCACATGGGTCACTACTCCAGGTGAAATCACGATGTAACGTCGGTTTTTCTCCGTTGTCATCCCTCAATCCAAAACAAACCAGAAGGAGACAAAGACACAATTCCCGGACTACCCCTGGTGACTCGAGGTGTGGAATAGGTGAGGGTTCATGACATCCTTCCCATACCTACCTCTCGAGTCTGGACAGTCCTAATCTCCACCTACCGGACAACCCAAATAACAAGAACCTCCCTCTGATACCAGTTTTTCAAGAACCAGCCCGGGTTGACCCTGAACCGGTCACCCGAGCCGGTCCGTGGCAAGTCTCGAGGGGCGTTCTCGATCCCCCCGGGATGGCAACTAGTGCTGGGCATCAAGGGTAAATAGGTGGGAATGATTTGGCCCAAAAGAAAACCAGAAACAGTAAAAGAATAGAAACTAAACAAAACATAAAAACAAAACTACACAACCAACATACCTCCACATGACCCCACAGGTCACCACCCAATTGAAAACCAACCTCGCTCCAACACTAAGAGATTAACCAAGAAAACCTGTACACAAAGGAACCTACAACTGAAAAGGTAAAAGATAGGCGTGAGTACAAAAAGTACTCAGTAGGTGATCCCAACAACAAATCCCAAAGCACTTCCAGTAAATAAAAAGAATCTATAAATTCCAGGTTTGAACTACAATGTATAAACGTAAGCTTTCATAATGTTTCAATTGAAGATCAAAACACGAGACATTACCCTTATTTTTTTTTCAAAAGTTGAATTCATTTCATTGGTACCGAATTCATTCTAAAAGAGAAAGAAGTGTTACATTTTCAAATTTTATACAAAGGAAAAAATACATCTTTATTTGAAAACCATTTTCACAAAGTATAAAAGTATAATCTGTAAAGAACAACTGAAAGTAAAAAAACAAGAAACATCAAGTAACCATGGGTGATCCTAAACATCCCTAGAAAACCCCTGGACGTACTCGGGTTTAGACTACCTACCGGCATGGTAATCCATAGTAAATAACCAACTGGCCACCCTAACAGCCAACCAGTGGCACGCCCCACAAGGCCTTACCTACCAAGGGGTGACTAACCCATCTAATCGGGGTTAGCCAGCAACCGTCACTCGATTCTCTAAAAGAAGCCCAGGAACCCATGGTGGTTTTAATAATACTGTGTATGTGGGAGTCCCTCGCACACGTGACTCACCTCACCGCACTTACCACCCCCTTACACAAACACCGCTACACGACAACCCTCAAAGGGAAGTCCCTCTGTAGAAATGCCCCATAAGTACGTATATTTATATGTAGTCAGTTCATAATAAATATAGTGCCAACCGGGCAGCCACATCATTTAAATTTAAACCATTTAATATCAAAGCGTTTCCAAAAGATATGACACACGCCATCACATCGAAAAACAGAAAAAACATACTTAGAAACTCATTTAAGGAAAACCAAACGACCACTAAAAAATTCCAAAATCCAGTTTAATGGACAAATTACTTTTCATATATCCATGTTTTCAAGAGATCACCACTTTTTTTAAATGATACACCCGCTATTTCACACACACAAAAATCATTTCAAAACACAGTTCAGTATGACTTGCACATTTCATAAAGTACTCATTCATCAACCATACAAAAAAACCACATAATTAAATCCAAGAAAGATATTTTCTGTGCGATGCAGGAATAAACAGTTTCCAATTTCAGCAAGTCGTCATTCTAGTAATAATTATCTAATACTACTTTAAATTTAATGAAAAATAATGAAATAACAAGGAATAAATAAATTCCTCAATTTAAAGGAAAGTGCAGTGGGTGACCTACCTGAATTGCAGCCTGTTTGCGATAAAGCAACACGTCACACAATTGTGCACTAGAAAACGCAAGCAGGAAAATTTCAATAACGCGAAAATACCTCGTGACACGCTGGAACAAAAGAAAAAAAACTCAAAACACATAAGTACTAATTCAAATGGATAAACAACGCAAAAGCCCACCTCTGCTCGCTATCCAGACATATTGACGTGTCACAACTCAAATGGTCGCACCAGCACATGCAAGATGACGATCGAAGAATCATGGAAAAACCTTACCAACAGGCTGCAACAAATGTAAAACAATTAAAAACACATAAACGCTAAATTAAAATAACTCTAATGAACAAATGGCATAAAACCGCCTTGACATCAAGGCAGGTGAAACAAAGTTAACTGAATTGCTTGCTTTCAGCAGCGGTGCTCGCCGCTCGCCCAAACAAGAACGAGATGTGTGACTGGTCGTGAGGGCGCTAGACGGCGCGACAACGCTGCACGAGGCTGACCGGACGACACGTCGACACCGCGGAAGGCCTGCAGGTTGAGGCGAGCACGACAGGGGTGCGGCGAGTAGGGAAAGACAGGTGCGGCGCAACCGAAGGCGGTCTAGCCGGAAGCGGGATGGCCGGAGCGGGCTGGCCGGAGCAAGCTGGTCGGAGGTGACGTGGCCTGAGAGAGCTCGACCGGAGGCGGCTGGGCCGTAGGGGTGTGGAGGGGTCGCCGAAGCAGGGTGAGGCCGGAGAAGTCACTGGCGCGACTAATGAAGGCCGGGAATGGGGAATGTCCGTCGGACTGGTCGCCGGACAGGAGGTCTCCGCCGGAGCAGGCCCGAGCGGTGCGACGACAGGAAGCCGGTGCAGCCAAAGGAGGCTGGAAACAGGGAAGCCGGGTGCGATGGTTTGGGAGGTCGCCAGACCGGGACAGAGCGGCTGGTGAGGGTGCGGCGAGGCGGAGCGCCGAACGTCGGGGGAGCCGAACAGGGGTGCGGCGAGGCGAAGGGAAGCCGGCAGGTCAGGAGGCCAGGTGTGCGGGAGGAGGTGCGGTGGCCGGACTAGCGGAGGAGGCAGGGGAAAGGCGGGCCGACGGCCGGATTGTGCAGGGAGGAGGAGGAGGTGCACGGGGGTGCAGGCTGGTGGCTGTGGGTGGCCGGAACGGGAGCCGGACGGGGCAGGGGTGGCAGCGATGGAAAGCCGGGGCCGGAGGCTGGATGCGGGCCGCAGGGAGCGGCGGCTGGCCGAGCGCGGGAGCGGGTCGGTGAGGTGGAGGCCGATGAGGCGGCGGACGAAGGAGGGCAGAGACGCGCAGAGGGTGTAGAAGAAGGGAGAGAAGAGAAAAGAGAGAAGAGAGAAGAGAGAAGACATAGGAGGGGGGGGGGTGGCACATGAGGAATAGGGTTAGGGGTAGATTTTATTGTTATAATATATATATATATATATATGTTAAAAAATACTAATAATAATAATAATAATAAAATACTATAATCATAATAATAAAATAAAAATAATATACTAATAATAATATTGAATGATAGTATAAGTAATTAAATATAACAAATACTAAAAATAATAAAACTATATAATAATAATAAAACTTTATAATAATAATAATAATAATATAATATAATATAATGATAAAATAATAAAATAAAACTAAAAATAAAAAATATTTTTTTTAAATTATAATAACTACTATTATAACCAAAATATTTGGAATAAAACCATTTAAAAAAATAACACACACACACACACACATATATATAGACATATATCAATATATACATATATAAACAGGTATGTAGACATTCATACAATAAAAACAACTTCAAAAATAATAATAACAATTTAAATAGTAATAATAATAAAATGTCAACTTAACAGTTTTAATATTTAAAACACTGGGTGAACACACGGTCACCCAGGCCGAATGCACGGTCACCGCTAACGATGCGGTGACCGCGCACCGGCGCGAAACTGCCAACAAAAATAAACATTGAAAATTTCAGATCGAGACAAAGAAAAGAGTAGAATAAGGGAATCTGCAGTCGGGGTGTGACATATAGCATAAAAGAAATTTGTTTCATTTCATAATCATAACGTTTTAAAAACTGCTTTAAAGACATGATCTTTATGTCATTTTAAACCCACGGAAAGTGAACGAAGGTTTCATGTATGTAAATCCCAGAATTTAAAATATAACATTTTGATATATATGTGAATACCCCTATAGAAGAGAGAGCTTTGAGTATTCAATTAATAAAATAAAAGAACTTTAGAAAAAGAGAGGGACATTTTGAGACGGAAATTCTGCAGCATAAAGGCTATGTTATGAGGTTTTAGAAAACATTGAAATGATAGGGGACATGGGTCACCAACTCATAAATGATCCACAAAATAGTAGGGTAATAGGATATAAAGGATTTAAGAACATGGTAATGAAATTTTAAAGACATACCATATTAAATAAAGAACATGAAAGGAAGACAAAAATAAGATTTCTCTTATGAAAATTCAGCAGCCTAACAACATTACTTAAACATCAAAAAAAAAAGAATTGATGAGATCAAATAGGGTCTCTCATCATATGAACATAAAAGATCAGTATGATAGATATAGAGATCATACCCCAACATAATAAAAAGGAACATGAAATACTTGACATGAAAAAGGAGAAAGGTGAAAGAATCCCTTAAAAATTCGGCAGCCTAACGGCGTCACTTAAACATCAACAAAATGAATTGAGGAGATCAAATAGGGTCTCTCATCATATGAACATAAAAGTTCAGTATGATAGATATAGAGATCATACCCCAAAATAATAAAAAGGAACTTGAAAGACTTGACATGAAGGTAGAACTTTGAAAAATGAGAAGGGTGAAAGAATCCCTTAAAAATTCGGCAGCCTAACGACGCCACTTAAACTTTCATAAAACGAAATGATGAGAGAAAGAGGTGGTCTCTAATAATATGAAAATGAAAAGTTCAGTAAGATGAATATAAAATAACATCCTCCAACATAAGAACATGGAGCATAAAATAAATGACATAAAAGAGATTACTTGAAAAGAAAGAGAGAGGTCAGATCCCTTACCTTAAAACGTAACTCTTAAAACTCAATGGTTGAGACCTTGAGGTCTTGGGGGAACCTTGGGAGAACTCCTTGGGAAAAAATGAGACCAGAGCTTCGTTGGGGGAGAGTTGGGAGTCGAATGGATGATAGGATGGCCTGATATTTATAGGGAAAGTGAGGGGACAAGGCATTAATGACCAAGGGACACCTCATTGGTGGTTTTGGCAAAACCATGGGCTTTCCCATGGTATTTTCCCATGGCATTGGCCACATGGAACACCTCATACCTTATCTTACTATTCATAAGTCGAACATATTGATTACATACTTAATACATCATTTAATGATGTCATTAAACACTCGTAACTTATAAACTGTATTTTCACTATTCATCAAAAATTCAAATTTCTCAAAAAAATCCCAAAATTTCACCGTATCCAAATATAGATGCTCTGATTTCAAAAATGAACTCCATTTTATAAAAATAATTTTTTAAATAATTTTTATTTAATTTTTAAATTAATACACTATTCACCAAAAATTCATTTTTTTAGAAAAATCCCCAAAAATTACCTTAACATAATATCGATGCTCTGAGTTCAAAAACTGAAATCCATTTTATAAAAATAATTTTATAAATATTTTTGATTTAATTTTTAATTAAAAAACACTATTCACTCGAAAAAACTAATACTTGTCTAATAATTTATGAATCCATTATTTAACCATTTTATTGAATCTCATTACTTAATCAAGGTGCCTAGATTGTATTAATACTTTATTTAAGTGAGATTACGAATCCATTTGGTCACATTACTAATTCTAAGCATAAAATCACTATTCATAATTTACTATTCATCAAAAATCATGTTGATCTTACTAGACTCTAAATTTCATACTGAACATAATTGTAGAAGACCATTTTTTGAAAATCATTACACATTTTTAATTATTTAAGGTTTACATAAACATTTTTTAAAATATCCTTTTTCTAAAATTCCTCAAAAACATGCATACTATATTTATCTAGACATTTGAAAATTCATAAACTTCATCATAAGAAGAAATCAAAATTTTTTTTAAACAAAGGATTAAACAAGGCAGTTATGGTCTCCTTACATAGCCCCTTATCACACCAGCATAGGACCTAAGTGTAAGGTGTGCTAAGGTGAGATAATCCGAGGGAGGCTCAACCAACATCGCACGAGTAGTAATTTGTATCAGTTTGAACTTCTTGCGAAGGAGATTTCGTTCTAGCTTCACATGATGAAGTTCAGCTTGGGTTTGGTCCAGAGCAAAGCCCAGTGGTGCTACCTCCTTCCCATGTTCAGTTAGATGGGCTTCGATCGGTCCAAGACTACTGGGTGAGGCCATCAAATCTTCTTTCTAAATTAATTAACCAAGATCACTTTTATTTAGAGACAATAATCGAAACGTTTAGTTTCCAGGGGTCATATTGACCAATGGTCATATAACAGTCAAAACCCAACGGTGTCATTTTAATTATACTCATGTTATCAAATGAAATAGTTTTGTTGAGTATAAAAAAATAAAATCACACAAAATTAGGAAACAAGATTTATTCAAAATTTCGGGTCATTACAATCTCCCCCCCTAAGAAATTGCGTCCTCGCAATTTTTAAAATTGGGTTTTGAAATTTCATTGAACGTCCCACATCGGAAAAAGAGTCAGTAACACTATTACTTTAAAATAATGAAAAGGAAGTACAATGGCCACCCGACTTAACCCATACTAGGATTCCATGTAGGAAAACATGTATATAGAAGAAAAAAACAAAGGGTCATGTTCTGAGGGAGAGTGATAGAAAACATGATTAGGAGAAAGTTAACCACGAGAAAATCCGAAACATATGATGTGTGTAAATGATCATTGATTAACTAGTAGGAAACGTAAACCAACAATGTTTTTGTTTTACGTTCCTTTTCATAATTTTGAGGAATTCATTTACTACATAGAACAAAACATAAGGAAATATACCCACCTTCAAGTAGAGTTTCATCCTTTAATAAGTCTCTACCAAAACTAATCTATTCTCCAAATGATGAGAATTCAAAAACACTTGGTCTCATCAAAAGCACCAGAATTGTCATCTAGAGAATCACAAAATCCACAAATGATTAACTATCTATTTCTTCTATATTTAAACATTATCCCAAAAATAGTAAGGTTAAGGTAAAACCACTATTCAAAAAGAAAGAATCCCATAGGAATGGAAACTACTTTTAAATATTCAAAGTTCCATGGTACTACCCAAAGTTCATCATAGACCATTCCATAAATAAAGGTCCTTAAAATTCCTCAAAATAAACCAAACTAAGATTGAAACCCAAATACAAGAAGGATTTGATAACGTAGTCTTCCAAAATAAACATCATTGTTCATCTCCAAACAACATCAACCACTCCTAACATCTTATAACAAAAGTAGCTAACATAAACATATTTTACCCAAGATAGGTTAATCAGTTCCATAAGTAACCTAAATTACTATAAGTCCACCTTAAATTCATCGATTCTTCAAAATATAAGTCAACCTTACTCCTCAATGAAAATACCGTAGTAGTCTATTTACCTCGATCATATAGGGTCCCCAAAATAGTGAACGTATTCCAAAATAATAATCATCTTTTAATCCCCTAATCATCTCTATCATATTAATACAGCAATCATCGCATTTCCTATTTCATTGGTTGTTGGGACATGTTCTTCCATTTCCCACAATTAACTAAGAAGAGAAAGTATAACTAGGGGCTTAAATACTTATCCAATAATCATGAAAAGGAACTTAACGCATATAAGGATAACTTGTAGAAGAAAAGTATACCCTAACTTGTGGTCCCCTAGGTTTCAAACTAGGTTATCCATGATCATATATTCTTATGGGAATATTTATTTTATTTTATCTTTGTTCCTTTAATAATGGTTCATACTAAGATTATGAATTTAGGAGTGTCGTAACCAAGAGTGTAGCAAGGCCCATTGTCGTGTACCAATTCCCGTTTGAGTCTAGCTCAAAGTGGTGTTTTCGGGTTTTACCCCTATGTATGTCTATGCCAGAGCAACCTCTACCTACTCGTATCCAGACATGGATGCATTTGCTTGGCAACCCCTTACTCAATACTCACCAAAATACCAGTAAGATTTCATATATTTAAACTTTTCTGTAGGTTTCTTCCTATAGTTTTCATATCCTAATTTCCACAAATAACTAAACCATCCTTTGATACCAACTATAGCATCTCGCCTTTTTATCACATAAACTTTCATTACATTTTACAAAACCGAGGATCTTTAAGGTTTAGTGTCTTGGAAACCAGGAACGTAAAACATGAAAACATAAAACATTATTCTTAAAAACTTGAACGACTTCTCCTCATGTTCATCCTAGGTTTATTACTGCATCTCATAACATGGGGACATACATCAAAAGAAAGGGTGAGCAGAAGGCCCAGTAAGGAAAACAAGGGGAAACATTTAACATGTGAACATGAGATACATCAATAAAGTCATGAAAAATAAATTTAGGTAATGAGAAATAAATCATGAGGCATATAATAATAAAAATAACATTTTTAATAACTTGAAGATGTGGATACAACATTTAATATTGACAATAATTTCGTTTCACCGAGGTCCATCCCAAGGTGTCATTAAAAATTACCAAGGTTATTCACCAAGGTATCAGTCTAAAAGGTCATCTCTAGAGATTAAGTCTTTACCCAATGCATTGGAGGGCTATCTAGGCGTACACTTGAAATGTATTTATTATCATTTGAGCCACATATATCATCATCAATCATTTCATAAACAACCTATATAGCATAAAAGAAATGGGTTTCATTTCATAATCATGACGTTTTAAAAACTACTTTAAAGACATGATCTTTATGTCACTTTAAACCCACGGAAAGGGAACGCGGGTTTCATGTATGTAAATCCCAGAATTTAAATATATTTGTGAATACCCTTATATAATAGACAGCTTTGATTATTCACTTAATAAAATAAAAGAACTTTAGAAAAAGAGAAGGACATTTTGAGACAGAAATTCTGCAGCATAAAGGCTATGTTACGAGGTTTTAGAAAACATTTAAAAGAGATGGGACATGGTTCACCCACTCATAAATGATCCATAAAACAGTAGGGGAACACAATATAAAGGATTTAAGAACATGGTAATGAAATTTGAAAGACATACCATATGAAATTAAGAACATGAAATGAAGACAAAAATCAGATTTCTCTTATGAAAATTCAGCAGCCTAACAGTGTTACTTAAAAAAAAGAATTGATGTGATAAAATAGGATCCCTCATCATATGAAAATAAAATATCATTATGATAGATATATAAATCATACCCCTACATAATAGAAAGTAACTCGAAATACATGACATGAAAAAGGAGAAAGGTGAAAGAATCCCTTAAAAATTCGGCAGCCTACGATGTCACTTAAACTTCAACAAAATGAATTAATGAGATCAAATAGGGTCTATCATCATATGAACATAAAATTTATGTATGATAGATATATAGATCATACCCCAAGATAATAAAAATAAACTTGAAAGACATGACATGAAGGTAGAACTTTGAAAAATGAGAAGGGTGAAGGAATCCCTTAAAAATTCGGTAGCCTAACGACGCCACTTAAACTTTCATAAAATGAAATGATGAGAGAAAGAGGGGGTCTCTCATCATATTAAAATGAAAAGGGAAGTAATATGAATATAAAAGAACATCCTCCAACATAATAACATGGAGAATAAAAGAAATGACATAAAAGAGATTACTTGAAAAGAAAGAGAGAGGTCAGATCCCTTACCTTAAAACATAACTCTTAAAACTCAAAGGTTGGGACCTTGAGGGCTTGGGATCACCTTGAGAGGAGTCCTTGGGAGTTAATGAGACCGGAGCTTCGTTGGGGGAGAGCTGGGAGTCGAATGGATGAGAGGATGGCTTGGTATTTATAGGGAAAGTGAGGGGACAAGGCATTAATGGCCAAGGGACACCTCATTGGTGGTTTTGGAAAAACCATGGGCTTTCCCATGGTATTTTCCCATGGTATTGGCCACTTGGAACACCTAATACCTTATCTTACTATTCATAAGTCTACCATATTGATAAAATACTTAATAAATCATTTAATGATGTCATTAATCACTCGTAAGTTAAAAACTGTATTTTCACTATTCATTGAAAAATAAAATTTCTCAGAAAAATCACAAAATTTCACCATAACCAAATATAGATGCTCTGATTTTAAAAATGAACTCCATTTTATAAAAATAATTTTCTAAATAATTTTAATTTAATTTTTAATTAAAAAACACTATTCACTCGAAAAAACTAATAATTGACTAATAATTTATGAAACCGTTATTTAACCATTTTATTGAATCTCATTACTTAATCAAGGTGCCTAGATTATATTAATATTTTCTTTAAGTGAGATTACTAATCCATTTCGTCACATTACTAATCCTAAGCATAAAATCAATATTCATAATTTACTATTCATCAAAAATCATGTTGATCTTATTAGACTCTAAATTTCGTACTGAACATAATTGTAGAAGACCATTTTTTGAAAATCATTACACATTTTTAATTATTTAAGGTTTACATAATTTTTTTTAAAATATAATTTTTCTAAAATTCATCAAAAACATGCATACTATATTTATCTGGACATTTGAAAATTCAGAAACTTCATCATAAGAAGAAATCAAAATTTTTATTTAAAACAAAGGATTACATAAGGCAGTTATGGTCTCCTTACATAGCCCCTTATCACACCAGCATAGGACCTAAGTGTAAGGTGTGCTAAGGTGAGAGAATCTGAAGGAGTCTCAGCCAACATTGCATGAGTAGTAATTTCTATTAGTTTGAACTTCTCATGAAGGCGATTCCATTCAAGCTTCACACGATGAAGTTCGGCTTGGGATTGGTCCAGAGCAAAGCTCAGTGGTGCTACCTCCTTCCCAAGTTCTGTTAGATGGGATATGATCGGTCCAAGACTACTACGTGAGGCCATCAAATATTCTTTCTATATTAATTAACCAAGATCACTTGTATTTAGAGACAATAATCGAAACGTTTAGTTTCTAGCGGTCATATTGACCAATGGTCATATAACAGTCAAAACCCAACGATCTCATTTTAATTATACTCATGTTATCAAATGAAATAGTTTTGATGAGAATAAAAAAATAAAATCACACAAAATTAGGAAACAAGATTCATTCAAAATTTTGGGTCGTTACAAACCAAATATGAATTTATTATAAAATAATACTTTATGTTTTTCCTAAAGAGCCCCTTATCCCCCTTATAAAAGGACACCACTTCTAACCACTTCCTCACACCTCTCAGGCCTTTAGGATAATCCAACTGTTGCCCAATTAATCTCCCTACATCCCTATCCTCTACTTAGAAGCCTTACTTTAGGCAGAAGGCACTTCAAGAGTCCTTTTTGGTTCAAACCAATGGGAGTTACCCAAATTAAAGGCAATGATTTCTCTTAGATTCTTTTCTTTTCTTTTACATCTCCAACCCCTAAAATATTCTTATTATTTTTTTTATAACAAAACCTAAAACCTAAATATTCTAGGATATTGTTAATATAATTATTCGAACTACACTTGCACACACCTCCATCTAATGGGTGAAGATCATAATGTTTCTGTGGATGGCAACCAAACACCTCACGAAGCGATGATTGTTCAATTATGTCCTATCACCTCTAATGGTGGCCATTATGATGGAAATATAATTAAATATGATATTAATGATATTTATTTTATATATAAGATTCTGTAATTCCATTTTATATCATACCATTATTCACTTTATGTTTTATATATATATACAATAATTTCATTTGAGGAAGTGCGGACTACCGCCCGCTCAAAGTGATATGACTCGTTCATACCGTACATGGAATGTATAAAGGATGGTGTTAATGAACTCAAGTAACAGATATAAGATATTATATTATACTGGAATAATAATATACCTATGTATCATTTGGTTTTGATTCCATTTAAAATGAAAAATGAAATGGATGTAGCATTCGTGCATACGTACAGATTACCTTCTCCACGAACGCGATGAGATTCATTTCCCCATCATATCCATTAATGTATAATTATCGTTTGATGATTAAAAGTAATTTTTAAGGACTTTATAACATTCTGGATATGAATAAGATACATCCTATCTATAACAAACACGGTTTACGTAACGAAGCATATAAAGGAAAACGAATCAGTTAACACCCGAAATGAAGATAATACAAAAATATTATTAACAAAGAAATATTAAAAGATCATATATGATATCATATTTATGAATATTATTCTTTTATAATTTAATAATAATGATTTAACTATTATAAAGAAGGTTAACATACACACTATCAAGGAAAATTACAAGGTAATGGGTTTTCATCTCACTCCTTATTCCCGTGAGATTCATGCCATATTGCCACTATTACCTTTTGTGTGGTGTATCTTCTGCCTATAATTGTATTCTTTGTGTAATACAGTTTAATTTATGTGTATTTACATATTCATTGTACGATACCTCTTTCATGGGGTGTATGTCTCGTAAGTTACCAAATTGGTAAGGGTTAATTTCCCAATCTCTTTATTATCCGAGGTTGTTTTTATGTAAGTATCTACAGGGACTTGTTTATTATCCATGTTCATGTTTTATGAAAGAGTTTTCAAAGGAATTATTTTTAGGGTCTTTTTACTAAAACATCATTTAAATAATTTTAAATATTTATTCTTCTAAATCTTTCACTTTAATGTCCATGTCTTCAAAATGGGTTTTAAGGATTTATTTATATGGACATGAATGTTTTTAAAATGTTAATTCCTTTCAAAAGATTCAAAGTGGTATGAGACACTTTGATTCAAAAATGTATTTAAATGCCTTCTTTTCTAAATTGTGTGACTTTTAAATGTTTTCATGAAAAAGGGGTATTTCTCTCAAAGGGTTTTACAAATCATTTTCATCTATGTCAAAATTCTTTAATGGATTTTAAACTTGTTTTGAAGTCGATTTATCATAATACAAATCTTCCATATTATGTTGACAGTTTTGTGATATGTTTGACTATGGATGTGTTTTTTTTTATACCATTAATAGTTTATTTAGAATGTATTGACATTTTGTATGCTAGTTTTAATACAAATTTTTATGTTATGTTTAAACCTGTTCATATGAGGAATGCATTGGACATAATAAGTGACGGGTGGAGCCCGATATAGCTCCTCGATGCATCGGTAGGCCTGATAAGACAAACTAGTGTCTTGGAATAAGTCCTTGACAAAATATTATTTTTAGTCTTGGCACGAGGCCTTGGCTATGTGGTCATGATAGTCTGGAATTATGGATTCCATCATTTTGAAAGTGGTTAGTGATATTGCATGAAATTATTTGACTAGTAGAATATCCATGTGAATAAGTAAATGGAATTATTTTATTTTTTCCATATTATGTTGAAGTTCATGTTTAAAAGGATCTTGTTTTAGTTATACATCGCATTAAATGTTTATGATTATTTATTAATGTTTCCGCTATATTGTTATCCTTACTGAACATCTGAGCTCACCACTTTATATGTTTTATTTTTTCCCAGGATTCTAAGAAGTGTATTGTGATTGATATGCAGGGTTAATCCAAGGGAATAATGGCATTCATAAAGGATTATTTATGTTGTTTTTTATTTTATAAAGTGTAATGTAACATTCATGTATGTAATCTATTTTCCAAAACTACTAAACTGATCGGTCCTTCAGGACTTGTTTCCTTGTGATCAAGCCAATGATATGTAATAATGTACCGACTCTGGGTAACTTGGGTCAGGGCGTTATAGTTGGTATCAGAGGAAGTTTAGTAATAAACATGGAAACTAGATTTATATAATCTCTAATTAGAGCACATCACCCTAAGATAGAATTTGAAGATTAGTAGAGAAGAACTTCCAAGAATTTTGATATTGTACAGATTTTGTGAGTTTTTTGAGAAATAAATCCCTGTTTGGATACGAGTAGGTAGAGGTGGCTCTGGCACAGATGTACCTAGGGGAAAATCCCGAAATCACTGCTTTGATCTAGACTCGAACGGGAACTGGTGCACGACAACGGGCCTTGCTGCACTCTTGGTTACAACACTCTTGGGGATATGCTTAGGATAATTCTCATTTTCTTTACAAACCATTATGAAGGACTTATGAGTATATACTAACTCAAAAAAAACATTTTTATGATTATGGATTATATCTATAAACTATTTAATTTATGTT
The DNA here is from genome assembly GCA_963277665.1 of Viscum album. Taxonomy (NCBI): domain Eukaryota; kingdom Viridiplantae; phylum Streptophyta; class Magnoliopsida; order Santalales; family Viscaceae; genus Viscum; species Viscum album. The sequence continues at coordinate 1,074,903,345 of OY728138.1, forward strand.
AAGTGTTTTACAAGTTCGGGATTAGGTATTGCTATTCAAAAACTAATCTAGTGTATGTCATTGTTTAGAAATGGTGCCCAGTAAAAGGAATGAGAAATCCATAAATACACATGATCCAAAGAGTAAGAAGGATCATATCTTTCATGGTACTAAGCCATAATTTAGAAGGGAAATAGTCTCCCACGTATTATCATCATATGAAGAAATAGTATCATGTTTTGATAAGATAAGTAAATAATTCTCAGAGTCCCATGGCTTTGAAGGGAAGCCAGAGAAGAAAAGGATGGTAGGGAGAAGGACAGATAAAGGAAATAAGGTAAATAAGGATTTTACCATATGTGATAACTGTGGAAATAATCACCTTGGAAAATTATTGAAGTGAATGGGAGTATGTTATAAGTGTGGAGAAAAAGGACACCAAGTACGTGACTGCATGGGTAAGAAAAAGGTTTCAAATGTACAATGCTTCATCTGCAAAGATTTTGGACACTACGTGAACTAATGCCCCAGTCATCAGACTATGTCTCAAATGATTCTATTGGATAATAATAAAGTTATGATACTATCATAGATGAAGAGGAATGACAAGTGTTATTATATTTTTATTTTGTAATTATTTCATTGAAGTGTGGTATCAATGATGTACTGGAAATAAATAAGGATTGTACTGCAGTACTATTTCATTGAGGATTTGAGATTTTATGGTACTAAGAGAAGTGAATCTACAACGAGTTAAAATTTTTGGAAATTACATGGTTGAAGGAAAGATAAACCTTAATATGGTCCTAATATTGAGGTATTGATTTTGGAATAAGATATGGTTGATTTTGGGTAAATTATATTAGATATTCTTGACTGCCTTGAAACTTATTAAAGATTTGTATATTCCATCATTGTTGGAGTTTAAAACATTTTTGGATAGATGAAGTATATCCAGTATTCTATAAGGAATAAGGGAGCATGAATGTAATCAGAAATGTTTTATGGTAATTCAGAATGTTTCAGTGTTTTAAAAGAATACATGAAAAAGGTATTAACATGCTATTACCAGGTAAAAAGGATTTACATTATGTTTAACTTTCATATAAATTTCAGACTGAGAGTTTAAAGAGGTATTTTGGATAAGTCTAAAGGTTGGAATGGATTAAGTTTGAAAGGTTATTTTTTGATTTTTATAAAAGGACAACACACAGACCGTGTGACGACCCGTCACATCTGACAACGCTGCGGGAATTGAACCCACAACCATACTACAATTTAGATTTATTTCCTACCACTGGACTATGTGAAGTTCCTGGATGGTTTAAGGTAGTTTCTTTTTTAAAAGGTCTAATATGTGAATTATAAATTCAATATATTTGGAACCCTATACGATTTGGATAAATAGAGTATTTTTGAGCTGTATTATGTTTTGGGGTGAAAGATGAATTTGTGGTAGAAATTTATTAATGGATAAAACTCTAATTATAAAGTAAGTATATCTCTTTATGATCTTATCAAACCTCATAAATAAATTCCTCCACATTAAGAAAATAAAATTAGAGAAAAAATGTTGTCCTAGATGGTACCATAGATCATCACAAATTTATGGCTTTGGGATTATTGGCCTTTCCATAGCCATGTTATCTACCACTCTCCATCATATATTAATGGTTATATTTCTCTTACATATCCATATTTTCCTACATGGAACCCTAGTATGTGTTATTTTCGGTAACCTTCATACTTACCACTCTTTATTTTCAATAGAGGCCTCATTAATCCCTTTTTTGATGTGGGATTTCAACTAAGATATTTTGAAATGTCAACCCCAAGTTTCCAATACCGAGCATAAATTGCGAGGATGCAATTTATTGAAGGAGGGGAGAATGTAACACCCCATGCTTCCACGGTATTCTTCTCTTTGAATAATACAGTAGCGTGTGTCGTACGCAACTTCGAGTTCTGACACACACCACAACCAATCAAAGTAGCCGTTATGAATAGTAATACCCACTTTTTGAAATTTTATAAATTCTATCACTCAAAATGGACTTCATTTTTGGAATCGGAATATCAAAATTAGCCAAGGGTTAAATTTTGGTACTTTTCGGATAATTTCATATTTTGATGAATAGTGAACATTACTAAATTTTAATTAAAAACAACTTTGTAAATAAAAATAATTAATAGTGATAAATAATTAATTTGAGTGGTTTTAAATTATATTTAGAATATATTTTTACCATTTAATCCAATTTTGGTCATTGGACATAATTTCACATTTAAACCGGACATAAACAAGTGTCAATATTTTGATAGTTATTGTTTCTTAAAAACAAGCATTTTGTTTTAACAGTGGGAATTAATTTTAAATTAATAAATGAAAATTCTATGTTTTGAATTTGGTAAAATACACTTCATTATTAAATTCCTAATATCAAAATTAGCTTATGGTAAATTTTTGGTATTTTTCTGAAAACATTCAATTTTGGATGAATAGTGAAAAACACTGAGTTACTATTAAAAATCGGTTTTTTATTTAAATAAATATTTATATTATTTAAATTTATTTGAGGTCAAAATAGATTAATAATACTTATATAATTTTAATGTAATTCATTGGAGTCAGTTTATAATAATTTTAGATATATAAAAATTTTATTGAACTTTTTCACCGTCTTTTACCCACCTCCTAGTAGAATTTGTCAATTCACATAAAACATAATTTTACCTCTTCTGTGAGTGGAATTTCGAAAATACGAGAGACACGGTTAATATCAAGGAGAAAAATTTTGTTCAATAAGATAAAAATAATTTTTGGTGAATAGTAAATTTTTTCTTTTATTTACCACTGTAAAAAGTAAATATGGTAATTAAGGGTAAAAATGATATTATTATTTCCCAAACACATGTCCTAATTCTATTTGATAATTTTAATTCGAACAAAAACAACCTTAGGAATAAAATATGACCCTTTAGGTCCCCGTGGATTAGATTAGGACATTTATTATTATTTAATTCAAAGAAGAGTTAAAAGAGTTAAAATTAAAGTTTAATAACTAAAACTTTTTTCATATAGGGTTATACATAAGATAAATTCGATTATAAATATTAATTAGAAATCTAAAAAGATTTCCTACATAATGGTATTTTAATTATAATATTTATACATTAAATAATAAAATTTATTTATGACACAATGATGATTCATTAATTACCTTATTAATGAAAGAATCAAATAAATGGTAAAATAAATATTAAAATAAATATAATTTCAAAGTTTTTATGACATACAAGAATTTTATAGGTGACTATGACATGTTAGGGATGATTCAATGTATGTTTTTTTAAGTAATAAATTTTTTATGACTTTCAAAAAAACAAAATAACAAATAGTGTCAAAATTGACAGAAAAGAGTTATTAAAACAAATATTATATTATTAATTGATATTAAATTCCTAAAAATCTAAGGTTAGGCCAAAGGACTTTTATCATGATAGGTGTATAATTAATGGACCACTTGGGGGTATCTTGGAGGTATATAGTAAGTTTATTAACTATATAATATAAAAATACAAAGTGACATGGTAAGTGTCAAACTAATTAACCAAGAGTTAAAACTAAACGATAAGGTAAATATAGTGACACAAACCTGTCTAGAATCTATTGGTTGAAAGGATTTCTACCCATAACCACCTTAGTCTTTCAATAATCCACTTTGGATCCATTAGAAACCGAATATGAATTTATTATAAAAAAATACTTTAAGTTTTCCCAAAAGAGCCCCTCCTCCCCCTTATAAAAGGACACCACTTCTAACCAATTCCTCACACCTCTCAGCCCTTTTGGATCATCAAACCACTACCCAAGTAATCTCCCTACATCCCTATCCTCCTCTTAGAAGACATACCTTAGGCAAAATGCACTTCAAGAGTCTTTTCTGGTTGAAACCAAAGGGAGTTACCCAAATTGAAGGTAATGATTTCTCTTAGCTTCTTTTCTTTTATTTTACTTCTTCAACCCCTAAAATCTTCTTATTATTTTCTTTTGTAACAAAAACAGTATCTTAAATATACTAGGATATTTTTAATATATGTATTTGAACTACACTTACACACACCTCCATCTAATGGGTGATGATCATAATGTTTCTGTGGATGGAAACCAAACGCCTCACGAAGCAATGATTGTTCAATTATCTCCTATAACCTCTAATGGTGGCCATTATGATTAAAATATAATTAAATATGATATTTATGTTTTTTATTTTATATATAATCTTCTGTAATTCCATTTTATATCATAACATTAGTCATTTCATGTTGTATATATACACGATATTTTCATTTGAGGAAGTGCGGACTACCGCCAATGTGACATGACTCATTCATACCATATATGGAATGTATAAAGGATGGTGTTAATGAACTAAAGTAACACATATAAGATATTATATTATACTGGAATAATAATATACCTGTGTATCATTTGGTTTTTATTCCTTTTAAAATGAAAAATGAAATGGAAGTTGCGTTTATGTGTATGTACGGATTGCCGTCTCCACGAACGTGATGAGATTCATTTCCCCATCATATCCATTAAAGTATAATTATCGCTTGATTATTAAAGGTAATTTTAAAGAACTTGATATCATTCTGGATATGAATAAGATACAACCTATCCATAACAAACACGGCTTACATAAAAAAGCATATAAATAAAAACTAATCAGTTAACACCCAAAACGACGATAATACTAAAATATTATTAACAAAGAAATATTAAAAGATCATATATGATATCATATTTATGAATATGATTCTTGTATAATTTAATAACAATTATTTAACTATTATACAGGAGGTTAACATACACACTATCAAGGAAAAGTACAAGGTAAGAGGTTTTCATCTCACTCCTTATTCCCCTGAGATTCATGACATATTGCGACTATTAACTTTTTTGTGGTATATGTACTGCATATAATTGTATTATTTTTGTAATACACTTTAATTTATGAGTATTTACATATTCATTGTATGATACCTCTTTCATGTGGTGTATTTCTCGTAAGTTACCAAATTGGTAAGGGTAAATTTCACAATCTCTTTATTATCTGAGGTTGTTTTTATGTAAGTATCTACTGGGACATATTTGTTATCCATGTTCATGTTTTATGAAAGAGTTTTCAAAGGAATTATTTTTAGTGACTTATTTACTAAAACCTTATTTCAAATGTTTTAAATATTAATTATTCTAAATCTTTCTCTTTAATGTCCATGTCTTCAAAATGGTTTTTAAGGATTTATTTTTATGGACATGAATGTTTTTAAAATGTTAATTCCATTCAAAAGTTTCAAAGTGGTATGGGACACTTTGATTCAAAAATGTCTTTAAATGTCTTCTTTTCTAAATTGTGTGACTTTTAAATGTTTTCATAAAAAAGGAATATTTCTCTCAAAGAGTTTTACAAATCATTTTCATCTATGTCAAAATTATTTAATGGATTTTAAACTTGTTTTGAAGTCGATTTATCATGATACAAATCTTCCATATTATGTTGAAGGTTTTGCGATATGTTTGACAGTGGATGTGTTGTTTTTATACCATTCATAGTTTAGGGAGAAAGTATTGACATTTCGTTTGCTAATTTTAATACGAATGTTTTTGTTATGTTTAAACCTGTTCATATGAGGAATGCATTAGACATAATAAGTAACGGTTGGAGCCTTCTATAGATCCTCGATGCATCGGTCGGTCTGATGAGATAAACTAGTGTCTTGGCACGAGGCCTGGACAAAATATTATTTGTAGTCTTGGCACGAGGCCTTGGCTATGTGGTTATGATAGTCTGGCGTTATGCATTCCATCATTATGAAAGTGGTTAGTGATATTGCGTGCGATTATTCGACTAGTAGAATATCCATGTGAATAAGTAAATGAAATTATTTTATTTTTGTCATATTATGTTGAATTTCAAGTTCAAAAGGATTTTGTTTTAGTTATACATTTCCTTAAATGTTTATGATTATTTATTAATGTTTACGCTATATTGTTATCCTTAGTGAGCATCTGAGCTCACTCCTTTCTATGTTTTATTTTTTCTCAGGATTCCAAGAAGTGTATTGTGATTGATATGCAGGGTTAATCCAAGGGAATAATGGAATTCATAAAGGATTATTTATATTGTTTTGTATGTTATAAAGTGTAATGTAACATTCATGTATGTAATATATTTTCCAAGACTTGTTAAACCGATTGGTCCTTTGGGACTTGTTTCCTTGTGATCATGCAAATGTTATTTAATAATGCACTAACTCTGGGTAACTGGGGTCGAGGCATTACAATATATATATATATATATATATATATATATCTCAACTCACAGGTTTATGAGGCTAACCATCTGAATTTTCCATAAGAATGCATTTATAGGGGAGGATTAGGTCACTGCTCCAAAAAGTAAACGTTTTAAAATAATAAAATAAATCAATAGTTTATTTTATTCCTTCTAAAGTGCTTCCCTTTTTAAAACGCCCAAAATTAAACTTCACAACTGACCTGCGCTGGTCGAGGTTAGAACCATTCTTTGGTAAAGTCATCGTCCTGGATGCAATGGTGCCCTCATATTTTTAATCCGGGCACCCGTTTGGTAACTACCACAACCGCGCGTGAGTGCCAACTCACTTAACTTAAAAAAAGTTCAAACAACCATTTCAGGCTCACTGGCCCCAGGAATGATGTGTCGTCTTCGTGCCCAGCCTCAAAAAAATTCCATATAATATTTAAAATAATACACAGAAAACCCGAGACATTACATAAACATCTAGTTTAATGTCATACATTGATGAAATTGGGTAGGTAGTTTAATTTTTTATGGGTAGGATGGTGAATTGTAGAGTTTAAGATCATGTGATCAAGATGCATCTCATATTTTAATGTTATGTGACAAATATATTTCACATAGTTTAATGTCATACATCCTAGACCAAGAAAAACAATTTATAGTCATGTTGCAGTGACTAATGATTATTATTTTAAGGTCATAATGTTTGGACCTGGAAGAGGGAACCTCAAGAGATAAATGTGTGGCATGATAGGAACAAACCGATGTGAATGAGGTTGAAGGAGTCATGCCTCACACAACACACTCCTTGGGAAGCAATGCACACAAACTATAAAGTCATAATGCTGGGATTTTGATTCCATGCATCATGAAAAAATTGGTAAATTTCAGGTGAATACTCTTAATCCCACATGATCATTGCATGGTTGTGAGAAACAAGGAGTGATGATGGAATTTCTTGAACCTATTCTAGTATACAATAGGAATTGGATAGAGCTAGGATTGAGAATGTACCAATGACCAACTTTCTTGGTTGACATGTGAATATGCACAAAGGGTGACACCAAGGGTGTTGTAATTCCATAAAGAAAAAAAGGAGGTTAAAAAAAGGTAAATCAATACTTTTAGGGTTCAGATAATGGGTGAAAAAAAGGGTTGGATCAACTGTTGACCATATTAGAAACATGTGGACTACTTCTGCATCAGTCGTGAATGGGGGGAGAAGATGTAAAATTGGCTGTTGACAATGTTGGAAACATGGGATCCACATTTGTTACCAATTATCCATCAAGGTATTATCCCCAAATTGCAGGTGAGCCTTGGCTTGAAACTATTTCTATTAGGGGTCCTATTTTGGATTTGAATGATAATGGAAACATTAACCAAGAAGGACTAGAAGTGTGGAAATAGATTGAGGGAATTTAAATCTGGGGTCCAATTCCCAAGGTTCCATGCCGTGGTGCATTTGAGAATATCTATTTTGTGTATCAAAAAGTAGGGTCGAACCTTCTTGGAAGTATATTATCACATAATCTCACTTTAGGATGAATCCCGGGTTTTTTCTGAGGTAACATGTTCATCTCTAAATTCTCACAAGGCATACTTATGTGATTCAAGGAAATGCTGCAGTTTAACATCATTCACTAAGAATGTTTCTTCCCTATATCATTCTATAAGGGAATCCAGTCCCATTGATAGGCCTTGTTAATTAAATTGTAAAATATCTAGAAGAGTTCCAATGAGAAATTGTAGTGTGATAATACCACATATAATATTTGGTCTTCTTGTAAATTTGTAGCTATGCCCGAGGAAAAAATTTATATGCATCACTATGTATCCCATGAGGATTGTAATTAAGCCACACATAGTTTAACTTGCCTAGAACCACTACCGGTTGAAAGTCAGGTGGATGAGGCCTGGCTTTAGATGGATGTGACCGATCACAGTGTGGCTATGGATATTTTTTTAGGAAGTTAGCACAGTCAGCTATGGTGGTATGTCTGATGAAGAAGGTTGGTAGGACTGTGCCTACTATGTTCTTCACAACACATAATTCTTGGACTCGGTAACATGATCTACCTGGCTCATATCATTAGCCAAAGAATTCTGGCGGTTTTCATTTCCCTGATATTCTATTTGGTAGCATTTAAAAAATGAACTTTTGGGTGGAGGTTGGATGATACTAATTATCATTGAGGACAATGAATGGATCTAACAATGTGATGGTGTTCACAGAGGTATGAACCTACTCATTATCAAAGGAATCTTCCAATTTTGTGTGAACCCCAGGTGTGATTCCCATATCTGGAGGCATGAAATCAAAAAGATTACGAGATGGATTTAGAATAGTTTTGGCACTCTAATTTCATTTTTTTATTGTAACCTACTCTTATGAGATGTAGAAGTCTAGGAGGGGATGCCGAAATAGTAACAGGGGAAGGAGCACCGACTTTAAGAAGTTCAGGTAGACCTATATGTGAAAGATTGATTCCATGTTCATGAGTGACTACCCTGATGGACAACCAATTATCATTCCTCTAAGTCCCATGGTTGTAAAATCACTTCCATACACTATAACCCTCATTTTTTTCTAGATCAGTTGAGATATATATTAATTGTGTCAAAACATTTCCCAGTCAGAATTAACAATTATCCACCTAGTACTATATTTATTCCCTGAACACATAAAATTATTTGATGTTATGTCAATGATTATGTGGTAAAGAGAATGATCATGGTTGTCAGTGCATTAAGCTTCATGGGGCCTCATGTTTTCTAAAAACATGATAATTAATTACTCCAAAGCATTGATGAAATAACTGGGGACATTTTCATCCATGGAGGAATAATTTTGGTACTTCATTTCCAATAAGGGTACCCTAGGAACTGAGCCCCAGTATAGGGATGGATCTTGACAAGGGGTTGGAGCCACGTTATCTCATCCAGGTTGTTGTGTTTGGTGAGGTGGTTCCTTTTGATTCAATACTACCAAGGATTATCATGATGAGCCCACTGCACTTAGTGGGGTTCTTTTGGTGGGGGGGGGGGGGGGACCTACATGCTCATCAGTCCCCACCTATAGTATAACGATAGTCTCTGTATTGGTGAATCTTATTATTTGAGCTGGAAGAGTTAATGGATGTGTCTTATTATCTTATTGCATGATTTTCTCAAAACCTGAGGTCATGTTAGAGAAATTTGTAAACTAACCTAGAAATTTCTAATTGATTAGGGTTGGGATATGGTCATTCTTAACATCCCCCCTGCAAATTTTTAGTATCATCTCTTGAAGCATTCATATATCGAGTGTATAAGATAGGAATTTACACTAGGAAACAAAGTCTGCGACATGCTTATCAAGAAATTATTTTCACATGAATATGCTGGAAATGCTTGTATTGAACGTGGTGGGTCTAAATTGGTATAAGAACCCCATGTGTAATTATTTCCAAGATGCAATAGAACCTGATTGTAAACTGGATATGCCAAAGGAATGCAGGTCCTTCCAATGTCTGGAAGAAACATTGGATCATTATGGCCTCCTCTTACTCTAGGGTCCCAAAAATGGTTCCACTCCTTAAGATGAAGTGGGCCAAATGGTCCAATGGGTCACCCATATCATTAAACATGTCGAAGATAAGGTTCTCAAAATTTTGGGGTTTTGGAATGTTTTCCACTCTAGATATGGCTTTCCACTATGTGGGATCCCCACCTTCCATGTCTCTAGGGATTTATGGTGAGTGGGGAGAGAATCTATAAAATCATCTTGGAGAGAATTTATATGTTGATTATGATTTCTAATAACCAATTTATAGAGATGATATGTAACTAATTATGCAGTCTTGGTGACTCATGTAGTATCATGATATGGGTCATGAGGAATGAGATCATGCTGCTTAGGGTGGATTCGATGACTCAAATCATGACCACATTCCATACACTCCCACCCTTAATATGCCAATATGAACGGGATCACCAGACTAAACTAGGATAAATTTTATGGGGAGAACTTGTGGCTTCCCCAGTGGATGAGAAAAGGGATCCTATCGAGGAGAATCCAATTTCGGGTACTACTCCGCAAGGAGTTCATCGATAGTCCTTTTTTGATATGTGACCTACTAGAGAAAGGGGAAACACATGAGATAAACCTCTATTTTTGGATTAATCTCTGGAATATTAGAGGTTTGGTGTCCCATCCTAATATTTACCTTTATTGAGGTGTCTAATGGTGGGTAGTATCTCATTGGGGTCGCCAAGTCCAAGTGCATACCTTTATAGGTGAGTGTGAACATCTATATGAGGGTTTACCTGATATTGTGCTATCAATAGCCCTAGATTTACATGTGGTGAAATTCATCTTATAAGATTTTGATCATCACTATGAGTCTCTTAACACATCTATGTTAGAGGGTCTAGTGGTGTTTGGCGAACGGCGGTTGCTGAGAAACTAGGAGTGTTGCCGACATAAACATTTGGCACTGGTGATCAATGTCATCGAGGTTATTCCATATTATTATATATACCAAATTATTGTAATGGAGGTGATTAATCATTTTCCATATGGTCAATGAAAACACACAACCTGGCCCAGGTAGAGGGACTCCGAGATATCAAAGTTGGATGTTTCATTTGACTGGAACATCACAAATAACTCATCGATAGCCAGTCTTCAATCAACATTCAATCTCCGAAGAAGGGTAATATTCTTGGTAGGCCCCAACTTCATTTACTATTTTTTGAGGGATTGAAAGTGGAATATATGTGGATAGGTTTAGTGTTTGGTAGGTTTGTTGGAGGATTCGTTGTGTGAGTTGATTGTTGGTTATATGTTGGATCATCTCTTGAGGTAGGTGACCACCACATTATCATATCCATGTTGGAATGTATTAACACCACACCATCATGTGTGGTGTAGGTTGTGGTCATTGGTGGATTGACTATATGCTCATCATTTATATATTTCTTTAATAGTTCATTGGGATCATGGGTATAGGAGGAGATAGCAACAGGTGATGATAGAGGCAGCTACACGATGATTCCCTAGAATGGGGAAAAATCTTTCTCCTTCTTCAAGTACCTACAGAGGGATTTAGGGATCCTATGGGATTCACTTTCCAAGATTTATAATGTCACATATCAGATTCTTTCACTATACTATAGTTTTCAGGGTTGAGTATCTATTAGAGAGTCATATTCATCCATAGAATCTGAAAGGACGATGAGGTTGACAAGAACAAAGAACATACTAGGATTTAAATGGAAATGAAAATTGTTCACCCTTATACCCCATTACATCTCTTAGAGGTTGGGTATTTCTTTAGAATGGTATGTACCTCTACGTTGGTGGGTTGTTCCATGAGGATGTTCTTAATTCTTGTTGAAATGGACATGGGGTGGATCTCTCTTTTGAGGAGTAGTTAAAAGGAGAAGGCCTCCATAATTTTTGTCGAATGTGTGGATAGGAACTCCTCTAGGGTTTCAGATGGTGCATAGTAGACCCCCCATGTTACATATAATCATTATGGTTCAGACCATGTTGACTTTTGGTGGCACTAGTGAATGAAAAAGTCCACTCAGCTTACATGCTACATGGCCGAGGTCACAATCCCAGCTGAATTACTACAAGTCCTTATTAAGTGGTGGATGAGACCTAGTAGAATGATTTGGTAGTGGCATGATCCACAAAAACTATATAAGATCATTCCCCTTGATAGGTATTCTCCTGAGTGTGTGCCAGATGTTGCCGTCAGGTGGTCCCAACTAAGGATGGTGGAGCATAGGTATGATCCATCAGCTCTCCAACCTGACGGACAGACCACTGATGGCATTTCTAGGGCCAAGTGGGATCCCTACTTGGAGGATCCAAAGTTAAAGTCATATCTACAATGACCCATGAATCCCCTAACTATTCGGTATAGGGGAATGTGTCATAAGTCCTATCTGGAGAGAGGCTTTAAAAGTGATTCCCTATTGGAGTGGGGAGCATAAGCTCCCTATGCATCCCATGTGGTTGGTGGTGTCAGTGAGTCACTAAATCCAAGTCCTAGAGATCCATTTCCCTTGTGGGAATGACCCAATATGGCTCACACTGAAACACAAGGGTTTCCATTACCCTCCTATGGATGATCTATGAGAGTGAGATAGGGAGTGGGTACCCAGTTTCTATAGTCATCGGGGAAGTTTCTGTGAAGGTGGAGTCATATAGGATTGTTGAATTAACATTTCTCTTGACCCTACATCTATGGGAATTGGGTTTTTAGTCTCTTGAAAATGGGGCCCTCAAAATTAGGTGGATTCATCAATTATTATGGATATATGTAAAGAAATTCCCAATTCTGCGACATCACCCAATATTCCTTGGATGGAGAGAAAGATTCATGCTGACAATGTCATAGACCGAAACTCCCAATGTTTAACAACCCCAATTGCTGGTGATTTCCATGTTTTCTCCACAATTATCATTGTGGGTCTCAGTTCTGGATAGAAATACTTGGTGACATTCTATTCTACTGATGTTTTGAATTCTAATAGTCCTCATGATTAGGAGAATATTTTATCAACAGGCTCACCGTTTCTATTTTTTAACACTATCATTAGGGTTCCACTAGCGTGTTAATGTTCACTGGTGTTCTTGTTACACTACATTCCTTCTTTACAAAGGTGAATTGATTTAATAACTTTCAACAAAGACGTATACTCTTTAATATAAATTGGGTAATGGGAATTCAGTTCCTCCTTCCATGGATTCCTCCTTGGAAAATGTCACCTACTCTAGGTCTCCCACATAGTGTTTAAGTAATGTTCTTGGAACTCATTCACAGTGTCATATCTTTATGGAAACTAGATAATTAAAATTTTCTGTCTTGAAATTGTTTTTATCTATACAGGGAAGCAACATTTAGTCAGAAGTGTAGTCACATTGATTTTCACTAGCATGTCTGTAATAAAGGAACAATGGTCACCAATATTCTTCCTCATAGGATTCAATCCCATGGAGGCATCTTAGGTGTAGAACATAAGGAATCCCATATTTATCACAAAGTATCAAACATTGAATATTTATATCTTCTAAATATTTTAACTCAAGAACCCAATGTTTTCCATGTGGTTTCTGACTTAATGGTTTTATATCTTCCATGGATTTAACAATAGGAATACCTTGTTTTTTCTGAGGTAGCTAACTCCATAAGTGCATATCTACCAAGGATTTCACCTCAATAAACCCATGTTTTTTAGGAAGTATGTATTTGGGGTCACAAGTTTAACATCTTGTGGAGATGGATTTGAATGCCCTGTAGAAATGATTCGGGTCATGATTTGAACTTCTTGTGGCAATGAAGTTGATTGATATTGACATCCTATGGAGGGGTATCAAAGAAGAGTGTCCTTAGGAGGGAGAATCTCATACCTGGATGTTTTCTAATGGATGAATCTTAATGCCCTATAGACGAGGTCCTATGAGGTGTGTCCTGTAAAATTTATATGTCACACCATGAAGGTTGATTGGAACACACCATGGGGGGATTAGGGAGTCATGACCCAAGGAGGGATCACATAGAATTTTTACAGAATGATGGATCAGAACTCCCCATGGAGGTAGATCAAGGTGGTGTGTCCTTTAATGGGATGATGTCACATGATAAAGGATGATCAGAACACCCATTAGGGAAGATTAGAGAAGTAATTCCATATAAAGGATCTCTTGAGTACCCCCTTGGTTATGATTGAAACTCAAAGATTCATCCTACATAACCTATGCAATATATAAGGATCAAAAACCACATAGTTTGATGTTGTAGTTTAAGGTCATGTCACAGAACAGATCCATGTAGTTTGATGTCATTCGTAAGGATGCCTGCATCGCAATGGAAGCGTGGATGAGGGATGGTCTTGGGATTATGCTTTAAATATTACCTTTACAATATGATTTATCTTTGTTTTAATTGGTTCGGGGATTTAGAATTGAATATTCTTGAGGGACGTATAAGAGATATGGTCTCCTATATGAGGGGATTGATATTACCAGGGTTATGGCCTAGAGAAAATCAAGATTGATTCGGATGTTAGTTTTCGACCACGAGGAGGATTCCAACATATCCTTGTTAGTGGGGAAACAAATCCCACATCATTTGTAATGTTTTGGAGATTACACCTAAGGTGGACCATGGAAGGGGAGCAAGTTGTCAGGGCATACATGTAGGAGCGGCCCATAGGAGGATACAATTGGGACAAATATGTGAGAGCATCCCATTGAAGTGGAGGATGAGTGGGTGTCATGATAACTACTATCCTCTAAGCCCACATGAGTCATTATTAGTGTGTAAAACAAGAGGAAACAATATATCTAAATATCAAGTCACAAAATAAGTGCCAAAGAGAGATGTTATTATGCATATGCATTGACGCTTCCCTGGGAGGATTTCATTCCATGTGAGTAGGATCTGATTCCATGTGAGGAGAACCGATACATTTTTATGGTAGGTAGTGTGGATACCATCCCATACCACTCAGACATTGAGCATCATGTGCTTATTTTATAGGGTATGGCCATATTTTAACCTCAATTGTTGAGGATGTCTAGTCTAGGTAGTTATAATTCTTTCATCTCATATGTGGAGGACTCACACTTTACCCTTGGGATTACATAATCCACACTTATACATTTTTGGGTGTATCATAGATTTTAAATTTATAGGTTTTAATGATAGGGAGGAGTTGCCAATAATGAAGTCTAGTTAGAGACCCCATGCTTTGAGGCAACCAGGGTTAGAGTACCCTTGACTAGAAGTAGGAGTTGTTGAGGAATAAGGGACATTAGGTAGGGGACTCAAAAGTTGTGGGTAATTTTCGGAGGGTTATCTGCATTAATATCATGATAAATGGGCTGTATCATAGGATTAGGATATTATGGAAAATGGGGAGGCACACACAAGATTGAATGTTGCGCATAATGACAGGGTTTTGCGTAAGTTGGAGTTTTGTGAACACCAAACATGGGATGAAAGTGACAATGAGTTGATCACTCAACAATGGAATATGGGACTGTAGGTGGTGTATTGCACATGACTATATACCTTGGGTGATCTATTCATCTCAATGTTGTATAATATCGGTCTTACGCATAGTAGAACGATTTTTTTTTGAGAGTCACCCTGAAGAAGGGGGTGAGATTCTATTTAAATCTACAGTGATGGGAGTTCAAGATTCGGGATTGGGAAAGGGACTTATGTAAACCATCTTCATTGGTTTCTGTAGCTTTCTAAAGAAGGAAATGGTTTCACGTCACACTTGGAATTAAATTATATTACCTATGGATTGGGTTTAACTACAATAATTTTATAATTTCTCCACACTTATATAGACATGGTTTAAAAAAATCATTTATAAATCCTATTATATCATCACGATTTTTAAAAAATAGTGGCCTTTTCCACATAATTTCAACCTCCCTCGCAGTTTTCCTCTCTCACTGACCGACTCGCCTCAAAACCCTTCTCCTCTTCCTCACTGGATTTTCCTCGCGGACTCTTCCTCACGACTTTCGTTCGATCATTGTCTGACCTTCGTCCTCGCCCGATGGTGCCACCCAACCTACCACAATCCTCATCTGACGATGTGGCCACCCAACCTCTATACGATTATCCTCTGATGACGCGACTGTCCAACCTCGAGACAATCCTCCTCCAATGATTCCACCACCCAACCTCAGGACGATCCTCCTCTAACAACGTGACCACCCAACCTCCATGTTATCCTCTTCTTCTAAGAAGGCTCCAAATCCTCCTCAGCCTTCAAGCCACCCTCCTCTTAGACTCACCAATGTGTAATGTCTTTTCATTATTCACACATTCTAGGCACCCCTCTTATTCTCACCAGTGGGCGGTCCATGAATCACATCTTGTGAGTGGCCTACGGAAGGGTGTGTTAGGGTTTTTTTCTGTTTCCTCAAATAATTACACAATTTATGTTGTTGTGTTTTCAATTATCATTGATTTTATCTAATTCATAAGTGCATACATATGAACCAGGATAGTTCTAATTCCTCACATGGCCTGTGATTTTTTCCATCGAGAAGGGTTTCTTTGAATTCA
The DNA here is from genome assembly GCA_963277665.1 of Viscum album. Taxonomy (NCBI): domain Eukaryota; kingdom Viridiplantae; phylum Streptophyta; class Magnoliopsida; order Santalales; family Viscaceae; genus Viscum; species Viscum album. Next base: position 1,074,919,765 of record OY728138.1, read on the forward strand.
AATCTACAACCTATTCAATTTTCATTGGGTAAGATTCATTTATTTCAATTTATTTTCTTCTTAATTATTATATTTTTCTTTGATATAGTTTATTTGTTTTCAACTACTACATTAGGTATGATTTTTTGATTTTTTTTGATTTTCATTGAGTTTGATTGTCTTATAGAGTTTAAATATGCAAATGCTAGAAATCGGAAGTTATGATGATATGATTATAAGTTGGGTTGTCTCGATTCTAGTAGTGTTAGCTTAATGCCGTTTATTTTATATTAGTCCAAATCTATTTGGTTTATTTTAGTTATATAAAATTTGGTTCTTATTTTAGTGAATCAATTTGTTTGGATTATATTGTTTTAGTTAGATCCCTATAGATTTTATTAGGTTTTATTTAAACTAGGTTGGTTTTATCATTTCTAGTAGTATTAGTTATATGTTCTATTTGATTTTGATCAGGTCACTTGTATTTGGTTCAATTTTATGTCCATATCTTTTGGTTCTTAGTTTAGTGAATCAATTTGGTTTGATTATTTTTATTTTGTTAGAGTATTTGGATCAGCATGTTTTTTATTCTTGGTTGATGTTATCATTAGTGAAGGTCATTTTGGGTGTTATAATCATGTGGAATTTCATGATGGTTTTCCTATTTTTGGTTTAGTATTTTCTTGATTCAATAATAAAAATGGAATTTTAGGTGAAACTAGGTCAGGAGTAGTGCTATTCAGTGTCATTGGAATGGAATTTTGAATGAGGTGATGCATGTTGGAAAAAGTGATTCGATTGATATAAATGGGGCTAGAATAATGGTGATAGTAACTGATGACATAGAGATTTAGGAGTCATAAGAATTCATCTCTAACATAGATCTCAAGACATGTCTTATCTCCTCCAAAAACATATGGTGAGTGGCTGAACTACTTGTTAAGATTAATTTTAGAATTTGAATTTTATTTCCTATTTTTAATTTATTTGTGGATATTTTTGTAATCAATTGTGTTCTTTCACACTTAACCCAAAAAGGTTTTCTTATAAAAATTACAAAACAATGAAGAGTTATAAATATCATTCAATGAAATTAAATAATTTTTTGGTAGTTTAGGTTAGTTTGGATAGGGACCCATTAGTTATTTTATATCGGTTCTATTCATATCAGTGGGGTGGAGACAGTAGTGGGGGTAGTGGGGTTGAAAGTGGGGGTAGGGGATAGGGTGGGTTTAGTGGGGTGGGGGTGTAGTGGGGTGGGGATAGTAGGGGTGAGGGGGGGGGGGGGTAGTTGGGGTGAAGGAGGGGTGTAAGGGAGAGGGCGGGTGTAGGGGTGGGTGAAGGAAGGTTTCAAGTTTAGTATTTGGTGCTAAGTCGCCAAATACTTCCTCAATAATACTCTCCCTAAAGAACATAATGACATTTGGTAGGGTAGATTTAGAGTGATCTCCAGCCACAACACTAGTTACTAGAGCTACAACATCTGAGTCTAGAACTGTCTTGCCCAATTATAAGCTTGATCCAGCCAAACCTCACATTGTTTGGAAGTTTTCTTGGATACATTCTAGACAAATACTATTCCTTTCATCTATTCTTGATGCATGTTTGGTACCTTATTAATACCCCCCAAAACCACTCATATAAATATAGAAGATGCAGGGGAGGGTGAGGGGTTGGTGTAGTAGGGGGTGGGGGAGGGGTTGTGCAGGGCAGGGGGAGGGGGATGGGCTAGTGCAGTATGTGGTAGGGGAGGGGGTGGTGTAGTAGGGGGAGGGTGTAGAGACCCAAAGATTGACGAACATAGAAATTACATTAATTTTGTGGAATTATTAACACATAACAAAAACAGACACCAAAGGATCTTAATCATTTAGTGTCTTTGGAAACATGGAACATAATCTTCTAATCATGGTGAATGATCTTCAACATCTCCCATAAAGATCTTCCCCTTTTGTTTTCTATCCTAAAACCTTTATTTATATCCCGGGGAAAAGAAAACATAAAAATGGTGAGCTAAATTGCTCAGTAAGGGCAAACATAGAGAACATAAAACAATCAATAAACACTTGAATGAAAAAACTTGAACATAAAATCTAAACATCAAAATCATGAGCAAAGACATATATCATTGAAGTACGTAAGGCATTTATCATAATGGAAGATCAATCATGATAAAATAGCTTGGGAATAAAACAAATAATTGTGGAAAACCATTAAGCACATGATATGATTTCCATAGTAGCCAAGTCATTGCTTCCAAGACCATCTTAGTGGACAAAGTCACTTTCTGAATCGAGTTCACTCATCGTTCCAGTCATGTATGACTGAACCGGATTAACTTACCATTCCAGAAATGTCTATCTCATGAGATATAAATCTTTACCCAATGCATTGCAGGGAGATATAGGTCCCACCCATCTCATAATTAAATCATTCTTACTTGTTCCATAAAATAAACATAAATCATTCATTATAACCCAAAGAATAAAATGGGTTTCATAAACATCATCCCATCATAACATAATCCATATAAAACAAATGGATATCATTTCATAATAATAATAATCAAACCATTTAAATAATTGAGACATTATACTTGAAACATAAACATACTGAATAATTTCATCATAGATGGAAAATAGTTTTGATAAAACATTTGAAATGAATTCTTGAAAAAAATATCCATTCTTCTTCAAAATCATTTTCTTTTCACAAAATTCCATGAAATTTTAAAATAAAAGGAATTTTTTGAAAATAGTCATGAAATATTGTAGAGTAAGCTTTATTAAGAAAAGGCGTTATGAGACCATAAAAATCCGTTCATGCCGTATAAGTTAAAAAACATTCTCCTCATACTTTTGTCGGAAAAGTCAAAAAGTTCCTCTTATGGTAAATAGAAGAAAGATTCCTTCCATAAAATGTGGTAAAATAAAAAAATGGGTTAATAGGTCATTAAAAATACATTTAACCTTTTTTAGAAAATAGGGACATGGAGGATAAAGATAACCCTAGTAAATAGTTACAAATAACCAATCTTGGATAAAAACGAGATTGGAAAAGTTATCCATTACCATTTGTCCGATATGCTTCGTATGTTTCCAATCCTCCCGTATAATGATTTAAATAATGTCATTGAATTATTACAGAATGATATTCATTTTTATGATATCATATATGGTTCACTTATGACTTTATATTACTCGTTCTTTGGTAAATTCATGTAAAAGTAGCGTTTTGGGTAAAATAGTTTCATTTATCGTCCGTGTTTTAACTTATAGTTATTCATATGAATACTTAGATAATGATTAATTACTTATATAATCTAAAAAATAATTTATATATAATATATTCTCATAATATACATATATAATAGATCAATAAACGGAAAAAATACACCGTTCATGGAGACGGTAGGCCATACGTACGCATGAACGCAATTTTTGTTTCCTTATTAAATTGAATAGAAGTAAGTAAATAACATATAAATAAGTCCAGTATCATTATTATGTCATATATTTTATTATTATTTAATATATATATACTTTATAATCATTCCTGAATGGTTAACTTGGAGAATGGATCTCATCGCATCGTGGAGACTGTAATCCGTACGTACACACAAGCGATGACATCGTTCTCATAATTATTGAATGGAATTAGAGTGGATGATATAATATCTAATAATTAGTATAATGTTATAATTAAAATATATATAGTTATTATTTACACCATTATAGCCATCCAAGTTAGGTTGTGGTGGAAAAACAGATTACACCACGGCGTGAAGATGGTATTCCGTACGTACGCACACGCGGTGATTTCATTTTCCTTAGGATGGATAGAAGGTGAAATGGGGGTTTTTTATATTTATAATAAAATATAAGTATATTATTGATACTTATGTTATTACTTTATAATTAAACAACTAAAGAAGAATATGTTGAAGAAGAATGTGACTTGAAAGAATCGGTAAAAGAGATTACCTCTTCTTCGACGCACCTCTTTTAAGCTTCCTATTATGGAACTAGAGTTGGTCTTTTGAGAAGACCAGAACCTGAATAATGTTTCTAGGGAAGTGGAGAAGAAAAATGGGCAAGTTTTGTATGATCTTGAAGGCTCAAAGTGTTGTGAAGAGGAGAGGGAGGAGGTTCCCTTTTATAAGGGAGGAGAGGGGCACCTTTGGAAACATAAGAAATATTAATTTATAATAAATTGAACCTCCACATAAAAACATCCTAAATGACTCAAATCAGAATATTATATGAGATAGGATTTTAATACCATAATCCAATAAAATTTAGACTTGTTGGGAATTTATTTTAAACATTATCAACTTGATTTATCCCTATTTAATCAATTTAATTTTATTTGTGGTAATAAGATTCTAAATTTTAAATTGTTATAAATAATTACTTATGTGTTGTGGATTGACCATAATTGGATAATTTATGACATTTTAGATCATATAATTTTAATTTATATTTTTTAAATATTCTTGTGATTTAAAAAAAATTATATTATGTTAATTTTATAAAATAACAACTGTGTCAATTTTGACACTATTCATTTATTTGAATTTAAATAAAATACTCACAGGAGATATGTTCAAAATAAAAGCTTTAATAGATTCATAACATGTCATATTTACCTATAAAATTAGTGGATCACATTAAATAGTTTATATAATATTTATTTTAATATTTTTAAAACCATTTATTTGATATTTCAATCAATAAAATAATTTCAACATCACTATTGTGTCACCTTTAATGATAATTATTTTATCCTTAAAAATTATAAATAAATCCAAATGATTTAGATAATTTCATTAGATTTCTGTAGACTATTAATGTTAGAAGTTTCATGAAGTTTATCACTAAATTAAAATTATTATACTTATAAGATTTAAGAGTGTGACATGTTGTCACTTTATTTGGTTTTAATAATAATTAAATTATTTTCATGGTAAAAAGTGCATAAAATGAATATAATCCGACCCTTAGGTGATATGGGTTGAGTTTTAGTCATCCAATAGAATTTTGGAATGTGTTAGGGTAATTTTATAATCATAGGTTTACCTTTAATTACACGATTTATCTTTAACTGAAGTAAATAAAATTACCGTAGTTACTATTTATAATATCAAAAAAAAAGTAACCTATTAACATAATTTGGACCCACTGAATCCAAATATGGAATCCATTTTTTAAAATTAAAAACACAGAAGTTGCAGTAATTAAATTAAAATTTATCCCGTTGTTAAGAAAATGGGTTTTAAAAGTTAAAATATTTCCAATGATTGAAATGTTTTTACTTATGAATTCAATGTAAAATTAATGGTATTTACATACATTATATTAAATGGTAAAAATTTATTCTATTTATACTTTAAAACCATTAAATATTATAATTTAACTATATAAATTATTGTGACGAAAAAAGTTGTTTTTAATTAAAATATAGCGTGTTTTTAGTATTCAAAAGGCAGAAAAATTGCATTTTTTTGAAAAATACATATTTTACCCGAAAAATTTATTTTGTTCTCATAACATGTTCTATAAAATGAGTTAGATTAATAATAATGTTATAAAATTCAAAAAATAGTTAATAATATTTATAACGGCTAGTCCATTATAATAATATAACAATATATCATTGTTTAGTGAAACCTAGTATTGCATACTACACACGCTATTGAGGAAGGTTGCGATTGCGTGTAATGAAATCCAAGTCAGATATGTGTATAGTGAAAGATTCTTTTGGTGTAGCGTACATCAAAAGACATCAATGAAATTAAAAAGAATAATTCTCATAAAATCTCGGGTTGTTACATTCTACCCCCCTTAAAATGAATTTCGATCTCGAAATTCATCGGGGTTATAAATGGTTTACTACTTGAAACTTTCTTTCATAGAAACCCACATCGTAAAAAGGAATAGAAAAACATAATTTTAATAAGTGAAGTATGAAACATATCGGTCACCCAAATTAACTCATCACCGAGTTTCCACATAGGAGAACATAGGTGAAAATATGGATATGGAAGAGAAATCTAACCATTAAGTTATAATGGAGAGTGGTAGAGAACATGGCTATAAAAAAGCCAAAAATCACAAAGACAGAAATTTGTGATGATCTAAGGTACCATATGATTCATCGGATATAAGGTCACTAAGACAAAATTTTTTGTTTTCAAGATCATTTCTTTAAAGTTGAAGAATTTGAATTAGAAGAAATACTTACTTTATTTTGGTATAATCTCACTGTTGTTCGTGCCTTGAACAATTTCCACTTCATTTCTTAAAGAAATGAAGTTGAATTTGTCATTCGTGAAGTGTTAGTAGGTCATGTGATAGAATGATGGGTCATTCCATATGTCTCAAACAAAATGTTAGAAAAAGTTATCAAATATACATAAGTTCAAATATGGTGAGGTTAATCGTATATGATTCAAAAAATGGGCTTATAATTCATCTATCATACTGCTTAATAAAACTAGTTTCTACTAACCCAGGACTTCCTGTAAGCCAGTGGTAGGAAATAAAGGCCTGTCACACTTCGGTTGTGTGTTTAATTCCTCCAACCTTGTCCGATGCGACGGGTTGTCTCCCGTCCTGTAGGTTGTATTTTTTTTCCTAAAACTTCACCATTATAACATTATATAAATAATATCGAAAAAGTTATAGCCTTAAACAATAATATCTGATGTCCGAAATAATCCATTCTAGTCTTTAGACTTATCAAAAATACATATTTTCAATCTCATAGTATAAAGAAAATGATTACTAGAAATGTCATTAACCAAGAATGTGAATACCATCATTTATCCCCCATATATCATAAGATATATCTTGTTGATAGCATTCCAAACATGTGAATACCATAATATTTTATTCTCCTGCAACATGAATTACCATAGAACCACAGAGAAAACATGAATGTTGTCAAAAGGTAACTCTTTCGACATACCAAAATCCCAAAATTTCAATATATTCAAACCATGATATCACTTTGTCCTTATATCACTCATGAGATCATTAATATTATTTTCTCCTTATCCCTTCATTATGCGCATATCATCTACTTTCCAAAATATTTGAATTACTTTTCGTGGTTACCAGTACCATATAATTATTGAAAACCATAATAAACCAATACATATGTATTCCAATATTCCACAATACTATAAATTAGATTCCATAACATTTTTTTGGAATCCCATTACATAAACACATAATCATTCCACTACATCATTGTCATACTCAACATCGCCAATAGTGATCTCATGTGACTTCCCTTTGTCCTTTGCCTTAATATTTTTCTCACATTGATCATCTTTGACCCTTGGATTAGAGCATTGATTACCATAATGCCCCATTTTCATTCACTTGAAGCATTGAAGTCTTGGTGGAGCGTTCTCTGTAGTCTTTTACCTATTCACATCATTAGAAACCTTTTTTCCATTAATTTGGAACTTAGCTGCTTGATGACCTTAGTTTCCACACTTGAAACATTTTCTAGTACCTTTTAGACAATCTCCACCATGTTTCTTTCCACACTTTGAGCATAAAGAAACATTCTTCTTCTTTTCACCATTGTTCTTAGGTTTTTCCTTGAACTCCATCTTCCGTTTCTTGTCAAAACCCTGAGATGGATATTTTACACCAACTTCCAGTTCTACATTGATAACAAAACACAAAATTTCTTCATAGAAATTGAAGTCTCTTATAGCTAATTCCCTTCAAATACTTTGTTTTAAACCACTGAATAATCGATCAACTTTACTTTCAGGTTGGATGATAATGACATATGTGTACCTTGCAAGTCTTGTAAAATTCATTTTGTATATACCAACAGATTCATCATCCTTCTGCTTAATCTCAAGGAAATACTTTTCTATCTTTGTTCATAGAATACGAGGGAAGTACTTACTGAAAAACAAGTTCTTGAACTCGTCCAATTCCATGGATTCAATTTCATCTAGCAACCTTGTATTCTTAATTAGAGTCCACCAATGGTCTACTTCACCTTCTAAATGGTAAAAATATAAAATTACATTTTCATGTTATGAACAGTGAAGTATGGAAAATATCTTTTCAATGGTACTGATCCATTGTTCAGCAATAAGTGGATCAGAAGACCCATTGAAAGACGGTGGACGTTGCCTCATGAAGGACTCAATAGAATATTGTTCCCTTATCTGATCATTTGGAAATCCAAAATTATTCATAGATTGTGTATGTATAACAATAAGATTTTGCACTCTATCTCCCATCACATTTGGTTGCTTGGGAGGAAAATCATTGCATTGTCCATTACATTTATCAACACGGTTCCTTCAGGTTCTAGCCATCGTCTAAAAGCCAAAAAGAACAGTGTGAGCGGCAAAAATCATGCTAGGAAAACAACATAATAAAGGGAGAGTACCTTCAATATCTAACATCTTAGTTTTAATTCTAATATCGTTACCATAATTCTAGGACTATATATTATACTTATACTTAACCTTAGGGACATCCCTAGACATACCTTAGAAATATCTCTAGGGATCTCACTAAAGTTCTCGCATCCTAGTTTCCAAAGGATGACTAAACCTTTCCTCTGATACCAACTGTAGAGACAAAAATCTTTTTGTACATAGACATTACATTACTTTTTCAGAATACTTAATACTTAACAAAAAAATAGACACCAAAGGACTGTAATAGTTTAGTGTCTTTGGAAACTTGGAAAATAATCTTCTAATCATGGTGAAAGATCTTCAACATCTCCCATAAATATCTTTCCCTTTTGTTTTATTACCTAAAACCTTGATTTATATCCTAGGGAAAAGAAAACATAAAAAGTGTGAGATCAAATGCTCAGTAAGGGTAAATATAGAGAACATAAAACAATCCATAAACAATTGAATGAAAAAACATGAACATAAAATCTAAACATCAAAATCTTGAGCAAAGACATATATCTTGGAATTAATTAAGGCATATATCATAATGGAACATCAATCATGATAAAATATCATGGGAAGACAACATATAATTGTGGAAAACCATTAAGCACATGATATGATTTCCATAGTGGCCAAGGCGTTGCTGCCAAGACCATCTTAGTGGACAAAGTCCCTTTATGAATCGATTTCACTCCTCGTTCCAATCATGTATCACTGATCTGAATTAACTTACCATTCCAACCATATCTATCTCATGAGATATAATTATTTACCCAATGCATTCACTACTTCAAATACACCTTTTATCAGTGCTAAAAATGGCCTTTAATAGCGCTAGAAAAGCGCTATTAAAGCCGGCGAAGATAAAGGGGGGTCCCCTTTATCAGTGCTCAAAAAAGCGCTGATAAAGACCCCTTTTATCAGCGCTAACAAAAGTTCTGATAAAAGGGGTCTTTTATCAGTGCTAAAAAAAGCACAGATAAAAAGGGTCTTTTATCAGTGCTAAGAAAAGCGCTGATTAAAGTACCCCTTTATCAGCACTTTCTTAGTGCTGATAAAGAGGTCCTTTATCAGTTCGTCCTTTATCAGCGCTTTTGTTTTAGCACTGATAAAGGACCCTTTTATATGTGCTTTTAAAAAAGCGCCGATAATAGTTAAAAAAATTAAAAAAAATTAAAAAAATTGAAAAAAATTAAAAAAAATTACAAAAAATTAAAAAAATCCTACTAATCAGGGGGGCTTTTATAGCGCTTGAGCCCCCCTTTTAACAGCTCTTTCCACACCCTCCAGTGCCCCGTACGCACCCCCTCCACCCTTTATCAGTGCTAGCCCCCCACATCCACCCCCATGCATGCGCCTCTGCCTCCACCAGGCTTTGAACTCGAGACCTCCCCCCTGCGCGCCTAAGCCCTTACCACTACTCTATTTTGATTTGTTTATGATATCATGATATCTATATATATATAGTTGTATTTATTCATATAGTAATATATATTTATATTAATATATATATATAGTTATATTAATATATATAGTTATATTAATATATATAGTTATATTAATATATATAGTTATATTAATACATATATAGTTTTATTAATATATATATATATAGTTATATTAATATATATATCTATATATATATAGTTATATTTATTCGTATAGTAATATATATTTATATTAATATAAATAGTTATATTAAAATATATATATATAGTTATATTAATATATATCTCTATTTATATATATATATTCAGTTGTATTTATTCGTATAGTAATATAAATTTTTATTAATTTATATATATATATATATATATATATTTATAGTGATATTAATATATATATATTTATAGTAATATTAATATATATGTAGTTATATTAATATATATATATATATATCTAGATTAATATAAATATATATAGTTATATTAATATATAGGTATATAAATATTCATATATTTTTAATTTAAATAAAATGGATATTAGTTATTATTTAGAAAAAGCTAATATATTTTATATGTAAATATATTTTATTATTTATATTCATAATTAATTTTAATGTGTGAATATATAAAAAATATGTATATATTGTTATATATTTTATTATAAATAACAGTGAATTATAAAAAACGATAAAATTTCAAAGACATAATATCAATATTAATGTAATAACTTTGAATAAATTAAGTCCCCACTAAAAAAACCCAATAATACCACCTTAAATGAGGCTGAAAATCCACAAAATGTTAAAAAATCGGGGTACCCCGACTAAAAAATCATTTTGAGGAATTTTGGTCCTTTTTTGGCCTTGAAAAATGTTACAGAGGCCTTGACTTGGTCACCAGTGTGTAGAGCTCGTCGCAGGCTTCGATTTGATATGATGTAGAGCTCAAACGGACACCCGGATCAAAAGTTATGGCCGTTTGAAGTTTGAGTTCCATTTTCAACTTATTTTAGATCTATTATTAATTGTTTTGATTTTTTGTGCCTTAAAATTGTTATTAAATTATTTTTAATCGATAATAATTAGAAAATTAGTAATTAATTTTTTCTAAAGTTTTTAAGTAGCCATTTTCACTAAATATATTATATATTAAGTATATTAAGTGTAAATGTACATTTATACTTATCTAAAATATATTTGAAAATTATATATTCTATTTATATCAATATAACTATATTTATATATTTATATATTAATATATTATTTTTAATTTTTTTTGAAGTTGACCCTTTATCAACGATTTTAAAAAAGGGCTGATAAAGGCCCCCCTTTATCAATGCTACTAAACAACCGCTGATAAAGGGGGGGACCTTTATCAGTGCTCAAAAAAGAACTGATAAAGGTACCCCCTTTATCAGCGGTTTTTCGTTAGAACTAATAAAAGTGTGGTGCTAGGAAATACTATTTTTGTGGTAGTAATTAGAGGGAGATATAGGTCCCACACATATCATAATGAAATCATTTTTACTTGTGCCACAAAATAAACATAAATCATTCATCATAACCCATAGAATAAAATGGGTTTCATAAACATTATCCCATAATAACATAATCCATACAAAACAAATGGACATAATTTCATCATAATAATAATCAAACCATTTAAATAATTAAGACATTATACTTGAAACATAAACATACTAAATAATGTCATCTTAGATGGAAAATTGTTTTGATAAAACACTTGAAATGAATTTTTGAGGAAAATATCCTTTCTTATTCAAAATCATTTTCTTTTCAAAAAATGACATGTAATTTTAAAATAAAATTATTTTTTAAAATATCCATGAAATATTGTAGAGTATGTTTTATTAAGAAAAAGCTTTATGAAACTGTAAAAATCTGTTCATTCCGTATAAGTTAAAAAAAACATTCTCCTCGTACTTTTGTCGGAAAAGTAAAAACGTTCCTCGTATGGTAAACAAAAAAATATTTGGTCCATAACATGTGGTAAAATTCAAAAATGGGTAAATAGGACTTTAAACATACATTAAACCATTTTTAGAAAACAGAGACATGGATGATAAATATAACCCCAGTAAATACTTACAAATAACCAATCTCGGATAAAAACAAGATTGGAAAAGTTATCCCTTACCTTTTGTCCGATATGATTCATATGTATCCGAACCTCCTGTATAATGATTTAAATAATGTCATTGAATTATTACAGAATCATATTCATTTTTATGATATCATATATGGTTCACTTATGACTTTATATTACCCGTTCTTTTGTAAATTCATGTTAAAGTAGCGTTTTGGGTAAATCGTTTCATTTGTCATCCTTATTTTGACATGTAGTTATTAATATGATTAATTAGATCATGATTAATTACTTCTATAATGTAAAACATGATTTATATATAATATATTTTCATAATATATGTATATAAAATAGATTGATAAATGGAAAGAAATACACTGTTCGTGGAGACGGTAGGTCGTACATACTCATGAACGCTGTTTTAGTTTCCTTATTAAATTGAATGGAAGTAAGTAAAAAACATATAAATAATTCCAGTATCATTAATAATTCATATATTTTATGATTATTTAATATATATAATTTATAATCATTCTTGAATGGTTAACTTGGATAATGAATCTAATCGCGTCGTGGAGACAGTAATCCTTATGTATGCACGAGCGATGATATCGTTCCCATAATTAATGAATGGAATTAGAGTGGATGAAATAATATCTCATAATTATTATGATGTTATAATTAACATATATATAGTTATTCTTTACACCATTATACCCATCCAAGTAAGGTGGTGGTGGAAAAACAGATTACACCACGATGTGGAGACGGTATTCTGTACTTACACATGTGCGGTGATTTCATTTTCCATGGGATGGATAGAAGGTGAAATGGGGTTGTTTCATACTTATAATAACATATTATTATATTATTTATACTGATGGTATTACTTTATAATTAAATAACTAAATAAGAAGATGTTGAAGAAGAAGGAAACTTGAAAGAATCGGTAGAAGAGATTACCTCTTCTTCGACGCACAAATTTTAAGCTTCCCCTTAAGGAACTTGAGTTGGTCAATTGAGAGAACCTGGACATCAAGAATGTTTCTAGGGAAGTGGAGAAGAGAATTGGTAGGGTTTGGCCAAGCATTAAGTCTCAAAGATTTGTGAAGAGGAGAGGGAGGAGGTTCCCTTTTATAAGGGAGGAGAGGGGCACCTTTGGAAATATTAGAAATATTAATTTATAATAAATTCAAACCCCACATAAAAACTTCCTAAATAACTAAAATCTGAATCTTAGATGAGTTAGGGTTGTAATATCATCAAACAATAAAATTTAGACATTTTGGGAATTTATTTCAGACATTATCAACTTGATTTATCCTTATTTAATCTAATTAATTTATTTGTGGTAATAAGATTCTAAATTTTAAATAGTTATAAATAATTATTTATATGTTGTGAATTTTCTATAATTTGTTATTTTACGAAATTTTAGACCATATTAATTTTAATTTATAATTCATAATTTTTTTGTCATTTTTAAACAATTTTATATTATGTTATTTTTATAAAATAACAATAGTGTCAATTTTGACACTATTCATTTATTTGAATTTAAATAAAATCCTCACAGAATATATATTCAAAATAAAAGCTTTAATAGATTCATAACATGTCATATGTATCTATAAAATTAGTGTATCATATTATATAGTTTATATAATATTTATTTTAATATTTTTCAAACCAATTATTTGATATTTCAATCAATAAAATAATTTCAATATCACTATTGTGTCACCTTTAATGATAATTATTTAATCCCTAAAAATTATAAATAAATCCATATGATGTAGATACCTTTATTATATTTCTCTCGACTATTCATGCTATAAGTTTCATGAAGTTTATCACTAAATTAAAATTATTATACTTATAAGCCTTAACAGAGTGACATGTTGTCACTTTCTTTGGTTTTAATAATAATTAAATTATTTTCATGGTAAAAAGTCCATAAAATGAATATATTCCGACCCTTAGGTGATATGGGTCGACTTTTAGTCATCTAATATAAATTTGACATGTGTTAGTGTAATTTTATAATACTAGGTTTACCCTTAATTACCCGATTTATCTTTAACTGAAGTAAATAAAATTACCGTAGTTACTATTCATAATTAAAAAAAAACAAAAGTAAACTATTGACATAATTTAGACCCAATAAATCCAAAAATGGAATCCATTTTTCAAAATTCCAAAAACAGAAGTTGTAGCAATTAAATTAAAATTTATCCCGTTGTTAAGAAAACGAGTTTTAAAAGTTAAAATATTGCCAATGATTGAAATGTTTTTACCTATGAATTCAATGTAAAATTAATTGTAATTACATACATTATATTAAATGGTAAAAATATATTCTATTTATACTTTAAAACCATTCAATATTATAATTTAACCATATAAATTATTTCGACAGAAAAAGTTGTTTTTAATTAAAATATAGCGTGTTTTTACTATTCATTAAAATATGAAAGTTATCAGAATAATATGAAAAATTTATCAAAATTAAATTTTTATATCCTGATTCTAAATATGAATTTTATTTTTTCAAATTTAACTTATAAAATTGTCAAAAACTAGATTTAATGTGGGTGCGCCATCAAAAGGTGACAAAACAACATTTTTTGAAAAATACTTATTTTACCCGAAAAAATTTATTTTATTCTCATACCATGTTCTAGAAAATTTTAAGGATGAATAATAATGTTATAAAATTAAAAATGTTGTTAATACTATTCATAACAACTAGTCCATTATAATATTATAACAATGTATCGTTGTTTAGTGAAACCCGGTATTGCGTACCACACACGCTATCGAGGAAGGTTGCGATTGTGTGTAATGAAATCCAAGTTAGGGATGAATGTAGTGAATGCTTCTTTTGGTGTAGAGTACAACACAATACATCGATGAAATTAAAAATAATAAGTGTCATAAAATCTTGGGTTGTTATAGATGGGCTATGCAGGAGGAGGGGGAGGGCCTAATTCTTCAGTAGGGAGGAATTATCTAACTCACTTAAGTCTGATGTCTTTCTTTTAGTGTTTCCATAAATGCAGGTTCATGTTGTCTAGACCCTACTAGAATCTAGATTTGGGTGGCATGGTTCAACTTTAAAATATTGATGTTATATAGAATCTGATTTTTTAGTTTTTCCTGAAGCATCTTATAAGTGGTTAGAATCAAATATGCACAATGAATCATTTTTTTAGGTAGATAGTTGTATCCAATTTCATGGTTCCCCTCTTCTTGATATTCATGATTTGAATTTTAGACAAATGAAATTCTTAGGCTCTATTTAACCTTGAATTTCGTTTTTGGTTTGTGGTTTATTTTAGACTTTGGAAGGGGTGTGCAAGGTTTGTTTTGGGGTTGTACTAGGGTTGTGCAAGGGTGTGTGAGGGTGTACAGGGGGTTGTGGGGGTCCAGGGGGGTGTGGAGGGTCTGTGTGCAGTGGGTGTGTGTAGGTGGTGAGTAGGGTACATGGGTAGGGGGTGTGTGCAGGGGGTGGAGGGAGTGTGTCCAGGGGGAAGGAAGTGTGCATTAGAGGGGGGAGGGGTGTCTTCGGTTGTGTTGTGGTGTGAATGGGGTGTGTTCTAGGTGTGTGTAGGGGGTGTGCAGGGTACAAGGGTAGGGGTTGTGTGGGAAAGTGTGCAGGGGGTGTGCAGGGTGCAGGGGGTGGAGGGAGTGTGTGCAAGGGGAAAGAAGCGTGCATTGGAGGGGGGAGGGGGTGTGCTGGGGTTGTGATGAGGTGTGAATGGGGTTTCTTTTGGGTGTGTGCAGGGGGTGTGCAGGGTAAATGGATAGTGGATGTGTGGTAGAATGTGCACGGGGTGGTTTATTTTAAACTTTGTCATGTTTTGGTGTTTTGTTAGGGGTTTTCTCTTGCTTGATCTTGACTTCTGGTTATATAATACCTAGAATGGTTACTCCACACATAAAATTATTTATTTTCCTTGGGAATGTAATCTTTTCTATAATTAGAATTCATAGAAAGTCCATTAACCCATGGAAGATGAGAGATATCCCTGGAATTGGTAATGTGTGTTTGGTCAGTGGTCCATGGAATGGTTAATATACCTTATCATGGTTCCTTGTCTAGGAAATCATCCGGGATAATGGTTGGCATGGACAGACATATATGGAACTCTATTGAATCTTGTTTGGCATACCCCAGGTGTCAAACTAGATCTCTAGTGTTGGCAGGATATTTTGATGTTCAACATTAAACTATTGAATTCATGAAAATCAATATCATACAGTTGAATATAAAACCATATTTTATTAAATTATAAAGTGCTATCTTGATGAAAAGTTCCCTATAAATATTGAATTAACTCATGGGAAAGGTGTGGAAACTTTTTTAGAGATGTGATTAATAAGAATGTATGTCCATATATTTCCAATGTTGATTTTTTCAATGTAATAACAACATTATATGAAAGATTTATTTTGAAAAATTAGTTTCCTTCAAAAAAATATATATGTGATGTGCATGTTATGTGATATTTACATTCGAGTGTTGTTTTATATCAACAAGTATGGTAATAAGGTGGGTTTATCAACTTCTTAGTTATTAGGATTTTTTTCAACACTGGAGCACTTTTCATTGTAGCTCAAAAGTGTTTTATTTTCTTTGCGCTTTCTTATTTTTCACATTATAAACATTTATGTTGAGGAAACATGGTTTTCTATTCATTCGTGTGTTTATTATTGTTTGAAAACAACACATTTACTTGAGAAATTAGAGAACATTCAATGTTTTTTGTTTTTTGGTTTATCCTTTTATAACCCATCAGACTATATGATCAAAAATTCTTTCTTATCATATTAAAACTTCTTTATAAGTGTTGAACCATTTTTTGTTATGATATATTCTATTTGATTAGAAATTGTGTCCTCTAGAAAAATTTTATTATCGGGTGGGATAAAAACATGTATCGAACGAAACCGAATTAAGCTGAAACTCAAGACAAACTAATTATATACCATTAATAGAAAGAATAATTATTAATTAATAAGAATGAACTATTTGATAGTATCTTTTTGAAACATGGATCTATTTCCCCTAGCCTGGAGGAACGTGATTTGACCCATGGGGTATTGTGGTTCATATATGTTGGGCGGTGACGTGTATCGTCACAAGAGACATGTGGTTTTTAGTTTAGTTTTTATTTTATTATTTTAATCGCGTTGCCACTTAGGTTTTTTACTTCCTTCTGTGGACAAAGGGTAATTATATTCTGCGAAAGGGGGAAAATGGGGTTCAGATTGGTTCAGTCTGTCGACTTTGATACGAGGTAAGATTATATGGTTACTACTTGTGTCGCACCTCATGTATTTGGGGGTTTTAGTGTTTTTGACTCCATATTATGTTTTCAATAGGGCGTTGGATCATTTTAGGTTGGTTCGGGTGGATTTGGTTCTCCCAATCGAGGTATGGATTTAATGTCATTGGTTAGTTTATCACTGGTTATGTAGCATCCTTTATGTGTTTTATTGTTCCTAATATCCTTTGTGTAGTTCTTTGATCCCTTCTCATTGGTTTTGAGTAGCCATGTTATGGGTGACTCACCTACATGTCCATAGGTAAGAATGTATATGTATGTGGGTTCCCCCATTACGTGTATAGTCAACCATGGCAGTGATTATGCACGTATGGGGTTATGTGTGCCCATGAATATATATATAAATTCATACACAGGTGAGTAGAGACTTGTATATGCATATAAGAAGATGTGAAAGGATCCCCTTAAACATTCTTAGGTCCATGTAGGTGTGTTCGTAGGGGCTATGTGTCCTTTCATGTGTGTTAAGATGCGTATACCCAGTGGGGGAGCAGTAACTTTTAGTTAGAAATATCCAAGAGCAAAAGTGGACGGTTTAGTTCCACCTTGAGGTAGGATCCCTCTTCCAGCCTATTTAATTCAATAATGCTTAAAATTGAATTTAGCTTCTTTATTAATTCTACTTAACTATATAAAATTCCATATCTTGAATAAGTGTTCTTCAATATAATTATTTCATTTGATAAATAATGTCATGTTTTTAAAATAAAACCCCTCCAACAGAGGTGCACAATCTGCGAAAACTCAAAGTGATAGTTATGTTTATCTAGTTTCTTAAATTATTGCATTTGATTTGTGTTGATTTTTTTTAGAAAAAATGTCAAATATAATTAAATTCATTGTGTGATAAATCAATTCCATGATTTTATAATAAAATCCCTCCATCAGAGGTGTGTTTTCTTTTAAACCAAAGAGTAGTGATAGTTATTTGTATCATGTTTAGATTTGGTTTGAGTCTTTCATATACCTCTTGTTGGTGTTTGTTTTGTGGCTAGTTAGTTTTGGTTTTATTTGAATTGTATAAATTAGCTTATCATACTCGTTTAACTGAATTTACATTTCCTGAGTATCCATATGCCTTTTCCATGACACTTTCTTTTTCACATTTTGAATATTATAAATAAAATTTCCATGTTTAGCCAAAGTGAATGAATTTGTAAATGGTTTGTGTAGGGTGTATGATTATTTTATGTCATTTTGTTTCCCTTTAGACGTTCTGTCAATGTGCCGCAATCTACAACCTTCTCTGGAGATCCCTTCTAATAGCATATTAAATAGTTTATCTGTTATATCATCAACTGGCAGGGCGACAGTTGGACTGTGGCCCCAACTCCTCCCGCTCCCTTCACTCCTGGCCGGCAGATGATGCCCCACGGATGTCGCTGGACCAGGCCAATACACCACGGTCACACCGCAGTCACGCTGTAGTCACACCGCGGTAACGCCGTGCTTTTGACTTGCTCCAGGACGACACCCTGAGGTGGTTCGCAGTGAAAGTATTCCATGAGTCTCATGATCAATGTTGATAATAACTAATCACAATTTCTGCTGACTGGGCAATGACTGAAATGTTGCCCCGCCTCCTCCCGCTCCCTTCGATCCTGGCCGGAAGATGCTACCCCACAGATGTCTCTGAACTGGTCCAACACGCCGTGATCACGCCACGGTCACACCAAGGTCACGCCACGGTCACGCAGAGGTCAAACCATGGTCACGCCACAATCACACTGTGATTTGTCCCTGCTCCTTGAAGACAAGCCGTGTCAGTTCGCAGTGATAGTATTCCATGAGTATTGTGATCAATGTTGAGACTACCTAATCACAATTTCTTGTCAGCGGGGCAACGCCCAGAATGTTTCCCCACCTCCTCCCACTACCTTCACTCATGGCTAGTAGATGTTTCCCCACATATTTCACTGGACAAGACAAACATATCCTGGTCATTCTGTGGTCACGCCGCGGTCGCGCTGTGGTCACGACACGGTAACGCCGCGGTCGCGCCGTGGTCATGCTGCGGTCATGCCGTGGTAATGTTGTGATTTGGGCCTACTCCAGGAGAACACCCCATAACGGTTTGCAATGATAGTATTCCACGAGTCTTGTTATAAGGCCCCAACCTTAAAACATTACTTAATCTTGAGTTATTACATGATTACACATTGCAGATCTTTTCAGGTTTAGAGTTTTAGAGAATTAGATCATAAATCATGCATTACATTCCATATTTAAACAAAGTGGTTACATAAAAGATAGTATTCATTTTATTACCTTCAACAGAAAGATATTTAAAACAAAACATGGATTCTTTCATGACACTTCTTTGACCCAATCATCACATCATGTACCTTTCCTTTGACCTGTGAAAAACATATCAAAAACATGGGATGAGCATAAAAAGCTCAGTAAGGGATATAAAAGTACGAAATGAAAACATTAGTACATGTATGAAATAATACTTTACTCGTAAAATATAAGAATTTTAACATACCTCATAAAATCATGACTAAATCATAGAAATCATAATACATAAAGGTAACTTGAGGCATTCATAACATTCTTACGTAGGGAGTAACCCTCATGGTTACGTTTGGAATACCCATCAAAGTATATTCCCTAAATCTCTTCGGAGAAACCTTAACTTTTAACCCCTTCATGTTACCCAATGCATTGGAGAGCTATATCGGGCTCACCCGCCTTAGTTTATCACGGAACCACCCATCTTCATAAAAATTCCCAAGAACGATAACATAATTGTATCACATAAAACATGCATAAAAGAAACATAACATTTCCACTTTTCAATCACAAGATATCAATACAACACATTGATATAAAAACATTATGAAAACCATTTTCAATACCAAAATAAAAGAAAAGTAAAACATGGTATTTATTTTTCAATTTTTTAAAAAATGTTTTTGGCTTGTAGAGGTAGCCGAAACATAAATAATGGTCACGGTAGTGGAGAAGTCATTGTCACCGCATACGTACGACAAAAAAACATTCCTTTTGTCGTTTAGTAAAACGATTCGTATAAAAAAAGATTCCTCTTGACTAGACAAAAAAGTCAAAGGGGTTTATACACCATATATAAAAAAGTTGTGTATAGTACAAAATATGCCTCAATGAAAGGAGATTGAGACGAAGTCCCTTACCTCGTATCCGACTTGACTCGATCATTCTTTAATCTCCAGAATAATAAACCTGAGTTAATTTATAGTTTATTAAGAACCTTTTCAAGTTCATTATTCCTTTTATATCACTTATTTCCATTTCATGAACACTATGTAATTATTTAAGTTAATAATGGTCATTTTAACGATCATTGGTACTTGAGTCAAAAATAAACTCTTTATAATTACAAGTTTTTCGTGTATAAATTATATCCAGAGTTATATTCATGATGTAGATATCATATATATCATATATATACAGTATACACATGCATTTATAATATTACATAACATTTAGAGGTATGAAATGATGGAGACGGTAAGCCGTACGTATGCATGAACGCTACTTTCATTTCTATTTCGTATTTTATGGAATGGAATCATAATGATATAAAGGTATATTATAATTCCAGTATAATAACATATATAATATCATTAATTCCATCCTTTATACATCCCACATATGGCATTAATGAATCAAATCAATTTGATGTGGCAGTAGTCCGCTCTTCCTAAAATGAAGATATCGCGTATACCCATAATGGAAGTAATAAAGGTATTCCATAAATGAAAAATACATAAGCTTAAGGAAAACTTAAAAATATTATATATCATATATAAATATAGTTACATCATAATGGCCACCTTTGAAGGTGTTATAAGAATATTGAACAATCATCGTTTCGTGAGGCAGAAATTCACCATCCATGGAAACAGTATGTTTTTTAACCATTAAATGTAGGTGTGTTTAAGTGTAGCTCGAATAATTCTTATAATAAAATCCTTTTATATTGAAAATACTGGTGTTGTTACAAACTAAATGAATAAAAAGAGTTTAGGGGGTTGGAGAATCAAAATAAAACAAAAGAACATTTGAGAAGTCTTTACCTTTAAATCGGGTACCTCCTCTTGGTTAGAACCAAAAGGGTTTCTTGAAGAGCTCTCTGCATAAGGTAAGGCTTCTAGGATGAAAAGAGGGATGTGGAAAGATAAAATGAGAATATCTTGACTGATCCAATGGCTTGAGAAGAGTGTGTAAAGAGGTTGAGGTGGGGGCCTTTTATAAGAGGAGAGGAGGGGCACTCTTGGAAAGGTATAAAATGTTACTTTATTTTCAAATGAGTTTCGGATTTTAAAGGAGCCACATTGATTTATTTCTAGGATAAGGTGATAAGGGTTCGAAATATACTCATCCAATAGGTCTTTGATAAGTTTATGTCTTATATTTTACATTATCATTTCATTTTATTTAAATTGTTCATTAATGAGGTAATCACTGCATCATCATGTTGTCATAAATAATTTTATTTATATAATGTCTAAAAATTATGAAAAAAATACTATGATGTAGGAAATATTTTTATATTTCCAATTAATATTTTTAGTCAAATATATCATTTATTTAGACAAAATTAAAAATGTTTTACTCAGGTGATACATTCTTTGTTATATTTAACATTCTTTAAAAATAAAAAGATAAAAAGTCATTATCACACAAAACTGATTCCATGGGGTCCCCATGATTTGCCCAAGGCATCCCATGGTCGGCCATGACACAACCAGTAGAATTAGGACATATATTTGGGTCATTTGTTATTATTATGATAATATTTTATTATCCTTAACTACCCGATTACTAATTAATCAAGATAATTAAAGATAATTACCGTCATTACTATTCATAATTTCCAAAAACAAAAGAGTCTTGATTACATAATTTAGGCCTTATGATTACATTAATGTAATACATTTTACAAAATTACAAACACAGAAATTTTATCAATTAATTTAAAAATAATTCTTGTTGTCAAAACAAATAGCGGGTTTTTTAGAAACAATATCTATGAAACGTTTGGCACTTGTTTATGCCCAATTCCAAAGTGAAATTAATCTCAATGACCACCATTGGATTAAATGGTAAAAATATATTCTATTTACAATTTAAAACCAATTAAAAAGATAATCTAAACATATAATTATATTATATGAAAAAGCAGTTTTGATGTAAAATGCAGTATTTTTCACTATTCATTAAAAAAATGAACATTGTCTAAAAAAACCAAAAAATTATCCAATGTAAATTTCAATGTCCCAATAATAATAAATATGTTTATTTTGACAAATAGAGCTTATAAAATTTTCAAATGTTTGATTTAAAAATGGTTTTCCATCAAAAGGCAGTAAAATATTCTTTTAAAAATATTAGTGTATTCCATGCTCAAGATTGGATTTATTCTCGTTTTAAGCCTCTAAAACACTATTTAATTCATAAATAGACACAGATAAGAATATCTATTATTCATTACTTACTTGGGATGTTACATCCTTCCCCCCTTCAGAAAATTGCGTCCCCACAATTTATTTACTTATCGAATAAGTGGGGGTATTTAGCCCTCATTGCATTTTCAGATTCCCATGTTGCCTCTTCACTCATGTAGTTTTTCCACAAAACCTTTACTTGGTGAATCACCTTATTCCGCAACACTTTCTCCCTATGGTCATGAATCTAGACTGGTTGTTCCTCATAAGATAGATTCTCTTCCAGCTGAACTACCTCTCGACTCAAAACATGAGATGGATCTGGCATGTACTTCCTTAATATTGAAACATGAAAAACATTGTGTACCTGAGATAAACTCAGAGGTAAAGCCACTCAGTATGAAACTGATCTAAATCTCTCCAGAATTTTATATGGTCCAATGAACCTTGGACTCAACATTCCTTTCTTACCAAATCACATCACACTTTTCCATGGTGAGACATTGAGGAAGACATGATCACCTACCTAAAAAGAGAGATCCTTCCTCCTGTTGTCTGTATAAATCTTCTTCCTTCTCTAGGCTGTTCTCATGTGTCTCTGTATCAGCTGAACTTTTTTTGCCAACTCTTCTACCAATTCTAGTCCCATTAACTTCCTTTCACCCACTTCATCCCAGAAAGCTGGAGTTCGACACCGCTCCCCATATAACGCCTAAAATGGTGCCATCTGTATACTAGAATGAAAACTATTATTATAAGAAAACTCAACCAAATAAAGATGTTGGTCCCAACTTCCCTGATAATCCATTGAACATGCACGTAGCATATCCTCCAATGTCTAAATCGTTCGTTCTGACTTCCCATCTGATTGAGGATGAAAAGCTGTACTAAAATTTAATTTAGTACCCAATGACTTTTGAAGGTCTTTCCAAAAGTTAGAAGTGAACCTGGGATCACAGTCAGATATAATGGAGAGAGGGACTCCATGTAACATGACTATCTCTTTAATATACAAACAGGAAAGTTGATCTTGCAAAAAAAATATATCGTATAGCAAGGAAGTGAGATGATTTAGTCAAGCGATCAGCAATTACCTAGATTTCATTATTACCTCAAGGTGTCTTCAGAAATCCCACAATGAAGTCCATGGATATATTCTCCTATTTCTACTCTGGTACTGGTAAAGGCTGAAGCATCCCTTTCGGTAACTGCCTCTCTGCTTTAACCTGTTGACAAGTCAAACACTTCACAGTAAAATCAGCAATGTCTCTTTTTATTCCGTCCCACCAGTAACACTCCTGAAGATCTCTATAAATCTTTGTACTACCTGGATGAACTGAAAATGGAGAACTATGAGCTTCACATAACAACTCTCTCTTGAACTGTGAATCACATGACACACACAATCTACTCCCAAATCTCAAAACACAATCATTATGAATGTTGATTTCAGGAAACTTACCCTTCTGAACCAGCTCTACCTTTTTCTGCAACTCGCTGTCTTGCTCTTGTGCTTGCTTAATTCTGTCTCATTGAGAATATTTCACTGATACCTAAAACAAAACAGAAGGAAATCCTGCACCAACAACCTCTATGCCAAAGTTCATCAAATCCTTAACAAAAGGATCATTTTCCAAAAACAACATTGTTAATGAATCATTACTTTTTCAACTCAAAGCATCAACCACTTTATTTGATTTTCCCGGATGGTTATGAATTATAAAATCATAATCCTTGATTAATTCCAGCCATCTCCTTTGTCTCATATTCAATTCTTTCTGAGTGAATATATACTTTAATCTTTTGATATCGGTATATATTTCACACTTTACCCCATAGAAATGATGCCTCCATAATTTTAAAGATAAAACAACATCAGCTAATTCCAAATCATGTGTAGTGTAATTTACCTCATGTGTTTTCAACTGTCGTGAAGCATAAGCAATTAACTAATCATTCTGCATTAGGAAGAAACCAAGTCCTTTCAATGAAGCATCACTGTAGATAAAAAAACCCACCATTCCTGGAAGGTAGTTCCAAAACTGGAGCATTCACCAATCTTCTTTTCAATTCCTGAAAACAATCATCACATTATTTTTTCCAGATAAACTTAACACCCTTCTGAGTTAGCTTAGTCATTGGACTAGATAACCATGAAAAATTTATAACAAACTTTCGGTAATAGCCTGCCAAACCAAGGAAGCTACGAATCTCAGTTACATTTGTGAGTCTTGGCCATTCTTCAACAACCTTTGTTTTTGTAGGATCAATAGTTATCCCATCTTTAGAAACAATGTGACCAAGGAAATAAATTTGTTGCAACCAAAACACACACCTGTTGAATTTCCCATACAATTTATTTTCTTTCAGGGTTTGAAAAATAACCCTTAAATGTCTTTCATGGTCCACTTTACTTTTAGAAAGCTCCAAATTATCATCAATGAAAACAACCACAAACTTATCCAAAACTCATGGAAAATTCTATTCATAAGGTCCATGAATATAGCAGGTGCATTGGTTAGCCCAAAAGGAATAACTACAAATTCATAATGGCCATATATTGTACGAATCGCGGTCTTCAGAATATCAGATTCCTTTACCTTCAACTGATGGTACCCCGATCTCAGGTCAATGATTGAAAAAAACTGAGCTCCCTAGAGCTGATAAAACAAATCATCGATATGAGGAAAACGATATTTTTTCTTAAGAGTGACATTATTCAAGGCTCTATAATCAATGAAAAGTCTCATTGAACCATCATTCTTTTTAACAAGTAAAACAGGAGAACCCCATGATGATGTGCTAGGTTGAATGAAGCCTTTCTCTAATAAATCTTGCAATTGGTCCTTCCACTCTAAAAGTTCAATTTGAGACATTCGATAAGGGGCTTTTGAAATTGTCTTAGCATCACGAACTAAGTCAATGGTAAATTCAACTTCTCGATCTAGTATTATTCCAGGCAACTCATCAGGAAAAACATCAGGGTACTCATTTACCACTGGCACATCATTAATCTGAACAGTTCCCTTATTTTCAAAGATATGTGCAAGGTAACATTCATTTCCATCTTTTACAAGTTTCTTGGCCTCTTGATATGTTATCGACAGTAAGTGTTCATTCTTGTACAAAAACTGAAAGTCTTTCTGAAAAGAAACTTCTTTAACTCTACAGTAAATCTTAGCATGGTAAATAGAGAGCCAATCCATACCTAGGATAACATCAAACTCTACTAGAGGTAAAACAATAAGGTTTTCAAGTATATTGTTTCCATGGATATGGATATGAAGATTCTTATAAATTCTTTTTGCCTCAACATTCCCCCCAGGTGTTTTTAACACAAGTTCAGGAGTCATTTCTTGAGATGGTATTCCCATTTTACTAGAAACATTTTCAGAGATGAAAGAATGTATAGACCCTGAATCAAACAACACACTTGCATAATCTGAAAAAAAAGTACCTGATACAACATCATTTGATGGCCCAAAATCTTCTGAAGTAGTTGCAAAGGATTTCACCTCCCCTTTATGCTTGTAGTCCAACTACTTCCCATCACTCAAGCTCTTTTTCACACACTTGTTTGCATAGTGACCCATCTAATTTCACTTAAAACATTTCACTAACTGTAAATCAAATTTGGTCTTACCATCACCCTAATATTTTTCAGTTCAATCACGAGCCTTATGTCCCATCTTACCGCATTGGTAGAACTTTCCAGAATTCAGAAGACATTCCCCGGCATGCCTTTTACCACATTTATCACAAACTGGAAACTTAGTTTTCTTACCATCAGACCTTTTTGAAGAATTCTTCCCTTTCTCCCACCACCTCGGTCTCTTCTTATGTTGGTTGTTATAGAACATTTGATCATCAGGAAACTCCATTTCCACCTTCTCAGAACATCAAACAAGATTTTCATAACTTTTGAACTCACGAGAAGCCAATGCCCTTCGATATTTTGGCTTTAATCCTATGTAAAAACAATTGATTTTAC
This sequence comes from Viscum album, assembly GCA_963277665.1. Taxonomy (NCBI): domain Eukaryota; kingdom Viridiplantae; phylum Streptophyta; class Magnoliopsida; order Santalales; family Viscaceae; genus Viscum; species Viscum album. Next base: position 1,074,946,518 of record OY728138.1, read on the forward strand.
TATCAAAGTCTCAGATAAAATTTAGAGTATACCTTGCCAATCGAGTGAACCTCTCCTCATAAGCAGCCACTGAGTCATCCTCTGGCCTTAATTCCATGAATTGTTTTTCCATCCTAAGTCGAACAGCCTTAGGAATATACTTCTCAAGAAACATACCTTTGAATTCATCGTAGTTGAGAGCATCAATCTCATCAGCGTACCTAATATTTTAAACCATCGACCACCACTAATCTGCTTCACCCTCCAAACGGTAAATAGCAAGACTAACCATTTGATTGTCTGAACACCCCATGACATCAAAAATCTTCTCCAGTTCTTTAATACACCCTTCAGAAAGCACATGGTTAGATGATCCTATGAATGATGGGGGATGTTTCCTCATGAAATGTTCCACCACTGACATGTTCCTCTGCGGTTGATCTGGCTGATCTCGTGCATGGATACCACCACCATTTATCTCCTGAGTCAACTGCGCCATTACTGCAACAAAATATTCAGTTCCAATCCCGACCATCTCAGGATGCTGATTCGAAAGGTTATTTCCTTCTGTATGTTGTCCTAGCACTGCTTCCCTATTTCCTCTACAGAAAACCATTCTGAACAAAAATGTCATAGAAGAAGCAACATGGTAATCTTCAAATGCTATATAATTTCAATGTGACCATAAAAAATATATTTTTCGATAATCATTTAATAGAATTCAAACTTCTAAAGTTATCTAAACTGACCTCTGATACCAACCTTAAGGCCCCAGCCTTAAACATTACTTAATCTTGAGTTATTACAAGATTACACATTGAGTATCTTTTTTAGGTTTATAGTTTTAGAGAATTAGATCATAAATCATGAATTACATTCCTCATTTAAAAAAAGTGGTTACATAAAAGAAATTATTCATTTTTTACCATCAACGAAAACATATTTAAAACAAAACATGGATTCTTTCATGACACTTCCTTGACCCTATCATTACATCATGTACCTTTCCCTTGACCTATGAACAACATTTCAAAAACATGGGATGAGCATAAAAAGCTCAGTAAGGGATATAAAAGTAAGAAATGAAAACATTAGTCCATGTATGAAATCATAATTTACCCATAAAACATAAGCATTTTAACATACCTCATCAAATCATGAATAAATCATAGAAATCATAAGACATAATGGAAACTTTATGCATTCATAACATTCTTACGTAGGGAGTAACCCTCATGGTTACATTTGGAATACCGATCACAGTATAATCCCTAAATCTCTTCGGAGAAACCTTAATGTTTAACCACTTCGCGTTACCCAATGCATTGGAGAGATATATCGGGCTCACCCGCCCTTAGTTTTTCACGGAACCACCTGTCTTCATAACAATGCCCAAGAACTATAACATAATCATATCACATAAAAAATGCATAAAGGAAACATAAAATTTATACTTTTCAATCACAAGATATCAATACAACACATTGATATAAAAAAATTATGAAAACCATTTTCAATACCAAAAGAAAAGAAAAGTAAAACATGGTATTTATTTTTAATTTTTAAAAAAATGTAATGTCTTGTAGAGGAAGCCGATACTCAAATAATGGTCACGTCGGCGGAGAAGTCATTGTCGCTGCATACGTACGACAAAAAAACATTCCTTTGGTTGTTTAGTAAAATGATTCGTATAAAAAATGATTCCTTTTGAATAGACATAAAATTCAAAGGGGTTTATACAATGTATAAAAGAAAGTTGTGTATAATACAAAATATGCCTCAATGAAAGGAGATTGCGACAAAGTCCCTTACCTCGTATCCGACTTGACTTGATCGTTCTTTAATCTCCTGAATAATAAACTTGAGTTAATTTATAATTTCTTAAGAACCTTTTTAAAGTTCATTATTCCTTTTAAATCACTTATTACCATGTCATGAACACTATGTAATTATTTAAGTTAATAACGATCATTTTAACGATCCTTGGTACTTGAGTCAAAAATAAACTTTTTATAATTACAAGTTTTTCATGTATCCATTATATCCAGAGTTATATTCATGATGTAGATATCATATATATCATATATATCCAGTATATACATGCATTTATAATATTACATAACATTTAGAGGTAAGAAATGAAATGCACCTTTCATGGAGACGGTAAGCCATATGCACGCATGAACGCTACTTTCATTTCTATTTCGTATTTTATGGAGAAGAATCATTATGATATAAAGGTATATTATAATTACAGTATAATATCATATATAATATCATTAATTTCATCCTTTATAAATCCCACATATGGCATTAACAAATCAAATCACTTTGAGGGGGTGGTAGTTCACACTTCCTAAAATGAAGATATCACGTATACCCATAATAGAATCCATAAAGGTATGATGTAAATAAAAAATACAGAATCTTAAGGAAAACATAAACATATTATATATCATATATAAATATAGTTACATCTTAATGGCCACCTTTTAAGGTGTTATAAGAATATTGAACAATCATCATTTCGTGAGGCAGAAATTTGCCATCCACAGAAACAATATGTTCTTTAACCATTAGATGTAGGTGTGTGTAAGTGTAGCTCAAATAATTCTTATAAAAAATCATATTATATTTAAAATACTGGTGTTGTTATAAACAAAATGAATAAAAAGAGTTTAGGGGGTTGGAGAAGCAAAATAAAACAAAAGAACATTAGAGAAGTCTTTACCTTTAAATCGGGTAACTCCTCTGTGTTAGAACCAAAAGGGTTTATTGAAGAGATTTCCGCATAAGGTAAGGCTTATAAGATGAAGATAGGGATTTGGAGAGATAAAATGAGCAGATCTTGGCCGAGACAATGGCTTAAGAAGTGTGTGTAGGGAGGTAGAGGTGGGGGCCTTTTATAAGAGGAGAGGAGGGGCACTCTTGGAAAGGTATAAAATGTTACTTTATTTTCAAACGAGTTTCGGATTTTAAAGGTCCCACATTGATGTATTTCAAGGATAAGGTGATAAGGGTTCGAAATATACTCATCCAATAGGTCTTTGACAAGTATAAGTCTTAGATTTTACATTATCTTTTCATTTTATTTAAATCGTTCATTAAAGAGGTAATCGCTGCATCATCATGATGTCATAAATAATTTAATTTATTTAATGTCTAAAAATTATAAAAAAATACAATGATGTAGAAAATATTTTCAGATTTCCAATGACTATTTATAGTTCAATATATCATTTATTTAGACAAAATTAAAAATGTTTTACTCAGGTGATACATTCTTTTTTATATTTAATATTCTTTAAAAATAAAAAGATAAAAAGTCATTATCACACAAAAGTGATTCCATGGTGTCCCAATGTTTGGAAAAAGGCATCCCATGGTCGGCCATGACACAAAAAGTATAATTAGGACATATTTTGGGGTCATTTGTTATTATTATGATATTATTTTATTATCCTTAACTACCCGATTACTAATTAATCAAGATAATTAAAGATAATTACCATCGTTACTATTCATAATGTCCAAAAACAAAAGAGTATTGATTACATAATTGGACCTTATGATTACAAATATTTAATCCATTTTACCAAATTATATACCTAGAAATTGCAATAATTAATTTAAAAATAATTCCCGTTGTCAAACAAATAGTAGATTTTTTAGAAACAATATCTATGAAAAGTTTGGAACTTGTTTATGCCCAATTCCAAAGTGAAATTAATCCCAATGACCACCATTGGATTAAATGGTAAAAATATGTTCTATTTAAACTTTAAAAAAAATTAAAAAGATAATCTAACGATATAATTATATTAGATGAAAAAGCAGTTTTGATGTAAAATGCAGTATTTTTCACTATTCATTAAAAAATGAACATTGTCAGAAAAATACCAAAAAATTTTCCAATGTAAATTGCAATGTCCCAATCATAAATAATATTTTTATTTTAACAAATGGAGATTATAAAATAGTCAAAAGTTTTATTTAAAAATGGTTTTCCATCAAAAGGAAGTAAAACAATCTTTTAAAAATATTAGTGTATTCAATGCTTAAGATTGGATTTATTCTCGTTTTTAGCCTCTAAAACACTATATAATTCATAAATAGACATAGATAATAATATATATTATTCATTACTTACTTGGGATGTTACACTTGTGATCAATGTTGAGACTGACTAATCACAATTTATGCTGGCGGGGCGACGAACGAAATGTTTCCCCGCCTCCTCCCGCTCCCTTTGCTCCTGGCTGGAAGATGATGCCTCGTGGATGTCACTGGACCAGGAAAACACACCTCGGTCATGCCACAATCATGCTGTGGTCACGCATTGGTCACACCGTGGTCACACTTTGGTCAAACCACTGTCACACCACAGACACGCCGCAGTCAGGTCGCGGTCATGCCGCAATAATGCTGTGATTTTTCCCTGTTCCAGCCACATCCAGCCCACACCTACCCCCTTACACCTTCATTTAAGCCTACTGAAACCAGTATTCTAGCCCACAAAATCCCCTCTACCACCTTCTAATCAGCCCACACCAGCCCCCCTTCACCTGCAACCAGCCCCCTTCCACCAGCATTCCAGCCCCCTTCCACCTGTATTCGAGCCTGCACCTGCCCCCAGCCACCTGCAATCCATCCTTCAACAGCCACCACACCAGCCTCCACCCCCCGCCTCCTGAAAAACACTCTTGACAGCCCTCTTCCAGCTTCAAAAGATCCCCAACCACCAATTCCATCCCTCACCAGCCCTCGACCTCCTACATCTCAGCCTGCACCAGCCCATTCCACATGCCCAACAGACCCAAGCCACCTTCAATATAGCCCACACCAGCCCCCTTCCACCTATTCCATCCCACACTATCCCCATACTGCCTGCCTTCCCGCCCGCACCATCCACTCTAGCCCGCACCAGCCATCGCACCAGCCCCCAGCCTCTTGCATTCTAGGATGCGTGAGAAAAACTCCATGAAAATCAGAAAAATGAAAGGCGAAAGTAGATCCCCTTGCCTGAGACCTATTTTCCATGAAAAGTATAAATGTAAACTTCCATTAATGTTCACCGATAACATTAGGGTATAGATTCATCTTTTAACCAAAGATGAGAACCTAGCCGGAAATCCGAGCAGATCCAAAGAATCTCATAAGAAGTCCCACCTGACTGAATCAAAACACATGAATAAATCGATCTTCAAGGCACAACTAGGAACCCCAAAATCAAGATGGAAACCCCACAATAATTTTTGGGTAACAAGATTCTTAGGATGAATTGGTTTTGATACGAAGGTTGAATATATTTTTATCCAGCTTTAGATTTATGAGTCTCTTAAGGTTATTTTTGTAACCATCCTACTTGAGGGTTTGAGTTATAAGTGGTGGAAGTGTATTATTCAGACTAATACAGACTAAGACTATTATTGGAAAAGTTTCAAGTCATATCCCATTGAGAATTCATTCATAATGAAGTGAAGGTAACAGTGGCTATAGAATTTTCTACTAGGGGATGTCCAAGTGGGGTGTCCAAGGGTTGTTCGGGGGGGGGGGGGGGTGCCGGGGGGGGGGGGGGGGGGTCTGCAGGGTAGGGGGAGGGTGCAGGTGGGGTGTCTCGGTGGGGCTGTCTAGGGGGGTGTCTAAGGGCTATCCGTGGGGGGGGGGGGGGGTCTGCAGTGCAGGGTACATGTGGGGTGTCCAAGGGCTGTATGAGGGGGGGGGGGGGGTGCCGGGGGGTCTGTAGGGTAGGGGGAGTGTGCAGGTGGGTTGTCTAAGAGGGGCTTTCCAGGGGGTGTCTAAGGGCAGTTCGTGGGGGGGGGGGGGGGGGGGTTCAGGGGGGTCAGTAGGGTAGGGTGTAGGGTGCAGGTGTGGTGTCTAGGGGGTGTCCAAGGGCGGTCCGAGGGGCTGATTTAAGGAGATAAACCCACAAGAAATGGGACCTAATATCATAGAAATAATTTTGCTAATGATTTTGGAAAGGTATTCCCAATAGAAAACGGTTTGAAATTCTTTACATCCAAAACATTTTCCTTCATTGGGATCAGGGCAATAAAATTGGAGTTGATTCCATAGGGCATTGAGGCATGATTAAAGAACTCCTTCATAGCATTGAGGAACTCATCACGAACTATGTCCCAGTAGAACATAAATAATTAATTTGTGAACCAATCAGGACCAGCCAAACTCTACAGATTTAGAGACAAAAGGGCACTCTTAACCTCCTTCTCATCAATGGATGCAACAAGGGAGATTGTTGGATTGGTATAGACCTATCTGGTTGGTTATGATGTCATATAAAATATCCTTAACTATAGTTTGATATCCATATGGTGTAATATATAGAACATATGAGCCTTTTGGGCCTTGATTGCAGCCAAAAACTGGGAAAATCATAGCAGCTCTATGAAAAAAAGAATATTACACAAAGACATTTCTATGGATCTTCTGCATCTCTATAAACACATGGTAATAGGCCAACATCATCATGTTTGTAATTTATTTTTCATGGAAAACCTCTATGAATGTTTTCTATGAATGATCATCCTATCTTCTATCCTGATTAATGGTATTCCACAATGAAATTTTTTATTTATGGAAAATGGATGTCTCCAGCATCACACACTCATCCACATATGTCTTCTATCCTTATTAATGGTATTCCACCATCAAATGGTTTATTTATAGAAAATAGAGGTCTCTATCATCACTCTCTCATCCAAAGATGTCTAGAACAAAGAAAAAATTCACTTGTTGTTGTTTATCCAATCATTTTCATCCTACATGCCTGTAATGCAAAGAAAGGGTGGTGGATGTGGGAGATAGAACACCTGATTATGTCTGGTCATGGAATTTAGATTTTTTCCTCCTTAAATGAGATCAATATAATAAAATACTTAGTAAAATAGCTTTTCCGCATGAGTCACCAGAGACTGTATAGGGTGGGGGGGGAGGGGGTGGGGTGTCCAGGGGGCAGGGGTGGGGTGTGCAGGGGGTAGGGGGTATGTGCAGAGGGGTAGGGGTGGGGTGTGGAGGGAGGGAAGGGGGTGTGTGCATGATACCAACTGATTATAATTACTATGACTCATTTAAGGGTAGTTCAGTTGTCCTCAAGTTGAAGTCAAATGATGCCAATTAATATCTTCATTCTAGTTCGAATTACAACCTAATATCTTGCACTCATCTCAATATACATGTTGAAAGAATTCAATTACATGAAGCCAATTTTAGAAATCAGCCTTGAGGTCTCAAATTTCCTAAACTTATTGTCATTGATTAATTCAATTTATCCCCCTTAATACCAGACTTTATTCGATCATTAATAGTGATGAGTGAAATGCATACCTCATCAATGATTTTTTCATGCACATTCCAGAAATTCTACATTTGCATGGAATAAATAAGTATAACATCTTCTCAAGGGTCTTCTCCACTCATCTCCCCATTGAGGAGACACACTATCTTAACTCCATCCAGGAAGATATTTCCTTTTGATGTTCTTTGGAATACCATTTGATAAATCATTCCAAGAAGGTGAATTTTTTTTTCAGATCTGGAATAGGTATTCTAGCTTCCATTAATTTTCTCTCATCTTGAGAACTAGTTTCACTTTCAATTACCTGCATTGTATGGCATGCTAATAACAAAAAAAATAATAAATAATTAGGTATTAAGGTGGATGTACTTTCTCATCAATGTGAGTTGTTTGGTTGAGAAATTTTTCTCAACCAGTATGTCCTTTCCATTTTATCTCCAAGTCTGGATGGACTCTTCATGCATGCACTTCTGGATTTTGAAGCAGCCTTGGGTGCATAGATTTCCTTCTTCCCTCCTCATGCGAGATTTTCATTTTTAGCATGATGATAGCACACGAGCTTCTCCATGACCATGGATGTTTTCTTCTTGGCATGGGAAGAGGGTAGCAACCGAGGTGGACCCTCTAACATAGCTGGTAGTGAGCCATCTCCTAGCCTCTTTAATTCATTAATTTTATAAATTATATTTAGCGACCTTCTTAATTCTGCTTGTTTATATTAAATTGCAGTTTTTGATCAAGTGTCAGTTAAAATAATTTTTTCGTTTGATAAACAAGTCAAGGTTTTGTAATAAAACCCCTCCAACAAAGTTGTGTTATCTGCGAAAACTCACAGTGGTATTTTACGCTTATATAGCTTGTTTTTCATTATTGAATTTATGTATTACATTTTAATCCTTACCCCTTATTCTCTAATTTGAGACACCATGAGAATGTCTAAATATTTTTTTCACTCATAGGGGGGTGTGTAAGGTGGGGTGGGGGGTGTGCAAGGTGGGGTGTGGGGGGGGGGGGGGGGTTAGGGAAGGGGTGGGGTTGTGGGCTACTACAAGAGTTGGGGGGTGGGGTGCAAGGGTGATGTCTAGGGGGAATGGGGGTATAGGGGATGTTTAGGGGGGAGCAAGGGGGCTGTCCATGGGGTACAAGGGATGTCCAGGGGGTGCAAGGGGACTGTCCAGGGAGGGTGTGCAAGGTGGGGTGGGGGGTGTGTTGGGGGTCTGCACGAGGGAGGTGGGGCTGCATGGGGGGGACTGCAAGAGTGGGGGGGGGGGGGGGGGGGGTTAGGGGGCTATCCCGGGAGGGTGCGCAAGGTGGGGTGGGGGTTTGTACGGGGGGGGGGGGGGGTGGGGGCTGTAGGGAGAGGGCTACTACAGGAGTGGTGGTGGGGGGGGGGGGAGGAGGGGGCTGTCCATGAGGTTTTCCCAGGGGGGGGGGGGGGTGGCTGCAGAGAGGTGGCGAGGTGGTGGGCTACTGTAGGAGTGGGGGGGAAAGGGGATGTCTAGGGGCGGTGCAAGGGGGCTGTCCAAGGGGGAATGTGGGTGTAGGGGGCTATCCAGTGGGGTGAAAAGTTTTTCCTGGAGGGGGGTCAAGGGGGCTATGAAGGGGGGGCATGGGGGTGCAGTAGGGGGGGGGATGTCCAGGGGGTGCAAGGGATGTCCAGGGGGGTGCAATGGGGATGTCTTGGGGGGGGGGGGGGTGAAATGGGGCTCTCCAGTGAGGGTATGAGGGGGGGGGGGGGGTAGGGGGGGCTGTCCAGGGGGGTGTTAGGTCTATCCAAGGGGCATGGGGGTGTAGGGGGTGCAAGGGGGATACCCAGGGGAGTAGTGGGGCTGTTGGGGGGGGGGGGGTTGTGGGGTTTTTTATGAAATGTGAAGCCCTAGAGACACAGTTTTAAACTATGGCTATAGGCCCAAATCCAAGGTTTTCAACCTTGACTAATGCTATATAGCCACAGTTTTGAACCGTGGCTATAGGATTTTTGCGGCTTAATGTTCTGCCACAGTTTCAAACTGTGGCTAAAACCCTATAGCCACAGTTCAAAATGGTGGCCATAGAGCTATAGCCATGGTTCAATCCATGGATATAGGTCTTTCCCTATAGCAATTCCATTACCAGCCACGGTTTTTTGAACCTTGGATATAACCTATAGCCACAGTTTGAAACTATGGCTATAACCTAAATTTCCAGTAGTGCTTCTTTCGCACAATGCCGATATCTTTCCATAGTTTCCTTGGTCATTCGAGGGGCCTTCAGGCAAGGATTGAAAAATTTATTCATATTTTGAATTCAAAGTTCTTTTTTCATGTATTTTGAGGTTTCATGCATAGGTTGGAACTTGCGTGTGTTTCCCTTCTTATTACTTGAATGCTTCTTTTAGTTGAATGATGGCATTGGCTTTACCAAAACTGACATTGTGTATATTTAGGATGAAGTTTAGCACAAAAAAATAACCCATTTACCCACATTTGATAATGGCATAATTAAATAGTCTTTGGTTAAATAAGCAACATTTCTAAAAAATAGAGCTAATTGGTCATGTTTAAAAATGTGTGGCCATAATCTATATCCCTGTATTTTTATAAAATGTCAGTAAATGTTTCATCAAATTTTATAATCACAACTAAGTATAAAAAATATGGCTACATGTAACATTTTTAAATTGTAAAAACCAAATTAAAAAGAGAACAAAATAATAAAATAATAATATTCTCGAAAAATATATGGTTAGGGAAAGCATGTGAAAACAGTTCATTTGGAAATAGATTTAAAATATTCCCTTCAAAAGTTTTGTCTATAAAATTTACAAAACCATTCACTAAAAATTCACTCATATCATGATTTAAAACTCAATACAAGTATGGTTAAACTACATGATTTTGAATCATTTCATCTAAACTATTCATCTATGCAAATCTCAAAAAAATCTATCTCTTCCTTCACAAAAATTCAAAAAATCGTTGAAATGATTAAATAAAAAAATAAAAAAATAATTGCAAATTTTAGATATTATATTCACACAGACACACACACTAATAAATCAAAGTCATAAAAAATGTTCCACAATCTTTTCATGTGTTCTGTGGGAACCGACAATGAGGATTAGATCCTCAATTCCATTATTCATTTGAGAAATCATATCCTAAATAAGTATAATGAATTTATAAAGGAATTTTAGACCTTTACTAACCTTGAAAACACATTATATATGTAAACCCTTTATGAAATGGTTTAATTAATTCTTCTCTCATTGATATGATATCTCATAAATACGAAATGTATGGTTGGATCAAACATAATGGTTGTTTGATGTGGTTTTTTTATTTTTAATGTAACGTAATTGTTTAAATACTAATGGATGATTTAGATAATTTCAAGTGTATGGGGAAGAGTGTAATATTTACAGATCTAAAAACATGAAATTATGAATACTAAACCCATTTTATGACTTGTGGTTAGTGTTTTCCACTATGAATACTCATCATGAATCACACCCAACGCTCAGAAAATGATAAGGTGAAAACCCATTTAACAATAAGGGAATGTAAATGAAATCCAATAATATTTTCTATAAATAAACTATTTTAAGTCCCCTTGGAGTTTAAAAATTGTAAAAATAATTAGATAAAAATAATCTAGGAAGATAAAATCATATTTTCACCAAGATACATGTATTTAACCTTGTGATTTTTAAATTAAAACATATGGGTAGAAGAAATATATTTGTTTAAATTTTGTAGTTAACATTTTTTGGGTATATATCCATTGTAAGAGGCCACTTATCCCAGGTCCTAAATTTATTAATTGTTAAATATGTCACTTCATGGAAAATATCAAAGAAATATTTGTGATGGATGTGGTTTTATTCCCACTTTTGTCTAAGGTGGGTTTTGAGTCCTCATATTTCATCATATTTTCATCATTCTTGAAGACTTCTACCATCATGGTGTAGTCCCCACACTTAAATTATACCCCTAAATTTTTCGTTTAGTGGTTGATTATTTGTAAGATGGATTCATAATTTCTTGTGATCCCATTATTCAGAGAATGGTCATTTATATGGATTTAAAAGATACCCTAAACTATGTTTGTTTTGATTCCCTTAAAAATAATATATAGGAATCCATCATCAGGTTAAATCCCAACAACATTATGATAACCCGTTATATATTTTATCATATATGACATAAAATTTGTTGTTCCTTACAATATGAAATTAAAATATAGTGTAACAACTATTCCTCATGAAAAAGATGGGATTCCATATGCTTTTAGTGTTGGATGATTTAATTATAAGTAGTGATATTTTAAAAAAATAAATTTCAAATAATTACTTTAATATAAGGTAAATAATATATTTTTTGGAAATGAGTTCATGAATAGTATTAAATCAATTAATGTTTCTCAGAGAAGTCACCATACTCTTTTATTGAAGGAGCCGACCTCTATTTTCGTTTTTTTAAACATTATTCTTATGAAACCAAAATAGGGGTTAACTAGTGGAACATAAAAAAATAGAATCCCAATAGTAAAATGGAGTGTACTCAATATATCATAGTCAATTATTTTACCATTAACGTAATTACATATCCCTTATTCCCCTTCTACATTAATCCTATATATGAAACCCATAAAAAACAATTTTCAAAATAGTAAAATGATTACGATTATATCAATATATTTCTTCTCTCAAACATATTAGGAGTCATGATTCTTTTATAGAATCACCCCAACATAAGGTCATAATTGAATTCTCATTTGATGCCTAATTTATTTAAACATCACTCTATACACTTATGTGTATGAATACAAAATGTGATCCAATCAAAAAAACATTAATAATTAACCTTATACTCATTTGAACCGCTAATATAGATATAAGGGTATCAAATGGGTCCCTCATGATACATCTCTTTATCTAATTCCATTTTGGATCTTAAATAACTAAATTATAATATTTATTAAAAAATAAACACAACCACCGAGTTCATATTAAAATAAAAACATACTTTTATAATTCTAATTTTATTCCTAAAAGGATCTACCTATTCATACACAAAATTTTTACCCCCCCTAATTCCCCATTTGGACCTCTAAATATTAACAACCAATGAAATCATATCACATTAATCTTGAATCAAATAAAAAATTACTATCTTTGTTATAGAACACCACCCCTGTACCAATAAGAGTTCACTAATCCAATATAACAATTTGACTTTTAATCACTCAAAAATATCAATATGTCATATTAAATCACCTAAATTGTTGAATTTGTTCAATATTCCATCAAAATGTTAGATTGAATAACTCTATGTTAGTGCGCTATCTTATCCTTGGTGATTGAAGTGAAAAGACATTGATGGTTCTTGAATCTGAGGTCAAATGGGAAGTTTTCATAAAAACCTGTGGATGAAACCAAGGTACGAGATGCCTCATTGGAGAAACTATCAATGTCACAACCCAACCCACTGGGGCCCACATGGTCAGTGATGAGATGAACGTGACAACCACAAGAGTGCATCCAACAGGCTAGGGGATGGAGACAAATACCAAGTAGTCAAATACCACATGTGGGAGGCACTAGCCGACGTACCTGTATAAAATAAACCCATCTAATCTCATCCAATGCTGAATGTAGAGAAAAAATAATACCAATGAATGCATACATCTATAATATCACTACCATAGTTTGAAAAAATTACTAAAAGGGATAAATGGGTCCAAATAAAAACCCACCAAAAAATGTAGACAGTACATCATACATAGAATTAGGGGACTACTATCAAATGTTATAGTGGAAATAACCTTGTATGGTCTAGAGAAACAATTTCTTCTTCATACTACTTGTCCCCCAAGTCTTTTTCAAATGAACTTTCATCTACACAAGACACGACACATGCATCTAGAGCCCAAGAAGAGTTAATTATATCAATAAACAATATAAAACTATAAAATACCAAACATAGATCATCAATATTAGAAAGAACATATACATAGGTATGTCCATCGATATTTGATACAAAACGATAATCAAGTATTAACCAAAATAAACTAAAAAAATTCAACGTATCTCAAGTATTCTCCACCAACATTACTAGGAATAGGATACCTCTCAAGGAATCAAGGTGATGTTCATGTTTGAAAACCCACTACAAGTGCTATGTTTTCCTAGATTAAACTCATCCATGAGGTCATGATCATCTTTCTGCACCATGAAGTAATTATTGGATCTCTAAATATCCTATTATCAATATAGAGTATTAAACCTCAGACCATTGAGGGATGCGACAAACCCTATCGAATCCGCCTATAAGATAAGGGATCGACACCCTATGAATTGTAGTAACATAAATACTGATAGGCCCTTATAGTAATGATAGATTATTCCAAACTAGTCTCACATTGAGAAACACCAAACTCTATTAGATATTAATTCCATATATTGGATCAAAATCCTATGTTGAGGATGTAATTCAACACTTTACATGGAATAAGGAAACATGATCATTTGTACCTGGTCTATAATAAATAAATTAATGGTTCTAGAAACCCTTATAGGGTGCACGCAGTGCATACTAGTGGTACACAACATGTCTTTATAACCCCTAGTCTACCACCTTCTCATCTTGTGACATGAAATTTAAACCATAATATACATGGTGTGTCCCTAGGGGTACAGGGCATATAGAGGTTGAGGTAACACTGGATGTTCCTCCAACCCTTATATATGTACTTCATGTTGAGACCATGTACTATGTGTTTTCCCATGTACTAGGACATTACCGAGTATGGGGTTCTGTTTGTGTACACTAACCCTTCCTATATACCTTATCATGCCTGAATACTGGTCCATGCCTTTGTACTCTAGACATACTTGTGTTACTGGTTGTATATGTGATCATTTAAGATTCAAGATACATATAAAATCACCATCACATGTCACATAGTGTGTGACATGTGTCATATGATGTGTAATATAGTATTTTACATAGAACACTTGTGATGTAGCTAGGTACCCCACATGGAATTGGTTCTTCTAGGTACATGTCGTGTAATATGAAATTTTCCAAACTCTATAGCTTCTTCACATGTTCCTTTTATTTTTTCACCACCACCAAAAATCATCCTTGTTTGTTTTAGATATGGGGTTGATTTGTTTTTCATCTACATTCCCTAGATTCGGCCCTTCAATCAACCCAAAAATCAACCACTGCCACATTACATCATCTTCACATGAAAAATAAAGTAGAATGGGAATCACTCATCCTATCTAATCCACCAATGATCTTACTTGATCATTGTAACTTGATCAGACATTCGATCATAAACCAACCGACCATATTGATCCAATACCCTAAACAACTGTTGCACAATGATAGAATATTGAGTCTTTTATTGAACAAATAACCAATGAAATACCAGTGCTGATCTATTTGAATAAGTGGGGATGAAAATAAAAAACCAAAAAATGTGTAGTTTTTGTTCATGTTTTCCTTGAATTATTGTTTTTAGAATAAAAAACAAAGAACCAATAATAAAAAATTAGTTAAATCAACTGTAAATGTGTGAATCAATTATTATTTTTAGAATTTACCCACATTCAACAAGGGATAACTAAAAAAGATTAGTCTGTTTAACAGAAACATTCTACATTATCATGTATCAATCACTAATGAATAGTTTTCACATGTTGACATCACTGGTGGGATATATAACCTCCGTTAATGAAATGATACGAGATCACATACTTGAACAATAATCATTGTCCACAATCTTTTAATATATATCCCCTCAAAATATCTATGTTATGTGTATAACCAAATTCTTTTTTATAACCACATATTTATAAAGGAATATAGGTCTCAACATCTTAGAATAATAAAATTAATTAATTAATTAATCAATTCTACTATTTTCCCCTACGAAAACCTTTTAAAAAATTCATGATTCCAAAAAAGATTACGTAAAATCTTGGGTAAATCCCACAGTTCATACTCTATGAAAATCATAAATTTTGGAAATGGGACACTATTTGCGATTTATTTAACTATTTAATAGAAACAATGTGCATGAGATATTAATATTTTAAATATTTTTAATACATCAATACCGGGACCACTAGACCTTGAAATTATTCGTCATCTCTATCCATGGATCTGAAAATGTTACAAGATACATTTCAATTTTTTACATAGTATATATTGATATTCACATTCTCCCATCCTTTGGTATTTTTATACCAAAAAGTGAAAAAGGCTGTTAAAAAAGATGTGGATATTTAGCTAGCATCTTGGTGTCTCACTCCCATGTGTTCTCTTGAAGAATATTATGCTACAACTAGACACGCATCAAGGAAATAAATCACCCATATATGATCTTCCCCTGATTATCCTTAACGTATAATTAGTTTTATGTACAGGTAGAAAAATTCTCTATGTATTAATTTCCCTAATCGATAACATGATATAGTTCATAAATTTACCTCCTAATATATGACATGCGAAATGAATCATGTTCCTATTATAAATACAGTGATACGGACAAGCAGTATGCTTCCACACTGACCATGTGCAGTATCAAGAAAGAGCCATTGAATCATGGAGATAATTTTACACCCCAGAGAAATATCCACAGTCAACATTTAGGTGAGACCCTCATGAACACACAATGTCTCTATTTGAAATAATAAGTCCTCCATAGTAACATCACATAGGACATTTGATGGATCTATCTAGTCCTCAATCACTGCTAGATGGTCTACCCAATCTCTGTAGTAGATCACATCAACTCTATTCCCATGTGCATAGACTCTCCTAAATCATTTAATGATATTAGTGGCATGCCTTTTTACTTTTACAAAGAATCAAATTATGGAATCCCATTGGTGCAATGGTAGTTGTTGAATGAAAATTATACCAAGGGTGGGTGTTCCACCCAACTATGGAAAAATTTTAACATACATGATTGCCTCATATCCTCTAGAACCAAAATGTTCTTCTCAGTCTAGTTGACATTCTATGAGTGAAATGTTGTGATTAAATGTAACTAAACATCAAATGCCTCCTGCAATCCTCTCCATAATAGTGACATGAACTTAGTATCACTTTCAGAAAGGATCACTGAGGGAACAATGTGAATCTAAAATATCTCCACCACATAAAAGTATCCCAATATTTCTATTAAAATCTGTTATCAGAGAGTTATGAAGTGGGTTTAATTGGTTAGTTATTCTATTATTACACAGATTAAATCATGTCCTCAAGAAATTTTTGGAAATAACATTATAAATAATTTAGATATCTCATCCAACATCCACTCTTACAGCTAAAGGGGTTGAGTTAAACTCACTGGAACCATGTTCTTAGCCTTAACATACTGTATTGTGATGCATCAAGAGACAAAATCTACAATGCACTTATTCACACCTTTCCACCATAATTGATTTCAGATTACCTCGTACATATTTGTCTTACCGAGATGTACCACCATAGGGTATGTTTAAAATTACCTCATTTATTACTAGAACATATTAACTAGATCAATTTTCCATCCTCTAAAAAGGATTATGTGCTTACCACCATTATCAAATCTACCAGGATCATGTCTAATGAATATCTATGTACACATGGTCTCATAGTTTACATCTCTACACTGAGCCTCCTTAACATGTTATTGAAGTGGAAGGGTAACAACCATCAACTGAATTTATGTCAAACCATCATCATCCAATATGTACAATAAAAACAAGGATAAATTCTCTAAATATCACTCTACAACCTTGAAAAAGATCTCACGTTGAGAGAATATCCCACTACATTTCCCTTCCTAGGATTTTATACCTTCACAAAGTCATAATTTTAGGGGACCTATAGCGCTCACCTCAATATCAAGTTTAGATTCTTATAAGAGAAGATATACATGTGTATTCCATGGTCAAAATATATGATAAACTGATCACCCATGAGGTACTTTCACCACAACATTAGGGTGAAGACCAGTTCTACCAACTCTAGATCATAGGTTGTGTTTTTTTCTCTTGTGGTCTTAATTTTTGAGACCTATAAGAAATCATTTTCTACATATACATTATAAAAACCCATGTATAGTCTCAATAGCATAAAAAAATACATATTCAACACCATTTTCTATTATTCACAATAAGGGAACACTCTTGATATTCTTCCACAACATCATAAATACAAATTGGAACCCCTCTGTCCAAACAAAAGGCTATCCCTTCATAGCCAAAGCTATCAAGGGAGTTGATATCCTAGAGAAATCATGTATGAATATCCTTTAATATCCTCATATCCCAAGGAATATTGGTACCTTTATCATTTTATTAGGTAGATACAAATCTAAAATTTCCTCAAACTTCACCGGATCCACTACTTAACAGTAGTTTAGATAACATGTCCCAACAAGAAGACCTCGTGAATCCAAAACAGACACATTGAGAGATTCCCATAAAGTTAGTTATCCTAGAGTATGTATAATACCATATCATAGTGTCTCATATTCTCTTATTT
The DNA here is from genome assembly GCA_963277665.1 of Viscum album. NCBI lineage: Eukaryota > Viridiplantae > Streptophyta > Magnoliopsida > Santalales > Viscaceae > Viscum > Viscum album. The sequence continues at coordinate 1,074,964,341 of OY728138.1, forward strand.
AAATTACAGGTACACTAGGATATAATTGTTGAATACCACTACAAACAAGTCTATGAAAGGATGAAAAATCCAGTTCGTGAGTCCCAAGAACATTGTTGGGATTTCTTCATGCCTAAAGTCATCACAAAGTATTCATAATGATCATAGACATATTTTAATGGTGTATATGATATATTCCCATGTTTTAATCTAAGAAGGTGTGTATCACCGAAAGATATGTTTGAAAAATTTCTCTTTAGAAAAACATATTTCTTTAATATCTTTCATTACATGTAAAAGTCAGTTTATATGAAAAAAGTAACATTATTAAAATATTACATGTATATTATCTCCCAACCACTGGATTGGTAGTTATGAAAAATAATAACTAAATTATGATAAATATTCATTAGTCATCGAATGATTTTAATTTTAAACAAAAATTATTTTTAAATAGACGTTCTGTTTCATCTAAAATTTTGTTTTTATGAATGTAATGTATTTTATAACAAGAAATTAAATAAATCCCTATTTTTGAATTATTCCAATTAAATTTATATTTTATTTAATTATTTTATATTTTTAAACATTCAGAAAACATTGTTCTAAGCATGGGATGAGAGTAAATCTATTTTTATCATTAAAAATTTATTTTTACTAAAAAATAGTTTTTTGGCATTTTAAATACATACATAAAAATTAATTTCTTCCATTTATTTATATTGGATTATATGAAATTAATTACATATATAGAATCATGATATTAAAATTTGGAAAATAGACCACTTTTATTTTCGGTTAATTTGAATAGTAACCGTTGTAACATTTATCACCTTAATAAAGGTTAAATAATGTTAATGTATATTAAAAATAAGTTATAAGGCCATAAATTTTCAATTTAATTTTTATTATATATAATTATTTCTACCATAATCACCTTATTCTATAATTTTATTAGTTTAATGGACACATTTCCATGAAAATACCCTGTATATTATTTAAATTAAAGAAGGTTAAAAATGACACTCTCTTTATGTTAAATATTTAGTATGTGCCTACATGGGTAAAAATATTATGTTATGAAGGAATATAAGTGTCTATATTCAAAATAAAAAAATAATTTTTAGGATAGAAATTTATTTTTATGTTTAAGTAATTATATAATTATCTAACGACATATGCAACACCAAGGTTGTATTTCTTCAACTAATAAAATATATAATAAATGATTTTCAAAATATTAAAGATAAATAATTTGAGTGATTTAATGTGTACCATGAATTATATTAGTGAATATAACATATTATATTTGGATTTATAATAATATTTTTAAATTAAAACATTTTTATTATGTATTTTAACTCAAATTATATTAATAGTATCTAAATTGACAATAATGATTTTTTATGAGAATAATATTCTATTAAATAAACTAAAAATAATTAATATATTAAAATTTAAAAAGGGGATAATATATGGTCAAAATTATAATCTTTTTTCTATTTATAGGTCATTTGGATCTATTTTTATATCAAATGAATTATTTATATTTTAGTCTTTTTTGAAATTACAAGAGTGTCCCTCTCCACCCTTATAAATAATAACACCCGACCTCACTTATTTACATCACATTTATCCTTAAATTTCAACCAAACTTTGAAAAATTATCTTTTAAGATTACTGAGAAAAATTCATTTTTTTTCTTCTCAAAAAAACCAAATCAATTGTTCTTAAGAGGATATATAACGAACTTTATTCCAAGAAGAGGTAATCACCATAATTAATCACATTATTTTTTATTCTTTGTTGACTCCTATATATCTATGGTATTTAAAATGAAATAATAATCTGATTATCCAAAATATGCTTAAATGTTATTATTTTCCTAAAAATACAATTATGTACCCCCATTCCCATCAAAATTTATGTGAAAGTATCGTGCGTGTGTATATACAGATTACCATATCCACATTACGATACAATTCCTTTTTCATCACCATATTTTTTGGATGCTAATTATTAGGGTTTTAATGTGTATTTATGAAATTTATGACATAATTATACTCTTTTTTAATGATAATATTACGTATACCTTCTTACCATCCGATCCTTTGGAAAACAATAACGTCATTCGTGTGTATGTGTGGATTACCACCTCCATGAAGAGTTGTGAATCATTTTTTATTTAAATTTTAATTGTTGGGTAATGATTATTAATTCTATGAATATATATGATATATAATAAATAAACATGATTCAGTACTAGTTTATTATTATTTACCTTTCTTTTATTCTATCATTCAAAAAATGGAAATAGGATTCTTGCGTACAAACAAATTACCATCTACTTGAACATTGAAATTAATATATCTATCTTTAAATTTTATGGATTACTATGAATATATATATAATTTTTTTAATGGAGGTGAATTGAAAAAGATAAATTTACGACAACATGAACTACTGAACTGAGATACTCATGATAAACGAAACAGTTAAAACCCAGATATATTGTTTTTAATAATTAATTATTCATAAAAGGGGTGAGAAAATGTTATTAAGGGGTTACATATGATGTTATAAGTATGAAAAATAATTTCTATATATAATTATAATAAAAATAATTTTATTATAAAGGTGTTTATAGTTATTTATTAGAAGTTTTAACATGAGGTGAGGGATTTTCTTGTTACTTTTATTTCTATAGTTCAAAATAAATATTAACCACATGTTTCTTATATGTGGTGTATAAAATGTGCATTGATGTATTTAATGATTATTATTGTTCTATTTATAGTTATATACAAATTAATTTAATTTCATGTCTTTCATGGGAGTAATTAATTATATGTTATGAAAGTGGTTAGAGTTTTATTTCACAATGTCATCATTATTTGGGATTGTTTTTGTTTAAGTATTTTTAAGATAAATTTTTTAATCTTTCTCGTTAATATACATGTTACTAAAGATGGTTTCAGGAATATTCTTTACTTTCTTGAATGATTATTTAATTTAGTTTTACCCATGATAGAATTTTTTACCAAATTATTTGAAAGGAATACGTTTTTTGTTTTCCAATCAAGGTAATTTGTGTGTTTTCCATCAAAAGTAACAAAGAAATATTTTTTTACATATTTGTAATGAACGGAATTTCCCATTGTTATGATGACTCAATTTTTTGGGCTTCATTTGAAATATTACAAGGTCAATTTCAAATAAAATTCTTTCTTAATTTGATGGGTTGTTTTTTATTTTAAAATATGACTTTTAAATTTGAAAGGGTATATTCCTCAAAGAATATTTTAATGATATTTTAATGGAATATATATTCATATATGTCAACAACCATTTATTATATTAATTTTTTTAATGGGTTATAATCCAAGATATTATCCTTATTATATCTTAGTATGGATTACAATTAAAATGGTAGATGTTTATGAAACCTATTTCCATGGGTTATGTTACGATTAAATGTTTATGTAATTCATTTATTCTCATGGGATATAATAGGATTAATGTTTTATGATCTTGTGGGAAAATTGTGTATTATTATAAATATTTTATTAGTTGTACTTATATCTCCCTAAAATTAATTGGGTAATGTATTATATATCATGAGATAGTTTTGGGAAACAAGTCGACATGCTTAATCTATTACCAGAACTAATTTAAAGTGTTTGATTTGTTATGGAAAAAATGTCAATGTGGATGACAGTCTATAGAAAATATGTTTTAATTCCTGATTTTATGGTATTTATAGTTAACTTTGACATATTAAATGGTTTTTATACTTATTATGGATCAACACACACACACACAAAATTTTTTGACATGAAATTATGGTTCATGATTGAGATATGATAACTTGTAATTTGTGTGATTCACATATTCTAAAATGATATTGTTTTAATCCAAAATTCATAATTGTGATCATTGTTATATTGGGTATGATATTTTTATGTTATAATAATTATCTCATACCATTATATTTATCTTATGATTTCTTATGATCATCGATTGATATCTTTCAGGTTTACCCTTACCGAGTATCAGAGTTAACTCTTTTCTTATGTTTCCATTTCCCTGTGATGTAAATGATGTTTTTAGTAGGGTAAGACTATGAAGAGTAATACAAGAAAAGATCTCTATGGGATATGTTTAAGAACATTTATAAAATAATAATATTTTATATATATTCTCTAATGACACTAAACCTTTACAGTTCTGGGATGGATCATATTGTTATGTATTGAAAATTCATTTACATAAATGTAATATTTATGTATGAAAATATCAAAAAATCATATTTGCTATTAGATCAGAGTTTAGTTAGAATATTTAGATTAGGGATAGAAATATTTTATGAAAACCCTGGGTATTAATCTAGATATTGGATAAGTACTAATGCTATTTTAACATTCATGAATAACCTAGGTTAAACATAATGTTTCGTAGAAGAAGGTGATGTGATTTAGACATTCTAAAAATTTATTTTCAGAATTATGTGGTATTCCACAACTTATATTGTTTCTCACACTATGATTTTATGTTTTAGTTAATTGATGGAACCCAAGTGAGTCATGTTATTGATGATTTTAATGTAAAATGTAAGGATTTTCCACATAAGGAAATTTTTTTATGGGAGTTAGAATATAAGATATTATTATTATGGTCTCACAATATTCTCTAGATAGTAATAATACTATGTTTAAAAATGATCAAAGGATAGAACAATGTAACGCTTTATATTTAACAAGGAAACATCTAACTTATTTTAGTGGATCTTAGGATCCACTAGTGGTTGTGCGATGTATTAGTAGAATTGATGAAATATTTTTTTTTGTTTTTCAATTATTGGGACATGAAAATGTAATCCTTGATATTTATTATCTAGAAAGATATGTATATCAATGATATAATCTTATAAATAATATGATTCATGGGGAAGTAATTTAATCCAAGTAAAGTGATGAGTTTAAGGGGATGTTATTTAGTAATTAATTTCCTCATACTCCTTGAAAAATGATAGAGAAGGAATTTCTTTAGCTATAGAGAAAGGACAATGAATCCATTGGTACATATAAGGAATATTTTATAAGTCTTTCAAGGTATGCCTCTAGTTTAATTACCATACATGACTGTAAAATTGATCGATTATTTGGTGGTTTTGAACATTTTCTAGGAATAGTATTATCTTTAAGATACTTTAGTAGTAACAAATAAATAATTTGATGTACAATCAAAGTATAAATGTAAATTGGAGATTCAAACAATTACCATGGTTTGGATCATAATTGAAAGATAGTTTCTCATGGAAGATCAAATAAATCACATGATGGTAAGAAATTGCATCCATCTATGTGATAAAATTATTGAAGATTTATGAAGGTAAGTGTTTGAATGGATTTGGGAAGTTCTTTAAATGTAGAAAGGTGAGACATAAATCCCATGGTTCTCGAAAGGAGATAAATAGTCCAGTTAATTCAATGAAGAAAAGAAACATGACCACTATTTCCCCACCCATGATATAACTCTTGAAATTCAAAAAATTAATGATTTATGCCAACCAATGAATTAATTTTAAGGTTATTTATGATCAAAATCAATAAAAACTTACGACCAAAGACAAATAAATCATAGGAGATCATGAATATTGAAGTGTCTTATGAGAATGGAATTGTGAAAGGTACACTTATCATCCACTATAGAAAATGTAATTTCTCATATGATTATAAATCCACCCACTCTTTTATTTATAATGAATTTACTAAGGGTATAATCATATCAATTACACAATTAGATGTTTATTTAGTTATGAATAATCCAAATGTAATAACAGTTTCATCTCATCTTTATAGTTCTATTCTGATATAATTTTGTTAGAAATTTATTTTGAAATATCTTATGATTCTCCCATTAGTTGAATTTGATGTTATTATTGTAATGGTTTTGATTTCTATATATTGATCCCTTGTAAATTTACAAATAGGCAAGTCACATTTTCTATTTTGAATAAACCTATAACCATTTATCAATGTGAAGATAAATACGATCATCAAATTGATATTTCTTAAATATTTTGGGTCTTAATTGCCATACATTAAAGTTATAAATCTCATATTATTTGTGATAAAATCAAATTTATGGAAAAATATATTTCATGAGAGTTTGTTAATAAATTTTCATAAGAATTTCCAGGTCTTCCACTAAATTGAGAAGTTGAGTTTTCAATAGAACTCATACAAGGTTCTATGACAATTTTAAAAACTCATTATAGGATGGCCCTAATAGAGTAGTATGAATTGAATTCAAAATTCCAAGATAATATTGACAAAGGTTTCATTCATCGATGTGCTTCACCATATGGTGCACATATTCATTTTGTTAAGAAGAATCAGGTATAGATGAAACTATGTATTGATTATTGAGAACTTAATGTGGTCACAATCATGAACAAGTATCCTATACCCCATATTAATGACTTATTTGAACAAATATATAGATGTAAATACTTTTACTAGATTGAACATAATTTTAGATATCATCAATTTCGGCTCAAGAAATAGGATATACCCAAGATAACATTCCATACAAGGTATGAACACTAAGAATTATTAGTCAAGCCTTTTAGGCTTACTAATTCCCCTAATAATTATATATTTAATGTATATAGTCTTTATATATTACCTTCATCCCTTATTTTTAGTCTTTATATATGATATTACTTTATATTCAAATTGAAAGGAAGATAATTAATATAACATAAAGATTGTACAAAATACCCTAAGGAAGGAGAAGATTTATAAAAAATTTACCAACTAAAATTTTTGTACTTGGAATGTTAATTTTAGGGTTCATATAATCTCAAGTGAGGGTATATATGTATATCCTTAAAAGACATAAGTTATTTAAAAATATCTTAGGTATACCATGGAAATTGAAATATAATGTTTTCTTGGTTTGGAAGGATATTATCAGTGATTTGTGGATAAATTTTCTCAGATATCAGAATCCACTGTTCATGTTAACTTGGAAGAGAGCCATGTTTCATTAGATTGATGAATGTGAGGAATAATTTGAGGAATTGAAGAATAAGTGTTTTAGTGAACCTGTTCTTATACTACCTTATAGTGGAGGAGAGTTTCTAATATAAAATGGTGCATCAAAGATGGGACTAGGACCAATCCTCTTGATTATTTATATAGTTATGCCTTATGTCTTTGGAAAAGTAATGGTTCATGATAAAAATTACTCAAATCGTGACTTGAGGTCAGATGTGGTTTTTTTCATTAAAGATATGGGGGAATTATCTCTACGGAGAAAGGTGTACATATATACCGATTAAAAAAGTATAAAGTATATTTTCACTCAAAAAGATATAAATATGAACCAAAGAAGATTGTTGGAATGAATTAATGATTACTACTACTTGACACATTAACACATAGGGATGTTTATCAATGTGGTAGATGATTTGATTCAAAATGAATATGATATCCTCTATGTGATGAGGATAATAAAAGATATGGTATTTATGGATTTTCAAGGGCTAAATATATAAATATTGATGGAAGGGGTGAAATATTATAAGTTTCAATTTGATTTTTAACTATATATCAATGTGAGGATTTAGTATATATGAAAAGAATATGTGGAGCTGAAAAAGTTGGAAAAAAGTGTTCTTGATATTATACTTGATTAAGAGAGAATATTGAGGAATATGAACTGTGTTTATGTCATTCCCATACCAGAATTGAAGAAATATCAATTGGATGAGGATTATAGTTCATTATTATCTACTCAACCTGGAAGAACAATGATTTATATATAACTAAAAGATAATTTCTTTGGGATGGAAAGAAAATAGATATTATAGAGTCTGATTATTAGTGCATGGTATATTAGAAAGTTATTGATGAGAGACAAAAATCTACATGTTTGTCAAAACCATTACACATACCTAAATGAAAATTGGATTAAATTTAAATTTAATTAATTGTATGACTCCAAAAAAACCAAAATGGAACAAAGATATATGGTTTTTAATCTATTTGTAACTGACTGATACTTTTTGAATTACTTTTTTTCTAATTAATTTAAACCTTTTTATATTTTTTATTTCATCCAACACTGAAAATAAATAATTTTATTTTGAAGAACTATGTTTGGCTTGAATTATACACAATATAAAGTAAATAATGAACTACATGCAACCTAAATGGTATCTTTCTCTACATTAATAACCGTGTCTAGCTGATATTAAATGCAATGATGGATATCAATGATGGCTTTCGTAACACCTATGATTGAGTTTTACAGAAGAATAATATATTATTAGAATGTTTTAACCTAACCATTAAATTATAATATTTTAATATTATTAAATAATTTATTAAATTATATGGTTTACACATGTTTAAGATGAATTAATAGGTTACCAATTAATAAGAAATTAATATGAAAACAGATTGAATATAAAAGAAAATATTAATATTTTCATAGTCCCAAATCTGTTTTACCCTATTAAATTAAATTAAATAAAATTAGTGAGTGATATTAATGTAATATATATTTTATTTATTCAATAATTTTTTTTTGATATTTATCGAATAGATTTTGTAGATATAATATAAGAATGAAACCAATTGTATGCTTAAAAACATATATTTTTATTAAGGCATTATTCCCCTTTTAGTAAAGAACCCATTTTAAATCCAATTTTTGGAACATTAATAGATTTCATATGTCAAATTAAACTTTATATTTGAAATCATAAGATAGTAATTAGGTTACTGTAAATTGTTTGTAATTTTCAGTTATGTTTCATTTTTTAACGAATAGTGAAAACTATGAAATTTTTGCTCATAACTTCTTTTTCATCTAATTTATTTGTAGTGATAAATTTAATTTTAAATTGTTTTGAAAGTTTAATTATATAATATTTTTTAATTTTTTCTAATTTAAATAATTTTATCTAATTTCACATATAAATTGGCTATAAAAAACATATGAAATGTATAATCATTTTTACTTTAAAAAACTGCAATGTCACCCCCGTCAACATGATTAAATATAAATTAATTTATTCCTCTATTGTGATTGGAATTTAGAAAAATTGACTATATATTTGGAATAATCATAATTCATAATTTATATAAATGTCAAATAACATTTTTAATATATATATTAGTAAAGGTAATTAAATTTAATTACATTGATTAAGGTAAAATAATGCTTAACTAAAGACTAAAAATTAAATTTAAGACTCAAACCTCATAGATACATTTAAAAGAGACATTATAAGGAATTATTTTAACCTATACACCCTTTTATCTTATTGGGTCCATTATTGGATCCAATTTACATGTGGAAAACGTGTATGGAATTCTATTGTCAAACTATTTCAAGAGTTTCACACCTCCACCACTATTAAACGACCTCCACTCCTCTAACTTCCTCACACACCTCCATCCCAATATCTCACCAAATATTAGGTCAAATAGTCTCCAAATATCTTCCCATTCCTCCTATAATACTCACCTGAGGAATAAATAAGAATGGGGATTCCTTTTGGCACAAATCAAAAGGAGTTACCCGATTAAGAGGTAATGTCTTCTCTCATGCTCTTTTTTTAGTTTTTTTCTCCACCTCCTACACTCTATTTATTACATGATTGTATAAAAATACCAGTTTGATCAAAATAATATGATTTTTTAATCTATGGTTAGACTTAAACTAACCCACACCTCTATTAAATGGGTTAACAAACATACTATTTTTGTGTAGGTGAACTACCTGCTCAAAATTGATGATTGTTTATTTTTCCATATTTCTCATCTTGGTAGAAATTATGATGGAAGCTATGTTTATATTTGATATATATTATATTTATTATTTATTAAATATTATTTAATAATTTTAAAACACATATATTTATACATTCTATTAGGTTTAAATAAATTAATTTTGTTTGAGAAAGTGTGGACTGCCACCCCCTCAAAGTAATGTGATTCGTTTACACACTACATTGAATGTATTAATGTAGGGTTTAATGAAAATATATTATATATATTATATAATAATTATAATTTAATATTGATATATATATTTATATATTTATATATACTCATATTTCATTCACCTTCTTTCTTTCAAAACGACGATAAAAAATGGAAATAACATTCATGCGACGTACGTCTTGTCATCTCCGTGAACGATGTATTCCATTTCATACATCTATAGTAAATATATTATTATAATACACAAAATAATGAATATACATGATATTTATATCATGATTTAAATTCTTTAAATTTTTATATAAGTATAAGGACCAATGATATTGAAAATTAAGACACAAGCAAAGAACAAAGAGAATATTACCCGAAGGGAATCCTTATCATAAGATGGTTAATGAGAGGGTAACATAAGGTCTTAGTTAAACCATATATATTATTATATAAAATAATATGGTTAATTAAATTATTTAAAATTAATTTATATTTATTATAGAGTTGGTTTGAATGAGAATAATGATAGTCAACACACAGGGTAAGGGAATTTTATGTAATTTTTTATATTCATGAGATACATGCAATGTTCACCACTCATTTATTTTCCATGAAGTATGTAATAACATGACTGTATTATTTTATTATTATAAAATAAATTATGGGTATTAACATATCCACTCCATGATCTTTATGTCATGTGTTTTATGTTTCAGGAGTTACCTAATCTGTAAGGTAGTTTCATCTCAATTTTAATTCTTTAAGACACATGTTTTATTATGCCCCTATATAATTTCTAGAAGTATATTTGACTTGTAATATCATTAATATAATTATTTTATAAATATTATAGGATTAATGTAATTCTATTTTCATATATAGAGAGTATAATCCCAAGAAACCATGTAGTAAGAGTTTATTGAAACAATCTCATCAATTTTCGAGATTTTTTATGTTTATGCTACCTTTGATGAAATATTATGATCCATCCATAAAGAAAATTGATTATTCTGACTATCATATTATTATTAAAAAAATTTCATTGTATTTATAGCATTTTTTGACCCTTTGTTATATATTATAGTTAAGAATGTGTTTTTAGAAATCCAAACATTAACCCCTCTTTGGTCGGAAAAATTTGTTCCTTAAAACCAATCTTTTCTAAAAATGGTTTGAAAAATTATTCTATAATTCTAAAATAATCATTAAAAGGCATATTTTTCATTTTATTGTATTATGCCAATGTTTTCAATTTATTATTCTCTTCATTTTTATAGGAATCTATGTTTCTATAATTTTAATATGAAAAATGAATGTTATTATTACTTCATGTTACATGTATGAATTTACCTATAATCATTTATGGGAAGATATATATGATTTTAAAAGGATAATTTTTATGAATTTCTTTTATAAATAATTTTCAAAGAAATTATTTTCAATACATTTTTCTACATTTATATGATTTAAAATTATTTTTCTACAATAATGGTATTAAAAATTATTTCAAGTTTCTGTCTACTTTTTTAAGGAAAATTGTTTTCAAATTACTTTCAAGCCTTAATTATATGATTGAAAAGTATTTTGAAATAAATATTTTCCACACTTTTTCAATATCTATTTTTATGTTTTCAAGGAAAAAGGTTTCCAAATTTTAGTCAAATAATTATTTTTAATCAATTATGTTTGTTTTCAATAAAATGATTTTCAAAATGGTTTTATGTTTTAAAGATAATTTTTCATAGTTGAAAGGGTATTTTCTTGAAGAAAATTTTCAAAATAAATTTACAAGTTATTTTTCATCTAAACTGAAATAATTTTATTTTACCCATTCCATTATGAAAAATGAACTTATGTTTCTATTAATATCCTATTTTTAATGGTTTATGTTTTTATGGGATGATGCTTTGGACATCCATTTATATTCCATGAGTTATATGTTTTTAAAACTACTTCTTTTCAAGGGTAAAACATTGATGATATGATTTTGGAACCTATATCATTTCAATAGGTTATGATATGATGAAATGTTAATGATATCCATTTAATTTCATGGGTTATCGTAGGATGTTTATAAAACCCTTTTTTATGGTTCATTATATGTTGAATGTTTTATTATTTGTCTAATATTTATGTATGATTTATAATGAGATGGGTTGGCCCTATTTATCCCTCCAATGCATTGGGTAATAATGGATGACTCATGAGTATAAATTTAATGTATTAACATGATTATAGGTTTATAATGTTATGCATGGACCTATTTTCATGTCCATAAGTTTAGAGTTAACATGATTAAATATTAACAATTTAATGAGTGAACTTTATTATATGTTCAAAATGTTATTCGTTAACCTAATTTCATGTTCAAAATATTATACGTGAACCTGACTTCATTTTCACAAAATGATTAATAAACTTGGTTGCATATCCATAATTCTATGATAGGGCATGATTTCATTTCCATAAGTAAATGTGGGAACATTATTATACATAAAAATGATCACTATGATATATGTTGATTTGTATGCCACCATTCCATGCATTATTAATATGTTATGATTTCATGGCTTATGGAATTAATTTCCATAAGATTCTTGTCTTATGAACTAAAAATATTTATTCTATGATTCATGTATCTTATTTTTGAAATACATTTCATGATATTATAATGATGATGATCACAATATTATACCCATATGTTTATGATATCAGTACAAATTTCATTTACATACCCATATTGAGAATTTGAGCTCACCCTTTTTCTATGTTTCATTTACCAATGTTATGAAGAAAGGGATTTAATTAGAATTACTAAGGGAAATATCTTTTTTGAAAAAATTGATGATCATGAAATGAGAAATAAGATTTTATTAAAATGTTTCCAAAGGCACTAAACTAATACCATCTTTGGGATTTTGTTTGTATAACTTTTTATTAATTCCACAAATGTTATGTAACATCTATATATGAGAAGCAATCGTCTCTATAGTTTCTATCAAAGAATATGATTAGTTAAAATTTTGGAAACTAGGATGAGAAAATATTATTGAGATCCCTAGTTTCATTTCCTATTATATGTCTAGGTATGACTCTAAGGATAAGTATAAGGATGATTCAAAATTTATGCAAATATCCACGAATTTTGGAAAATTATGGAGTGGTTTCCCAGAAATATATACCTATATAGATATTATAAGATGATGTGGCTCTAGTATAGATGTACGTAGGGGTAAAACTATATGAAAATATGTTCTAGGCTTGACTCAAGGTAATCTGGTACATGAAAACGAGCCTTGCTACACACATGGTTTGACGCTCCAGGAGGATATTCTTTGGAAATTCCCAAAATCTTTAGTAACCATAATGAAGGATTTAAATATATGTTGACCATGAATAAGCTAGGATAAACCTAAGTTTAATAGATTTAATAAGGTGTCATATTATAAACATCCAATAAGTTAAATTTCATGATTATTTGGTTCCTTAATATGATAATTGTTTCTTACTATATTTATTTGGATATAGTCAATGGCTAAATCCCAAAGGATATACATTATTTGTAATTAAGGGAGATATTTAAATGATAGTTTTACTAAAGGTTCAAATTCAACTGGGGCTTTAATTCAAACCCACATTTAAATAATCTTACCTCTTTCTCAAGATACAAGTCATGCCGGGCTTCCAAATGTGTAAAATAGAGAACAATATTGTGTTATGTATATTATAAGGAAACATCCAAATTATTTTAGTGGGTCGTCATATCCACTTTTTTTATGAACACTGTATTGGTAACACTGAAAGATGTTCTCCATTATCTTGTGTTCTATCCATGAGAAAGTAATTCTTGCTATTTATCGGTTAAAAAGAGAATCCAGTAAGTGGGGGACTCTAATCAAGAATATGAGGAAGAAATATGAAATTGAATCCATGGATTGGGATGAGTTCAAGAATATATTCTTCCATAATTACTTTCCTCGTGTTCTTCATACAAAGAATGAAAAAAATTTCCTTGAGTTGAAGCAAAAGGGTAATGAAACTATCAGTACCTATGAGGATAATTTCATTAGACTTGGGAGGTATGACTCTAGTATTATCATACGACACAAAAGTTAATTATACAGGTTCTTCAGTGTCATAAAGACAATTTTCAAAATAGAGTTATCCATAAGAGACTTTAGTTTCTATGAAGAGATAGTACGTTGTTCAATAAAAGTTGAAATGGAGATTGGAGTAATGTATCAATCACATGGTTTTAACAATAATAGGAATATGGAGTTTAAAGGGGGATGTAGAAATTATGGAGGGAAGAATCGTTTTCAAACACCAACTTTCCAAAACTATAGGAAAGATCATTTAAGAGTGTACCTGAAGGAAGAAAAGGTGTTTTAAGTGTGGGAAGCCTATCCATTTTAAAAAATAATGTACATGTAATGAGAAGCTTAAATTAAATGAAATGTGTGGAGAGAAAGCTAAATAGATTGAGCCACCCATGCTTCAATGATTCAAGTCCAAGGAGTTTGGTCATTATTTGAATTAATTCCCCAATCAAAAGGATAATATGGATGATAAGACACAAAAAACTTTTAGGTAACGGAAAAAGGGAGTTTATACAATAAAAAATGGATTAAGTGAATAATGTAAATTAGGGGAAAACTTATCCTTTCACCACTACTTGGGAATTTCATGTTAGATTTTTTATGAATAATCCCTATGATAATATTTTTATTCATACGTTAGTGATGTTTCATGTGATTAAATCCCACCACATGTATTTTGGAATAATAAAATAACATTTAATATTTTATTAGTTCAAGGGAGAACCCATGTATCCAATAAAATTGTTTTTGGTATAAGATAAGATCATATTTAAGGGATAAATGGTGAATTATATTTTGGAAGGGTTATAGGGATAACCATTTATGGAACGATTAAAATAATATTTAATAATGTTTTTGAGATTAATGTATTATCTCACCACACGAGGACTTGTGAATATTGGATATATTTTTCTATTAATTTAATATATTTGGGATAAAATTTCTTGGATCTCATGATCTGTTAGTACATTAGGAATGAAAAATACTCTCTTTTATTTTATAGCATAATAGTTGACGTGGAAATCTATCGAGTCCCAACTAGAGGGTGAAGTTGTGCATATGAAAGGGAATAAAATCATGTATGTATAAATTGTCATGAAAATTATTCAAATCTAGGTAATGATTCATGAAACTAAAAAGGTTATCCTAGTTCATTGTTTTTAGGGAATCAAAAGGTGCATTAGATCATCAAAGATTTGTGGATTTTTTATTTTTAACTTTATCATGAAAATGTTCTATATCACTATCCTCCAGAAATTGATAATTAGATTACTACTCAAGTTATATGTTTTCAATTTCCACGTTTGTTCTCTTACATGTAAACCCAACTATGTGTTACTCTCGGTAACCATTATGGTTTCACAATTATTTTTAAAATAATGTTTTAGTATTCATTTTTTTGATCTGGGTTTTATGAATGAAACTCTTAGGTATTAAAAAATTGATGACCCAGGAAAATTTTGAGGGTGAAATTCATATTAATTGAGGTATAATGTAATACCCTGAGATTATGTGAAATATTGTTTTGAGTTATTTTTACCTTTTTGTTATTATTTATTTCACGTAAATTTGAATATTATTTCTTTTATATAAAAGAATTGTGTATGGATTGAATTATATGTAAAACCAAGTTCATATATCACTACATGGAACATAAATTTTAGAGTTCTCTACATGGATAACATTGGTTTTCTTTCATTACACACAACAATGGCTTTCCTCGATTGCTTGCGTAACACACAGGACCCAGTTTTCCCAAAAAATAACATATTATTAAAATGTTATAACCAACCCCTTAAATAGTATTTATGAATAGTATTAACTAATTTTGGAAAATATTTGGTTTAAAAAAATATAAAGTGAATTCATAGGTTATCAATTAATAATAAATGAATTTGAAAAGAGATTGAATATAATGGAAAATGTTAATATTTTTATGGTCCTAAAGATGATTACCCTATTAAATTAAATTAATTACCATGATTTAATAATATTAATGTAATTTATATGGCATATATTAAATGAAATATATTTTTATATTTATCCAATAGATTTGATAGACATAAGATAAGAAATAACCCAATTTTACGCTGAAACCCACTATTTTTAAGGCATTTTTATCGTCTTTTAATGGTGAACCCTTTTCAAATTCAATTTTTTGGCACTTTTATTGATTTAGTATGTCATATAAACATCATATTTGAAATATGAACATAATAATTTTTTGAGGATAAATATTTGGAATTTTTTTGATGTTCCATTTTTTAATGAATAATGAAAAATACTAAATTTTATTTCAAAGCTGCTTTGTAATGTAATTATTTTATAAAGATAAATAAAATTTTAAATTGTTTGGAATGTTTAATTAGATAATTTTTTTATAATTTAATCAAATTTATGTCATTTCAACTAATTTTACAATGAAATTATATATAAAAAATTAGCAAAAATTTGATCATTTTTACTTTAAAAACCGTAATGTTGTCTCGTTAGCAGTATTAACTTTAAATTAATTTCTGCCACGTCAATGAATTGAATCTGAAAAAATGGGTTCCATTTTTTATTCAAAATAATTTATAATATATAACAAGGTACACTTAGCTTTTACCAAAAATATTATTGAACGTAATTATACTTAATTACCAGGATTGAGGAAAAAATAAGTTAATCTAAGGACTAAAATGTAAATTTAAGTCCCAAATTGAACTAGAAGTTTGTAGAAGAAATATTTTATGGTAATATTTAGACCATATCCTACTTTTTATATATTTTTATCCAGTATTGGATCAACTTTATATGTGAATTTTTTTTATGGAATTCCATTGTCAAACAATTACAAGAGTGAAACTCCACCTTCACTATAAAAAGACCTCTCCTCCTCCCACTTCCTTGCACCTATCACGCCACTTGGATCACCCATAAAAAATAAAATAATCTCCAAAAATACCTCCCTTACTCATATAATAGTATCTTTGTGATGAAATTAATCCAGATAAAAATTTCGGCAAAAACAAAAAGGAGTTACCCGATTTAGATGCAACATCTTCTCTCAAACTTCTTGCTTTTATTTTCTTTCTCCACCTCTTACACTCTATTTATTCCATGCTTGTATAAATATACTAATAAAATAAATATACAACTGTCTTTTTATTCTATGGTACATAAAAAAAATTACAAACACCTAAATCTAATGGATAACGAACAGACTATTTATGTGTACGGTGAACTACAACCTCTAAAAATGACGATTGTTCATTTTGTCGTACCGCCTATCATGGGGAACATTATGACACACACCGTTTTATATAAGTTTTATAATATATTAATTATTAATTTATTATTCTTAAATACCTTTACAACATATATATTTTTACTTTCCATTTGATGTCAATATGATAATTTTGTTTGACGAAGTGGGGACTACCACCCACTCAAAGCAATGTGATTCGCTCACACACGACAAAGAATGTATTAATGATGGGTTTAGTGAAAATATATGATATATATGATATAATAATTCAACTATAACAATTATATACATATCTATATATACATATTTAATTTTCCATCTTTCATTCATTACGATTATAATAACCTAAATAACATTCATGCGTACGTACGACATACCATCTCAATGAACAATGTATTCCCTTTCAAAATTATATAATACGTATATTATTATAATTAAAAATAATGAATATTTATTAGATTTATATCTTAATTTAGATTATTTAAATCATGATATATGTATAAGGACCTTATATATAACAAATTGAGACACATGTGAAAAAAAGCGAATGTTACCCAAAGTGAAAACATAACATAGGCGGGTTGAAAAAGGCATAATATAAGGTTATAATAAAACAATATATGGTATTATATATATGAATAAATCTATTTAAAATATTTATAATCAATTTATATGTATTATATAGGTATTTTGAATGAGTACGATGAAACTTAAGACACAAGTTAAGGGAATTTCATCTCAGTTTTTATATCTATGAGATACAAGCCATGTTCAACAGTCCTTTATTTTGTGTGGTGTATATAATTAAATGAATTTATTAAAGTATTATTATTATTAAATTTATTTGTATATACATGTCCACTCTATTATCTTTATTTCACTTGTATTATGTTTAAATAATTACCAAATTGGTAAGATAGTGTTGTCACAATTTTCCTTCTTTGAGACCCATGTTTTGTTAGAAAAAAATATATAATAACCTAAGGAGTATTTGAAATGTTATATGAGGAATATTATAATTTTCATGATATTATGGAGTTAATTTATTTCAATATTATTAAATGTATATTATGATCAAATTTACCATATGGTAAGAGTTTATTGAAACAATCTCATCACTTGTTCCAGACAATTTTTGTTTATGCTCCCTTTGATGAAATATTAGGATCCATCTCTTATAAAAATTAAAGGATGTTCTTATACTATAGTTATTCATGATTTATTCATGTATTTTTACCATTTATATAATATTTGGTACATATTACAGTTATGTATGTGTTTATAAGAATGTCCGACTTTACCCTCTCTTTGGTCAGAAATCTGGGTTCATTCAAAACCATGTTTTCTATTATGGGTCTCAATGAAAATTAAACTATGCTATGAAAATAATTAAAATAAAATTTCCCACTTTTTTATTTTACATATTTATTCTAATTTATATTCTTATTTTTCCTGAAAAAGTCATTTTTCTAACATTTTACCGTGCACAAGGAATGTTCTTCTGGCCTCATATGACTTGTGCAGATTTAAATGTCATTATTTATATGAAACTTCTTTTACATGATTAAAAGGATACTTTTTATGAAATTTTTTCTAAAAGTAATTTTCAAAGAAATTGTTTTCAAAATGTTTTCATGATTTATGTATTTTTTAATTATTTTTTAAATAAAAATTTTGTCTAAAATGGTTTTATGATTTTTTATAATTTTGCAAGGAAAAAAATTTTCAAATATTTTTCAAGTTTTATTAATATGATTGAAATGTATTTTCAGAGAAATGGTTTTTAAAACTTATTCATTATCTCTATATATTTTTTTATAAAAATATTTTTCCAAAATATTTTCAATTCATTCTTCATAAGTATTCATGTTTATTTTAAAGAAAAATGATATTTAAAAGTTTTAAATGCTAAAAAAAACTTTTTTCCAAAAAATAATGGATATTTTCCTCATGTAATTTGTTTAAAATGTCATTACATGTTATTTTCCATAAAATATGACATCCTTTTATGTTACTCATTCTCTTATAATAAATAACCCCAAGGTTTCATTCATAATCCCAATTGAATAGTATATTTTTTGACAGAACAATGCTTATGAAACCCATTCTTATTTCATGGGTAATATGTTATTGAAAATACTTATTTTCAGTGGTTATTCATTGATGAAATATTTCTTAAACATATATCATTTACATAGGTTATGAAATGATGAAAAGTAAATGATACCCATTTCATTTCATGATTTATGATAGGGTGTATATAAAAACAATTATTTTTATGTGTCATTATACGATTAATGTTTTTTTATCTTGTGGAACATATATGTATGATTTCATTATTATATGTGTGGTATCTATATATCCCTATAATTCATTGAGTAATGATGGATTGCTCATGGGTATAAATGTTATGCATGAACCTGATTACATGTTCACAATGTAATGAATGGACTTGGCTCCATGTATATTGGTTTATGTGTGAACCTAATAACATGTTAACAATGTTATTAGTTATCCTTATTATATGTTCACAAAATTATGAGTGAACCTATTTTTATGTTCACAATTTTATGAGTGAACATGATTTCATTCCACAACATTATGCGTGGACCTATTTTCATGTCCATAAATCTATGAAGGGGCCTGATTTCATGTCCTCAACATAATGTGTGAACACATTTCCTTTTTTACATGTTCACTATGTTATACTTTTATGTGTATTCAAACATTCCTTATCTTATTCCTAAATTATTATTTAATGGATTATGCTCTTTATTTCCTTATTATCATGTCTTATGAACTGAAAATATTAATTTTGTGATTCATTTTTATGATCGTTGTTATATAGGATAATTATCTTTTAATGATCATGATCATGCTCTTATACCATTATTTTCATGATACAAATACACATTTACTTTATTTACCCATACTAATAATTTGATCTAACGCCATTATTATGTTTCATTTACCCTGGTTATGACGAAATGTTTTTAAATTAAATTATTAAGGAAGGATATCATTGTGGGAAACATTGAAGAATGTTCACTAAGTTAGATGATATTTGATCTATGTTTCCAATGGAACTAAAATAATATGGTCTTTGGAAATATGTTTATATAATGTTTTATGTATTCTTGAAATGATATGTAATATTTATGTATGAAAAGCGAGGGTTGTTATACAATCACATTATGAATTCAGCACACTCAATTTTTGTTAGATAAGATTTAGCTCCTTATCAACATATTTAGTTATACATTAAGAAAGGGATAAGATTTCATGGTGTACGAAAACCTTTTATATCTGATCAGGATCTGAGGATTACTTCAATGTTATAGAGAAGTCTTCATAAAGATTTGGATACAATGTTATGATTCAACACTACTTATCATGATCAGATAGATTCTCAATCTGAGAGGAATATTCAAACTCTGTAAGATATGTTATGATATTTTTTTTGGGATTTAAAAGTCGGTTAGGATCAACACAATCCTTTGGAGTAATTTCTAGAAAAAAGTATATTTCAGTCAAGAATTTAGATGGATCCTTATGAATTCCTCTATGGTATGCAGTGCCTAACACCCTCATGCTAGAATAATGTTAGAGGATTACATTTTTTGGGAATTGTTCTATATGAGGAAATATCATATAATAGTAAATATATTTTTCATTACAAAAGTGTATCTCATAGATGAAAAAAGAGTTATATTGAATATAGTCAGTGATTTTTAGAGATTGTTGTTGGTGAGAATGTTTTTAAATAATTTTCCCTATAATAGATGGTTATGGGATTCAAGAAGTGAAATATAATCCCGTGGAATTCCAATCCATTTTAAATTATTGATCATATCGGGATGATATCATATTTATTAGAACTTCTACCAATTCACTCTGATATTCATGATGTGTTCTATTTATCTCTCTTAAGAAAGTGCATACCTAATACATTACCTGTACTGTACTCAGAGGTTGTACAACTAGAAAAACATATTTTTTATGTAGAACAAATGATAGAGATTCTGATCTTAGAGATAATATTCTATGAAACAAGACCATTCACTCATTCAAATTTTTTTATTGAAGCCACCAATATGAGTAAGCTACATGGGAACCTGGTGATATGATAAGGTAGAAGCATTAATATCTATTTGTATGAGAATGATGAATTTTGAGGAAGACATTCTTTTTAATGGGGGGGGGGGGGGTAGAATGTAACAACTTGATATTTTTATAAAATATATATCTTTAGATAATAATATTTCTTTGATATCATTTGGTTAACACAATAATGAGTTTAGATGAACAATGTATGATCGTTAAAATATCATATTTTTGTTACCTTGTAGTTGTTATTTTAGAGGGTATAAATAGTGATAACTAAATTTTAAAAAATATATGGTTTTTACATTTATAAACTTAATAAATTAGTTGTCATATTAATATAGTCGATAACAAACATTATATAAAAATAAGTGATGTGTTTTCAAAAAAATTATATTTCTTTACGTAATGTATTTGATAAAAATAAATTAAATTAATCCTTGTTGTAGAATTATTTTAATGATATATTTATATATTATTTAATTGATAATTCTTTTAAAAATTAAAAAAATATTTTTCTACGCATAATATTAGAATAAATCTAGTTTTTTTCTTCAAAATGTATTTTTTTCTAAAGATCTCTTTTTATCGAATTTTGAAGTTATACTTTAAATTTAATTTCTACCATTTGTTGGAATTGAATTATTTTAAATTAAATAAATACTTAGAATAAATTGGTTCAAATTTTTCATATATTCTCTTTTAAAGTTTACTCAAAATGAAGGGTAACCATCATAAAATTTGTCATATCTGTAATGGGTAAATATGGACAATCAAGATTAATAATAAGTTATAAGGAAATTTTTTCATTATAATAATTATTTAATGAATATAATTATACCATTACTACCTTATTCCCATATTTTATTAGTTTAATGGAAACTTGTGCATGAAAATATCTTATATATTATTTAAATCATAAAAAGTTACAAAACCTCATTCTATTTTTAATATCTCTAATGTTTCCAAATAAGGATAAAATTATGGTATGAAAAAATATAAGCACCTCTTTTTAGGTTAATAAAAAATCCATGATATACGTTTATTTTTAATTTCTAGTAATTATATAATGACCCTATTTTTTATACTACACCGATGCCGTATTTCTCAAATTAATAAAAAATATAATAGATTAATTAAAAAATTAAAAGAAATATAGTTTGAGTGATTTAATATGTGTAAAAAATTTTATAGGTTAATATAAAAAATCTGTGTTGTTTTATAGTATTATATTTGAATTAAAACATTCTATTTAGGTCTATTATATCAAATTATGTGAATAATAGCTAAATTGAAAATAATGATATTTTATGAGTATAATATTTTAATAAATAACATAAAATAATAATAATCATAAAATTGGTTAATGGGAAGAATATTTGGTTGAAATATTCATCCTTGGACCATTTACAGGTTGTTAGGATCTATTTTTCATGAGTTTTACTTCTTTATATTTTAATCTTTTATGAAATTCCCAGAGTGACCCACCCATATCATATAAAATGGAACCTCCTCCTTCACTTATTTATAGAATATTTGAACTATATATCAATAGTCCCCAAAAAAATATCTTACAAATTTTCCAAGACAAATTCTATTGGATTTGGCCTTCTCAAAATATCAACTCTAGGGTCCTTAAGAAGAGATCTGACAGAGTTCAGGTAATCCTTTCAACTGATCACTTTATTTTATTCCCTTATTCACCTCCATTAAATACATGTTATTTATTATAAAATAATTACTTCAGTATCCTCAATTTTCTTAAATGTTATTTTGAATATGAAAACCCAATTATAAACTATCTTTTTCATTAAAAGGAGGTGAAAGCATCACTCTTGAGTATGTATGACTTATCATCTCTACGTTGCGGTACAATTTATTTATCATAATCTTTTATTATGAATTTTTTTAATATTTTTTCCTTATTTATATATGATATTTATGAAATAATAATAATTATATAATTATAATATTGTCTAACGTACCGTACAATCCTTTCAGAAATGATAACAGGTTTGTTCATACATGGGGACTACCACCTCCATGAAGTGAAGTGATTAATTTTTCAATTATATATTTAATGAATGGTAATGAATAAGAATTTTTTGAATATATATGATATATACCATATAAAAATTATTTTATAATTTTTAATTATTGTTTACCTTTCTTTCGTTCCAGCATTCAGAAAATGGTAACAACAATCATGGGTACGTATAACCTACCATCTCCATGAACAATGTAATTCAATTTTCTAAAACTAACATTTATAGAAGACTATTAGTATATATATAATGAATATATATAATATTTATATCATTATTAATAATTTGGATGTTTTATAACAAATATAAATTTATAGTTAATGGAACTAAGAGACTAAAATACTCATGACATGGGAAACATTTGACACTAATAAATAACAATTTTAATATAAAATTATTGATAAAAGGGGTGTTAAAATTTTATAAAGGGACCATAAATGATTTTATACGTATGGAAATAAAATTTATATGGAATTATAATAAATTTAAATTTATTATACAAAGGTTCAAAATTATTTTTAATCAAAGATTACTCGTGCTAAGGGTTTTCCATCTCACATTTATTTTTATTGGATAGATGACATATTCACCAGTTTTTTATTATATGTGGTGTATATACTGATCATATATGTATTCAATAATGATTATTATGAAATTCATATTTTTATAATAATCCATATAATTTCATTTCTATCATGTGACTTTTCATTCACATGTTACCGAAGCGTTATGGGTTTATTTCACACTCTCATTTATATTAGGGATTATTTACATTTAAGTCTCCTTTGAGATAATTATTTGATATTTTTCTTATATATCCATGTTTTATAAATAATATTTAAATATTTTTATTAATATTATACAATTATTTTTTAAATTTATTTTTACTCATAATTAAATTCATACAAAATGTTTTAAAATGTATATTTTTTTCCATTATCTAAAGAAGGTACATTGTGAGTTTTTTTGCAAAGAGTATAAAATGAATGTTATTTAAATTATATGGAATGAAAGGAATATCGAAATATTATAGCACATAAATTATTTGAATATTATTTTACAGTTTCAAAAGGATTTTTTCCATGAAAACGTTTTCCTTATTCCATGAATAGTTTTATATTTTAAAAGTTATTTTTAAATGTGAATGGATATTTGCCTCAAAAATGTTTTAGTTATATTTTAATGATATCTATTTTCATAAAAAACAACATCCATTGATTTTAAATATTATTTATTGGGGTTATGATCCAAGGATACAATCTATTTTTTCTTGGATTGAATTAAGATTATAAAGACAAGTGTTAATGAAACATATTGCCATGGGTTATGATAAGATGAAATGCTTATTAATCACATTTATTTTCATTATTCTTTATATGATGAAAATTCTACGATCTTGTGTCAAACATGTGTATGGATTCCATTAAGTGTTGGATGAGACCTATATCTCTCTCCAATTCATCAGTTAAATTATTATATCTCATTTGATCATTATTAGAAATAAGTCTTTGTGCTTGACCTATTAGGGGAAGCAGGTTTAAGTGCTTGCTCTATTTTTAGAATCAAGTAAATATAATTGAAACACTATTGGAAATAGGTTTTGATTCCTGATGCTATGGTCTTGGTAGTTAACCTTGATATATGAAACGTTTCTATAATTATTATGGTACCACATAGACACAAATTTATGAGATGAACATGTGTTTCATCATTGAAATATGGTGTGGTCTCATACAATCTTCCGATTTTCCATTGAACCCATGAGGGAAAACATAAACCCACCAATATTGATGCACTTCATCCTAAAAATAATATAATATATCTAGGTATGAACTGTGGATAGACTATAAATGCTTAAAAATATAATATGGCCTCATCACTGAAAAAATAGTTCCAATATGAATCTCTCACCTCAAAACATCTGGTAACACTATTTTATAAAAATATGTGATCACTGAGTCACCTCAGGTAAGAGTCTCTAAGTGTATGGGTTGAACCAAGGGCTCAACCAGAATCACCATGTCTCAAATCAGAGAAGTGACAAGAAACATGTTTCTCACACCAATGTTTATTTGTATTATAATTAAATTGTAAAATACATAGATTATAACTATAATCATTTTCATATCCTCAGTGTCATATTCCTCCACAGATTGTATATTTTCCATTTAATGACAACTAGCTCCCTAAGACTATCATGGATCACTTGGGGGTGGTGGTAGAAATAATTGAATTCTCCTACCACCCCCTATTGTTATATTTACACATATAACACATCATACACTGTACAAAACTCCTTGATCTTGCCTCTACATCTATATAAGAAACCCATTGACCATATCTTTATTACTTATATGATGGGTCATAAAATCTTGAGTGTGATGTACCCTAATATTTTAAGAGAAACATTATCTCTCTCTCGACTAGATGGAACCATACTGAGAGCCCTAAAATAAAAAATTTCTATCATGAGATCACTTCCTGAAGTGTCTCATATGCTAGAATCCTAGAGACATTCATCAGCTACCAGCTGCTAAGGACTATACTCCTAGGTTCCAACCACTTGCACCCGATGTCGACATCTTCTCTGCCAAGTAGTACTTCACAACTATATCCAGCTTATGCATTCTAATATAGGTAGGAATGAAAATAGATTTTAATCCACCCCTTATATCTCAGCATATGCCCGGCTCAAAGGTCCCTGATTTGAGGAACATATCTCAAAACATATCATTGGGGTATCATGAATGGTTAGTAAGCCTCACCGAGTACACTACCATGGTAATTATACCTTGCTACAACTACAAAATCCCCTATATCTTTACAAGTAGTAATATGAATAGACAATACTCTTTCCTTATGTGACCCTCTAAATCTGACCAGTAAAGAAATATATTATCATGTGACTAAGTCACCAAACAACACCATCATCCAATGGATACCTAAATAAGGATCACCTATAATAACACCATCTGATATGTAGGTTTTTTCATATGGAGGAAAACATGGGTGAGTACTTTAATATAGTCCTTAAATGCTTGAGTGTATTACTCACCCGAAAACCTAGGTAGTGTATACCTCAAAAATCCATGTAGTTCACATAGCCTACACACATACTTAGTTGGTACTATCAGTGCAACCTACTACACAAAAAGTGTTGGAATAAATGGAATAAAACCTAAAGTTACCACCTCATATACATGACCCTTTACTATAGCCTTGTCACCCTACAGACCATCCTTATGGTTATATAGTATAATTATGGCTGGTTATCACCATAGATGCATCCAAAAATAAACATGATTCCCCATTATCATTGAATATATCTTGGAAGCTGACTGAAGAGGGATATAGAAACCACAACACATTCCCATATGATGAATGTACTATTATTTTCCAAAAAAATAGTCTCTATATATACTATGTCAACAAGAAAGTTCTTAGAGTCATAGTGAATATTTACATTGGCTGCTGCACCAACAATGGAAATCTTGTCCTAATATACGAACTCAAAAAACATTTAATCTATTCCGATAAATCCCATACCAAACCTCATCGTGAGACAAAAATAAATTCTTCGATCCAATAATAGAACCTATTTTTATGATACCACTCTATCATGACCTGAATAATAGGGTCCCGCATTGATGGGAATGATCGATGTGTGAAAACCCAAATCCCAAAATCAACAATCCAAGGCCTGGTGACCAACATGAAATAAGAATATTACCAATATGGGAGGTACTATCCTACGTACCTCTAGGTACACAAAAATCTACAAAATCAAAAAAATGAAATTAAAGTACAACTGATACCAATTAATTCATATATCTATAATCCCATAACTAGAGTGTGCAAAAATCACTAAAAGTAATAAAAGGGATTATGTACAATCCCACCAAAAAATAAAATGTTTCCAATGTGCTTATAAGTAGGGGACTACTATTAAATGAAAAAATGTAAAGAACAGTAATCCATTTATACCAACACAATTCTCTACTTACTCTCAGACCACCTAGTATTTTCTAATGAACTATATTCTACAGAAGACATGACATGTACGAGTGGAGCACATGTAGGGGTGAGTATAAAAATACCCATTCAGACACCATAGAATAACCAAACATAAAACATAAAGAGTATATAACTCATATAAATTGGTATGTTAATGAATATATGAGACATAATGTTTTAAAATAAAAAATAAAGATATAGTCAAAATTAAAAATATATTCTAAAGTGGTATCTACTAACACTTCAAATCACATAATATTGCAAAAGGAATAAAGGTAATTATTTTATTTTGTAATCCACTACATGAGATATGATATCACTGATAATTATCATATAAAGGTAATGATCATATACCCTCACTGAGAAATACTCAATGGATCTCTATAGTTCTCATCATCTTGGTAAGTGATTAGACATAGGGATACTAGGGGACACCAAAAAACCTACTGGGGTAACCTCCTAGATTGGGGATGAACATTCTTTGAATTATGGTCATGCTGATACTAAGAACACCACCAAGGAATGATAGAGGATTCCACCCAGGCCTCTTAGGGGGATACACCAATAATTATCTAATACTTAATCCATATAGGGGATTAGAATTTGATGCTAAGGATGTAATGAAACACTGTACCCTCATGGGAAGAGACCAGAGAAATATGCAATGATGAACATGGTCTACTATAAAAAATGTCTGGCTTTAAACACCCATAGAGGGAGTACATGATGTGTACTAAAGGTACAAGGTGTGTCTTTCTAACCCCTAGTATTCCCATGTATCACCATCTCACATTGCATGTAAATATTAATATACAATGTTTTTACCTTAGGGGTATATAGTGTGTAGAGGTTGATCGGAACTCAGCCTGCCACCTGCCTGTGTGCGTACACCTAGCCTCTCCCTTTTACATTGGTCCATGTATATGTACTATGGTCATTCCAGTGTACTTGGTCATGACCGTGTACTAGGTTGTTCCTATTTACTCTTCTTGTTAATATTTTCTTATACATTTTTATGCATGTTAATCTATTGGGATACATTATGAACCACTAGTAAAGGTCACACATTGAGTGACAAGTTGCACACAATATATTTTCATTAGAGTAAAATATAACAACCCATCATTTTGGTATATTACTATTTAATCATTTTAAAGATAATCAAAATAATATTATTATACAATGAGTATACAATGGTTTAGGGTCTTTGGAAAACATGTACCATACATAAAAATTACAACATCAAGCATAGAAATTTATTTAATTCCATAATCTCTAGCTTCTTATTAGCACTTGACCTCTCTTTAGTATGTGTAGTCAACGGAGGATATAAATCAAAAGGGGTGAGCTAAAAGCCCAGTAATAGGATATATAAGAACAATATAACAATGGTTGAGCATAACCATAACATATTAAATGGATCATGAACATGAAAGGAAGCATTAATAAGAGACTCGAAATGTGGAAATGCAAAAAAATGAAACATCAGGTCTTAGTGATTAACTACCACACCTACTTGTGAAAAAAATAAAATCTTATTCAAAAATCATTTCACATTAACCCATAAAATTCATCACTTGACAAAATAAATTGGATCACTATATAATTCCGAGTGCACCAATCACATTGAAAAATTCATATTGTCCTATATAATTATTCGTGCACCCGTCCCATAAAAACATTATCATTTATCATGCATGCCACAATGAACATATATAAAAAAATTAACATAAATAATCCATGAAAATTAATGTGTTTCATCTCATAATAACACATTCATAAAAATTGGTTTTCCAAAATAAATAGGGAGTAACATACATGTTACAAGAACCCTTAACCTTGAATGAGAAGTAAAAGGTTTGTTCTTAAAAGAAGAGATCTTTTAGAAAACATTTTGATTAAAATAAACACTAGTGAAAAACATGTATATCCCAGAAATGGAAATAAAACAATGAAAAAATGATTTATAAGGAGTGACCATATCAAAAAAAGACTGAAAGGGGGAGAACCTGAAGGATGAAAGTTGAGTTTGAGAATTTCCCTTTACCTTATATCTGAACACTTCCTTCACTTTAATGTCTTATATAACCACAATATATTAATTATTGAACAATTACAGAACTTTTTGTACATGTATATGGTTTATTATGATTTAATTATGTTATTTTATGAGCCTTTGGATGAGTTATTGAGTTTAAATACATTGTTATGGAATGTCTTTTTTTTTTTATGGTTTTTCTTGAGCGGTTCACCTGTATTAATAAATTGATGTTCGTGTAGAACATGTGTTAACATATAAAACTGATATTACATATTCTTAATTTTATTATAGGAGTTTAAATGATCTTATTATTGATTATATTATATACTTGGTGGATGAATCATTAGATAAGAACTAAATGATGATTGTTTGAGTTAATTTGGACAGTTTTTTGGCCACAATGAACTTTTTTTGAATAATAATTTTTTAATATGTACATACGTTAGTTACAGAACCTTAAATATGAAATAATACATATAAAATATTTTTTTCAACAATAAAATTGTTTTTATAAATATATCTGAATGTAGAAGTGGAAAAAGAAAACATGTTGTTCTTGAAGGTGATAGATTAACACCTAACGAAGAACATTTTCATTTATAATATAAAATGATGTAGGGAATTATGGATGGATGGTATAATATCTCATTATTATCATAACATTATAGTATAAGTATGATACAAGAGTTACAATACCATGTGGATGAATATAAGAGATGAGGGAATAAGAAAATAAGTTGAAATTGGAAGGAAATTAAAGGAAAGAGGAAGGAAAATTACCTCTTGAATCATCCTCTTGAGATTCTCCTTATGGGACCAAGGCTTGGTCTTTTGATGAGACCAGAAGATCTTGGACGTGGGAAAGGGGCTAGGGAAGAGTCTTGAGAAAATTTTAGACAACTATTTAAACTTGAGAGGTGTGCAGAAATGAGGGTGTGACAGGTGGTTTTTATAGTGGAGGGGAGAGGGGTTTTCTCAATAGAAAATTCATTACTTTATTATTTTCCAACAAGACAAGGAATAGTGAGACTTCCCTGACCAGGAATAGTAATTTTACCATGTGATCCCGAACTAAAGAGGCTTACATCATTAAAACATCATGTGTGACTCTATAATTATCTTATTTATCTTATTTGGTAAATTATGGTATTTAACTATTCATAAAAAATTCATGTATTTTAGAAAACTTAAAAAAAATTACCCCAACCATTTTTTGACCTGTAAAATCCAAAAATGATTTCCATTTCTTAAAAAAAATCTATCTATTATTATTTTAATATTTAATTAAAATAATAAATTTTTATCAAAAATTAGTTTTAGAATAATCATTTACTTATTCTAAAATATTGTATATCATACTTTCAACATGAATATTATTTATATAATATCATAGGTAAGGTTACTATTCATTTGGGTATATCAGGATTCATAAGGGTATGTTACTATTCATTTGGGTAGGTTAGTATTCACCCAAAATTATGTCCTTCCTATTGGACTCCAAATAACTTACTAAATGAAACCGTGTTTGTTAGATTTTCGAAATTCCAAACACAGTAGTGAAAAAACATATGTATAGAGGTCACATAACACTTAGCTGTTCATTATGTTGTGTTTTTATGTGGTTTTATGACATATTTATTAGAATAGAACATCCATTTAAAAACATTTGGTTGTTTCATTCTTCCCCCATTATTAAATTTCGCACTCAAAATTTCACTTTACAGAAACAGGTGAGGGTACTTAACCTTCATCGCCTACTCCATTTCCAATGTAGCTTCTTCAAACCTACGGTTCCTCAACAAAACTTTTACAAGGTGGTTTGTCTTATTGCATAGAACCTTATATCTCCGATCCAAAATCCCAACTGGCTGCTACTCATAGGAGAGATCATCTTCTAGTTGTATCACTTCTGAGTTCGGCACATGTGAGGGATTAGGTATGTAATTCCTTAAGAGTGATGTGTGAAACACATCATGAACATGATCCATATTCATTGGATGTTCATGCCAAGAGGCCAAAGTTACTATGCAGTGAAGGATCTCAAAGGGTCTAATGTAACTTGGGCTTATATTCCCTTTCATTCCAAACCACATGAATCTCTTCCATGGTGATATTCAAAGGAAGACATTATATCTAACATCGAACTCAAAGTCCCTTCGACGATTGTCAGTGTATCTCTTTTACCAACTATAAGAAGCTTTTATGTGTTTCTGGATGACTTGGACCTTCCTTGTCATCTCTTTCACATGATCGGGTCCAACTAGATTTCTTTCTCCATCTTCATCCCAACAGGTTGGAGGTCTACATTGCTTTCCATACAGAGCTTTATATGGAGGCATCTGAAAACTTGATAGAAAGATATTGTTGTATGAGAACTCCACCAATTGAATATACTGATCCCATCCACCTTTGAATTCTATAGAGCAAGATCTAAGAATATCTTCAAGTGTTTTAATAGTCTATTCAAATTGGCCATCAGTTTGGGGTTGATAGGCCGTGTTAAAATTTAATTCATTACTCAATGCTTGTTGAAGGATCCTCTTGAATTTAGATATGAAGCTTGGAATACGATCAGAGAGAGTCGAGAGTGGAACGCCATGTAGTATCACCACTTCCTTCACATATAACATTGTAACTTTTTCTAGTGAGAGGTCTTCCCGAATAGCGATAAAATGGCCAGACATGGTGAGTCGGTCAACCCCAACCTATATCGCATTGTTTCCCTTTGACATCTTTGGGAGACCCATGACAATGTCCACAGTTACATTCTCCCATTTCCACTATAAGGCCCCGACCTTAAACATTACTTATTATTGAATTAATTTAATAATTCATATTGAGGATCTTTTCAGGTTTAGAGTTTTAGAGAATTAGGACATAACTATTACATCTCAAAGATTACAAAGTATACACTTATACTAAGATTTCATAAAATAAAAACTCTTAAAAAGAAACATGTCTAGTTCCATGTTTTAGATAACATGTCTTTCCTTGATCACATCCTTGAACTTATTCATCTATAAGTCCTCTGGAAAACATTTCAAAAACTTGGGATGATCATAAAAATCCTAGTAAAGGATACACAAAGAAATAAAATTGTTAGTTTTTCAAAACAACAAGTAAACAAAGAATACATTATCAAAGTAATACTTTTCACATTTATGAAGTAGTACAAAAAACTCTTCACTGAATAAAAGATCATTACATACCCCTTTTATAACCAAAAGATTACCATAAAAACCCATATAAAGAACACATAACATATATAGGTAACTTGGGACATAAACATTCTTAAATGGAATAACCATATGGTTGACTTCCACACATACCACTTAATGGAATAACCATACGACCGACTTCCATACCCAATGCATTGGAGGTTATAATGTAACCACCCGTCTGGGTATTCACGGCACCACCCGTCATATGGTTTATCACGTAACCACCCATAAAATTTCCAAGTTCCATCATTACACATAAAATATTGAAAATATAAACATTTCAATAACAACATTTCATTTGCAATCACATTAAGTAATTCCAAGATATTGAATTAATCAATCCATTTTCAAAAATCATTTAAAAGGGATTTTTGAATCAAAGTGTCTCATACCACTTTGAAGCTTTTAATGGAATTATAATTTTAAAACCTTAATTTCTATATAAATAAATATTGAAA
Organism: Viscum album; assembly: GCA_963277665.1. Lineage (NCBI taxonomy): Eukaryota > Viridiplantae > Streptophyta > Magnoliopsida > Santalales > Viscaceae > Viscum > Viscum album. The sequence continues at coordinate 1,074,997,566 of OY728138.1, forward strand.
ACCATTTTTAAAACATGGACATTAAAGATAAAGATTTAGAATAATTAATCTTTAAAACATTTAAAATGATATTTTTGTTAAAGAGTTTTTAACAAAATGAGAGACTCTTGAATACAAATAATTGCAGAATAACATTTATTCGGAACTTTATAATATAATGAGAATAAAGGGATTCATGATATAATATGTCAAAGGATAGTATACACTCCATATAAGAGTGAATTGGTGCATAACAACAATGAATTTTCAATGGAAATGTAAATTGAGATGAAATCCAGTATAAATATGGTATCCTTAAATTAAGGATAAATCTATCACATAATTATGTGTGAGAAATATAAATACACCCAATATAAGTGGATATTAAGTGTGAAACAATAATAGGTAATTCACATATAATCTTGGAAAAACAAAACCAATGAAATAGATATTTAACTCAATGAAATGAGATTGAGTTATGATTTCCCATACAAGTTCGTAAGAATTTATCAATGAAATTATTATGTGTAGAAATAGTATATCAACACAAAGGTTTGTGGAAATTACAAAATAGATATTCCACACATAATCATGGCATAATAAAATCAAGAAGTAAAGGTTTAACCCAAAGAATTGAAAGTGGGTTAAGAAGTTCCCTTACAGAAATCTGATAGCCTAACGACGTCACTTTAAAATTTATAAAATGAGTTAATGAGAGAAAAAATGTTATCTAATCACTTGGACATAAAATTTACATAAATAAGGATATAGAAGAACATATCCCAACATAATAGTATGTTAATTTAAATACATAATAAAAGAAGTCTTTTAAAAAGAGGAGGGTGAAAGGTCCCCTTACTGAGTTGGGTAACTTTCGAAACGTACACCCCATGGAAGAAGGGTCATACAATGAAGATGTAAATACCCATAAATGAAATTATACTACAAAAAGTGTATAATAATGGTCAGTACATACACCACTCAAAGGAAATTGTGTCAAATCTAGCATAAATGTCACGAGAATAGAAGTTAGATGAAAAATCCCTTATGAAAACTCGGCAGCCTAACGACACCACTTAAAACATTCAAAAATGGATTTATGAGATTAAATAGGGTATCTCATAATATAAACATAAAAAGTACAGTATGAGGAATATAATAGAACATTACCAAACCTAAGAAAGATGAGATTAAAAGAAATGACATAAAAGAGAGTACTTAAAAAGAAATAGAGAGGTTGGATCCCTTACCTCGTGTCCGACATGACTTGATCGTTCTTTAATCTCCTGAATAATAAAATTTTTTCAATTTATAATTGCATAAGGACCTCCTTTTAATATTATTATTCAGTTCATATCAGATATTATAATGTTATAAAAATTGGTTAATAAAGTGAGTTCATATCAGACGTTTTTGTCGATGTTCGGTACATGAGTAAAAATTGAACTTGTTGGAAACGAATTTTCCATGTAGTTATAGGTACATCATCTCCGGAATAGTATTAATGTTTTAAATATAATATATGTCCAGTATATATTAATTTTGTACTATTCTATAAAATATGGATATAAAAAAATTAAAAGCACCGTTCATGGAGACGGTAGGCCGTACGTACGCATGAATGCTACATTCATTTTTTGTCATATTAATGGAATTAAAGTTAAAAGAGAGATATATATATATATTATAATTCAAGAATGATATAAATCATTTATATGAAATATATATCCATTATATATATGTACTTATAATATTATATAACATTTGGGGATATGAAATGAAATATGCCGTTCGTGGAGACGGTAAGCCGTACGTACAAATGAACGCTACTTTCATTTCTATGGCACATTAATGGAATTAAAAATAGATGAGATATATATATATATATTATAATTCCAGTATAATATATATGTTATATATATCACATAATTTCATCAATTTCATTCTTTATACATTCCATGTATTGCATGAATGAGTCACATCACTTGAGGGGGCGGTAGTCCACACTTACTGAAATGAAATTATCGCATTTGCACAACTTGCAAATCATAAAGGTATGTTTTAAATGTAAAATACAGAATCATATAGAGGAAATAAATGTAATATATATCATAAATAAATATAGTTCCATCATAATGGCCACCATGAGAGGTGGTATGGGAAGATAGAACAGTCATCGTTTCGTGAGGAAGTAATTCGCCATCCACAAAAACAATATGTTCTTTAACCATTAGACAGAGGTGTGTGTTAGTGTAGCTCGAATCCTCCTCATAACAACATTATATTATATTTCAAATACTGGTGTTGTTATGAAAGAAATAAATAAAAAGAGTTTAGGGGGTTGTAGAAGCAAAATAAAACAAAAGAACACTAGGGAAGACATTACCTTTAAAACGGGTAACTCTTTTTGATTTGAGCTCAAAGGCTTCCTTGGGAAGACTTCTGCCCAAAGTGAGGCTTCTAGGAGTAATATAGGGATATGGAGAGACAAAATGGGTAGGGTTGGCCGAGCAAAAGGCTTAAGAGGTGTGGGTAAGGTGGTAGAGGTGGGGGCCTTTTATAAGAGGAGAAGAGGGGTACTATTGGAAAGTTATAAAAGGTTACTTTATTATAAAATTATTTTCGGAATTTAAAGGTCCCAAAATTATATATTTCAAAGATAAGGTGATAATAGTTCGAAATACACCCATCCAATATGTTTTTGACAAGTTTAGGTCTTAGATTTTACATTATCTTTTCATTTTATTTAAATCGTTAAATAATGAGGTAATCACTGCATCATCATGATGTCATAAATAATATAATTTATTTAATGTAGAAAAATTATAAAAAAATATCATGATGTAGGAAATCATTTTATATTTCTAATGAATATTTATAGAAAAAAAATATGACTTGTATAACCCCATTTAAAAATTGTTTTAGTAAAACAACTCATGTTTGTGACATTTTTATTTTAACCTTAAATAAAAAGTTATTTGTGTCATTTTCCTACCAAAGTGGCTCCATGGGGTCCCCATGTTGACCCATGGATTTTATTGGTCGTCCATGACACATCCAAAGAGGTTAGGACATGTGTCTAGGTCCTTTCATATCATTAAAACATTATTTTTACCTTAAATTACACTAATTACCTTTAATCACGATTAAAAACTTAAAAGTTACTATTCAAAAAAATTATTTTAATCCCATTGAACCAAATTTTAATTTCTAATGACAACCATGTATTTTGGATTTTTGAAATTCAAAACACAGAGGTGGTAAAATTTCATTTAAAGGAAAAATCATTTTTTTAAGTACCACTTAGTGGTTTCACTATTCATCAAAATTGATGTTTTTCAGAAAAATAACAAAAATTCACCCTAAGATATATTTGATATTACGAATTCAAAAATGATGTCTATTTTACAAAATTAAAAACATATATGTTTCCTTAATTAATTTAATAATTAATTCCCACTGTCAAAAAAATAGCGTGTTCTTATGAAACAAAATGTATCAAAAGATTGACACTAGTTTAAGTCCAATTTCAAAGTGAAATTAATTCCAATGACCAATATTGGATTAAATGATAAAAATATATTCTAATTTCAATTTAAAAACATTTCAAAATATAATCCAATCATATAAAAAAATTATATTAAAAAGAGGTTTTGAATTAAAATACAACATTTTTCACTATTAATTAAAAAATGAACTTTATCGGAAAAATACCAAAAATTTACAAAAAGTAAATTTTGTTGTCAAGATTCTAAAGAAGGATTTTATTTTGTCAAATACAACATATAAAATTGTCAAAATTTTATTTAAAAAGGGTTCTCCATCAAAAGGCGGTTAATCGACCATTTAAAGAATATTAGAATATTTATGCTTAAAATTGGATACATTTGCATTTTAATCCTCTAACATTTATTGGATAAAAGTAAAAAATATTTGAAAAAAATATATAATCATTTTTTAGTTAGTTACATTCATTCTCTCCATTACAACGGCTAGGCGTTAACTACCATTTAAAATAATAATATTTTATTATTAGAGTGTAACATAAGATTTCAAAGAAACTCGTTATTGCGTATTGGGTACGCCATTGAGAATAGCGTTCCCTTTAAAGTAATATTAATATTTTATTAAAAAATATGGATAAATATGAAAATTTCATATTGTTTATTTACCTGGGTTGTTACATCCTTCCCCCCTTTTGGGAATTGTGTCCTTGCAATTTTAAAATTGGGCTTGGAAACATCATTGAAAGCCCCACATCGGAAAAGGAGTAAATTATACTATCACTTTAAAAGAAAGAAATGGAAGTAAAAAGGTAACCCAAGTTAACCCATACTAGGATTCCATGTATGAAAACATGGATATGGAAGAAAAAACAAATGGTCATGTTCTGAGGGAGTGTGATAGAAAACATGTTTAGGAGAAAGTTAACCACCAAAAATCACAAACTTGTTATGGGTTAAACAGTATTGGATTCCCCAGTAGGAAAAGTTAACGGACAACATTTTTTTTAAGTTACATTTCATTGAGGAATTTATTTTTGAGCATAACTAAAACATAAGGAAACATACTTACCTGTCATGTTGACTTTCAACTTTTACAAGATTTCTTACACGAACTCATATTTTCTCCAAAAGATGAGTATTTAGGATGACTTGTTTACATTAAGAGAGCTATAATCAACTTCTAGAGAATCACCTCATCCACAAAAGAGAACTGTATACTTCCCATGTCATTAGACCTTAACCAAAACTAAAAAAAAGGTTAGTATGAGATCAGATAATACCCAAAAATGATAATCCTTTATAAAAATGAAATCTATTCTTAATCTCCAAAATTTGTCCAACAAGACCCAAAGTTCAACGAAGACCAAAAGTAAACCAAACTAAAATTGGAACCCAAATATTTGAAGGATTTAATCACATAGTCTTCCAAGTTAAATCATAACATTTATCTCCAAACAACATCATTTTCTCTTAAAGTCTCGTATTGAAAAGTATTTAACCTAATCACATATCCTCCATGATAGGTTAATAATTTCCATAGATAACCCAAAGTCAACTTACTCTTAATTCATAAAATCATCTATCTAAAAATAATTAGTCAAACTAACTAGGGACTTCACGTAGTCCAGTGTTAGGCGATAAATACCAGTCACAGTTTGGTTGTGGGTTTGATTCCCACAGCTTTGTCCGACGTGACGGGTTGTCACACGGCTTGTGTGTTGTTCTTTTTACAAAACTTCATAATTCTTAAAACATTCCCCAAAACGAGATAAAATATACAAAAATGATCATAACATATGTTAACCTCAAGATTATCTTATGCCTTTCATTTCCCACCATATCATAGAGTAACCCATAATTACCTAAAAAGTAAGGATCATATAAACCCTAATGGTTACCTTTATAATTATTACCTGAACTTCCACATCGAGTTGGTCATCTCGTACATGATGCATTAGAGAACTCACCAAGGTTCAAGTGGTTGATCAGGACTCCTTGATAGTTGGTTTAGCAAAACCACAAGATTCCTCATTGAATCCCCCATTTCATCCAGTCTCTTAATCAGAGAACCACCACAGTTTCCATCAAACCCATTGTAACTTTGGTGCCTGCTAGATCCATCCATTTACTAAAAATAGAAATGTAAGTGTACATATATCAACAAAATTATCATGTACTAAAGGGGAAGATAAACAATAATATATACTTACTCATTCACTTTATCTAAATACTATGAATATTTCTAAAATCCTAGATATTATGCTAATGTCACTTATGCTTATAGAATACCCTAACCTCTAATGTTATATAAACCGACCTTTGATACCAACTATAAGGCCCCGATCTTAAACATTACTTATTATTGAATTAAATGAATAATTCACATTGAGGATAGTTTTAGGTTTATATTTTTAGAGAATTAGGACATAACTATTAAATCTCAAAGATTACAAAGTATAAACTTTTACTATGTTTTTATAAAATAAAAACTCTTAAAAAGAAACATGTCTAGTTCCATGTTTTAGCTAGCATGTCTTTCCATGATCCCATCCTTGACCCTATTCATCTTTAAGTTCTGTGGAAAACATTTCAAAAACTTGGGATGAACATAAAAATCCTAGTAAAGGATACAAAAAGAAAGAAAACTGTTATTTTTTCAAAACAACAAGTAAACCAAGAATACATTATCGAAGTAATACTTTTCACATTTATGAAGTAGTAAAAAAACTCTTCACTGAATAAAAGATCATTACTTACCCCTTTTGTAACCAAAATATTACCATAAAAACCCATATAAAGAACACATAACATATAAAGGTAACTTGGGACATAAACATACTTAAATGGAATAAACATACGGTCGACTTCCACACATACCACATAATGGAATAGCCATACAGCTGACTTCCATACCCAATGCATTGGAGGTTATAACGTAACCACCCGTCCTGGTATTCACGGCACCACCCGTCATATGGTTTATCACTTAACCACCCATAAAATTTCCAAGTACCATCATTACACATAAAATATTGAAAATATAAATATTTCAATAACAACATTTCATTTGCGATCAAAATAAGTAATTCCAAGATATTGAATTAATCAATCCATTTTCAAAATTCATTTAAAAGTGATTTGTTAATAAAAGTGTCTCATACCACTTTGAATCTTTTAATGGAATTATAATTTTAAAACATTAATTTCTATATAAATAAATACAGAAAACCATTTTTGAAAACATGGACATTAAAGATAAAGATTTAGAATAATGAATCTTTAAAACATTTAAAATGATATTTTTGTTAAAGAGTTTTTAACAAAATGAGAGAATCCTGAATACAAATAATTGAAGAATAACATTTATTCGGAACTTTATAATATCATGAGAATAAAGGGATTCATGATATAATATTTCAAAGGACAGTATACACACCATATAATAGTGAATTGGTGCATAACAACAATGAAGTTTCAATGGAAATGTAAATTGAGATGAAATCCTTTATAAAGATGGTATCCTTAAATTAAGGATAAATCTATCACATAATTATGTGTAAGAAATATAAATACACCCAATATAAGTAGATATTAAGTTTTAAACAATCAGTGGTCATTCACACATAATCTTGGAAAAACAAAACCAATGAAATAGATATTTAACTCAATGAAATGAGATTGAGTTATGATTTCCCATACAAGTTCGTAAGAATTTATCAATGAGATTATTATGTGTAGAAATAGTATATCAACACAATGGTTTTTGGAAATTACAACATAGAGATTCCACACATAATCCTGGCATAATAGAATCAAGAAGTAGAGGTTTAACATAAAGAATTGAAAGTGGGTTAAGAAGTTCCCTTACCAAAATCTGACAGCATAACGACGTCACTTTAAAATTCATAAAATGAGTTGATGAGAGAAAAAATGGTATCTCATCACTTGGACAAAAAATATAAATAAATAAGGATATAGACGAACATATCCCAACATAATATTATGTTAATTTAAAGACATAACAAAATAAGTCTTTTAAAAAGAGGAGGGTGAAAGGTCCCCTTACCGAGTTGGCTAACTTTCAAAAAATACACCCCATAGAAGAAGGGTCATACAATGAAGATGTAAATACCAATAAATGAAATTATAATACAAAAAGTGTATAATAATGGTCTGTACATACACCACTCAAAGGAAATTTTGGAAAATGTAGCATAAATGTCACGGGAATAAAAGTGAGATGAAAAATCTCTTACGAAAACTCGGCAGCCTAACGTCGCCACTTAAAACATCCAAAAATGGATTTATGAGATCAAATAGAGTCTCTCATAATATGAAAATAAAAATTACAGTATGTGGAATATAATAGAACATCCCCAAACATAAGAGATATGAGCATAAAATAAATGACATAAAAGACAGTACTTAAAAATAAAGAGAGAGGTTGGATCCCTTACCTCATGTCCGACAAGACTCGATCGTTCTTTAATCTCTTGAATAATAAAATTTGGTCAATTTATAATTTCTTAAATACCTCCTTTTAATATTATTATTCATTTCATATCACATATTATAATATTATAAAAATTGGTTAATAAAGTGAGTTTATATCAGACGTTTTTGTCGATGTTCGGTACATGAGTAAAAATTGAACTTGTTGGAAAAGAATTTTCCATGTAGTTATAGGTACATCATCTCCAGAATAGTATTAATGTTTTAAATATCATATATATCCAGTATATATTCATTTTTTACTATTCCATAAAATATGGAGATAAAAAATTAAAAGCACCGTTCATGGAGACGGTAGGCCGTACGTACGCATGAACACTACTTTCATTTTTTTGTCATATTAATGGAATTAAAGTTAAAAGAGATATTTATATATTATAATTCCAGAATGATATCCATCATTTAGATTACATATATATCCATTATATATATATACTTATAATAGTACATAACATTTGGAGATAAGAAATGAAATGTACCATTCATGGAGACGGTAAGCCGTACGTACGAATGAACGCTACTTTCATTTCATTGGCACATTAATGGAATTAAAACTAGATGAGATATATATATATATATATATATATTATAATTACAGTATAATATATATGTTATATATATCACATATGTTCATAAATTTCATTCTTTATACATTCCATGTATTGCATGAACGAGTCACATCACTTGAGGGGGCGGTAGTCCACACTTCCTCAAATTAAATTATAGCATTTTCACAACATGTAAAGCATAAATGTATGCATTAAATATAAAATACAGAAGCATATATAGGAAATAAATATAATATATATCATATATAAATATATTTCCATCATAATAGACACCACGAGAGGTGGTATGAGAAGATAGAACAATCATCGTTTCGTGAGGCAGTAATTCGCCATCCACAGAAATAGTATGTTCTTTATCCATTAGACAGAGGTGTGTGTTAGTGTAGCTCGAATCCTCCTCATAAAAATATCCTAGTATATTAAAGATACTGGTTTTGTTACAAGATAAATAAATAAAAAGAGTTTAGGGGGTTGGAGAAGCAAAATAAAACAAAAGAACACTAGGGAAGACATTACCTTTAAAACGGGTAACTCTTTTTGATTTGAGCTCAAAGGCTTCCTTGGGAAGACGTCTGCCCAAAGTGAGGATTCTAGGAGTAATATAGGGATGTGGAGAGAAACAATGGGTAGGGGTTGGCCGATCCAAAGGCTTGAGTGATGTGGGTAAGGTGGTAGAGGTGGGGTCTTTTATAAGCGGAGAAGAGGGGCACTCTTGGAAAGTTATAAAAGGTTACTTTATTATAAAATGATTTTAGGATTTTGAAGGTACAAAAATTATATATTTAGAGATAAGGTGATAATAGTTCTAAATCCACCCATAAAATAGGTTTTTTACAATTTTAGGTCTTAGATTTTACATTACCTTTTAATTTTATTTAAATCGTTAAATAATGAGGTAATCGCTGCATCATCATGGTGTCGTAAATAATTTAATTTATTTAATGTCTAAAAATTATAAAAAAATATCATGATGTAGGAAATCATTTTATATTTATAATGAATATTTACAATAAAAAATATGACTTTTATAACCCCATTTAAAAATTGTTTTAGTAAAACAACTCATGTTTGTGACATTTTTATTTTATCCTTAAATAAAAAGTTGTTAATGTCATTTTCCTACCAAAGTGGCTCCATGGGATCCCCATGTTGCCCATGGATTATATTGGTCGACCATGACACATCCAATGAGGGTAGGACATGTGTCTGGGTCATTTCATATTATTAAAATATTATTTTTACCATAAATTACACTAATTACCTTTAATCGCGACTAAAAACTTAAAAGTTACTATTCAACAAAAAATTATTTTAATCCCATTGAACCAAATTTTACTTCCTAATGACAACCATGTATGTGGGATTTTTTAAATTCAAAAAACAGAGGTGGTAAAATTTCATTTAAATGAAAAATCATTTTTTAAGTACCACTTAGTGGATTCACTATTCATCAAAAATTGATGTTTTTCAGAAAAATACCAAAAATTCATCCTAAGCTATATTTGATATTCCGAATTCAAAAATGATGTCTATTTTAAAAAATTAAAAAAATATAAGTTTCATTAATTAATTTAATAATTAATTCCCACTGTCAAAACAAATAGCGTGTTTTTATGAAACAAAATATATCAAAAGATTGACACTAGTTTAAGTCCAATTTCAAAGTGAAATTAATTACAATGACCACTATTGGATTAAATGGTAAAAATATATTCTATTTTAACTTTAAAACAAATTCAAAACATAATCTAATTATATAAAAAAATTATATTAAAAAGAGGTCTTGAATTAAAATACAACATTTTTCACTATTAATTAAAAAATGAACTTTATCGGAAAAATACCAACAATTTACCCAAAGTAAATTTTGTTTTCCAGATTCTAAAAAAGGATTTTATTTTTTAAAATAGAACGTATAAAATTGTCAAAATTATATTTAAAAAGGGTTCTCCATCAAAAGGTGTTTAATCGACCTTTTAAAGAATATTAGAAGATTTATGCTTAAAATTGGATTCATGTGCATTTTAATCCTCTATCATTTATTGGATAAAAGTAAAGATATTTGAAAAACATATATAATCATTTTGTATTTAGTTCCATTCATTCCCACCATTACAACGGCTAGGAGTTAACTACCATTTAAAATAATATTATTTTTTTATTAGTGTGCAACGTAAGATTTCAAAGAAACTCGTTGTTGCGTATTGGGTACGCCATCGAGCATAACGTTCCCTTTAAAGTAAAATTAATAATTTATTCAAAAATATGGATAAATATGAAAATTTCATATTCATTATTTACCTGGGTTGTTACATCCACATGGGTATAGGCTATGTATTAATCAACCCATTGGACTTATGTCACTCTACATTAACTTGCTGATATACCAAGAACCTTGGGATATATTCAGTGATCTCCTTTTTCATGTTATCCCACCAAAAGTATTCTTGGAGAGCACGTTAAATCATGGTACTCCTTGGATGGATATATCATTGTCCACTATGTGAATTTTCCAATAGCTCCATCTTTATCCCAGGTTATGAAGTCACACAAAGTCGCATTCCAAACCGAATCAGACCATTATAGTCGATAAGGAACTCTTTCAACTTCCCTTCCTTTGCTACATTCACCCTCTTTTGTATCTCTACATCATCCCGTTGTGCTTCCTTAATCTTCTCTTGGATGGATGGTTGCACAATGATTTGGTCAAGGTATGTTGTATCTTCGACCCTAATGATTTCTAAATCCATCCTTTTCATATCCAAGATGATAGGGTCTTTCTTAATTTGTAACATGGATAGAGTAGCAGTTTCTTTTTTACTTAGAGAATTCGCTACCTTTTTCTCCTTTCCAGGATGATAGTGAATAGAGAAATCGTAATCCATGTTTAGATATAACCATATCCTTTGAAGCATGTTGAGCTCCAACAGTTTTAATATATACTTTATGCTATTGTGTTCTGTTTATATGTCAGACTTCTCACCATAAAGGTAGTGCCGGTAGATTTTCAATGAAAATATCACAACTTCTATCTCCAGATCATGTTTAAGGTAGTTCTCCTCATGGATCCCCAACTGTCGTGAGGTGTAGGCTATCAAATTATCATTTTGCATGAGTATGCAACCCAATCCTTTCATTGAAGCATCAATGTATATCACAAAACAACCTCCACATTTTGGTAGTGCGGGTATAAGAGTTGGGATCACCCATCTCTTAATCTGCTTGAAGCATCCCTCACATTCTTCCATCTAGACACACATTATCCACTTCCTTGCTAACATAGTTAGTGGGACTGACAATTGTGAGAAATTTCTCACAAAATATCGGTAGTACCTAGCTAATATAATAAAACTAATGATTTCTGTGGCACTAGAGGGCCTATGCCATGCCTTAATCATTGTTATTTTTTTAGGGTTCTCAAAAATTCCCTCACTTGTGGTCACATGTCTTATGAAACAGACTTGCTTCATCCAAAAGTCAGACATGCTGAACTTGACATACATCATCTCCTTCCTCAATGTCCCCAACACAAGTGTTAGATGTTATTCATGTCCATCATTTTTCTTGAAGTAGATGAGAATAACATCAATAAAAACTACCAAATTTTTTCAAGGTAAGGTCTAAAGACTCTATTCATCTAATCCATGAAGATTACAGGGGCATTTTAATAATTAAGGGCATCACTAGAAACTCACAGTTCCCATACCATGTACGGAAGGTAGTATTTTGAATATCTTCCATATTCGCATTTAACTGATGATATCCAGAATAAAGATCTTCCTTTGATAAGTATTGAGCTCCTCATAACTGATCGAACAAGTAGTAAATACTTGGAAGAGGATAATTTTTCTTTATGGTGATCTTGTTGAGTTCTCGATAATTGATACAAAGTCGCATTGTTTGATCCTTCTTCATCATAAAGAGAACCAGAGCACCCCAAGGTGATGCACTAGGGTGTATGAACCCTTTGTCCAGATTCTGTTGCAGCTGCTTCTTTAAACCCCCCAGTTTGATAGGATCCATTCTCTAGGGACACATTCAAGTAGAAGTAGGTCTGGGTATGTGTTTTATTAATAACTCTACCTCATGATCCGGGGAATGTCTGTGTAACTCGTCATGAAATACATCACTGTATTCTCTCACGAAGGTCATTTATGCATGTTTGGTACTTTCCTTCAACCCAACTATTTGTAGGAGGTATTATTCTTCATAGGGAATCAACACCCACATAGTTGAAGGATTTTTCAAATGTGATTCATGATCTTCCTTGAATTTGTAGAGGAGGAAGGGATGGTTTAGAATATGAAATGATATTTCCTTTTACCAATAGTTGATATGTGCTCTATATTACGAGATCTAATCCATTCCCATTATAGTGTCGAATTACACCATGGCATGTATTAAAATATTCGTTGGAAGAATATTCCCACATATGCCAACATGAGAAGATTCAAATACATAGGTTGTAATGATTACACCACTTGGTTTTTTTGTAGATATCTCTACTTCAATTTTTCAGGGCTTTGATTATATAGTTCTAGAAAACTTTAAATATATACAATAATGCATAGAACCAGAATAATATAATACTATTTCCATTCTTGATTGAATAGGATGTGTACCATGTACAACTTCGTTATCTTTCTCCACTTTTGCAGTGGTGATGGAAGAAGCCTTTCATTGTTTCTTTAGCATCGGTTGCTGTAGACGATGATTATGTAATAAACAAAACTTTCATTAATGGCAATTTTTCATGATATAATTAAATGTCTTATTATGGTTATATAAAATGTGAAATTCCTTGGTTTTATGTTTCTAGATTTTAAAATACCATTTTGAATTCTGTTCATTTCTAATATAGCCGTGGAACATGGATCACATGATTAATATAAATATAGGGCTCTTACAAATCCATTTTACTCAGAAAAATGATGAGATGGCCCCATCCAGTAGACTCACCCCATACTAAGCCCATTTTTTGGAGCTTGTAAGGGTGGTGGCATCATTGGGCTTCACTCTTGACAAGGCCCAGGATGAGCTTGGACACTTTAATCTTGAGCAGAATCAACTACCGAAGAAGTGGATGTTATTAGAGATTACCACCCGAGAAATGTTATCTGGGACACCCCAAGAGTCTGTCACCATCACACACCTTACCATTCATTCTTATGTGGGTGTTATAGGAGGTTATGTAACAAGACCCAAGCACTATGACTATGTAAATTATTTTTTATAGAGAATGTGCATTCATTTTATTACTGTTACTTTGTAAATAGTTCTTAAAGCACAAATTGTATTTTTAGTTAATATTCCACTAAGAAATCAATTTTGATGAATTAATGGATTTTGAAATTATATAATATTTTAATAAAATATAATTATTATTAAATTATTTTTTAATAATTATAAATGATCATATAATTTTATGAATGCAATTGTAATTTTTATTAATGTTTGATTGCTATTTTTGTCAAAACCGATGAATTTTTGATAAATGTCAGTTTTCATTTTAAAAGTAAAAATTCATAGATTTAGAAAATTATTTAGATAAAATTAATATTATTTTTTGAATCAGGATGTTGAAATAATCCAATGGTGAATTTTTCATAATTTTTCGAGATAGTCAAATTTTTGGGTAAAAAATAAATACAGTTTAAATATATAATGTGTTTTATTGCATTATAATGACCCAATAGTGATGTTATAAAATAATATAAACATTATGTTAGGAAAAAATATGTTTTAACACTAAAATAATGTGATTTAGTGTTTTTTTGATTTATTTTACAAATCATTACTGGACCCTTCAAGGCTTATAAAACATTTTGAATTTTTAAATTGTTTTCATTGAGAGTGTGACTCACCTCCACATAAGAAACCCTGTTATTTTATGAATATCGGACATTTTACTTATAAAATTTTGTTTTACACTCCCTTTGGAAAAATCCATGGGAAAAAACCATGGGCTGGTTTGTGGTTTTCATTAGTTTAATGTGAGGTGTCCCAAACCTAAATAATAATGATTTCCCTCTCCTTCCCTATATAAAACTACCCAATATCCCACTTACTCTTCACTCAAATCCTTTTTAATTCGAAAAAACCCTATGCTCCTCTCTCTGGAATCTTAAAAAGGTGCCCCAAGCCCCCAAGAAGCCTCTCACAAGCATCTCACAAGCCTCTCCCAAGCCTTTGGGATCACACTTCCAAATATGGGATTTCTTCTTCTCTCATTTTGTACAATTTTATTTAAGTTTTTATACCATTTTTATCAATTATAAATGATGGGGTATGATTTTCATCCTTCCACATAACTCCCTATTTATGTTAGGATGATGGGATACCCCTTTATCTCCCATTAATGCTTTCTATGTACACCCATTACAATGCCGAAATTCCGAGAGGGATTTCTCTCTCCTCTTTTACATCCAAGTAGTTATTTTGTATTATGCATCTAAATTCCATCAAATTTGTTGGGAAATGTATTTATCTGACACCCTTACTATAAATTTCATGTACATATGATTAGACACCCTTTTATATCTCATCAACCATTTTTATGAATCCTTATGTCACGCCGTTATGCTGCCTAAATTGCACTGCGTTTTTCCAAGAAAAGATTATTGTGTAGTGAATACCATACCCTTGTATCCATCAAGGGTATTCACCTTTATGAACATATACATATTGAATCGTATGTTCATGTATTTATTCAAAATAAATTAATCAGGGAATAACTTATGATGTTAATTTATTCCATGTTATATGATCTATATGGAACACTTATGCATGAAATGAAATGTTTAAGAAGGGTGTGCCCTGATAGCGCTCCAATTCATTGGGTAATGTATAGTATCATGATAAGTAATGTGAAATGGGTGTTAAATCATTATAATTTAAGTGCAATAAGATTCTACTCATGCTCCATGTGCAATTAGGGTTTACTCATGCTCCATGTGCAATGAGCCTAGGCTCATTCTAATTCCATATTAAGTGTTGTTTCCACATTTCCATGTTATGATTATCATGATTTTATGTTCATGTTTCACTTTTTTTCCATTAGTATGCCTATTTTCTAACATGTATTTTATTCCTTATGTTATTCCATGTTTATTCCCTTACATGGCTTTATATCTCACCCTTTTCTTATGAATGTCCTCAGGTTATCCCAAGCAATGCAAAGTACAAGGGAATGTAGTGGCCATGAAAATGATGTTTTCAATAAAGATGTTGTGTGTTTTATGTTCTAAACTGTTATGTAATGTTCCTAATACCATATGAAAGGTTACCTCTCGATCTTCTATGTTGTATCAAGTGAATTTTTTTTTTAATAAATCAGGTTTAAGTGTGTAATAAAAAGTAGGGTTGTAATCGTTGGTATCAGAATATTTGTTTAGCTATTTTTGTGATTTGGATTAGAAAACCCTAGTAAAGACTTAGAGATAAGAATAAGTATAACAAAAACATCCCTAAGTATTAGTGAGTATATATTAAGTGTATTACAATGAAAATACATCCCTATCTAGATACGAGCAGGTAGAGGTAGCTCTGGCACAGACGTATCCTAGGGGTAAAACCCAAAAACATCGCTGAGAGCTAGACTCAAATGGGAACTGGTGCACAACAATGAGACTTTCTACACTCTTGGTTACGAAACACCCAGGGGATATTCTTTGGAAAATTCACAAGCTTAGTATGAACCCGTATTAAAGGAATGAAAAAAATTCCCCAAAGAATATATGTTAGAAAGTAGATCATGAATATCATAGATTGAAGCCTATGGATTCATAAGATAAGGAAATATATGTTATTTATAAGTCATTAGTTTTTTCCTTTGATTAACCTTTATGTTTTACCCCTAAATTTACTTTTATTATATCCAATGGTTGGTAATTGGAGGACTTGGGCTAACAACCAATGTGAAGATCAATGTGGTGATTGGGAAAATGAGATGCCCAATCTGATGGGAGTGGGAATCACAAAATTTTTCCCAATTCACTCTACGTTAACTGAATATTTGAAAAGAAATAGGGGTCAAGAGGAACATTCAAATGCCCTATGAAAAAGATTATCTATCGAGATCTTCATGAGACACAGGCCTCCTACTTTTAATGGATCATCTGATCCCTCAATCACCGAACAATGGATCAACTCCCTTGAAAAGATCTTCTCCATCCTTCAATGTTCTAAACATGAGATGGTTCACTTGGATGGTAATCATACGGAGGGTGAAGCTGATCAATGTTGGATGTTGATCAAAAATATGAAGCCTTAGGAGGAGATTGAGGCATTGGAATTGAAGGATTTCTGGAAGATGTTTTTTGATAAATTTTTTCCGCACACTCTATGACTTAAGATGGAAAGTGACTTCCTTAGAATCAAACAAATAGATGACGAATCTGTTGGAGCATATGAGGAATACTTCACAAGTATTGCATGATCTGCCCCCGACTTTGTCATTATACCCGAATGCAATGTTGATAGCTTTTTTGGTGGGATGAAATCTTGCCTACAGAAAGCATTGGCGATCTGTGACTTCAACAGCTATGAGGAAATTGTCTTATGTGCCCTCAAGGTCAAAATGGAGATTGGAGGATCTCATGGGTATCATGGGGATAACAATCATAAGGTGGACTTAAATTCTGGAGGTCCTATGGATTAAAACAATGGCGCTACGAAGATCCAACACCCCACTTTCCAATGGTGTGGAAAGAAGCATCCTAGAAATTGCCTAATGGGGATGAGGAAATGCTTTTAGGTGTGGAAGAAAAGGGAACCTTGTTGTTAACTATCGACAAGAAAAACCTACGGCTGCAACATATGAGAGAAATGATCCGTTTAAAATCTCAATACAATGTTCATTTCTACAACTACAA
The DNA here is from genome assembly GCA_963277665.1 of Viscum album. NCBI lineage: Eukaryota > Viridiplantae > Streptophyta > Magnoliopsida > Santalales > Viscaceae > Viscum > Viscum album. The sequence goes on from OY728138.1 coordinate 1,075,015,005, forward strand.
ATAACCAGTGCATCTAGCAAATCAGCTCCCAATGCCAATTGTTTTCGGAGGCGACCAACAACTTCCAAGGCATCAAGGGTGGGATTTTTCAATCACTACTAGAAAAGTGAACACCGACAATGAAGTGGTGATTGGTACGTTAGTTATTCACTCAATAACAGTGAATATACTTTTTTATTTAGGTTCTACACATTCTATAATATCCAAAAAGATTAGTAGATCAATCCCATAACCACCAAAAGTCATGGAAGTAATGATGTAAGTGAGTATGGAAAGTGTGGAAATCATTGCATCCTATGAATATAACTCTTCCCCTATCATAATCTGTGGATTTAATTCTCGGTGAACCTCATCATACTCCCTCTAGTGTAATTTTATGCAATTCATGGCATGGATTATCTTTCCTTATATAGAGCCGACATATATTTCCATGAGAGGGAAATCACTCTCCATGTGGATAATTGACCCCCGATTCTATACAAGTGCAAGGAAGAAGATGAATCTTATTTAGATCCATAATCTCAAGCGTGGATATTACTGACCTATGAGCACACATATATGGCTAAGATGATTGAGTTTAAAGAGGTAACCATCCTTGATGACATGTCTATTTTGATGGAATTCACTGAAGTGTTTCCCGAGGAATTTCCTGGTCTCCCTTCTAGAAGAGATGTTGAATTTTCTAGTAACCTTATACATGGGGAATTTAAAATATCAAAGACTCTATATAGAATGGATTTTGTGGATCTTGAGGAGCTAAAGAAAAAACTATAGGAGAATCTGGAAATTGTGATTATACACCCAAGTGCTTCACCATGGGGTGCACCAGTCCACTTCGTCAAGAAAAAAGATGGGTCAATGCGCCTTTGCATCGATTATTTTGAGCTTAACAAAATCAAGATAAAGAAAAAGTATCCTCCCTTATGAATCTATGATTTTTTTATTAGCTTCAGGGAGCACAATACATCTCCAATGTGGATTTGTGGTTGATATATTATCAAGTAAGGGTGAAGAAGATTGATATCCCCATGATTTCTTTCCTTACAATATATGAGAACTATGAATTCATAGTAATGCATTTTGGAATCTATAATTCTCCATAAATCTTCATGTAAATGATGAATAGATTATTTTGGGAATACGTCAACAAAATTCTGGTATCCTTTATAGATGATATTATGATATACTCCAAAACCAAGGAGGATAATGAGGAGCATCTATGAACTGTACTAGAGACATAACAGACAGATAATCTCTATGAAAAGTGTAAAAAGTGTGATTTATGGTTGAAGGAGGTCTAATTTGTGGGCCATATCATCACAATCAATGGAATATATATGGATCCGTCCAAAACAGATGCAATTGAGGGATAGCTGGGGCCAACATCGGTAACAGATATCTGTAGCTTCTTGCATTTAGCAGGATATTATCGATGATTTGTGAGAGATTTATTAGGATTGTAAAACCCTCTTACTAAGATAACTCAGAAGAGAGTAAAGTTTTCTTGGATTTATGAATGCAAATAATGATTCAAAAAGATAAAAAGGAGGCTTATCAATGCACTCGTGCTCACTTTACTCAGAAGTGGGGAACTTTTTGTGGGTTTCAATGATTCTTTGAAGAAGGGCCTTGGTGGTGTGTCGATGCAAAATAACAGTCATTGCCTATGATTCATGGAAATTGATGGTTTATGAGAATAATTATCCAACACATGATTTGGAGTTGGCTACGGTGACTTCGGTAAAAAAAAATTCTGTTGCATTATCTCTTTGGGGAGATGTGTGAAATATATACAGACCACAAAAACCTCAAGTATATATTCACACAGAAAGAGTTCAACATGCGACAATGATGATGGTTAGAGCTAATGAAAGACTATGACTGCTCAATCCATTACCACCTTGAGAAAGAGAACATGGTGGTAGATGCTCTATGTAGAAAGGACCCAACAATTCTATCATTGTTTAGAATTGAGAAGGATCAAATATTCTATGAAATGATGAATATGGACATGGTAATCATAAATAAGGGAACATCATCAATCCTTTCACAAGTGATTTCTTAACCGTATCTTTTAGAAATGATAATGGATTCTCAAAAAGATGATGTGTGAATTCAGAAGAAAGTGGAAGCTACCAGAAAGGGGAAATACATGGATTTAAATGTTAATGAATAAGAAATTGTGTGATTTGGGAAAAGACTAGGTGTTCCATCATGTCTCATGCTGAAGAAGGAACATTTTGATGACGCACATAGTTAAAATTTATTTATTCACCTAGGAAACATATAACTGTATCGAGATCTCCGAGAGAATTATTGGTGGGATAATATGAAGAAGAAGATCACTGAGTATAAATCAAAGTGTCTAGTGTGTTAGTTAGTAAAGGCAGAGAGGCAGAAGACTAAGAGGATGGTACAACCATTTCCCATACCAACATGGAAATAAGAGAACATCACCATGGACATTGTCACCAGACATCCATAGACATCAAAAGGCAACAATACGATCTGGGTTTTTGTGAATCGTCTAATGTAGTCTACACACTTTTTTGAAATTCAGGAGGATTTCTCATTTGATCAACTGGAATGGATATATATTAGGGAAGTGGTAAGTCTTCATGGTGTACCACTATCTATTGTATCTAATCGAGATCCAAGATTCACCTCTAAGTTTTGGAAGAGTCTTCAACATGCTCTGGATATTGAACTAAACTTCGGTATAATGTATTAACCTCAAACTGATGTCCTATCTGAGCGAACTATATAGAAACTGTAGGATATGTTAAGATCATGTTCTATGGACATCAATGGAGGGTGTTACCAACATATTCCATTGGTTGAATTGTACTATTATAATAGTTCCCACTCGAGCATTTGAATGGAACCTTATGTAGCCCTGTATGGGAAGTGGTGTAGAACACCGGAATGGTGGGATGAAGTAGGTGAACATAAGCTGCTAGGAACAAAAATGGTAGAAGAAAAGGTGGAGAAGGTGAAAACCATTCATAAGCATATAAAGGCAGCCCAATGTCGATATAAGAGTGATGAAACTAATCATCGACGAGAGAATGAGTTTAAATTTGGAGACACGGAATTTCAATGCTTAACTCCATGGAAGAAGGTCATGAGGTTTGGAATGAAAGGGACGTTAATTCATAGGTACATAAGCCCGATCGAGATTCTTTACCATGTTGGGGATGTGGACTATCGACTAACACTTCCACCTACCATGGAAAAAGTACATGATGTCATTCACGTATCTCTCTTAAGTAAGTACATACCAGAACCTTTACATGTAGTCATTTTAGAGGCAGTGAAACTAGGGGATGATATTTTTTCAAAGAGAAACCAGGGAAGATCTTAGATCATAGAGAAAAATTTCTATGAAATAAGACAATTCCCCTTGTAAAGTTGTTGTGGAGAAACCCAACGTTTGATGAAGCAATGTGGGAAACAGAAGAAATGATGAACCTGAGTTACCCACATCTGTTTTAGTGTGGGAAAAGTAAATTTCGAGGGAATAATTTCTTAATAATGGAAGATAGTAACAATTCAAACATTCATTAACAGAAATTACTCTTGATCTAATTAAATATATTATTATAGTTATATAAAATGCGAACATCCTTGGTTTTCTTTTTCTAGATTTTAAAATACCATTATGAATTTTGACCGTTGCTAATATATTTATTGAACTGTGATCACATGATTAGTATAAATATAGGACTTTAGAAAATCCAATTTACCCAGACAAAGGAAGCGATGGCCTCATCCAATAGACTTGACCCGTAAGTAGCCCATTTGTCGGAGCTTGGATCAGAGGGGGTGTCATTGGGATTCTCTCTTGACCAAGCCCAAGCTAAGCTTGAAGATGTTAATCTTGAGCAGAACAACTATGGGAGAAGTGGAAGTTAATAGAGATTACCACCTGAGCGATGTTTCTGAGCCACCCCAAGAGTCAATCCCCATCGTACACCTTACCCATTTGTCTTATCCAGGTGTTATAATGGTTTATGAAACATGACCCTAGAACTATGAATATGTACATTATTTTTTTATAAAGTATGTGAATCTATTTTATTATTGATACTTTTTAAATAGTTTTTAACGCACAAATAGAATTTTTAGTTAATATTCAACTACGAAATAAATTTTGATGAATTAATGGATTTTTGAATTAAATAATATTTTAAAAAATTACTATTATTATTAAATTAATTTTTATTAATTAAAAAATATCATATAATTTTATGAATTCTATTGTAATTTTTATTAAGGTTTGAATGCTATTTTGGTCAAAACCCATGAATTTTCGATAAATATTGATTTTTTATTCTAAAAGTAAAAATTCACATATTTAGAAAATTATTTAGATAAAATTTATATTATTTTTGGAATTAGGATGTCGAAATTATCCAATAGTTAATTTTTCATAATTTTCTGAGACAATTCAATTTTTGGGTAAAAATTAAATATCGTTTAAATATATAATGTGTTTTATGACGTCATAATGACCCAGTAGTGATGTAATAAAATAATATAAACAATATGTTCGGCCAATATATGTCTTACCATTAAAATAATGGGATTTTAGGTTTTTTTGATTTATTTTAAAAATATTTAGTGGACCCCTCAAGGCTTATAAATCATTTTATCTTTTTAAATTGTTTTCCTTGAGTGTGTGAGTCACCTCCACATAAGAAACCTTATTATTTTAGTAAGTTCGGACATTATCCTTATAAAATATAGTTTTCCACTTCCCTTTCTAAAAACTAATGGGCAAAACCATGGGATGGTTTGTGTTTTTGATTAGTTTAATTTGAGGTGTCCCAAACCCAAATAATAAAGAATTCCCTCTCCTTCCCTATATAAACCCACCCAAGCTACCACTTCCTCTTCACTCAAAGCCTTTAGAGTTTGACAATACCCTTCCATCCGCTCTCTATAATCCTCCCATGGTTCCCTAAGCTCCAATGAATCCTCTCTCAAGCCTCTCCCAAACCTTTTGAATCACACTTCTATGTAAAGGATTTCTTCCTTTCTCATTTTTTCCCAATTTTCTTTTAGTTGTTATTCCCTTTTGTTTTCAATGAAAAATGTGGGGGGTATGAATTTCTCACATCCCCCATACAGACCTCTTTATTTTAGGATAATGGGAGACCCATTTCTCTCTCATTAATTCCTCCCAAGTACACCCGTTACAATGCCAAATTCATAGAGTGATTTCTCTCTCCTCCTTCACATACATGTATTTTTTTTGTATTATGAATTTAAATTCCATTACATTTATAGGTAAATGTATCTATATGACCACCTTACATTCCATTTTATGTACATATGATGAGACACCCTTTTATATCATATAGACCATTTTTATAAATCCTCATGTCACACTGTTATGCTGCCGAAATTGCACCGCGTTTTGCCAAGCCAAGATCGTTGTGTAGTGAATACCATACCCATGTCTTTATCAAGGGTATTTACCTTTATAGAAATATATATATTTAATGGAACATTCATTATTTATTCCAAATTAATTAATCATATAATAACTTATGATGTTTATTGATTCCATGTTTTATAATTCATGTGGCACACTTATGAATGAAATTAAATGTTTAAGAAGGATGGGCCCTGATAGCACTCCAATGCATTGGGTAAAGTATAGTATCACGATACATCATGTGAACTGGGTGTTGAATCACGATAATTTAAGTGGAATGAGGTTTTACTCGTGGTTCATGTGCAATGAGGGTTTACTCATGCTCCATGTGCAATGATCCTTGGCTCATGCTTATTCCATGTAAAGTGTTGTTGCCACATTTCCATGTTATGATTCTCATGCTTTATCATTCCATTATGTTCATGTTTCTCTGGTGCACCATTGATTATACTACTATCTAACATGTATTGTATTCTTCATTTTATTCAATGTTTGTTCCCTTACATGGCTTTATAGCTCACCTTTTTTATGCATGTCCTCGGGTTATCCCATACAATGCTAAGTACGAGGTAATGTAGTGGTCATGTAAAGGATGTTTTCAATAAAGATGTTGTGTGTTTTATGTTCTAAGATGTTATGTATTGTTCCTAATCCCAAAATACACTAGTACTATCGATCTTCTATGTTGAATCAAGTGAAATTTTTATGTAATAAATCATTTTTATATGTGTATTAAAAAGAAGGGTTGTTATAGATTACCCTCGAGAACACGAGGATGAGTGCAGTGGTTTGCATAGTGCCCAAGCTCCCTACATTTGTTGCATTGAACCATGGGTGGTTCTATCTATTCTTTGACTACATTATCCTTCTTTTTAATATCATTTTGACACTATTTAGCATGTTTTCCTTCTTTCCCACACACGAAGCACTTCCCTGTCCCTTTGAGGTATTTCCCATGGTGGAACATTACACATTTTTGGCATGTGGTTCGCTGAGATTTATTCCCTCCATTTTCATTAGATCCTCTGGATTGATACTCCATCTTTCATTTCTTATCCGCATAGTCATGGTACCATTATAAAAACTTCATATAAACTTTGAGAAAACATCTAAAAACTTCTTCATAACTCCCAATGTCTCGAATGGCCATAGCCTTTCGAAGGTGTGGTTTTAATCCTCTAAAGAATCTGTCAATTTTGATATCATTATTTATAACAAGACCAGTAGCTTACCTTAAATTCCATGTGAAATTAGATTCATAGGTTGTGATAGATTCTTCTTAATTTTTCTTGACCTCTATGAATTATCTCTCCATATTCGTTCAAAGAGTACATGGTAAATACTGGTTAATAAAGACTATCTTAATGTATTCCCTTTCCATCCCTTAAATTTACTCCCATGGTTTGGTGTTATTAATCAAATACAACCATTGATCAGCCTCTCAATCTAGAAAATAAATGGATAAATTCCCCTTATCTATCTCATAATAGTGAACCGAAAAAAATATCTTTTCCATGGAGCTGACCAACTGCTCTGCAACTAGTGGATCAGAAGATCCACTAAACGTTGGCGGTCATTGCCTCCTAAGACATTCGATAGACAGTTTCTCTGTATTTGGTGAAGGAGTAAGTGCCCCATTATTATGTTTATTGTTAATATACATTTATAGTTGGGTAAGAATATCCCTGATGTTCTGAACTCTACCTCCCAAATCATTGGGGATGTCGTTTGGGCAATCGTTGCATTATCCCTCTCATGAGTTGTTGGCCTGGTTTCTCCTAGTTCCCACCATTTTCTAAAATAGAAAAGGAAATAAATGAATATCGGTTAACAAGTCATCATTAACTTATTCATTTTATCAAAATATTCTAAAATCCTAACAAATAGGATTCCTGTGTAATGATTCTTGTGTGCATATTTGTTCTTAGTCTATTGCTAGAGGTTTTCTCTAGGGTTCACTAATCCTAATACTCAAATTAACTAAACCTTGCCTCTGATACCAACTATATCATCCTAGAATTTTCTTATATTTCAATTATATCATTTTAATGATATAAAACATATCATTATTACACATAAAGTATCCAAAGGATTAGTGTTTTGGGAAAACTAGGATCATACCTAACAATTAAAACATTAAGAATAAACATTTATTTAATACCTTATTCTCTAGATTCTTATTGGTACTTGACATCTCCTTAGTACATGTGGTCACCTGAGGATATACATCCAAAGGGGTGATCTATATGCATAGTAGGAAGATATATAAGAACAATATAACAATGCTTGAGCATAAACATAACATAAAAAAAGCATCACGGTCATGAGGGGAAGCATTAATAAGTGACTTGAAATGTGGCAATGCATAAAAATGAAACACCATGTCTTAGTGATTAATTACCACACATAATTGTGAAAACAATATCGAATATTTTTGACACATAATTTCACATTAACTCTGGAGATCCTTCACATCACCCAATTCATTGGATCGCTGAATAATTCCGGGTTCACTCGTCATATCATAACATTATAATTTATCATGCATGCCACAGTGAACATATATAAAAAATGAACATAACTAAATGACGAAAAGTAATGGGTTTCATCTCATAATAACACATTTATAAACATTTATTTCTCAAAATAAAGTGGGAATAACATACATGTTACATGAACCAGAAACCTTGAATGAGAAGTAAAAAAGTGTGTTCTCAATAGAATAGTTCTTTTGGAAAATATTTTGTTTTACCTAAACACCAAGGAAAACATGTATATCTGAAAAAAGAAAATAAAAATATGAAAAAATGATTTTTATGGAGTAACCATTTCAAAAAAGTAGTGAAAGTGGGAGAACACCTAGGATGAAAGTTGGGTTCGAGAATTTCCCCTTACCTTATATCTAAACACTTCCTTCACTTTAATGTCTTGTATAACCACATTAGATTAATTAATTAACAATTCCAAAACCTGTTGTATTGAATTTTTTTTATTATGGTTTTATTATGTTACATTATGTTTATTTTGATGAGTTGTGGAGTTTAATAACATTGTTTGTGAATATTTGTTTTTATGGTTTTTTCTTGAGGGTTTCACTAGTATTAATAAATTGATGTTTAGGTAGAACATGGGTAAACATCCAAAATTGATATTACATATTATGAATTTTGTTACAGGAGTTTCAATTATATTATATTTTATTATATTATATACAATGTGGATTAATCATTAGATAATAATTAAATGATGATTGTTTGAGTTAATTTGGGTGGTTTTTCGACCACAACGAACTTGTTTTGATTTATCATATAGTAATATGTAAAAAAGTTAGTTCCAGAACATCAAATATGAAATAATACATATAAAATATTCTGGTACAACCATAAAAATGGTTTCATGACAATATCTGAATGTAGAAATGGTAGGTGAAAACATGTCGTTCTTCAAGGTGAAAGATTAACATCTCCCAAACAACATTTTCATTTATAATATAAAAGGTGGTGGGGAATGGTTTGGATGGTATAATATCCCATTAGTATCATAAAGTACCAGTATATGTATGATAGAGGTGTTACAATTCCAGTTGAATGATGATATGTGGGAATAGAATAAGAAAAGGACATGAAATTGAAAAGAAATTAAAGGAAAGAGGAAGGAAAATTACCTCTAGAATCCTCCTCTTGAGATCGTCCATATGGGATCTTGGTTAGGTATTTTGATGATACCTGAAGCTCTTGGATATGGGAAAGGGTCTAGGGAAGATGCTTGGGAATAGTTTAGACCAGACTTGAAACTTTATAGGTGTGAGGAATTTAGGGAGTGATGGGTGGGTTTTATTGTGGAGGGGAGAGGTAATTTCTCAATATAAAATTCATTAGTTTATTATTTTCCCAAATGACAAATAATAGTTATCCTTCCATGACCAAGTATAATAATTTTATCATGTGATCTAGAAAAAACTGGGCTTACATAAGTTTAATATCATGAATGAATTTATAATTAGCTTATTTAGCTTATTTTGAAAATTATGGTATTTATCTATTCATAAAAAATTCATGTATTTCAGAAAAATCCCACAAATTCACCCCAACCATTTTTGTCATTTAGAATAAAAAATGAATTCCATTTTTTGTAAAGAATTGTTTAAATATTATTATTTTAATATTTAATTAAAATAAAAAATTAGTATAAAAAAATGGTTGTAAAAATATCAATTACTAATTGTAAAATATAGGTATATCATAATTTCAACATGAATACTATTTATATATTATCATAGTTATGGTTAATGTTACTTAGGGTATACCACAGTTCATAAGGATATGTTACTATTAATAAGGGCAGGTTACAATTGACCAAAAATTTTTATTTTCTTATCGGACCCCAAATAACTTACTGATTGGAACTATGTATGTCTGATTTTAGAAATTCCAAACATAGAAGTGAGAAAATTAAGTTTAAAGGTCACTACGCACTTAGTAGTTAATTATATCATGTTTTCATGTGATTTTATGATATATTTATAATAAGTGAATTTACTTTGAAAAGCATTGTGTCATTACATAAAATTCTCATAACATAGAATTTTTTTTGATTTTTTTTGTTCTTCATGAGCCCATTTCATTTCTTCACCATTTTTTCCAAATACAATTAGTTATTAAATATCAAGGGTTAACCATACATGGTATCCCCACTCAGAAAATTCATTCTTTCGTTATACTCATAAATTGACCACCTCTACATTGTGCCATCACCACATTCCAAACTACGTAGAATAGGAATCACCTTCAATCTATTTCACCTCTGATTTTCCCCCATTATCACACCTTGAACGGACACTTGATCAAAAATTGTACATTCTATATCAATATTTTTAAATAAATAATGATCAGGTAATGGTATAAAAATATATCATTTATCAAACAACTAGCCAATGAAATATTGGTGGTGATAAATGTGATGAAACAGGGAAGAAAATCACCAAACCAAAAATGAGGAAGGAACCTCATACATCGTTCGGGTTGTTCTGATTTGTTACTCTTAGAACAAAGAATGAATATCTAATAAAAAATAGTAAGATAAATCAAATATAAATCATATTTTGATGTGGAAATAAATTTTTGTTAGAGTAATTAATCCTCATTATAAAAGTGGAGTCAAAATTAATTAAACCCAAAAAACAATGGTGTCATGCATCATGTTGAATTGATTGCTGATGACGAGAGTTCACATGTTTACATTGATGAAAATATCCCAAACATTCATTGGTAAAAATATTCTTGGTCATGATCTAAATGTAATTTTATTTACCATGCTCTCCTCTTATTAATCCTCACATAATATCTAGTTTTATAGATAACCCTATTATTTGGTTATAATAGTATATTTATAGAGTATTCTAGGTCGATACATCAAATCAGAATAAAATAAATTTATTTTATTGTTTGATTATTTATTTATTTATTTATTTTATTATTTGTGATCATGAAATCATTTTAACAAATTCCATATTCCAACAAATATTATGAAATTCCTAGGGTAGATCCCTCATTCCAGACTCAGCGATGGTCTCAAATTTATGATCTGAGACTCCCTTTGTGAGTTATTCAACTATTTTAGGGATTATTTATGTGTGTGATATAAATATATTTAATATTTTTATAATATCAATGCTGGGTTCAGTGAGCCTTGTAATCTGACACCATCTATGTTCCAATACCATTATGTTTTAATAGTTATTATTTAAATATTTATATTGTATAAAACATGATATAAAAATTAATGAAGGGGCAATATGCATATTTTTTAACAAAATTAAATGTGAAGTTTAATAAATATAATTATGTTAATTCAACCCCCAAAACCACAATGTACTTAATTATAACATCCTTACCTATCCATTGGGCCTGATCTAGAGAATCACATCCCTCTAGTATGAATCCTCATATGTTAATGGTCTATAATGAGAACTATGTTCTATTATGTTCATGGGGAGATGATAACCACTATCATATTTCTATAAATTTCATTGAAATATATATATATTTACATACACGTGATTATAATAAAATATATAAGTTAGTCTGATGGGCCAAATCATATGAAAACATCTTCCATTCGGTTTAAAAATATAAGACACATGTACTGTCTCAAAAATCCTATAAAATGAATGATCACATGATGCGTCAATCATATATATTATATAATCCAAAAAATATAAAATGCATGATATAATTTAAAAAGGTGGATCCATGGTTATTCTCAATCCCATCTTCTATTCCATGTATTCTAACTCCATCTCACCCCTTTATCATTACGACCATTCCCTTTATTATTTCAAGGATCATAAAGTCTCTATGTACACCAAGGATAATGTGTTGGGTTTGATTAATATACTAAATAGAATAACTCTAATTTAATTCCTAAATAAATCAACTATATATATGGTTTTTGAAAAATATGATATATAAGTAAAAATATGACAAACTAGTAATTCTCGTAACTTCATGTTCTTAAAACCCCCCTAGATGGGTGAACCTATGTATGTTTTCCACTAATGGTATATGGGATTATGTTTCATTAGACTTGAATACAATAAAACATAGAACCCACATACAACAAATGACCAAATTACACCTAATAATGGGACAATATACATGTATCAAACTCTATAGAATATAATAGTAATGTGGGTTTATAAACCACCTAGCTACAAGATCATAACCAACTTGGTATATTATGATGACATTTGGTCTAATGTTCCAATAGTGCTAAACATAATATAACTAGTTATAACTAGGGTAGTCATTAACACCCTTCCCAAGGTTGAATAATGTTTCACTAGTAGAAAATAAATTATATAATAATACCAATATACGATGAGAAAAGAATTTCTCATGTTAAAAACTATTATATTTTTGGAGTGGAACCAACCCACATTGATTATTGAATAGAGTATCATGATTCAATTATAATAATTGAAACTCATACATCATGGATGACCTCACTACACTTAACTCTCTATTTTGGGTACCCATATGTGACCCTATAATTGTACACATTGAGTAAACCAGCAGAAGTGGAGACTCCCTTTTCATCACTCATGATACCTTATAAATTCATGTTACGTTATTGATCTATAATGCCTAATAACTAACCCAAATTATACCTTAAGAATTTCTTCACATGTAGCTTATCATAGGTAAAGGATAATCCCTTTATAGAGGATTGATCAATGGAGTGTATCAAGGTTAACAAACTATTGTCACATTAATGAACACCCTATATAGTTCCAATTTTAAATATATAAAAATAATAAATGGGCATCATATCCATAAATGTAAATTTAATAGAGGAAAAATTACATAAGGGTTCTATATAATCCAAATATTCCGCACTCATATCCATATATACATAGAAACCTACTCTTATTCCAATATGAGTCATTATATCCCTCTAAAAAGGATTACATATCCCAAGGTGAATGTAATTTATAATAAAATAATTGGAAAACCTAAGGACAATATGACATTTACTTAATGGATCATACATGTTTACAATTATTTAGTGAATTTTTCTCTATTGGAGAAAATCTCAAAAGCCAAAAATGTTAATATTGTGATTTAGGGGGAAGGGTACAGTAGTAGTGTGAAAACCATTAATCATGTGGTAGAGTATAAAAGATTTATTAGGAGGTATTTTACATGATCATAGGTCATCAAAATTTATTGAAATATGGGATAATCAAAATTTTAATATAGGAAAGAATAGGGAGACATTTCTAGACCTTAGTGGAAATATATTTAATGGGGGATGAATTGAATTAATTTTGAAAAAAATATTTTATTAATATTTAAAAAACACTGAGGAGGATAATTTGTACATGAATAACCCCCACCATGTACTTAGTGTCCACCAATGACCCAGTTAAGGGAAATCAACTATCTAGTTCACTACATGGATATTCGTCCCCCTTCCACTAGATTCGATACTCAATACCATGATACAATGTTCCTAGAGTTATCTTCTATAAAATTATGTAACATAGAACTTGAACTATTTAATTTTAAACATAGTACCACATTAATTATTTTTGAAACATTATAAAATATTCCAATACCTATGATTAAATATTAAAAATTATATTAATAACATTCCTTAAAATTCATTGCGATTTACGAACTTCCAACTATACTTATTCTCATTCTTCAGATATGTCATATGGTAAATATATTAAAAATATATTTCCCCTAATAAAAACATGTCTACCTCTCACTCCCATATATCCTCTTGGATATGCTTATTCCTATACTGCACTTGAACCAGGGGAACTAACTTTTAATAGATTCTCTCCTCACTCTAGTCAATTATATGCACAAGGTGATCTTAAACAACATATTATCCTCTATCTCTATATTTGGAACACTAATAAGATGAATGGGTAATGAATGGTATATATAAATAAGAAATATGTGAAATATATCTTTTACTAAGTTATACCTTGGAGTTATCAGCAAACAATATGCCTTTGTACCATTCATCACTAAAATATTTAACATAAACCTATGAAAGGGTAATAGCTTCCACTGGCTCTTTAAAATTTAGTGTCCCAATGAAATAAATTTTTTAGATAACCAAATCACTTACCTAAAACATTATAGGTCTTATAATCAATATAATTATGATAATTTTATACTATTAGTATTCACAAACTCTTCTCAATCATATGTATATGTGGTAAAGTGTCTTCCATGAAAAAATCTCTAATCATTGACAAATCTGTTTTCCCCTTCCCACAATAGGGGGAACAAGCATAGTTTTTCATGTACTTCCACAATGTTTTCCATCTAGATTGATGGATGATAACTTTTTTAATATGTAAAATGTACTAGATTTATATTTTATTTCTAATCTCTAATTAATTCAAATTGACATTCTTAAATCATGTATCTAGAAACCCAAATTGTATATTTAGATTGTATGATAATAAAAGGTATGTTTTTATATCTAGTGTCTCTTATGATCCTAATTCTCTCTTGAAACTAGGTTAAAATGGAATGAGAACATTAAATCCAAATCTGGTAGGAGACAAATCAAAACAATATGGTGTTGTAATTCTCATTTGCAAATTTTCTATACAAATAATCAAGAATTTGTTTCTCTTTAAACCGATATATGTGTACAACCTTGGTCAATAAAACAATGATTAGCCATACTATATTTCTATAAAGGGATACCTTGGAACAACCATAAAAAATTACATGGAAACCTCTTTACATGTATATATATGAATGGTTAGAAGGTATTGAAAAATAGTAATCCTCTAGTGCAAGACCTTCATTTACTAACTTATGATGCACTATAAGAAAATTACTTCGATGATTATCTTTATCTTGATCCACAGTAATTGTGTTCTTATGTCATAGTATATCTTGGTTATACCTACATTTATTAACCATTTTAATGATTAATAATCCTATGTAAACTCATGCTTTATTCTTATCAGGGCCAACAACCCACATTGAATACACTATATTTCATCCTCTCCCAATGTTTACGTGGGAAACATATCCACACTATTTATTCAATTACTTATCACTCAATAGTCAAAATTGACATATAGAATTTTATATACCATATCAAATAATGATGAAGTTATCCTCAAATAATTTAGTGTATCTATTCCTTGATACTCCTTAATTTTAAAATACATCTCAATAAATATGCTCATAAACTTACACTCATCATTGTTCATATGCACGAGATTGACCAGCATCATCCCATCCAGATAATATTACAATACATTACCCTCTATGGGGGTAAAAATATCTTGAAATAGAAAGGTCCTAAGCACTTAAATCATCTCACTTTATATAGATTCTTATATAATTAAATGTATATAAACTAGAAGTTCTTGTGGTAAGTATAAATCAAAAACCACTTAATAAGTAACTACTGATTCCAAAACATTAGTGTGTAAATTATCTCAGTGAACTCAAAATCAAGATTCATCTAATTTCTCTCATGTGTAAATAACTCCTGGTATCTATATTTAATAATTCTACATTTATACATAAAAATATCACCAATAATTATACTTGACCCAACATAACACACTTATATTATGTACATTTCCAAGGAAAATTCAATAATAGTATAGAAATTAATCTATATTTTAGAACAAAAAATTCCCTCTCACATTGATGAGTTCACTCAATCCTCACCCCCATTTTGGTCAAGTCCATATTTGGATATTTCAATATAGAGATATCTTGAATTAACCTCTAATAATAAAATTAGAGTCCCAAGAATCCTTGAATTTATATGATTCAATAGGTTCACTCCAATGAAATTAATATATATATAATTCTAGATCCTATAAAGATAATTATCAGTAATATAACATTCCCATTTAAGGACACTTCCTATATTTTGATGTGGAACATTGAGATCCAAACATAAACCCAATAATTTCTATATAACGAGTATACTCTTTAGATTCCTACTGTGATCCTATTGTATCCATTAATATACTATGATGTCATTAAAGTATAGAAATAATAATTAATTTTCATATAGATAGAATATATTTTATATCCAGGTTATGAACATCAGTTCATGTTTTTAGGACAAATGACATTGTAATAAAATTATATAATCCATATTTTCTCTATAAATCCATCCTTTATATATCTTCCACTAGTGCCTTATGCTATTAAAAATATTTCCTTAGATCAATCTCAATGAACCATCAGGTTTCCCAAAAATAATAAAATTGGTCTCAAATGCGTGGAATTATATATTGATTCTTGGATTTTACCATTAGTTTACAATCCATATGGAAGTGAAAAATCCAACAACACTTATTCTAAAAAAATGGGACCAAAGCAAGAATAAATGCATGGTAAAATAACTCCATTCCCCTCTATGTCCTCTATATGAAGTTAAATTCCCTAAAAATTACTAGTTCCTTTTATATAGTGCTATAGATTTAGGATCCAATTCTGGAAACATGTTGATCATTAACTAAAATTATATCCCGAGATAGAATCATAGTAAATCCCTAAGAGATTTATCTTGATAAAAATGTATTATTTGAAGAAATACCAATAAACATGTCTCTTTCATGTCCACTAAAATTGTTCATTTTATATTAATATAATTATTCCAAACGTTTTAGAATCAATTTATAAATAAAGTGTAGTAATCATCTGAAGGTGGAATAAAATTTACTCATCCTTGATATAAATAAATATGATGTATACTGAGAGTAAGGAAATCAAAACTGAAAATATCTTATATATAAAAATCTTCCATGTTCTCATAGCTAGACACCATAATTAAAAAACATGGATATATTTATATGCCCTCATATTACATCCTAATATGTGTGTTTTTTATCAATGTACCTATCATATATTCAATGAAAAATACTAAAATATGTACCCACCCATACAAAATATATGATTTTGTTACATCTAAATAAAAAAAATTCCAAAGCATATTTGATGACCCAATGATTTTACATTATATCTTCAATGGTCCCTTGCAACCTATTGGTGGAATGTGATCTATTATAAGAGCTATCCCAAAAATAGCCTTTTATCCATTCCTCTAGAAATCTTATTAACCCTTTGTTTAAAAATTGATAGCATGAATATTACATTATATCATATTGACAATTTGTTCTTATTTTCACTCAATATACACATTGAAATGATCCCTCTAACTGTTTTATAAAATCAAATATTTTAAAAAAATAATCTATTGACCGAATGATGTATACTACTATAAATTCACTAGATACATGAAACATTCATCATATAATCAAAACAAAACCCTCAGAAAAAATATAGTTTTCATAAAAATTTCATCACATCAACATATCATAACCTATAGAAATAAAACAGGTTTCGTAAACATTGAACAATGAAAATCATAAACCAAACAGATAAATAATAAGGATGGTGTCATTGGATTATATCCCTAGAAAATCGTATTTAACATAAAATTATGTTATCATAGATAGAAATTCCATTCATATATTATTCAAATATATCTTGAGGAAAATAATATTTTTATTTTGAAATATTTTTTTAAAAAATATAAATATTCCCCAATTATTACGAAACACAATTTCCATGATAATGAACATGGAAAAATTTACATTATGTTTCAAAATCATTTAGTTTTCATTGTAAAGCCCCAGATATTTCAAGGAAATTTTTTTCATAAATACTTTGGAATCTTGCGAGTCTGTGTCTTCTGACGACACTTGATTCCAAGGCCCGGTGTTCCCGAAATCAATTTCCAAAGTTTAGCTCAGGTACGTTCTGTGAACGATCGAATGTGTTTTTCTACCTTTTGAACCGTTGCTCAGAATTGAAATCTGAGGGCACCGATGAACTCACAACGCCTGTAATTGCTTAAGAGAACATTTACCGTAGATGCTTTTGCTCAGGAGGTGAAGTTACATTTTTTGGATTAAATGAGAAGTGAATAAAATTGTGGGAAAATTTTATTTTAATATCTAAAGTGGTTATATCCTACAAGGGAGAGTTGGGATGGGACCCAAAAGCTCTTAACTACCCATGTAAGGATATTTGTGAGGAGGGGACCACTCGAGCCTGAAATTTTGACATTCCCATAACTCTCTCTTAACTCTTATAAAACTCCCCATTTAAACTTGAAAACTTCCATAATTTAATGTGGAACTTTCCTATCTCCCTCTCACTTCATTAAAACTAGCCAACCCACACACCTTAATTAATTAATTGAAACTCTTTCATTAATTAATTAAGTGTTTGAATTTTTATTTTGAAATTGTTGTCTTGTTTAATTAAAATAATGGGTGGCCTTATTTTAGTTTTGGGGGTTGGCTTGTTGTTTTAAGATTTTGGGGAGAGCCCTCTTGAGTTTCGAAGAACGCTTCATCTCCTTTGTTGAAGAATGCCAATTCTCCGATGAATAAAATCGACTCGGTGACCCTGAATTCTCCATCCCCTTCTTCCTCTGCTACAAGGGAGAAGACAACGACGTGGGATCTCACCAACGACGTCTCGCCTTATAATCTTCTCTCCATGAAAAAAGGGGATATGCCACTTGCTCCTCGGGAGCACTCCGTCATTGCTTAAGAAACCTCACCCCGCGACGCCGTCTTCCACGACGCATGATTTTCGATATCTTTTGTTGAGGTAGGGGTTTATTCCTGAAGGTGGAAGTTTACGTATGATGTTTTTTTGGAAATCCTTGATAAATATTGCATATTTTTATCGTTTTATGTGGAGGCTACAGCCCGAATGAACACGTCCCGAAAAACCTCCCTTGATCTCATTTATTAATTTAGAATTGGAAATTGACGGTGGAGGAAGCACGACACCATCACGCTGTTCCGAGAACATGGTGAAGGGAACCGGCGCCATCACGCTGGTTGTGCGGGAAGAACTGCGGCCTGCTACTTGGGCCACTTCGGCGGAGGAACCAGCCGATCCGTCGGCTGGCCGGGCGGAGCTGGACCACAACACCGGGATGGAGCCAAGCTAGAAGACCGGCGACCCGCCCATACGGGCCGCGTGCGCAGAAGACTGGCCGGTCTAGTCGACTGGTTTTGGGAAGGACGATGCCGCCTGGAACCGCCGGTGCGAAACCCCCCCTGGAAGCCGCTCGGCCAGCCAGCCGAGCCAGCCGGGCCACGACGGGCCAGGCCTCGCCAGGCCGGGCCGTGCCGTGCCCCGCTGGGCCAGGACGCGCCACTTCGGGCCGGGCCGCGCCCCTTTGGGCTGATTTGTGTTTTTCATCGGACCGGTCCGACACCCCTGCTGGGTCGGACCCGTCAAACTGGGTCAAATCGACCCGTCGAGCCACTGGGCTAAACGGGTCGGGCCCGTTATTCAGTTAAACATGAATAACTTAAGGACCACATGTCCGATTGATGCACCATCTGTGGTAATGGGACTCTTTCGATTAGATGTTCCTTTTGCGATACGATAAGTGAGTTTTGAATAAATTTTGATATTATCCAGGTTAGAATCAAGCATATTTCAAACTGGGACCTTAGGATGGAAAAGCCATTATCTCTCAGACTGGGCATCCGATTGATGCGCCGTCTATTGAATTGAGTTCCTTCTGATGAGGCAAAACTTTGGGATACATCAACTCTGGAATTCGTGATAGTTGATGTATCGACCCCCTTGGCTCGAGGAGCAGACCCTCCTAGAATCAAGCATGCTGTGTGCGGGAACCCTAGAGCTGGCTACGACCGCAACGACGATGATGCCTGTACTTGGATCCTACGTGGATTCGGCAGTGAGGACGACTTTACTTGGATCCCCCATGGGTTCAGTAGCGATGACGACTGTACTTGGATCCTATGTGGGTTTGGCAGCGATGGTTACTATACTTGGATACTACGTGGGTTCGGCAACGACGAATTCTATACTTGGATCCTACATGGGTTTGGTAGGGAAGATGATTCAGAGGCTACATCAATCATCTCCACCCCACTTCATGAGTAGTATACCTCTGTGAGCTGAGTCTTGACTTTCAACCATAAAAATCGATGTGATTGACTTGCTTTCCTATGTAGACTGGGTTGTGTTTTCCTGTGTGGAATGGGTTGTACTTGGGCATGGGAGTTGGAACCGAACTGGAATTGATGACTTAGGTATATGTATGGGCATATAACTAAGTAGAGTTGGTTGATACTTCGTATTTGTGTCTTTACTTTGTGTTTTATCCTTTGTGGATTCTGGGAGACCTTCGGGGGTCTTGGGGACCCCACTGAGTATCGTATACTCACCCCTGAAAGGGCTATGCCTGCACTACGTTGTGTTGGATACAGACAATAGACAGCCTTGATCGAGGTGGAGTCTTGTGGAGTGGGATAGTTCCTGGAGGTGGACCACTTGGTAGGACGTACACGGAGTGGACGACCGGACCCGAGGAGTTGAGGAGACCATTTGTACCCACACATTAGGTGGGATATCCGGAGGATGACTCAATGGTTGTTGGTTTACTTTACTATAGATGTTATTTCATTACTATTGTACTGTAATTTCAGTTGGGTTTGTATTCTGGCCCATTTACATTTCAGCACTTACATTTGTAATCAGTTTACTTATTGTTTACTTCAGCTGGAATACTCTGTTGTGTTTGTTTACTTATATAAAGGAAAATCCTTCCCTTTTATCAGGATTTTCACCTTTGGTGCTAGTCACCATCCCCTAGCCTATGGAAGGCGGGCTTGGGGTAGGCACGACACGGGCATCAAGGATGGGTCGTGACAAATTGGTATTAGAGGAGTCGGTTCTACCGCAGAACTCAGGACTCTGATATTTTTCTTCTGTGAAGCAATAGTGTTAAACGTATTGAGTGTGGTTAGCAGTCCAGGGAGTCCAGTGTTGGTGCGGCGGCCGACGGATCCATACACTAGGACCCTAACTTCTGATTTCCGACACAGTGCATGAAAATATTGATTGCAGGTGTGTTTCAAAAGTTTTCTTTGTGATTATTTTGTGTCAGCTCACCAGATATTCTGTTTGACCAGGGTGCACCTATTTCTTTTCAGGATGGACCCACAAAGGCATCCATCTAGGGTTCCGAGCTTTGTGTGAGATGGCAACCCACCGAGCGAGGAGGCCTCGGTGCAGGGCCCCATTACAGCGGAGGCACCAGTGGTACCTCTACCCACTGGGCCACCCATACCACCAACCCCAACAGTGAAGGGTGCACGACGCCTGAGTGCACTACATGAGTTTCAGCGATAGAGGCCACCTAGGTTCCACAGAGAGACGGACCCTCAGGCTACCAAGGATTGGATGGAGGCTGTTGTCCGAGTCTTCAGATTGGTAGGGACATCAGCAGATCTTATGTTGATCCTTGCAGCGAGTATCCTGCATGTAGCGGCAGGTATATGGTGGAGCCTGATTCTCCAAGTGCACGATGATGCATCTCCACATTGGACAAACTTCGAGAGCCTCTTCTGCTCATAGTTCATTCCAGCCACCCTCCGTGCGGTGCGCATCTAGGAGTTACTACAGATGCGGCAGGGAAACATGACAGTAGGCCAGTACACGACGAGGTCAACCAAACTCTTGCGCTACTCCACGGACATGGTACGGGACCCATTATTTCAGGCCTAGACCTTTGAGCTGGGACTGAGTCATGAGATCAGTTATTTGATGATCACCCTCAGCATTCAGATGCAGGCAAGAGTGATGGAGTGAGCCCTTCTTGTAAAGAGCTTCCTTGCTGAGCCAACGCCAGCAGTGAGGCCTACCGCTGGGCGACACGTAGCGGAGTATTCTGTAGCTGGAAGTAGACAGATGTCGCAGAGGTCCAAGAGGACTAGGCCATCAAGTGGGTGACCTCAGGATACTAGTTTGGAGGTGCGGGGCACACGCAGCAGAGCCAGTCATATGAGAGGCAGGCAGTGCTATGCATGCGGTGGGCAGAGCCACATGGCTCATGACTGCCCGACCCACCATGCAGAGGAGCAGTAGATGGTTGAGGGACCACCCAGGCAGAGGCTGAGGTTCGACCACGGGGGTCCATAGGGAGCTGGCGGACATGGAAGAGGAGCTGGCTGAGCAGCAAGTGGTGGATAACGCTTCGAGGCTCTACCACCACCACCACCACCAGGAGGACCACACCGACCACAGGGAGCTAGCAGACAGGGGTAGGCTCAACTCCAGGCAGTCGACGCCTATGAACACGACGCACCTGAGATGATTTGAGGTACTATCTGTGTATACTCCACCCATTCTATAGTTCTTATAGACATAGGAGTGAGTCATTGTTTTATTGCCACTGCCCTTGTTCGGAGCTCAAAGATTCTGACGGAGCCGTTGGCTCGATCCTTATGGATTGAGACTTCTACGGGAGTAGACTCGACGATTACACACTGGTGACGATAGTTTGAGATTACTCTAGGAGGTGAGAGCTTCAGCTGTGATCTTCTTGAAGAGGTGTTGAGGCCTTACAACATCATTTTGGGTATGGTCTGGTTATCTACAGTCCATGCCTAGATTGACTTTATTAGGCACACAGTGCGGTGTGTCCACACAGATGGGAGTAGGTTCACCTTCACCAGCAAGAGGGGAGCCTTTGCAACATAGGATGGACTTACGCAGAGGAGAGAGCATTCGATCACCCATCAGTTGGCTAGTCTCATCCTTGGATCAATTGATGTGTGGAGTCTGAGTTTCCCAATTGTGGGGGATCAGTATGCAGACGTTTTTCCTGACGATGTTCTAGGACTAACTCCTCATAGAGAGGTAGATTTATACATAGAAATGTACCCTGGGATGGACCTGATATCTATAATATCATATCGGATGGCTCCCACTGAGCTTCTTGAGCTACGGGTATAACTGGAGACCTTGCAGGGCAATGGATTCATCCGAACCAGTGTTTTACCCTGAGATTCTCTGATTTTATTTTCCAAGAAGGCGGATGGGAGCTTACGACTATGTGTCAACTACCGTCTCCTGAATCAGGTGACCTTAAATAAAAAGTATCCACTCCCAAGGATAGACAACCTCTTTGATCCACTCAAGGGAGCACAATGGTTCTCGAAGACAGACCTCAGGTCAGGCTATCATCACCTCAGAGTTCGAGATGAGGATGTGAAGAAGACAGCCTTCAAGTGTCAGTATGGCTACTATGAGTTTTTCGTTATGCCTTTCGGCATAAACAACACTCCAGCTATATTCATGAGTCTAATGAACATGATATTCCAGCCTTACCTCGATCGATTTTTTGTAGTATTCATCGATGACATACTGATTTACTCGACTACTGAGGAGGAGCACGCCTACCAATTGCAGGTTGTACTGGACACACTCTGAGAGCACTAGCTTTATGGTAAGCTCTCAAAGTGTCAGTTATGGATTTGAGAGGTCCACTTATTGGGGAACGTTATCTCTAAGGAAGAAGTTGCGGTGGATCCTGCAAAGATCAAGGCAGTACTTGCTTGGGATCCACCCATGAGTGTGATGGAGGTGTGGAGTTTCCTAGGCCTGGATGGGTACTATCGAAGGTTTGTGCTAGACTTTTCTAGTGTTTCAGCACCACTTTCAGCTTTGGAAAAGAACGGGAAAGCCTTCATGCAGTCAGATAGATGTCAGTAGAGCTTCCAGGTGCTGAGATAGAGATTGACCAGTGCACCCATCTGGACACTACCGGAGGAGGGCACATGGTATGTAGTTTACTATGATGAATCAGGGACCGGACTCGGGTGTGTCCTCATGTAGGAGAGGGTAGTGATCGATTATGGTTCACAAGAGTTGAGGCAGCACAAGAAGAACTACGCTACCCATGACCTAGAGTTAGCAGTAGTGGTCTTCGCCCTGAAGATGTGGATGCACAATCTGATGGGCGAGCACTTTACAGTCTACTCAGACCACCAGAGTCTCAGGAACATCTTCTTGCAGAAGGACCTAAACCTGAGACAGTGGAGATGGCTCGAGTTCCTCCAGGAGTATAACTTTGAGATAGTCTATACTCCGAGGAAGGGGAACATGGTAGCTGATGCTCTTAGCAAGAGATCGGGCATTCAGCTAGTTGGAGAGGTGATATAGCAACTAGGCACGTTCCATATATCCTTCGTGGATAGAGATGGAGCAGCCTTTCTAAAATCACTCATAGTCACTCCTACACTACATTAGCAGGTTATGGAGGCACAACAAGGGGACGTTGACTGTGATATGTGACGTTCACAGATATCCACAGGACATGCACCTGATGGATTTTCTGAAGGATCAAAGAACATCATCTTCTTTTGGGGACGTACCATGGTACCAATTGCACTGCAAGAGGAAGTGCTGAGGGAGTTTCACACATCCCCTCTTTTGGTACATCCAGGAGTGGCGAAGATGTACCAGGATCTCAGAAAACAGCACTGGTGGCCGGGTATGAAGAAGGATGTGGTAGAGTTCATTTCACGATGCCTCACCTGCCAGCAGGTGAAGGTGGAGCACCAGGTACCGGTAGGCTTGGTGAAACCATTAGAGATCCCAGAGAGGAAGTGGGAAGGGATATACATGGATTTCGTTATGGGGATTCCATGTACGTCTAGAGGACACGACTCCATCTAGGTGATTTTCAACCGACTCACCAAGTCGGCCCAATTCCTACATATCAGAGAGCAGGGCTTAGTAGAGATCTTAGGACACCTCTATGTTCAAGAGATCATACGACTTAATGGTGTGCCATCGTCTATCGTCTCTGATTGAGATGATCGCTTTAATTCACAGCTTTGGAAGGGTTGCAGGAAGTTTTTGGGATGCTGCTACGCCTGAGCACCGCCTTTCATCCTCAGACGGATGGCCAGACGGAGAGGACCATTCAGACCCTCGAGGACATGCTCTGTGCATGTGTCCTCGACTTTGGACGTAGTTGGGAGGATCATCTACCCTTGGTGGAGTTTGCGTACAACAACAGCTACCACTCCACCATCGGGATGGCACCATATGAGGCACTGTATGGCCAACCATGAAGATCATCTCTGTGCTAGATTGACCCTAGGGAGTCAGCACTTGTAGGACCAGAGATGGTTCAGGCTATGACAGAGAAGGTGAAGATCATCCAGGAATAGATGAAGACTGAACAGAGAAGAAACAAGTCCTATGCTGATAGGAGGCGGAGACCCCTGGAGTTCGAGGATGGCGACCACATTTTCTTATGGGTCTCACCTCGAAGTGGATTACATGGATTTTTCCGGGGCGGCAAGTTATCTCCACGCTTCATCAGACCATTCCAGGTTCTCAACAAGGTAGGCGAGGTGGCTTATCGCCTGGCCCTTCCACCTCAGTTGCACCGGGTGCACGACGTCTTCCACGTATCTCAACTGAGAAGATACGTGCACGACTCGACGCATATCATTGATCATGGGGATCTGGTCATCGATGACAGGGCGACATTTGCGGAGGTCCCAGTGGAGATCGAGGATCGACAGGAGAAGGTCCTACATGGATGATCGATTCCTCTGGTGCACATTCGTTGGAAGTATGAGAAGCTCCAGGAGAGCACATGAGAGTGGGAGGATCCGATGCGTGCACCGTACCCTCATTTTTTCCCTAGTTTATGATGTATCTTTACGGGGTTGTAAAGGCCTGAGGTGGGAGAAATGTAAAGACCTGTAAATTTCATGATTTTTTTTCTTAAATACTTTGGAATCTTGATAGTTTGTGGCTTTTGACGGCACTTGATTCTGAGGCCCGGTGTTCCCGGAATCAATTTAAGAAGTTTAGGTCGGGTACGTTCAAGGAAAGAATGAGCGGGTCTTTCTATCTTCTGAACTGGTATGCAAAATAGAAATCCGAGGGCACCGATGAACTCACAACACCGATAATTGATTAAGTGAACTTTTAACATAGATGCGTTTTCTCGGGAGGTGAAGTTAAATTTTATGGATTAAATGAGAAGTGAATAAAACTGTGGGACAATTTTTTCTAATATCTTAAGTGGTTA
This sequence comes from Viscum album, assembly GCA_963277665.1. Classification (NCBI taxonomy): domain Eukaryota; kingdom Viridiplantae; phylum Streptophyta; class Magnoliopsida; order Santalales; family Viscaceae; genus Viscum; species Viscum album. The sequence goes on from OY728138.1 coordinate 1,075,040,917, forward strand.
TATCCTATATGGGGGAGTTGGGATGGGACCCATAAGCTCTTAACTACCCATGTAAGGATATTTGTGAGGTGGCGCCCACACGAGCCCCAAAATTTCACATTCCCATAACTCTCTCTTAACTCTCATAAAACTCACCCTTTAAACATGACAACTTCCATAATTTAATGTGGACCTTTCCTCTCTCCCTCTAGATTCATTAAAACTTGCCAATGCACACACATTAATTAATTAATTTAAACTCTTTCATTAATTAAATAAGTGTTTGAATTTTTATTTTGAAATGATTGGCTTGTTTAATTAAAATAATGGGTGACCTTATTTTAATTTTGGGGGTTGGATTGTTGTGTTGATATGTTGGGGAGAGAGCTCCAGAGTTTCAAAGAACGATTCATATCCTTTGTTGAAGAACGCCAATTCTCTGACGAAGAACATCGACTCGGCATCCCCGGATTCTCTATCCCCTTCTTCCTCCACGACAAGGGAGGAGACACTGACGCGGGATCTAGCCAATGAAGTCTCGCCTAATAATCTTCTCTCCATGAAAAAAGAGGAGATGCCACTTCCTCATCGGGCGCACTCCATCGTAGCTTATGGAACCTCACCCCGTGATGCCGTCTTCCACGACGCCTGATGTTCAATATATTTTGTTGATGTAGGGGTTCATTCTTGAAAGTGGATGTTTACTTACCCCGTTCTCGTTGGAAATCATTGTTAAATATGGCCGATTGCTATCGTTTTAGGCGGAGGGTGCGGGCCGAACGAACACGGCTCGACAACCCTCTATTGATCTCGTTTTTTAATTTAGAATTGGCAATTGATGGCGGAGGAAGTATTATGACGTCACACCATACCAGGAACATGGCGAAGGGAACCGGCGTCGTCGCTCCGGTTGTGAAGGAAGAACTGCGGCCCACTACACGGGCCACTTCGACGGAGGAACCGGCCAGCCGGGCAGAGCTGGACAGCGGTGCCGGGATGGTGCGGCGCTGGAAGACCGGCGGCCTACCCATGCGGGCCGCTTGCTCAGAAGACTGGCCGGTCTAGCCGGCCAGTTTGGGGAAGGGCGGCACCGTTGGTGTGGAAAACTGGGGGGGTCGTCCCCCCCCCCCCCCCCCCCCTTAGAACCCACTTGGCCAGTCCGCCGAGCCAGCCGGGCCGTGTCGGGCCGGGCCGAGTCGGGCCGCGCCAGGCCGTTCCGGGCCGCGCCCTTCCTGGCTGATCCGCGCCCCACCGTGCCGGGCTGCACCAGTTTGGGCAGGAACATTCCCCTTCGGGATGAGTTGTGTTTTTCTTCGGACCGGTCTGACACCCCTGTTGGGTCAAACCCGTCAAATTGGGTCAACCCTACCCGTCGGCCAACTAGGCTAAATGGGCCAGGCCCGTTATTCACTTAAGCGAGAATAACTTAAGGACCACACGTCTGATCGACGCGCCGTCTACAGAACTTGGACTCTTTAGATTGGATGGTCCTTTTGCGGTACTCTAACTGAGTTTCAGATGAATTTGGATATCATCCGGGTTAGAAACGAGCGTATTTCTAACTATACCCTTAGGGCGGAAAATGCATTATCTCTCAGACCAGGCGTCCGATTGACGCTCCATCTATTACATTGAGTTCCTTTTGATGAGATAGAACATCAGGATACATCAACTATGGACTTCGTAACAATTGATGTATCGACCCCCTTGGCTCAAGGAGCGGACCCTCCTGGAATCAAGCGTGTTGTGTGCGGGAACCCTAGAGCTGGCTGCGACTGCGATGATGATGATGATTGTACATGGATCCTATGTGGGTTCGTCAGCGAGGATGACTGTACTTGGATCCTCCATGGGTTCGGTAGTGCTGACGACTGTACTTGGATCCTACATGGGTTCGGTAGCGATGGTTACTGTACTTGGATCCTCCGTGGGTTTGACAGCGATGACTTCTGTACTTGCATCCTACATGGGTTCGGAAGGGAAGATTATTCAGAGGCTAAATCAATCATATCCACCCCACTTCATGAGAAGTATACTTGTATGAGATGAGTCTTCAATTTCAATCATTATCATCAATGTGATAGACTTTCTTTCCTGTGTGGACTGGGTTATGCTTTCCTGTGTGGACTGGGTTGTACTTGGGCTCGTGAGTTGGAGATGAACTAGAATTGATGACTTAGGTATTTGTATGGGAATATACCTAGGTAGAGTTGGTTGATACTTCATGTTTGAATATTTACTTTATGGTTTATCCTTTGTGGATTCCAGGAGACCTTCGGGGGTCTTGGGGTCCCTAATGAGTATCGTATACTCACCCTTGCACATGCTATGTCCGCACTACGTTATGTTGGATGCAGACGACAAACAACACTGATCGAGGTGGTGTCTTGTGGAATGGGACAATACCTGGAGGTGGACATCTTGGTGAGACGTACACGGAGTGGACGGCCGGACCTAAGGAGATGAGGAGACCATTTGTACCCACCCATCAGGTGGGATATCTGGAGGATGACTTAGTGGTTGCTGGTTTACTTTACTGTAGCCGTTCTTTCATTACTTTTGTACTATACTTTCAGTTGAGTTTATATTCTGCCCCATTTACTTTCCAACACTTACTTTTTTACTCATTTTACATAGTGTTTACTTCATCTTTCCTACTCTGTTGTGTTTGTTTACTTATATAATGGAAAAGCCTTCCCTTTTATCAGGGTTTTCACCTTTTGTGGTCGTCGCCAGCCCCTAGCCTATAGAAGGCACGTTTGGGGTAGTCACGACACAGGCCCCGAGGACGGGTCGTGACATTCATGACTATGCAAAATTCTATTCATGCAGTGTATATTAAAAAAATTATTCATTTCACATTTTATGGTAAAAATTAAAAAATACCTCATTGGAAAAATTATAAGAATATTCCTTTTATTTTTTTTATAAAAAGTAAAATATGGGTAAGAATGAATTTTAAAAATTATTTGTGAATAATAAAAATCACTCTGGAAAATATTCTAAATAAAAAATGTACAAAGATGAAAAATATTTCTAATTATACCATAAAATAATGTTGGTTTTTATTAAAAATTACATTCTGTTATTGAGGACCTAAAGTGTGGAAAATGAAATGAAAACATTAATTATATAAAAATAACCATATTATAGTATAAATTAATGGTATTTATCAGATAATTATCATATAATTCCCTCAAGGTAAAATCAACCACAAACAATCTCGAATAAAATGGGATTGAGACGTAAATCCCATGCCATTTTTGTAAATTTTGAATAAACAACTCATGAAAGATAAAACATTAAATGGATATTTATAACCACATATTTTTTTATAATAATATTAATAAAACATATTCAGGTGAATTATATATAATACACAAAAGAAATAATTATTGAATATGTCATATGTCTCACAGAAATAATATTGGAATGAGAAACCACCTTACCTCAAGTATCACCTTTCTTCGTACACATTAAAAACACACGTATAATAAATATATATTTATTATAACTATTTTAAAATTACATAAATATATATATAATTCTATATATGATTCATTTATAACATTTTATCACCATTTTATTAACAATTCATTATTAAAATCATAGTTCTAAGTGGAAAATACTTTATTTTTCATATATGTTTCGATTCAGTAGTCCTGATATTAAATATTTTATCTTGGTTATATAATATAAAAAATTTCAATAATGATATAAATATAATATACATTCATTATATTTATATCACTATATTCAATAATAAAATTTATATGTATAAAATTAATAATATTGTTCATATAGATGGTTGGTTATATGTACTCCTGAATGATGTTTTGACTTTTGGATTGATGGAATAAAATAATGGTAAATAAAAACCATCCATTACAAAATAATTATTATATCACAAATATATCATATTAATTCATTAAAATTTTCTTTTCTACCATCCATGTAATGTATAAAAAAAAAAAAATCACATCGCTTCATCGATGTGGTAGTCCACACGTATGGATGATTGATGTTATTTTTTCTAATGGATTTGAAGGTATAAAGGTAGATAAGATATTATAATTAAAAAATAATAATAAATTAAAAAATATCATGTATAAATATTAAGTACACCATAATATCCTTCCATGAAATATAGTGATGGAAAATAAATTGCATCACTGCGTGGATGTGGTAGTCCAAACGTATGTACAAGCCATAATTTCACTTCACATTTGATGGAATAATAGGTGGATATTGGTGGTTACATACATATTTAAACATTTAAACCTATTTATTATTATTAATTTATTATTTCATGATTAATTCCATGGATTACGAAAAGGTAGAAGAAAAAATAAATTGACAGTGGTTGAGTAAGACGATTAACTCTTCTTCGATAGTCCACCTTTAGATCAATTATAACGGACCATTGGAATTACCTTTATATAATTCAAAAGACTCTAAATAATGTGTAGTTAATATTATAATATAACTGGTTATTATTTCATTATTATATATGGATCAAATGGTGTGTGGAGGGGAAGAGAAAAGTGTCCCATATATAAGAGATAAGAGGGGCACTTTTAGAAATACATAATGTATTGAAATAATTAAAATTAATTTCCTATTTATTGTAATTAAAAATTGATATATATTTTATATATAGTTTGTATGAGTCAAAATACAATCATTCAATAAAAATCAAACAAGTTTAGGTGATGTTTTCACACTTATATATTTATTTTAATCCATCGTTGCCCCGTTTGATAATTACCACAATATCAATGTTTTTTATTCATTATGGGTTAATAATATTACCATAAAAATGATAAGTTATTAATAAAAGGATCTTGGTTGAAAAGTTTCTTCCATATCCCATTAAACTTTCGGAATAAAATATTTTTATGAATTTTAAATCATTTAATAAAATAATGTTTATTATTAAATATCATTAATTTTATTTTTTAAAATACATGAAATACTATAATATAATTTGTGTCTAAATCATTTAAAATGGATACAAAAATATTTTTCTTTGAATATAAAGAATATATGATCTTATTATAATCACCGAATAAAATTTATACATGATTTTTATCATTTTAAACCTTATCTTTTGGTTTATCCTCCCAATAATCCAATTTAAATCGTCACCATTGTTAAGAATTGTTTAATATTAATAGTTTATTATTTCACTTATAAGGTACCAATTGGATCATAAATGACACATTTATGAAAATTTAGACCATTAATAATTATTATTTTCCTCTTTTAATTTTTTTATTCCTTAAAAAAATCAATAAAATATTATGTATCTTAAATTACAAGTATTGTTATTTTTTGAAATGTATACAAAATTTGAATTTTTAAACAGAAATATAGTAATGAAATTAAAATATAAACCATTAACACATATATAATATGTTAATTATATCTAAAAACATCATATAATATAACAATTCACCTTAATGTTATTAATTTTAATACTTTTTTCATTATTTTTATTTTTCTATTAATTTAATAAAAATTGTGTCAACATTGCAATATCACTTGAATAAAATTTTCAATATATTAATGTTAATTATAGATTATCATGAAAAAATAAATTTAATTCGTAAATAAAATAATTATATAAAATCCAAATTATTTTATTTTTATTATTAGGTAAAAAAGTAGAGATATTAAAGAATAGACAGTTATGTTTTGAATTTATTCTTTTTTGAAATTACAATAAGTAAATACTCAAAATAAAAATCATCAAGTGGACATATATTTCATAATTGGATACAAATTACTAAAAATAACCCATATAATAAGATAAACACCAGGGTTATAAATAATTTTAATCCATATCTCAATGTTTTAAACTTATTTTACCAGTTTTAGCCTTATTGAGGTGACACATATTTATCAAGGTTACAATTCCTAATGACCAAAAATTAAATTAAACTATTTACCAAATCTAACATCATGATTATTAATATGTAATTCATTCCACCATATTCATTCTCAAGAAGTGATATAATTAATTTTTACTATAAATGAGTAAAAGACTAGGAAAACTCATTTCTATAAAAATGTATATTTAAGAAAAAAATTAACTTATTTTAAAAATAAGGAATATTTTTGATTCAAATGGAATAAAGTAGATTATTATAAATAAAAAATATCAAATATAAGTTTAATACGAAATCAATGATATAATTGGGATCTTAAATCACTTTATATCATTAATATAAATTATAGTATTCAAAAAATCGATATTTATCACTATTCACTTAAAAATCAATCACTTCAAAAAATTCCGAACATTTCACCTGAAAATAATTTGAAATAGTTATTTAAAAAATGTTACTAATTTTTGTATAAAATAATAAATGTTATATAAACTAATTATAATTTATAATTCCAAAATTAAATAACAATTATTTTTTATGAAATTCATTTTGTAGCATAAAATCACTTTAATAAAAATTGTGTTTTTATTTCGGAAGAATTAATCAATAATTTTTAATTAAGTAAGACCATTATAAATTTATTTCATAATTGTTCACTCCTATTAAAACCCATTAATTCAATAACATGGTTATGATAATGTATTTTTAATATATCATAATTTTTTTTAAAATCTCGATATTGCATGTCAAGAAATATATCATGCCTATTATTTTTTAACCAAGGTTTTAGCGTGTCAAAAAACACGAAACACACCATCTCCTGATCATAGTAATTCTTCTTGATTCCCAAAGGTTAGTGTAAATTTTAAGGGATAACAATTATTGTCAGAAAATGATTTACCCACTTTGGTTATTAAACATAATATTGATAATCTATTCTAAAAAACCAATGAGAACTATGAAAAAGGGGGAAATATTTAGAAATCGAACCTAATATTTATATGGGAATTTTATACACCAAATTTACCATTTTAAACTAAATTATACCTTAATAAAAATTTATATATTTAGAAAATCCCATATAAACATCAATCCAAAATAAGTACCACTAAAAATCATAGAAATCAAAAGAAAATCCATTATCAATAAAATTTCCAATGAGGAATGATTAAACAAATCTAGATAAAAGTGTGTGATATCAAATGTTGTGGTATAAAAAAATATATAAAAAGTGAACTAAGACATTCTATGAACAATATTATAATCATAAACTCCCAAGAACCTTAACTTCTGACTCATGCATTAATCATCCCTAGTTTACAAAATATTTTCTTTTAAGTGGATTATGTATATAAATTCTATATAAATTCCAATGGAACCTATGCATTGTAAAATGAAATTATACCCAATAAAAGGTCACAACCCTATCCCTAGATATCAGTCATAAAACCAATAATATATAGAAAAAACACAATTTAACAAAGTAGATATGATAAAATAAAGTATTTTGTAAATTAAATTCTTAAATATATAATGATTCATGATTTTCTATCTTGATGTATGTGGAATAAATAAGGGTTTATCATCATTATAGTATACAATAATAATATCAATAAAACATACATCAAAATGGGCTCAGAATCCATATTATGGCATATATTAACCATTGGTAACCTATACATCACAAGATACCTATATAATGTCATCCTCTGAGGATGAAATACAAAAACAGAAACACAAACATGGAAAATTATTCATGATCACATTAGAGACCACACTTCTCATAAGATAAAATGTAGATATATATCATTCTATATCTATATACATATGCAAACACTAACACATCTATGATGTCTCTCTCTGCCCAGGGAGGGACAATATCATATTTATATAAGATTATACATTTAGTTGGTATATGTGTATCTATAAAAAACCTATTTAAAATTGATTAAGATACCTATGTTCTCAGTATAAAACAAAACTATGTATCTACATATTCTACATCATATATTGAAATAACTTTTTTGATAAATCTTGGTTTGAAATATACACAACAACATCTATACATGTCACAAATGTCTTTAAACATGTATAAAAATATAAAAACAAATCAAATATATAACAATGTATGAATGTAAACATGTAACGTAACATTAAAATGACATAAATACATCGAAACCTAAAATAATTTTATCAGAAAAAAATATACAAGAAAACATTTGAACTTCTTCTACATAGTGATAAATTTATTTATAAGACCTATATATGTGGTATATCCATCACAAAACATATATAGAAGCTCTATATATATGAGAAAAGAAACACTAAAAATTTATTAACATATAATTGGGATAGAATATCACTAACATTCATAGAGGTAAACGAATAAGCATAAAAATGAATTTATTGTCAAAATAATATAAAGGAAAAAACAAACATCAAAATCCCATTAAAATAAATTAATTTGTAATTAGTTTGTACATGGTTATACGTTAGTCTCCCCTATTCTGATTACACGATAATCATTTTGAAAATTTTAGAGAATATTAGGTGTCACATATTGTAACATACAATGATGAAAATACTTAATACTAATGATGGTAGATATTCCTCAATTTAAATGTTTACACAACCCATGCTAAGAAAATGAATTTTTAACAAAACTCCTAAGGGAAAAAGATGAAATCACGACCAATAATAAATTATCTAACCAAAGATAATTGATTATAACCTCTTGCTACCCCCCAGAGTAAAACAATCTATGTATTATACTGATTTTTAAAACATAAACAAGGAAGAGATATATAGATTAATAAAATCACCATAGTAGTATTGTGAAATAGTAAAAGAAAGGGTGCCCTATATTCACATAATCTATAACACATTCATGAGGTATCTAAAAAATGAATCTGTTTGGAGACCAAGGATATGATTGAATATGAATGATGAGGAACCAAAAAGTATATAAATTGAAATTGGGGGAGTTGAAATAATGATTTAGTGGTTTTAACTGTTAAATAATGAAAATAAATATTAACAGTTTAGATCCCATTTACAAAAAGTAATAAGTTTCTTATTAGGTAACCAATACAATAACACTAGGGAATTAGATCCACGTATAGAAAATTTTATGGAAATATGAGATACAACCAAGTATTGATAACCCTTAACTAGGTACTGGGTGGGGCAATTTCTACAAAACCATCTCATATTCCTTTAATTTACTCCATACAAATCTAATTACTCTAATACTCTTGTATCTTCCACGATAATTATTTAAAGAGATAATACACTATAAGTAGAGTTAACAGTAATTTGGAATAATTATATTTTTATACATAGATGGTGTTTGTACACAATCCTCAATCACTTTACCCATATCAATAAGGACTCAATTACCCATCAGGAAAAGATAAATTAGGATAAACAACACAACATAAATTCATATTTAGGGACTTATCCAAATTTCAAAACATATTTCCCTAGTATCAACATCAACAACCTGCATCAAAGTAAAATAGTGAAACTAGATGAAGTGAATAGCATAAAAAACACTAATACATCAGTTTGAATGTGTGGTATGAATAGTAGATATCACTATATCTTTATGGTCTGGTGGTATAAATATTTGAAAAAATATCTTGATGTCCTTCCTAATAAAACCATAATTCAAACTATGATGGACCTAAAAATAATTTCATTGGTGGGATTTTCTACAATGAATATAGGTTACTTGCATCAGCCTCCTCCCTTACAAGGTTTCAATATTTTAACAAATAAACTAGATTATCTCTGTATATTTGTTATTTCCCTATGATCCATGTTTACCCCAAAATATTGGTGGGAATTGAATATGTAAATGTCAATTGAGGTATGATATATATAGATTAACTTTAGGATACTCATGATTTAAATTCAAAATAAATTCATGAAATATCTCCCAACACTTATTTATAATTAGTGGATCTTATAAAACCACATGTGGTTCATGGTTATATCATTTATAGTTCCAAAATATGGCTACATCACTAAGTGAGGGGGATAAATGATCTAGTGTTCCATGTTTTTCTTTTAAATTCAACATATATGATCGATTAATATCTCAACACTCTCAATGTGATATCTCCCTCATCAAGCATAAAATAATCATAATGTAATCCACAACACAAAGGAATTTTGACAAGTTTATGACTTAAAATACTAATAAATATGTTAATTAGTTAGACAAAACAATCATATATTTTTTAATATATACCCAAGTGGTTATTCCATTAATATTCCTGAACACACCCCAGAAGTGTCCCATCATTACCCAATTTATAGAGTCTCAATAGAAATACATATTCCCACATCCTCAATGATATGAATCCTCATCATTTTCCTTAAACACTCGAGTACACAAGTATTCTCTGTTAAAAAAAGATCTTATCTTTATTATCTTCATCTTTCTTCAAAAAAGTAGTGTATTGGGTTTTATGTTCATTTTAATTGCCTACCTTAATTTTCAACTTATATCGAACTATTTTATTCTCTGAATATCATGTCAATATTTCTTATATATTTTAATTATGGATATTCCTAAATAACTCAACACAATAAATTATTTTATAAATCATTATAAAAGATTCTGATTTTTTTTCTTTTTTAAAAACATATAAAATCTAGGTCTATGATTTCATTTTACACATCAAAGGAATCTATATATTTTACTCTCTCAATAATTTTACTAAATTTGGAACTTTTATATATTTTTAAATCATTATATTTTTTTTTTAAAAAACCTAAAATTTCATTGTTGATTTATACCTTAGTGGGTGTAACCTAACTCCAAACTCAATATTCAATCATATTTTTATTGATTAATCGAATTATATTGAATAAAAATTATTCAAATTAATTTTGAAAATAAAATTATTGAATATTAGTTAAAAATAATAATAATATTTAATATTATTTAATTATTTATAATATTTCACTCTAAAAATCAAAGCTTCAAAAATTTCAATATGTAATAATCCTTAAAAATTTCAAGAATCAACTAGGAATCATCCAATATGAGGTGGAGGAGTTTTCCACATAATGAATCAATATCATCTTTGTAATTACCTAAACCTAGTTGCCTAGATTTGGTGCATTATTTTATTTCATTGACATGATCATAAGAAATCAATTCTCGAAAGACCAATCAGTTTATTAGCCTTCAAAAAATTAGATACAAACATAAGTTTTACATTTCACAATGAAATGAAAACTGACATAATATCTCCTTTGAAAACACTCATATACCTTAGATTATCCTTGCAGGTCAGCAATAGTATACTTCTTCAAATCATGAGAATAAACTAAACATAAGAAAGGGGTGAGATCAAATTCTCAGTAAAGGTAAAAAATATATGAAAATCTATCATAAATAAGCATAAAAGTTTAAGGAATGGTATAAAACTGACTCCCAAGACACCTAAACACAATCTTCAGCATACATTGGTAGGAATAAATAAAACTAAACCATTTAAACATTAACATGGATATTATACTTGTTGAATAATCACTTGAAATATCTATAACTAAACTCATAATGAGGCAATACATAACCTATACATGACAATCATACCGTGAAGGCCTTGTTTCTTGTCTATAAATAACCGTACCATCAAGCCCTTGTTCTAAGACAATATTTTGTCACATGAAACTTAATGATGCATCAAGGGGAAATAATGGTCCCACTAGTCATTTACTATGTTCAATGCATTGCTCTTATGAATGCGGTAAAACATAACATAAACTTTCGTATTAATACTAGAATACAAAATGTTAAAAATATAACCAAAAACCATGAGTTGTATTAAAATATCACACACAAAGTAAAATATTTCATAAACCTTTAAATACAATATATAAGGTTTTATCATAACATATCACCCTCTATTAAGCATAAAATCCAATAAGGGATGTTGACATAGATGAAAATAATCTAATAAATTCATTAAAACTATTTGAGAGAAATATCCCCGTTTAATTTAAAAATAATTAGAAGCCGCACAATTATAAAAGAGAATATATCTTTTTAAAATAACCTTGGTATCTTGTATGTAATGATTAAAAATATTAAGGCATAATATTGGCATAAAATATCCTCTTGTTTCGTATAATTTTAAAAAAACCTTTTTACTTAATTTGTCGAAAAGGTAATATATTACCTCATTTGAAAAATGACAAAAATATTAATTAAAAAACGTTTTATAAATAGTAAATCATGGGTAAAAATGAATTTAAATAATTTTCAATAATATTTTGAATTATAATTTATGAAACATGGACATAGATGATAAAGATGTCCTAGGATATACTTATGTATAAACAAATTTGAGTAATAATGGGATTGTGAAGTTAACTCTAACCTTGTAATTTCCTTTAGTATAGGGTGAGTTAAACTCATGTATAATGGTTAATGTTTTCTGTTAAATTATATCAGAACCATATACATATTTTTGATATCATATATGATCCTTTTATATCATTTTAGGAAAATATTTTAGTATTACCATTGTTTCAGATGTTAACTACATTATTTTCTTATGAATGTTATGTTGTGTATGTCATGCTTGTTATGAATAAGATGCATTTTTTCATATCCATAATTATATATGGTTCATAATTATTATTTTTAAAAATTATTTAAATTTAATAATAATTCTTGAATAGTTAACATGGAGATTGATGCTCACTTCATAGTGGAGACAGTAAGTCGTATGTACACACGAGCGACAATATCATTACCTTGATTGATAAATGGTATGGAATTGGATAGTATATTAATTATAAAGAATAATAATTATGTTATATTAATTATTTATATCCATCAGACACAACATTATACCCATCCAAATAACGTATTGTTGAATAGAAAATTACAACATGGTGTGGGGATGGTAAGCCGTACGTACACACACATGGTGATATTGTTATTCGTGGGATGGATAAAAAAATATGGATTTAAAATAATTAAAGTGCCCAGATCAGTGTGAATCACTGAGAGGGGGAGGGGGTGAATCAGTGATCCCTTAAAACTTTTTACTAATTGATACTTATCAATTAAACCTCTATGGTTGGTTAAAGCCTCGATCCACTCTTCTTGTATCTCTCACCTTTCCACGAATGATGCAGTAAATGTAAAGGCACTGGACACAAGGATTTACAAGGTTCGGCACCAAAGGCCTACATCCTTGCCATGCTCTCTCAGCATGGATTCTCCCATTATAACTTGTTAGAATTACAATGGTCGATACAGAGTCCCACTGTATCTCTCCTGAGTCCCACAGGAGGGTCTTTATACTGCGTCCCACAGTGTTACCAGAGTCCCACTGGCCTGCTCCAGAATCCCACTGAAGACTTCTTCTCCCTGAGTCCCACAGGGTCTTCTCCTGGCTCCTCGAGTCACACGAGTAGCTCTTCTTCACTTTAAGTTCTTCAAGTATCCTCAGCAGTCTGGGATAAAGACTGCTGGCCTTGCTCTGTACCTCTGATCACTTGAGTTGATCAGGTCTTCTCTTCTTGCTCAGGCTTTATCTCCTTCTTCAGGATGACCTGGCTTCTCTCTTCAAGAATTTTCAACAGCCTCTAAAAGGTCTGTTGGTCTTGCTCAGCAACTTCTGATCACTTCACTTGATCAGGCTCTTCTCAATTACTGAATACTCAGACAACTGATATCTCTCCTTTCAGTCTGGCTCAGTCTCACTGGAACTTCACTTCATGCACTGAGTGCATGGCAACTCTTCATCCTCATGCACTGATAGCATGGCCTTCTCAATTCTTCAAGAACCTCCTGGTCTTGGACTCCTCAAATGCACACAACCTGATTTAGCTTTGTTCACGTGCGCACGTGCATGCATGCGTGCATGCACTCCCCTTTTTCTCCTTGGTGTGATAAACCCACAATGGGTGTAAATACTTTTAGCACACACACCTTCTTGAACATCACACACTTTATTCTCTTTTGATTACACACATAAATTTGTGTTATACACTAGTGTGGATGTCTTCTCTTCTTCTTAGTGTGTACACACTTGGTTTGCACACACACACTAAGGTTCGGCCTTTTAGTTCTTTTGCACACACAAATTCCTATGGCCTTCTTCCCTTCTTGTACTCTTCCACTTTGCACACACACTTTGCTTTTCCCTTTTAATCTTCAAGTGTGCACAACCTCCAAGGGCTACGGCCTCTTCTTGTTCTTTTTGCACACAAGGCTCAAAGGCCTCGGCCTTCTTCTTGTTTTGCACACACACAAATGTGGTGGCCTTCCACTTCACTTGGCACACAAGGCACTAAGGTCCTCGGGTCTTCTTCTACACTTACCACACACACACAAAGTGTGGTATACTGTTCTTCAAGAGCCACGCAAGCACAATGGGTGCAAGGGCCGTGCAAGGGTGCGACCTACCTCTTCCTTCACAACTGCCACGCAAGCCACTTGGTGTTCAAGGGCGCGTAGGGTATGGTAACTCCTCAGGCGCGCAAGGTGTCAAAGACACAAGCGGCGCGCAAAGGTTCTGTCGCGCAAGCTCCTCAAAGGTGCAAGGCACCTCGGCCACAGGGCGCACAAGTGCTTACCGCGCAAGGGGCGTGGTGCACAGAGGGAGCGCGCAAGGCCGCGCTGCCCAACCTCCTTCCTGTCGCGCAAAGGGGTAGCGCGCATGGGACTCTCCCTTTCTCTTCTTTCGTGCAAGAGGTGCGCAAAAGGAACACACAGAGCCAAGGGATGGCTCCGGGCTTCACAAATTCTTCGCGAAGAAGAGAGCAATCACGGGACTCCTCAAATATTCAGCTCATCAGCAAACCCAATGAGAGCCTCGAGCTCTCCTTATATAGGCAGAGAAACGCCTCAAAACATCCGCGTGGTTTAACTTCAAAATCCCGAAGATTTCGGATCTTCAAGATTCTTTGAAATCTTATTTTTCTCCTTTGTTCACGCGGGTTCTTTTCCTTCATTATTTTTGTTTTTCTCTTCCACATGCATGCGACTTAGAACGCATGCACGGCCTTCGGTTAGGCACAAACCATGCACAGCAATAATCCTCATGGCCTCGGAAACTTCGTTTTGCCTCGGCCTTGTTCGAAATCTCCCAAACATTGCATGCATGCTTATTTTTATTGCATGGTTATGTCCAGTGTGGCCAGACGAGCTCAATGGATGCTTCAGCTCGATTTATGGTGGCCGGGAACTCGAAATAGGTCGTCGGGGAGGCTCTGGTTCAGCGGCTGCTCGCGGGTGGCTTCGAGGAGGGCTCGGCTCGAGCTCGAGGTGGAAGACGAGCCACGGCTGTTGGATCAGGCGTTTGAATATCCTCGTACGACCGCGATCAGTAGATCTCGCGCGGGATGCGATGAGCGGCTGTGATCAGCCGCGTGATTGGATGAGCGGCCAGGATCTCTTCCGCGGAAAAAATCCGCATCCCACATCGAAACCCCTTGCGGTTTTTACGCGGTTTATTACCCAGGCTCTGCCTCAACCCCCCGATTGAACTTCCAACCTCCACGGTGCCGCCCCGCACCGTGTTCTCTCTGCGGGCGCGCTCTGCGCCCACTCTCTGCTCCTGCGGGCGCGCTCCTAGCGCCCACTATGCACACTCGGGTGCGCTCATGCGCCCCTGCCGTGCTCCTCCGGGCGTGCCCCAGGCGCCCTTGCGGTGTCCTACGGGTGCGCCCTGCCGCCCTGGCTCGCCCCACGGGTTCCCCCGGGCGTGGTGCCCTAGTGCCCATGCCTTGGGGTTGAACCCTCAAGGTGCCTTGGCTGGCCATATTTTTTTGGCAAAGGCAAATATTAAGACTTTGTTAAAAACAAAGTTCTCCACCATATAAAATGCCATATCAAGCCCTTTCATTATTCTTCTCCATTTCTTCCCTTCTCTACTTCTTAAGAATTCCTTAATCCTCCTCAACATATAATCTTCACTTAGTATATGGAATTCAAAAGGTTTACCATCAACCGAAGCTCCTGAATCAAATAATTCTTCAATGTTCTTCAATGATCCAATTAGAGGTCAAGTTGGATCACATTCACATTGTCATGCACTAAGAATTAGTACATGGTCTTCTGTAATCCACTTCATCCACTTAGAACTTATGGATGGATCACTTTCAACTCCTCATGCATTGTCACTACAATGCATGGTCTTCTAATATTGTTGTGACATTGTATCCACTTGATACAAGTTCTTGGAACTTTAAGAACAGCTCAACAATCGTCAGATGTTACTAGAGAAGGTTTAAACCACATCTCCTATGCCACTTAGTGAATCTCCTAAGTGACATGTCTCTAAGTACCATGGCCATTCTACTTCACCACCAACACCATCACAACCTTTGTCATTCATATCTTGACATTCCCTGGCTTCCATTCATTCCATGACAACTTCATGCCTCATTGACAACAAATGCAACACAGTGCACTTCAATCTCCCCCTTTGTATTTGTTGTCAATATCACAACTTCAGCACATATGAATGGGTCAATATGTGTGCCCAATATTTTCTCCCCCTTATTGGCAATCAAATGCAAAGGTGTGGTGTGGTTCTTTTCAAAATATCACTTCCTCCCTTTAAAAAGTATTTTCTTGAAAAACACTGAGAGAGGGATGATGTCACATGTTCTCTTTAGCAAAGAACCTTTAGTAAATCATCTCTAAGTCTACTTGGGCTAACCCGGTGTAGAAAACAAGAGTGATGTAACCAAGGTACTCAATGCTGTCCACAATTCTCTACACATGTGAGATCATGCTTCAGGGGTTTGAAATTTTCAGATATTCAATGAATTGCTAAATCCTGCACATGCTTCACAAAACACATTAGAATGTTCAGGTGCAAAGATAAAGCTCCCCCATTCATCCATTTTCTCAAGATGATATTAATTTCAGAACATCATCTTCTCCAGATTGGCTCCCCCTCAAGGGGTGCACTCCATTCTTTCCAAACCATCCTCCAGTTGAGAATGATCATCATCTTCAATTCCCTGCAATGTCAGCACATGTAAATACAAGTGATTAGGGAATAAGATGGAACCTCCTTGGTTCATCAATGTGAACAACAAGGTTGAGAAGATTCTCTCAACCGAGATGTCCCATTTTCACCATTCTTCACACTTGCACATTTGATCTTCATTGATGTTTGTGCTGGTGTGGTTCTCAATACATCTTCATGTGAAATATTCTTCTTCCCTCTTGCCTTAGCAATTTCCAGAACTTCATCTTCAGCTCTTTTCATATCTTTGGCAAGTTGCAACTGATTTGGCCATATGACTAGTAAGTCACTTGGAAGTGTGGCCTCAGTTCTGGATATTCCACATGGTTCCTTTGATTCTTTCAAGCTACCTCTCTTAGGCAACTTGTTTTCAATCAATCCCTTCTGCTTCTTTTGGATTGATTGTCTGTTTGAGTTTAGTTGGCTTCTATTGATTTCCATGGCTTGTTTGCAAAGATCCATGGTATGACCTTTCTTTCCACAGTAGAAGCATATTTTCTTGGTGGTCCTTCTAGATGACTCACCCTTCTTGGATTTAGACTCCAAGGACTTCTCTTCCTTTTTCCACATCTTCTTGGGAGCATTGTCACCTTTCTTCTGTTTGCTTCCCAAGGTTTCTTTCTGAGCCAGGTTCTGTGATCTTTTCTTCTTTTGAGCTCTGGATACAGTTGGAAATTGACATGTATCTTTTTGTTGACCACTTTTGCAATCATCCCAGATGTTGTCAAGTAATCCAAATCTATTTGCAGTAAACAGATGTCTCTGGACCTGTGGATGTTGCTTCTTTTCTTCTGGCTTGCTCCCCCTAGGCATGGGCTTCCTCTGTGCTTTGGAATTCAGTGGATTGTACCAACAATCCTTTGCACAATGCCTATACTTGTTACAACACCAACATTGACCCACAAATCTTGACCTCTTGTGTACTTCTGATTGCTGGGTACTTTTCTTGACAAGTTGTGTTGTTTCAGGAGAACTCTCTTTCTTCATTGTCTTCATCCATACTTGTTTGGAATTATTCTTCCATCCTGCACTTTTTGTGGAAACACAATTAGAAGCATCAGTACAAGATGGTATGGATGGTACCTTCTTTCTAGAAGATGTTGCACTTTTATTAGAGGATGTCTTTCTCTTAGAATCATCCTGCTCAAAGCATACTTGAGTAGCAACATGTCTTCTACCAGCTGACTGGGAGGTTTCATCTTTGGGTGATTGCAGATTTGTCAATATCACCTCTAGTTCTAAGCACTTCATGTTAAGGGAGTTCTTCTCATCCTCAACAGCTCTTAGCTTTCTTTCCCAACTTTCTTTCAGCTGATTCATCTGGTCATCATGCACTTTCTTCAATTCAAGCAATGAATTTTCAAGCTCCTTCACCCTTTTTGCTTTGTCTTCAAGTTGAGCATCTTTGACAACCATTGAAACTCTATGTCTCTTTTCCAGTGCACGGAAAAAATCTTTGATCATTATCAAAAATATTTCTTTCTCAGAAGAGATCCTTTGCAATTCTTCACAGGTATCTTCATATCTTTCATTGCAAAGGGAAACAGTTTCATCTTTGGCCTTCACCAGCTTTCTGAGAGTGTTTGTAATGCCAACCCTTTTTGCCAATTGATCTTCCATTGCATTGGCTTCTTCTTCTAACTGTGATTTTTCTTCTTGAAGATCAAGGATGCCTGTAGCTATAAACATTGCCACTTCCTTGGGGACTGTCTTCTGAAGATATTCGATTGCACTTTGAAGATCTTTCATTGTTCCAACATCATCACAGCTAGGACAGGCTTTCTTCATCTTCTTGGCTTGTTTCTTCTTTCTATTTTTCTGAGTCTTGGCAGATATCTCCATTTGAGGCTGGTCACTCATTTCTTCAAATCTGCACTTCATAAAGACTCCCTTGGATCTTTTAGAGGTAACCTCCCTTTGATACCAATTGAAGTGCCCAGATCAGTGTGAATCACTGAGAGGGGGAGGGGGTGAATCAGTGATCCCTTAAAACTTTTTACTAATTGATTTATATCAATTAAACCTCTATGGCTGGTTAAAGCCTCGATCCACTCTTCTTGTATCTCTCACCTTTCCACGAATGATGCAGTAAATGTAAAGGCACTGGAAACAAGGATTTACAAGGTTCGGCACCAAAGGTCAACATCCTTTCCATTCTCTCTCAGCATGGATTCTCCCATTATAACTTGTTAGAATTACAATGGTCAATACAGAGTCCCACTATATCTCTCCTGAGTCCCACAGGAGGGTCTTTATACTGCGTCCCACAGTGTTACCAGAGTCCCACTGGCCTGCTCCAGAATCCCACTGAAGACTTCTTCTCCCTGAGTCCCACAGGGTCTTCTCCTGGCTCCTCGAGTCACACGAGTAGCTCTTCTTCACTTTAAGTTCTTCAAGTATCCTCAGCAGTCTGGGATAAAGACTGCTGGCCTTGCTCTGTACCTCTGATCACTTGAGTTGACCAGGTCTTCTCGTCTTGCTCAGGCTTTATCTCCTTCTTCAGGATGACCTGGCTTCTCTCTTCAAGAATCTTCAACAGCCTCTAAAAGGTCTGTTGGTCTTGCTCAGCAACTTCTGATCACTTCACTTGATCAGGCTCTTCTCAATTACTGAATACTCAGACAACTGATATCTCTCCTTTCAGTCTGGCTCAGTCTCACTGGAACTTCACTTCATGCACTGAGTGCATGGCAACTCTTCATCCTCATGCACTGATAGCATGGCCTTCTCAATTCTTCAAGAACCTCCTGGTCTTGGACTCCTCAAATGCACACAACCTGATTTAGCTTTGTTCACGTGCGCACGTGCATGCATGCATGCATGCACTCCCCTTTTTCTCCTTGGTGTGATAAACCCACAATGGGTGTAAATACTTTTAGCACACACAACTTCTTGAACATCACACACTTTATTCTCTTTTGATTACACACATAAATGTGTGTTATACACTAGTGTGGATGTCTTCTCTTCTTCTTAGTGTGTACACACTTGGTTTTCACACACACACTAAGGTTCGGCCTTTTAGTTCTTTTGCCCACACAAATGCCTATGGCCTTCTTCCCTTCTTGTACTCTTCCACTTTGCACACACACTTTGCTTTTCCCTTTTAATCTTCAAGTGTGCACAACCTCCAAGGGCTACGGCCTCTTCTTGTTCTTTTTGCACACAAGGCTCAAAGGCCTCGGCCTTCTTCTTGTTTTGCACACACACAAATGTGGTGGCCTTCCACTTCACTTGGCACACAAGGCACTAAGGTCCTCGGGTCTTCTTCTACACTTACCACACACACACAAAGTGTGGTATACTGTTCTTCAAGAGCCGCGCAAGCACAATGGGTGAAAGGGCCGTGCAAGGGTGCGGCCAACCTCTTCCTTCACAACTGCCACGCAAGCCACTTGGTGTTCAAGGGCGCGTAGGGTGTGGTAACTCCTCAGGCGCGCAAGGTGTCAAAGACACAAGCGGCGCGCAAAGGTTCTGTCGCGCAAGCTCCTCAAAGGTGCAAGGCACCTCGGCCACAGGGCGCACAAGTGCTTACCGCGCAAGGGGTGTGGTGCACAGAGGGAGCGCGCAAGGTCGCGCTGCCCAACCTCCTTCCTGTCGCGCAAAGGGGTAGCGCGCAGGGGACTCTCCCTTTCTCTTCTTTCGCGCAAGAGGTGCGCAAAAGGAACACACAGAGCCAAGGGATGGCTCCGGGCTTCACAAATTCTTCGCGAGGCAGAGAGCACTCACAGGACTCCTCAAATATTCAGCTCATCAGCAAACCCAATGAGAGCCTCGAGCTCTCCTTATATAGGCAGAGAAACGCCTCAAAACATCCGCGTGGTTTAACTTCAAAATCCCGAAGATTTCGGATCTTCAAGATTCTTTGAAATCTTCTTTTTCTCCTTTGTTCACGCGGGTTCTTTTCCTTCATTATTTTTGTTTTTCTCTTCCACGTGCATGCGACTTAGAACGCATGCACGGCCTTCGGTTAGGCACAAACCATGCACAGCAATAATCCTCATGGCCTCGGCAACTTCGTTTTGCCTCGGCCTTGTTCGAAATCTCCCAAACATTGCATGCATGCTTATTTTTATTGCATGGTTATGTCCAGTGTGGCCAGACGAGCTCAATGGATGCTTCAGCTCGATTTATGGTGGTCGGGAACTCGAAATAGGTCGTCGGGGAGGCTCTGGTTCAGCGGCTGCTCGCGGGTGGCTTCGGGGAGGCCTCAGCTCGAGTTCGAGGTGGAAGACGAGCCACGGCCGTTGGATCAGGCGTTTGAATATCCTCGGACGGCCGCGATCAGGAGATCTTGCGCGGGATGCGATGAGCGGCTGTGATCAGCCGCGCGATTGGATGAGCGGCCAGGATCTCTTCCGCGGGAAAAATCCACGTCCCACATCGAAACCTCTCGCGGTTTTTGCGCGGTTTATTACCCAGGCACTTCCTCAACCCCCCGATTGAACTTCCAACCTCCACGGTGCCGCCCCGCACCGTGTTCTCTCTGCGGGCGCGCTCTGCGCCCACTCTCTGCTCCTGCGGGCGCGCTCCTAGCGCCCACTATGCACACTCGGGTGCGCTCATGCGCCCCTGCCGCGCTCCTCCGAGCGTGCCCCAGGCGCCCTTGCGGTGTCCTACGGGTGCGCCCTGCCACCCTGGCTCGCCCCACGGGTTCCCCCGGGCGTGGTGCCCTAGTGCCCATGCCTTGGGGTTGAACCCTCAAGGTGCCTTGGCTGGCCATATTTTTTTGGCAAAGGCAAATATTAAGACTTTGTTAAAAACAATGTTCTCCACCATATAAAATTCCATATCAAGCCCTTTCACCCTTCTTCTCCATTTCTTCCCTTATCTACTTCTTAAGAATTCCTTAATCCTCCTCAACATATAATCTTCACTTAGTATATGGAATTCAAAAGGTTTACCATCAACCGAAGCTCCTGAATCAAATAATTCTTCAATGTTCTTCAATGATCCAATTAGAGGTCAAGTTGGATCACATTCACATTGTCATGCACTAAGAATTAGTACATGGTCTTCTGTAATCCACTTCATCCACTTAGAACTTATGGATGGATCGCTTTCAACTCCTCATGCATTGTCACTACAATGCATGGTCTTCTAATATTGTTGTGACATTGTATCCACTTGATACAAGTTCTTGGAACTTTAAGAACAGCTCAACAATCGTCAGATGTTACTAGAGAATGTTTCAACCACATCTCCTATGCCACTTAGTGAATCTCCTAAGTGACATGTCTCTAAGTACCATGGCCATTCTCCTTCACCACCAACACCATCACAACCTTTGTCATTCATATCTTGACATTCCCTGACTTCCATTCATTCCAAGACAACTTCATGCCTCATTGACAACAAATGCAACACAGTGCACTTCAATAATAACAATAAAATATCCTAATATAGATAATAATTAATTTATTACTTTATTATGGAAACAACATAAGAGGAAGAAGTAGAAGAATAAAATAAATTTAATGGAATTGGTATAACAATTACCTCTTCTTTGAGCCTCTCCTTTTGATTTGCACAAAAAGACTCCTTAGGAGTAATTTATGCCCAAAGTACATCATCTATAATTAATTTTGAGAATTTGGGAGGATATGTGGGTAGGGTTATTCAAATAAAAAGTGCTTTATAGGTGTGAATAAAAGAGCAGAGGTGTCATTTTATAATAGAGGGGATGAGCACTTTTGGAAACTCTAAAACTATTGATTTATTATAAATTTATATTCGACTAAAAATGGCTAAAAAGTGATTTAATTATAGTATAATATTATTATGGGTCTAAATATTCTAAACCAAGTATTTTTAGACATGTTTATAACAAAAAAGTAACCTTATCTTTTGGGATAAACCCTTAGTAAAACAGTTTAACTCTTACCGTGTCTACTTCTCTTTTTATACTACACAGTTAATATGGTTTATATAAAATTACAAAAGAACCCAAATTGGATCATTAATTTCATATTTAATACTCTATTAGTTATGTGGATGATCCTCATATTTTTATGAATTTTATAACATATAATAAAATATTTATTATTTTAATGTATCATTTTTTTCAATTTTGATACTAATCAATATATTAATTTTTGAATATATTAAACGTTCATTATAACTTAGAAAAAATACCTCCAATATGTCACTAACATGTCTATGATATCAATTAAATTCATGTATATCATTAATTAAGACAAATGATATATATTGTAATATTTTTAATATCATTGAATAGATTCTTCCTTAAATAATTAAATTACTACATCATTATTTTGTAACCATTTCATTTAATATTTTATATCATAAAATTATAAATAAATTTCAATTATATAGATACCTATTTTATCTTTCTATATATTATTTATAGTCGATCAAAACACCATATTATAAATTATATATTCATTAACATTTGAATATGACATTTTTAACTTGTCTTGAAATAACTTGTAATAAACGTCATAATCATACACAAGTGGCCTAAAAAAGAATCAAATTTTCTACATAAGGGTTATTTTGGTAAAATAAACCTTATCCAATGATATTAGGGAATGTTTTAGGAGAACGTTATATTATTATAATATTATTTTTACCTTTAATTACCCATTTTTTCCTTTAATCTTGGTAAATAAAATATAAAAGTTACTATTCAACAAACATTATTTTGATCCTATTATAACAAATTTATTATTAAAATTAAATCCATTTATATATAATTTTCATAATTTAATTCATAGAATTGGAAAATTGATGTTTAATGAAAATCTCATAGATGTGGCTAGAAGGCAGGTAAAAGAGACATTCAAAGGTTTAATAAATTTTTATGTAAATCAAATATAAAATGATTCTAATGAACTATATTGTATTAATATATATATATTTTATCTATTTTATCATTAAAATAAATTTACATAGTAAAATAATTATTTAAATAAAAAGGTTAGTATTTATTAATAATGCATTATTTTTTACAATTTATCAAAAACTAAAACTTTTCAGATTGTAATCCAAAAAATAAACCCTAATATAATTTCAATGATCCAAAATAAAAAATGAAGACTATTATGAAAGAAAAAATTTAAAAATTCCATAATATTTTTTATACTATAAATAACTGATTTTTAAACATCTAGTTTGATAGGTCATGGTGTTTATGAACTCGATGTTCTGTGTAACGAAGGATATAAAATTATTTAAAAAGAAGCACACCATAGAAGATCGGGGTTTTACAATAATTGAATAATCTTCATATGAATCATTAATAGAGTGAATTATTCTTACACAGATCTAGAATAATTCGTATCTATATGATAGTTTAATGATACATATTATCCCTTTTCCAAATTTTTATAGTAGAATAGAGAATGGATATCATATATATTATGAATGACTCATACATACAATACTTTGTTTTCTAAATTCCCAACACATAGTAATAAGGTGAATTTTATTCTCTCCAGTATTTTATCATTCCTTTATCATAGTTTCAATACATATTTTTCTAATAAATAATATGAAAATCCTAAAGGACTTATATGAAAAGTAAATTATGAATTCTTAGAATGTATATTCAACTCAAATCTATATATGCTAGAATTCAATCAGCCTTTCTCAAATTCTCATTTGATTTACTAAAACATTTAATTATTTCAAAGTCACCTCCAAAACCTTTCATCCACCTTAATTTTACTTTAGAAAACGTCTCCAATATTTCTTTTAGCCTAAATATTCTTAACATAATATAAATTATTAAAGGAATTGTCTTCAACGAAAACACCTGTATTTTATAGAAATCATCATCTAAGTAAGAATAATCATTTTAAAGGCTCATCCTTGAACCTATCAATTTAATTGATCCATGTAGTAGTAGTTTAATGTTCTCCTTTTCTATTTATGATGTTACCTTCTCACTCGTTATACCTTGAATTTACATAGACTAGACTGACTAAAAATACATTTTTATTTACCCATATCCATTTGGGATACATAATCTACACCATTTAGAGTTATTTTTAATACTCATAATTCTTCAAATTTAAATGTCATATTCTCACCCTTGTTGATAATAAATTGTGTGAAATATAATTGTAGGTTTTTACTCATCTATTCATCCATAACCTTTAATTGTGTTTAAATTTATTCTTATTCCCCCTTTATTTACAACCACAACCTGGTCCACTTGGTATGAGACAGATGGAATCATATTCTTCCTTAAGTATGATTTCTTTCGTCTATTTACTTTATGTATATCTTGTATAAACTTGTCCAGAAAACAAGAGTAAATAACAAATTTGATCAAATCAATCCTTAAACTATCATACATGTGATATTATCTCAAGAAACTCACTTTATGTGATGATCATATATATTTAACAAGATATTTTTTTCTCACAGTAATCATCAATAAATTTATTATAAAAGTATATGTGCATGATTTATTTCACCCCTTATAAACCTAGTATGAACTCATTGGAAAATATATCTATTATAAATCAAGAAAAAAACATAAGATTTATTTTTTACCTCAACTTCCTTTTTTATATATGTTTTATAGATTAAATATTTTTTTAAAAAGAATATTTCTGGTAGTTTTTTCTAATGTAAGTTCCACTTCATGGGATTCCATCATTCCTTCTTTTTTATAGTTATTTTAAAACTCTATGACAGATCAATTTTAGTTCAATAAAATAAAATAAAATATTTCTTTATATCCTCCTCTATTTTAACTCATCAAATTAAAATAATATTTTTAAAAATAAAAATATTTTTATGGAATAAGTAGAGAACTCTTAGTTCCTATGTTGAAACTTAAAGGTGAAGTGTTTCCATCTCAACCATGATCCTTTATATATTCTAATCTATGCAGGGGAGAAATTCATCATTATTTTTATTATTAAACTTTTTTGGATGCATGAAAATATTCTTCCCAAACACATTTCTCTTATGTGGAGTTCTGTTATTCACCGCATCCATCAATGAAACAGAATTACCTAATGCTTGTATCATCTTCATAATTAATTATAATTGTGATTGTATAACGGTTATGTAGGTTTTTATATCATGTTCATCCTTTTCACATCTTCAAAAATTATTTTATTTATTATTTATGTTATCACTTTTATAAAACCCATCATGATCTTGGATATCTCATTTTGAACTCACTTGATCTATTTTAGCATAAGAACATATTTTTTCAATGTTTGACTGATTATCCATTTCCTACTGTGATAGAAATACTATTAAACACACATTTTTAGCATTCTCAACATTTGAATTTTCACATGATATATTAGTATTCTTAGTGAAATATTTCATTCCTCATTAAAATTTACAATCTTCCCTCCTTCCCACGCTATAAGAAACCCATCATATTAGGATATTCATGTATACCTCATCTCTATTAACATTCAATTATTATATATCCAAACCATTAATCAATCATTATAAGCATACCCAAAATTTTAATTTTCAAGTGATTTATTGGATGTCGTGGTAAAATATGGATTTCTATATTTTAATTTATGAACATACTACCCTCTCACAATATAAGAAACCTATCCTATTAGGCTATCCATAAACTCCACCGATCTATAAACCGTTGATTCACAACATCCATGAATGTATTCAAAAAATTAAAATATCATTTATGTGGGAAAATATAAAATATGTGTCACAGGGTCCCTAATTGTTTTATTGGTCATCATTTTCATAGTATTGTTCACTTTGGTTTATTAGTCTTCCATGATAATGAAATATTAGGCTGAAAAAAGTATGACTTGCCCATTAACACCACATAGAAAAATCAAATCCTTGAAACATTTGTCTTCCATATTGATAGATATGTTTTTTATAAAACTAATGTTGTTATTATAATATATCTTAAAAATGAATTTTCATAGTGTTAAGTGGTTTTATTGTAATATTATTTGCCTACTTTGATGTATAAGGGTGTCCATCACATGTCCTATTAGTCCAAATTGGTTCAAATTTAGATTTAAATCATATATGTTTATAAATACCATATTTAAATTGAGAATGAATAAAAAAATATGACAATTCTTTGTTGGAACTCTACCTATCACCATATTGATAAGGCACAAATTTAAACTCAAATAAATATTTGAAGTCTCCTCTAATATTTTTCCACTCTTTTTCGGGTAAAACACATTTTTATTGTGCCTTGGATATATATTTGTCTTTTATAACCAGTTTCTTCTCATGTTCTCCCACTGCATTCTCATAACGACTCACATTATGTTTATATTTTTTATCTCTTTAATGTAGGTCACATATTTGTTGGTAATGTCCTCATTTTCCATAAAAATCATATCCTTATATTTTATCAACATCTAATTCTCTTACTTGATCTTTAGTTTCATCTCAAGGTAATAATTTATCTCATTCTTCAACCTATATTATATCTTTTTTACTTTCACGTTATCCATTATCACTACATGAAGTGTCAAAATATTTTTAGCATGATTCAAAAAATTAACTTCATCATCTTATTGGATTCTAGATTATGATTCCGCTTAATTATTCTTGATCATAAATTATTTAAATTTTAGACTTCATTAATTCTTATTGATCTTATCCTATTTTAATTTTTAGTTTTTATCATATTCATTATAGGATTTAGATCAAGAAACAAAATTCCTTAGAAAATTTATGGTATAATGTAAAATGTCATTATATTTGAAACACCTTGGTGAGTTCTTTCTCTATCCATCACACTTTCCATTTCTAAAGATCGTTGTTATGATGTAAATAATTCTGATAATGTATGAATTATCCTTATCATTATCAAAATAATATGATTTTGGTTCCTCATCATATTTGATTTATTATTTCTCATAACTAAAAAATCAGTATCATCTTTTTCTTTTTTCCTGAAAGCTCAAATTTTAATTATTTTATAAGAAATGTTTATATTGTTCAGTTAATTTTAAGAAAGGTAATATTTATCTTATAAATCTATGTTATTTGATCAAATATATCTAGAAATTTTATCATCATCTTTTTAGTAAAAATATAATCATCCTTTTTCTAAAAAAATCTCTAAATACTGATGACAATATCATATAATCTTATAATGTACTTAAAAAAAATTTACCATCAACTATTCTAATATCCGGAAATATTCTCCTCTAAAATTATAATTTGGAATCTTGACATTAATGTAGCACTAAAAAATTCTCTTCAATTTATCTAAAATTTTATTTTAAGTTGGAATACTCTAGAACTTTGTATAAATTTTTTTTGAAGGATACATCAAAATGTAATTTTGAGATTTTCCATTAACCTCTGGATTTCTCTGAACAAAATGTGCCAATGGATATCCCATAGTAATTTGTGTAAATACCATTGTTTTTACATCACACACATATAGTCCAAGTGAAATAAGGTTGGGAAAAATCACAATCCTACAACTATGATAGTTCTTACGATAAAATATAAGAACACAATTTTTATTAACTGAAATCAGAGTCTCTATACTAAAAAATATTAGATATAAAAATAGAGAACCGAGATATAATAAAAATTGTATATTCCAAATAAGGTAAGATTACTAAGTGTTAGGGGAGGGGGAATCAATGATCTCTTTTTTCAAAAGTTTCATGTTAATTCAACCTCTCTGATTGGTTATGATTTCAATCCTCTCAAAATAAACTCTCCCTCGACCCACATGTAATAATAATACTGGAATGAATAGTACACAAGGATTTTTATGATGATTGGACTTAAAATAATTCTCCTTTTCATAATTAGTTAGTTTCCACAATCATGTATTCTCCAATATATACCTAATTATTTACACTATGGACCTCACCAACACTATCAAAATAGATTCCAATTATTTTCATATTTCTAGATTCCCACTAGAAATTGAAATTATCACTGCCCACTATAGAAACTATTTGAACCGAATAAGAAATGTAAAATTTTCTTCTACATTTTTTGAAAACACTTAAGATTGATATTCCTCCTCATGCTTTATGGATTAGTTTTTCAGAACATGATAACTCCTATGAGAATATAAATACCTAAATATATTGATCATGTATATTGTTACAACTCATCCTTATTTAGATCCAGAATGATCTAAATCCTCTTCATCTTATTCAAAAACATAGCCATGTAAGTCCTCTTCCTTCAAAATAATCTCTAATTTTTTAATTTTATTATTTCATAGATACTAAAACTATTATGATATTAATTATTATTAATTATCCTACTCGTATTTATCTTAATTTCACACATTTATTTTTATCAAAAAGTCATGTTAATATTTATTTCATATTCTAATTATTCATGTTCTTAGAACCACAGGGATGCAATAATTCTGTACTTTTAAATTTCACAATAAATATCATAATTTAATTCTCTCATACAAACTCATTAAAAATCATAGTCAAGAATTCCTTGTTAATTTGCATAGGACAAAGGATATTTTACCCCTTCAAATGTTTCATAAAATAAAAAAAATTATATTTTAAAATCATTATCTCTGTGTAAATACACACATACATTTAAATGAGGTAGTGTGGATCAAGTCATAAAACCCATATAATCACTCCATATTGAACCAACATTTTCTTTATTCATTATATGAGCTTGAATAAAAATTTTTCAACATAATTATGACAATTAAATCTATAAAGATCATTTCATTACCATTTAGTAATTTAATCTATTTAATTTTTTATAGTAATTAATTCTTCATTTCTCAGTTTATGATATCTTCGTTAGTAATAACCCCTTCAATGTGTATAAATCATCCTTAAAAATATATGAATCTTTTTTATGAAGTGGGTGATTCATCCTTACGATGTCTCAAAATCATTCATATAATCTTTCAAAAAGTCTCATATGTAGAGTGAATGAGTCATATAATGATCCATAATGACTGTTATGCATATCTAGATTGATTTATTTGTAGAATAATTTTGAAAAAACTCATATATGAATCCATAATGACTCGTTTAATGATTTTAAATGACTCATACAAATATTAATCTACTTTATAAATCAAATATATATATTCATAAATTAATCCTTATTCCCATAAGTATTTCTTCATGACATTATTAATAGTTTAGTACTTTTTCTAAGAATAATTATTCTACAAATTTTGAATGAATCATATGTATTGTATTTTGTGAATTTTAACTTGAATTTTATGCTATAGTATGTATATTCATGAAAAAACTCAGTCCATTATAGATACTCATCCAATAAACGAAAATTCTTTTACTTACTTCAAAATATTCCCTAGAACCATATATATAGTTTGATCTTAATTATGAATAGGTATAAAATCACCAATTTATCCAATTTCATCCTAGCTTAACATAACTTTTTATAGATATTTGTATATACATTTTATCCTATTATTTATAATAAAGACCATATCCTAATAAATCATCACATTTAAAGGATATTCCTCAAACCTATCCGATCATAGGTTCTAAGTAGTTGTAGCTCAAACTTCTCCTTTTCAATTTATAATAGAAACTTATAACTCATTATAAATTTAATTTACATACACTATATTGAAAGAAAAAACTCAATCTGCATAAATATATTTTGGACTCCCTCTTAATGCTCAAATATAGGCCATCATGGAAGAATATCATTAAAATTGCAAATTTTGTACTGAAAAAAAAATATTTTCATAGTTTTAGATATCATAGTTTATGAAAATTTATAACATGGAATTTGTTATACTATGATACTATATCACCCAATCCATATCCACACAAATCAAATCTGACCAACACCAACTCCTACAACAAACTCACATAAGGGTTTAATATATATCTTAGGAGTCCCCATTTTCTATGAACCCACTCTCAAGGTTTAGTTCATGATACAAGTATTAATCACATATCTATAATGGGTAATTAAAAATAAAAAATATTCTCCAAAAGTTCATTTAATAAATGTTCCATTATAAATTTATATGGGAAAATATAAAATTAATTTCAGATTCTTTAAATAACCAATACCTTTTCATAATAATAATATATATCACTTATTTTGATACACATGTCATGTGAAAATATTAATTTGCTATAATTATAACACACATATGTTATTTCAAACCTAGGAAAATTATAAAATAATAAATAGTAATTAAAATATTATACCCCTTGAAATTGTAAAACTATTATAAATTTCAAGAGAAGAATCATGATCCCACTCCACAATAACATATATTTTCACTATATAGGTTTTATACAAGCATAAACACATTTTACCATGTTAAAAATACCTTCTCTCTTTATACAATATCCAATGTTAGTAAAATTTTTAAATCATGGAAATTTGATTACATTTTGTAGTGACCTAACCATGAAAAATACCTAAACGACCTAATATAGTATATCACATACCTTCGGAATTCATTCCTATATGATAGATGCTAAAAACTAGTGATGAGTTTTTGTAATCTCATTGGGTGATTAAAACATTTTTTAAATAAATATTAATACCAATGAAACAGAAAACAAAAATCAAACCCAAATCCTAGATTAAATATAAAAATTATAATATTGGGATAACCATAATAAAGAATTTCAAAAGATATAATAAATATATCAGACCCAGGTAATTTCATTCAAGTCATACAAATATATAAAGATCACATGATGAGTCAATAATTTACAAGATGTAATCAAAAAACGTCAATGTAGGGGGCGGGCACAACAAAATATGGATTGAAGGCCTCTCTAGTATTGTCTCCCCATACTTATCACATAAATCATCATTTCCCATCAATTATCAATACCTTTTCATTTCTTACATAACGTTTTAAATAGTATTCAATTACACTAAGGTGAATGTGACACGTATGAGTAGTATACTTAATATCCCATCACCAATAAACCCCCTAATGTAATCTAATATTATTGTGGTGAATATGAAATATGATATATAGTCAATTATACAATAATATAATACTCTTAATGTCATCATTTTCAAAATATGATACCTATATGATAAACCCTCTATTCTTTTCCTAATTTTACTATATATATTAGAGTTTTTGAAATTATAAAAACAAAAAATCAAGGAACTACAATGTAAAGGACACCCGAATGTCTACATGAAAATGTGATTTCATACACATATAAAAATATAATAAATGGATTGGAAAGGTAGGATAGTACCTTAGCTACTCACAAGATCATAATCTACTAAATAGATGACCCTTAAAAACTATGGAAGACATTTATAAATTCTTAATAGCTAACGTATTGTCAATCATCAACAACCATGGTAAAAAACAGTACCTTTCTAAAGGGTGAATGGAATATCAATGATAAATAAATATGATAGGATGGTAGTGTTCCAAACCCATCCCAAATGATTAATGGGATATCATTAGTAAAACAAAATATAGAAAATCATGCCTCATGCATGTAAAAACATCACAAAAATCCCTATCAAGGATATCCACATATCCCCCTACTATTATACACCTAGACATTCCCTCTTTTTGTCTAGTTACCTTTGGTGAGACTCAAGATTATTAGTAAAATCATATTGGATTATGATTAACACATAGAAGATACTAATTAATAAAAATCACACCTACAAGCCATGATCACCACTATAATTTCATAGGTAAAGGTTTATATAATTATAATATGAGGCTTATAGAAATTTATTAGCGTTAAAAGAATCATTCCATTTGTAGAGACACCATGTATATTCCAATTTACAATATATATAGAACACTAATGTAAGACATGGATTAAAATGAATATTTAATCATTGAAAAATAATATGAGGGTCCACTATAAGCCTAATAAACCACACTGATCTTCCAACACACATGGAAAACTACTACGATTCAACTATAGGCCATTTTATCCCATTACCCATCATTTACATATCAACATTTTAAAGCATCATATGTTAAGATATTGGGAAAAATTAAATACAACATCCCAAAAACTGATATACACATTCTCACCAAAAAACCATCGGTGATTCACCCTTAATCAGTGGGAATTGAAAAAACATATCAAAACCCCTAAATCAGGATTTAGATGAGGAATTGAATAATTCTGAAAGAAAATGATAATCTAAGGGTAGATGAGGATTTATTTATCTATAGGGATCCAATATAATGAATTATATATGAATAAATTATCCAAAAATGGAAGCATTCCTTTTGGAAGGAAGAAAAAGAGATGAAGGGGTGTTTTTGATCTAGTTATAATTTAAGTAAGGGAGGGTTGGGTTGGATTTAATTTAAAACAAAATTAAAAATTTAAGATATTTTTTTAAAAAATATTCAATAGCCCAATAGGTATCCAATATACCCTTACTCAGTACCTAGTGTGTAGAAGACACCTGTTTAGGGGATATTATCCATCTTGTGGTCCACAAAAAGCTACTTTTCCCCTTTTATCACTCAATTAGTTACTGATTACAATTCCATTTGGTACTCTATGGTATCCAAATTAAAATATGGTAATAAACTGAACTACCTCTTACACATTTTTTATTCATAATATGGAATTACTTTTGAGCTAAATGAATATTATTATCAACTTTATAAAAAATGAAAATAATAATTACTTTAGTTTTAAGCTAAATTGAAAATATATCTATATTGTAATGTATGGATATAAATTATATTTTTTTTCATGATATGACATAAACCATTAAATACTAGAACATTATGGAGAATTTTAATTGTGTTATAAACCTCATTTCTATAATCATCATAATATACTCCACCTTATGACGTTTTTGAAACCAATTCCAATGTTCTCTAAATGAGATCATTGATTTTTGTACCGTCATCATTAAATTCTACTAAGTATTTTAGGGAAATAACATCAAAAATCTCTTACAATACATATATTACTAATTTTATATCCTTGAGTGTTTGAAATTTTGTTATATATAATTTTCTTAAATCAATTTTTGAGATTGTTTTCATTATGATTTTATAAATTCTTATATTATAATAATTTACCTTTTGATATTTTGTATTAACAATATTCCAGTGAGGTATTTTTTATTTTTTATCATTATGATCGAATTGTTTTTGTGGATACAAATAAGAATATTTGGATATGTGGAGTTTGATGATGTCCAAAGTACTTGGTATTTCTACTAACATGTTATATTGAAGGGGTTCTTGAGTTTATAGTTACCTTCAACTAATGATTCTATAAAACAAATTCCTTGTGTAGAGATTCCAACTTATGACTGGTCTAATCAATAAAAGTTAAGTGTCTGGTATATGATAATACATTAGATCTGGTATACTAATACACCTTGATATTTGTTTAAAATGGGATGAAATCCCGTCATATGAAGTTTTTGGTAATAATATCCTTTACTGGGTATTTCGATTTTCATTCAATACTATCTAAATTATTTTTACATTACTCAATTAATTTCCCAGTTGGTTAACTTTGTTATTTCCATTTAGTTATTAAATTCTAAATAATATTATTTTCAATTCAATTAATGCATTTATTTCCATTACTCAATTTGATCAGAATTTAGATCATTCAATTGTTTAACATTTTGAGTGGGATAAAA
Organism: Viscum album; assembly: GCA_963277665.1. Taxonomy (NCBI): domain Eukaryota; kingdom Viridiplantae; phylum Streptophyta; class Magnoliopsida; order Santalales; family Viscaceae; genus Viscum; species Viscum album. The sequence goes on from OY728138.1 coordinate 1,075,075,373, forward strand.
AAATTAGTTGGTATTGAGACTATAATTGATCCACCTCTTATAAATTCAATATGTCTATATACATGAAAAAACATGGCATCAAAGGCATTCTGATCACTTTTTGTTTGAGGCATCTGGTAATTGATTTTGAAACAACTTTTATACTTTTATATTTTCACTTTTTTTTAAAATTTATATTAGTTTCCGTGCACTATTTTATAGATGAATAAGGATTTTATGTTTATCATCATACAGATAAAAATATGAACTATTGATAATTTGAATCTAAACTATCCTTTTATTTTTTATATAATAGATTATGAATTCTAGAGAGATCATTTGATGCCATTTTTTTTAATTATTAGTGTGGATAATATCCTGATGATGACTAGAAATATCATAATTTAAGAGAAATAAATTTCTAAGCTAACTTATATGAAGAAATTATAAAATCATGTTAATTAAAATGTTTATAATACATAAATTTTCTTAATTTCGTAGAACATCTATAGTCATATTACCTCATGTGTGACCATGAATGGAGTTTTTGTGATAATAGAGATAAGACACTTCAGAACATCTGATTTCATTAAACCTAAAATGATATTATTTTTTCATATTATTTGGAAATTTATTTTCTATAATGATAATCAAGGGATCAAATGAACAAATGATTCTTGACTATTGTAAATAGACATCAGTTAATTGATGAGAAATATATCATTAATGACCATGTTTTAGAAAATATCATATTCATTATTATAAAATAATAGGAATCCAAGAAGACAATTATTTATGACACTATGAATTTGAAAAAGCATATTCTTTATGATTTTCTAGGTCCTCTTATCAAATATGATATATTATAAAAAATAGATATTGAGAATAAAAAATGAAGATCGAATTTGAATTTGGTTTCACATATTGTAGTAAAAAATACATTTTTTTGAAGATTAATATATATAAGAATAAATATTCCAAAAATCAGTAAATAATTTTTGTATGGGACATGTGAAGGTGAAATTAATTAACTTCTAAGGTGGATGAAAAATATAATGAATGAATAAAATAAAAAAACATCTTCAGGATGATATAGATTAAAAATAAGACAATAGGGAAACTATAAAATCTATATTCTATGAGTGTAATAACTATGTTAATATAGTACTAGGATATCATAAACATAATAAGAAGTAAACATAATTAGGGATAATTTCTACGATTAAAGTAAAGAAGACATTTAGAACTACAAAAAACACATAGAGCGCTAGTGATAATCTATTTTCTTATGATGAAAAAAGTGATTTATCGAGGCATAACAACTAGAAGATTATTAGATTTTATGATGGATCATCTCAAAATGAAATATTCTCAATTAGAAATGTTATAGATGAATCTCTTACAAATATTATTTCAGACCCAAATTTCTATTTTACATTTAATGGTGGAACAAATATAAATTCAATGGTAAAATGAGGATTATAATCCATTATTTGAAGAAGTGGATAGATTTAAGACATTATCTGAGATAAAGAAGAAAATATTGATGTAAGCTATAATTTTGATATGGAATATATTATTAATGTAATAATAGTGTTTCCAGGCTTAATTTAAAGATAAAATAGAAATCTAATATTGTATCAAATAATGATGATTGAAACATAGTGGTGAAATTAAATTTTAATGTTTTTAGTCTTAAAAATGTTCTTTTTTTTTCATTTCGTAATTTATAGACAATTATGAAAATATATGAATATATTTGAAACAAAATTATATATCTTCAATACTAGGTTTCTCTTATGAAAATCCTCATTTTCAGTTAAACAATTTTATTCCTAAAAGTTTATCTTTTGTACTAAATGTCGTAGAGGAGGCAACTTCAAAAAAAAGTGTTCTTTGAATAGGTATTTATCATTTAGAACACATATAACATATATTTATTGATATATTATATATTTTCAACATCATATGGTTGGATATCTTTGGGTTCTCAAGTTTTCTTGTGAATAATAATAGACCCAATTATGTCTTGGTACAAAACTTTTAGCCTTCATTATATTAGTAATAAAATATGATTTCTAGTAATTCAAACACATTGTTCATGGATAATGGTTTCTTGTGGAATATAAAAAGAAAAAATTCCATCTTCTTAAACTTATAAAAATTGAAGGGAATTAATTTTATATTTGGATACAAAGAACTTGGAAAAAGTTACATTAATGGAAATGCATGTTTTATCCGTAAATACTTAAGCCAATCCTCATTATCATATGTCAATTATCAAAATATGGTTTCAGTGTGGAATTTCAGAATGATAAATGTACCATCATATGTTCACAAGGACATCACCTATTATTTGTTGATATGCATGATAATATATACATATTATACATAGAGGACATTAGTTTCTCGATCTTACCTTGTCGGAGTGTGGTTGTTAATAAGACTATGATTTAGTACATAAAGTTAGGATGCTACAATATTATGATCATGGAATACATTTCTAGATATTGATGGTGTGGAATATATAATATCCTAAAATTAATTTTTCTAAATTATTTAATCCTTTTCAATAAGATAAGTAATATATTTTAATATTAAAATCCATCATTGATTTCCCATCTCAAAAAAATTATAGTTAGTGAAAATTAACTATTTTGTGCTTATAGAAGCTAAATTTTTCATATTCAATCATAATGTGTATGTATTATTTTATTATTACACTACCTACAGATTGGTTAATTTTCATGAAATAAATTATATGCACTCTAATTTAAAAAATTAATTTCTCTTTTAAAAAATGGAAAATAGCTACGATTTTCATTATCAATAGTGACCATGATCGTGAATTTATAAATTAAAATTTTGAAATAGTTTTTGGTGAATAATGAATTACCCACAATTTCTCATCGCCAAGAAATCCATAACTTAATAGTGTCATTGAACAATGTAATAGATCCCTTATAAGGCCCCGACCTTAAACATCTCTTAATATTGAATTAAATGAATAATTCACATTGAGGATTTTTTCAGGTTTAGAGTTTTACAGAATTAGAACATAGCTACTACAACTCAAAAGATTACAAAGTATACACTTATACTATGTTTCCATATAATAAAAAAACTCTTAAAAAGAAACATGTATAGTTCCAAGTTTTATATAGCATGACTTTCCCTTGATCCCATCCTTGACCCTATTCCACATTAGGTCCTGTGAAAAACATTTCAAAAAAACTTAGGGTGAGCATAAATAGATCAGTAAGGGATACACAAAGAATGAAAACTGTTAGATTATCAAAACAAAAAAGTAAACCATGTATACTTTATCAAAGTAATACTTATCACCTTTATGAAGTAGTAAAAACTCTTCACTGAATAAAAGATCATTACTTAAACTGTTGTAACCAAAATATTACCATAAAAACCATAAAAAGATCACATAACATACAAAGGTAACTTGGGACATAAACATACTTAAGTGGAATTACCATACGGTATACTTCCAGACATATCACTTAATGGAATAGCCATACTGCCAACTTCCATACATACTTAATGGAATAGCCATACGGCCGACTTCCATACCCAATTCATTGGAGGTTATAACATAACCACCCGTCCTGGTATTCACAACAGCACCCGTCATATGGTTTATCACGTAACCACCCATAAAATGTCCAAGTACCAATATAAAATCATAAAACATAAAACCAATATAAAGGAATGATAACATTTCCACATTTCAATCACAATATATCATTTAAATATATTGACATAATAGAATACTTTATCAAAACCATTTTCAATACCAAAATACATAAAAGAGTATATGATATTTATTTTATTTTAAAAACATTACGGCTTGTTGAGGAAGCCAAAGACCAAATAATACTAGCGGCGGCGGGAAAAGGTCGTTGTCACCGCGTACGTTAAAAGAAACATTCCTTTTTGTCATTTAGTAAAACGCTTCATAGAAAAAGATTCCTTTTGAATGAAAGTAAAAGTCAGGGGGGGGGGGGGTTTATACACCGTATAAAAGAAAGTTATGTATAAAATGAAATATGCCTCAATGAAAGGAGATTGAGACGAAGTCCCTTACCTCGGGTCTGACTTGACTCGATCGTTCTTTAACATCCTGAATAATAAACTTTAGTTAATTTCTATTTTCTTAAGAACCTTTTTCATGATCATTATTCCATTTTATATCACTTATTTCCATGTTATAAACATTATGTAACCATTTAAGTTAATAATGTTTGTTTTGTCGATATTTGATTCTTAAGTCGAAAGTGGACTTCTTAAAATTACATGTTGTTCATGTGGTCAAAGGTTCTTTATATCCAGAATAACATTCCTGATTTGGATATCATATATATCATATATATCCAGAATATACATGTATTTATAATATTACATAATCATTTAGAGGTAAGAAATGAAATGCACCGTTCATGGAGACGGTAAGCCGTACGTACGCATTAATGCTACTTTCATTTATTTGTCATATTAATGGAATTAAAAATAAATGAGAGGTATGTATATTTTAATTACATAATTATATTCATAATTTAGATGTATCATTCATCATATATATCCATTATATACATGTACTTTTAATAGTACATTACATTTGGGGATAAGAAATGAAATGCACCGTTCATGGAGACGGTAAGCCGTACGTACGCATGAACACTACTTTCATTTCTATATAATACTTTAATGGAAATAAATTATAATTATATAGAGGTATATTATACTTCCAGTATAAAATAATATATAATAACTTTAAATCCATCCTTTATACATCCCACATATGGCATTAAAGAATCAAATCACTTTGAGGGGGCGGTAGTCCGCACTTCCTTAAATGAAGATATCCCGTTTATCCATAATGGAAACCATAAAGGTATGCCCAAAATGAAAAATACAGAAGCTTAAGGAAAACATAAACATATTGTATATCATATATAAATATAGTGTCATCTTAATGGCCACCTTTGAAGGTGTTAAATGAATGTTGAACAATCATCGTTTCGGGAGGCATAAAGTCGCCATCCACGGAAACAGTATGTTCTTTAACCATTAGATGTAGGTGTGTGTAAGTGTAGCTCTAATCCTTCTTATAAAAACATCCTAGTATATTGAGGATACTGGAGTTGTTATAAAAGAAAAGAATAAAAATATTTTAGGGGGTTGGAGAAGAAAAATAACACAAAAGGACTCAAAAAAAGACATTACCTTAAAATCGGGTAACTCCCTTTGGTTTGAGCTCAAAGGCTTCCTTGGGAAGACTTCTTCCCAAAGTGAGGCTTCATGGAGTAATATAGGGAAGTGTAGAGACAAAATGGGCAGAGGTTGGCCGAGCCAAAGGCTTTGGAAGTGTGGGTAAGGTGGTAGAGGTGAGGTCCTTTTATAAGAGGAGAGGAGGGGCACTCTTTTAAAGTTACAAAATGTTACTTTATTTTCAAAAGAGTTTCGTATTTTAAAGGTCCATAATTTATGTATTTCTAGGATAAGGTGATTAGGGTTCTAAATCATCTCATCCAATAGGTTTTGGACATGTCTAGGTCTTATATTTTACATTATCTTTCCATTTTATTTAAATCGTTAAATAATGACGTCATCGCTGCATCATCATGATGTCATAGATAATTTGATTTATTTAATGTCTAAAAATTATAAAAAAATATCATGATGTTGAAAATATTTTTAGCTTTCTAATGAATATTTATAGTCAAAATTATGACTTGTATAACCCCATGTAAATATTGTTTTAGTAAAACATCTCATGTTTGTGTAATTTTTACTTTAACATTAAATGAAAAGTTATTTATGTCATTTCCCAAAAAAAGTGGCTCCATGGGGTCCCCAAGTTGACTCATGGATTTTCTTGGTCGGAAATGACACATACAATGAGGGTAGGACATGTGTCAAGCTCATCTCATATTATTAAAACATTATTTTACCTCAAACTACACTAATTATCTCTAATTGCGATTAAAAACTTAATAAGTTACTATTCACCAAAAAATTATTTTAATCCCATTGAACCACATTTTACTTCTTAATGACAACCATGTATATCGGATTTTTGAAATTCAAAACACAAAAGTGGTAAAATTTCATTTAAAAAAATCAGTTTTTATAAGTACCACTTAGTGGTTTCACTATTCATCAAAAATTGAAGTTTTTCAGAAAAATACCAAAAAATCACCCTAAGCTATATTTGATATTCCAAATTCAAAAATGAAGTCTATTTTAAAAAATTAAAAACATATAAGTCAAATTAATTAATTTAATAATTAATTCCCGCTATCATGACAAATATCGTGTTTTTATGAAACAATAAGTATCAAAAGATTGACACTACTTAACGTCCGATTTCAAAGTGAAATTAATTCCAATGACCACTATTAGATTTAATGGTAATTTTTTTTTTCTAATTTCACTTTAAAACCAATTAAAAAGATAATCTAATCATATAAATAAATTATATTAAAAAGAGGTTTTGAATGAAAATACAACATTTTACACTATTCATAAAAAAATGAACTTTATCGGACATATACCAAAAATTTCCACGAAGTAAATTTTGATGACCCAATTCTAAAGAAGAGTTTTATTTGGTCTAATAGAAAGTATAAGAGTGAAAAAAACCATATTTAATGATGGTTCACCATCAAAAGGCGATAAGTGAACCTTTAGTGAAAACTGGGGCATATACGCCTAAAATTGAATTCTTTCCGTATTTTAAGCCTTTATCTTTTATTGGATAAATGTAAAAATATTTAAAAAACATATATAATAATATTTTAGTTATCTCTATCCATTCCCGCCAATACAACGGCTACATGTTAACTACCATTTAAAATAATATTATTATATTACTAGTGTGCAACGTAAGATTTCAATGAAACTCATTGTTGCGTATCGGGTACGCTATCGAACATAGAAACCCATTTAAAGTAAAATTAATATTTAATTCATAAATATTAATAAATATGAAAATTATTTATTCTTTATTTACCTGGGATGTTACATACTTCCCCCCTTTTGGGAATTACGTCCTCGCAATTTTATTCATTTATCAAAATAAGTGGGGGTATTTATCCCTCATAGCATTTTCAGATTCCCACATTGCCTCTTCAACCATATGGTTTTTCCACAAAACCTTTACCTGGTGGATTACCTTATTTCGCAACAGTTGCTCTCTTCGGTCAAGAATCTGGACTGGTTGTTCTTCATAAGATAGATTCTCTTCCAACTGAACTACCTCTGAACTCAAAACATGAGATGAATCTGGCATATACTTACTCAACATAGAAACATGAAAAACATTGTGTACCTGAGATAAACTCAGAGGTAAAGACACTCTGTATGCAACTGATCCAACTCTCTCCAGAATTTCATATGGCCCAATGAATCTTGGACTCAGCTTTCATTTCTTACCAAATCGCATCACACTTTCCATGGAGAAACCTTGAATAAAACATGACCAACAACCTCTAAAGATAGATCCTTCCTCCGGTTATCCGCATAACTCTTCTGCCTGCTTTGAGCTGTTCTCATGTGTTTCTGAATCAACTGATCTTTTTCTGCCATCTCTTCTACCAGTTCTGGTCCCATCAACTTCCTTTCACACACTTCATCCTAGAAAGCTGGAGTTCGACACTACTTCCCATATAATGCCTCAAATGGTGCCATCTGTATACTGGAATGAAAACTATTATTATAAGAAAACTCAACCAAAGAAAGATGTTGGTCCTAACTTCCCTGATAATCCATTGAACAAGCTCATATAATATCCTCCAAGGTCTGAATTGTTCGTTCTGACTTCCCATATGATTGCGGATGAAAAGCTATACTAAAATTTAATTCAGTACCCAACGACTTCTGAAGGCCTTTCCAAAAGTTATAAGTAAACCTGAGATCACGGTCAGATACAATGGAGAGAGGAAATCCATGTAACCTGACTATCTCTTTAAGATACAAACGGGAAATTTGATCTAGGGAAAAATTATCTCATATGGCAAGGAAATGAGCAGATTTATTCAAGCGATCAATAATAACCTAGATTTCATTATTACCTCGAGATGTCTTCAGTAATCCCACAACAAAGTCCATGGATATATTCTCCCATTTCCACTCAGGCACTGGTAGAGGCTGAAGCATCCCTTTCAATAACTACCGCTCTGCTTTAACATGCTGACAAGTCAAACACTTCATAGTAAAATCAGAAATATCTCTTTTCATTCAATCCCACCAGTAATACTCCCGCAGATCTCTGTACATATTAGTACTGCGAGGATGAATAGAAAACGGAGAACTATGAGCTTCACATAACAAATATATCTTCAACTGTGAAACACAAGGCACACACAATCTCTTCCCAAATCTCAAAACACAATCACTATCAATTTTGAATTCATGCAACTTGCCTTTCTGTACCAGCTCTACCTTTTTCTGCAACTCAATATCTTGCTTCTATGCTTGCTTGATTCTGTCTGATAGAGAAGATCTCACTGATACCTGAAACAAAACAGAAGGACATCCTGCACCAACAACTTCTAATCCAATTTTTATCAAATCCTTAACCAAAGGATCATGTTCCAAACGCAACATCGTTAATGAAGCATTACTTTTTTCGACTCAAAGCATCATCCACTTTATTGGCTTTTCCCGGATGGTAATGAATTGTACAATCATAATCCTTGATTAATTCCAGCCATCTCCTCTGTCTCATGTTCAATTATTTCTGAGTGAATATATACTTTAAACTTTTGTGATCAGTATATATTTCACACTTTACTCTATACGAATGATGCCTCTAAATTTTTAAAGCAAAAACAACAGCAGCTAATTCCAAATCATGTGTAGGGTAATTTACCTCAGGAGTTTTCAACTGATGTGAAGCATATGCAATAACCTGGTCATTCTGCATAAGGACACAGCCAAGTCCCTTCAACGAAGCATCACTGTATATAACAAACTCACCATTCCAGGAAGGAAGTGCCAAAACTAGAGCATTCACCAATCTTCTTTTAAACTACTGAAAACAATCATCACATTCTTTTGTCCAGATGAACTTAACACCCTTATGAGTTAGCTTAGTTATTGGACTAGATAACCGTGAAAACTATTCAACAAACCATCAGTAGTATCCTGCCAAACCAAGAAAACTATGGATCTTGGTTACATTTGTGGGTCTTGGCCATTCTTCAAAAACTTTTGTTTTAGCAGGATCAACAGTTATGCCATCTTTTGAAAAAATGTGACCCATGAAAGAAATTTGTTGTAACCAAAACTCGTACTTGCTGAATTTTCCATATAGTTTCTTTTCTTTTAGGGTTTTCAAGATAACCCTTAAATGACTTTCATGCTCCTCTTTACTTTTAGAAAACAACAAAAAATCATCGATGAAAACGACCAAAAACTTATCCAAGAACTCACGGAAAATACTATTCATAAGCTCCATGAATACAACAGGTGCATTAGTTAACCCAAAAGGCATAACTACAAATTCATAATGGCCATATCTAGTATGGAACGCAATCTTCGGAACGTTTTCTTCTTTTACATTCAACTGATGGTACCCCGTCCTCAAGTCAATCTTTGAAAAATACTGAGCTCCCTGGAGCTGATCAAACAAATCATCAATATGAGGAAAAGGATACTTGTTCTTAATAGTAATATTATTCAAGGCTCTATAATCAATACAGAGTCTCATTGAGCCATCTTTCTTTTTAACAAACAAGACAGGAGCACCCCATGGTGATGTGATAGGTCGAATGAAACCTTTATCTAATAACTCCTGTAATTGCTTCTTTAACTCTAAAAGTTCAACTTGAGCCATTCGATAAGGGGGTATTGAAATTGGCTTAGAATCAGGAACTAAGTCAACAGTATATTCAACTTCCCGATCATGAATAATACCAGACAACTCATCAGAAAAAACATCATGATAATCATTTACCACTGGCACATCATTAATCTGAACAATTCCTTTATTTTCTACAATATGTGCAAGGTAACATTCATTTCCATCTTTTAATAGTTTCTCAACTTCCTGATATGTTATCAAAAGAAAGGGTTCATTCTTGTACACAAACTGAAAATCATTTTGAAAAGAAACCATTTTAGATCTGCAGTCAATCTTAGCATGATAAACAGAAATCCAATCCATGTCCAAAATAACAACAAACTCTACTAGAGGCAAAACAATAAGGTTTTCTGGTAGATTCTTTCCTCACACAAATATAGGAAGGTTCTAATAATTCCTTTTTGTCTCAACGTTCCCTCCGAGTGATTTTACCATAAGTTCAGGGTTCATATCTTGAGATGGAATTCCAATTTACTTGAAAACTTCTCAGAAATGAAAGAGTGTGTAGACCCTGAATCAAACAACACATTGGCATAATCTGAACAAACAAACTGTGTACCTGATACCACTTTATTCGATGGCCCAACATCTGCTGAAGTTGTTGTAAAGGATTTCACCACCCCTTTCTGCTTTTAGTCTGGATGCTTTCCCCCAGTTGAGTTCTTCGTTGGACACTCGTTTGTATAACGACCCATTTCATTACACTTAAAACATCTTACTGTTGGCTTTTCATTGCCTACTTGATCATCTTCCTTACAGTTACGAGAAATATGACCGGACTTACAACACCGAAATAACTTACCAGACTTGGATAAACATTCTCCAGGATGCATTTTACTACACTTCTCATAGGATGGATATTTGGTTTTCTTACCTCCTTGCTTCTTTGATGAATTCTTCCCCTTTTCCTGCCAACTGGACCTCTTATTCTGTTGTTTTTCATAGAACACCTGATCATTGGAAAACTCCATTTCCACCTTCTCCGCACATCGAACATGTTTTTAATAACTTTTGAACTCACAAGAAGCTAAAGCCCTTCGATACTTTGGCTTTAACCCTGAGTAAAAACGGTTTATTTTACTATCAAGATCTCGTATGATGTTTGGAGCATACCTTGCCAATCAAGTGAACTTTGCTTCATAGGTAGCCACTGAGTCTTTCTCTTGCCTCAATTCCAAGAATTGCTTTTCCATCCTAAGTCGAATAGCCTTAGGAAAATATTTTTCAAGAAACATACCTTTGAATTCGTCCCAGTGAAGATCATCAATCTCATCACTATCCCTAATATTTTTTATCATCGACCACCACTGATCATCTTGACCTTCAAAATGGTAAACAACAAGACTAACCTTTTGATTTTCTGAACACCACATGACATCAAAAATCTTCTCCAGTGCTTTAATCCACCCTTCAGCTTGCACGAGGTCAGATGATCCTCTGAATGATGGGGGATGTTGCCTCATGAAATGTTCCACCTATAAGGCCCCATCCTTAAACCTTACTTAATCTTGAGTTATGACAAGATTACACATTGAGGATCTTTTCGGGTTTAAAGTTTTAGAGAATTAGATCATAAAACTTGCATTACATTCCAAATATAAACAAAGTGGTTACATAAAGATAGTATTCTTCATTCCCATGTTGCCTCTTCAATCATGTGGTTTTTACACAAAACCTTTACCTGGTGAATCACCTTATTCCGTAACACTTGCTCCCTGTGGTCAAGAATCTGGACTGGTTGTTCCTCATAAGATAGGTTCTCTTCCAGCTGAACTACCTCTGGACTCAAAACATGAGATGGATCTGGCATATACTTTCTCAACATCGAAACGTGAAAAACATTGTGTACCTGAGATAAACTCGGAGGTAAAGCCACTCGGTAAGAAACTAATCCAACTCTCTCCAGAATTTCATATGGTCCAATAAACCTTGGACTCAGATTTACTTTCTTACCAAATCGCATCACACTTTTCCATGGTGATACTTTGAGAAAAACATGATCACCTACCTCAATAGATAGATCCTTCCTCCGGTTGTCTGAATAACTCTTCTTCCTACTCTGAGCTGTTCTCATGTGCTTCTGAATCAGCTGAACTTTTTCTAACAACTCTTCTACCAATTCTGGTCCCATCAACTTCATTTCACCCACTTCATCCTAGAAATCTGGAGTTCGACACCGCTTCCCATATAATGCCTGAAATGGTGCCATCTGTATACTGGAATGAAAACTATTATTATATGAAAATTCAACCAAAGAAAGATGTTGGTCCCAACTTCCCTGATAATCCATCGAACAAGCTCGTAGCATATCCTCCAAGGTCTGAATTGTTCGTTCTGACTGCCCATCTGATTGAGGATGAAAAGCTGTACTAAAATTTAATTCAGTACCCATCGACTTCTGAAGGCCTTTCCAAAAGTTAGAAGTAAACCTGGGATCACGATCTGATACAATGGAGAGAGGAACTCCATGTAACCTGACTATCTCTTTAATATAAAAACGGGAAAGTTGATCAAGAGAGAAAGTATCTCGTATAGCAAGGAAATGAGAATATTTGGTCAAGCGATAAACAATAACCCAGATTGCATTATTACCTCGAGATGTCTTCGGTAATACCACAACAAAGTCCATGGATATATTCTCCCATTTCCACTCTGGCACTGGTAAAGGCTGAAGAATCCCTTTAGGTAACTGCCGCTCTGCTTTAAACTGTTGACAAGTCAAACACTTCACAGTAAAATCAGCAATATCTCTTTTCATTCCATCCCACCTCTAATACTCCGGTAGATCTCTGTACATCTTAGTACTGCCAGGATGAACTGAAAACAGAGAACTATGAGCTTCACATAACAACTCTCTCTTCAACTGTGAATCACAAGGCACACACAATCTCTTCCCAAATCTCAAAACACAATCATTATCAATGTTGAATTCAGGCAACTTACCTTTCTGAACCAGCTCTACCTTTTTCTGCAACTCACTGTCTTGCTTCTATGCTTGCTTGATTCTATCTGATAGAGAAGATCTCACTGATACCTGAAACAAAACAGAAGGAATTCCTACACCAACAACTTCTATGCCAAAGTTCATCAAATCCTTAACCAAAGGATCATGTTCCAAACGCAACATTTCTAATGAAGCATTAATTTTTCAACTCAAAGCATCAACCACTTTATTTGCTTTTCCCAGATGGTAATGAATTGTACAATCATAATCCTTGATTAATTCTAGCCATCTCCTTTGTCTCATGTTCAATTATTTCTGAGTGAATATATACTTTAAACTTTTGTGATCGGTATATATTTCAAACTTTACTCCATACAAATGATGCCTCCAAATTTTTAAAGCAAAAACAACAGCAGTTAATTCCAAATCATGTGTAGGGTAATTAACTCATGAGTTTTCAACTGTCGTGAAGCATAAGCAATTACCTGATCATTCTGCATTAGGATGCAACCAAGTCCTTTCAGTGAAGCATCACTGTATATAACAAACTCACCATTCCTGGAAGGTTGTGCCAAAACTGGATCATTCACAAATCTTCTTTTTAATTCCTGAAAACAACCATCACATTCTTTTGTCCAGATAAACTTAACACCCTTCCGAGTTAGCTTAGTCATTGGACTAGATAACCGCGAAAAATTTCTAACAAACCTTCGGTAATAGCCTGCCAAACCAAGCAAGCTATGAATCACGGTTACATTTGTGGGTCTTGTCCATTCTTCCACAACTTTTGTTTTTGCAGGATCAACAGTTATTCCATATTTAGAAACAATGTGACCAAGGAAAGAAATTTGTTGCAACCAAAACTCACACTTGCTGAATTTCCCATACAGTTTCTTTTCTTTTAAGGTTTTCAAGATAACCCTTAAATGTCTTTCATGCTCCTCTTTACTTTTAGAAAACACCAAAATATCATAAATGAAAACCACCAAAAACTTGTCCAAGAACACATGGAAAATTATATTACTTAAGTCCATGAATATAGAATGTACATTGGTTAGCCCAAAAGGCATTACTACAAATTCATAATGGCCATATCTCATACGGAACGCGGTCTTCGGAATATCTGCCTCCTTTACCTTCAGCTGATGGTACCCCGATCTCAGGTCAATCTTTGAAAAAAACTGAGCTCCCTGGAGCTGATCAAACAAATCATCAATATGAGGCAAAGGATATTTGTTCTTAATAGTGATGTTATTCAAGGCTCTATAATCAATGCAAAGTCTCATAGAATCATCTTTCTTTTTAACAAATAAAATAGGGGAACCCCATGGTGATGTGATAGGTCTAATGAAACCTTTCTTTAATAAATCTTGCAATTGCTCCTTAAACTCTAAAAGTTTAATTTCTGCCATTTGATAAGGGGGTTTTGATATTGGCTTAGCATCAGGAACAAAGTCAACAGTAAACTCAGCTTCACAATCTGGTATTATTCCAGGCAACTCATCAGGAAAAACATCAGGATAGTCATTTACCACTGGCACATCATTAATCTGAACAGTTCCTTTATTTTCAACGACGTGTGCAAGGTAACATTCATTTAAATCTTTTACAAGTTTCTCGGCCTCTTGATATGTTATCAAAAGTAAGGGTTCATTCTTGTAAACAAACTGAAAGTCTTTCTGAAAAGAAACTTCTTTAGATCTACAGTCAATCTTAGCATGGTAAATAGAGATCCAATCCATACCCAGGATAACATCAAACTCTACTATAGGTAGAACAATAAGGTTTTCAAGTAGGTTCTTTCCAAAGATAAGGATAGGAAGATTCTTATAAATTCTTTTTGCCTCAACATTTCCCCCAGGTGTTTTTACCAAAAGTTCAGGAGTCATTTCTTGAGATGGTATTCCCATTTTACTGGAAAAGGTTTCAGAGATGAAAGAATGTGTAGACCCTGAATCAAACAACACACTGGCATAATCTGAAAAAACAAACAAAGTACCTGATACACCTTCATTTGATGGCCCGACATCTAATGAAGTAGTTGCAAAGGATTTCACCACCCCTTTCTGCTTGTAGTATAACTGCTTCCCATCACTCAAGCTCTTTGTCGGACACTCGTTTTCATAGTGACCCATCTCATTGCACTTATAACATTTCACTAACTGTAAATCAAATTTGTTCTTACCTTCACCTTGATCCTTTTAAGTGCAATCACGAGCCTTATGTCCCATCTTACCACATCAGTAGCACTTTCCAGAATTCAGAAGACATTCCCCAGCATGCCTTTTTCCACATTTATCACAAACTGGAAACTTAGTTCTCTTACCATCAATTTTTTTTGAAGAATTCTTACCTTTCTCCTGCCACCTCGGTCTCTTCTTCTGCTGGTTGTTATAGAACACCTGGTCATCGGCAAACTCCATTTCCACCTTCTCAGCACATTGAAAAAGCTTTTCATAACTTTTAAACTCACGAAAAGCTAATGCCCTTCGATATTTTGGCTTTAATCCTGAGTAAAAATGATTGATTTTACTATCAAGGTCTCGGATAAAATTTGGAGCATACCTTTCCAATAGAGTGAACCTTTCTTCATAGGCAGCCACTGAGTCTTCCTCTTGCCTCAATTCCAAGAATTGTTTTTCCATCCTAAGTGGAACAGCCTTAGGAAAATACTTCTCAAGAAACATACCTTTGAATTCATCCCAGTCGAGAGCATCAATCTCATCAGCGTCCCTGATATTTTTAACCATCGACCACCACTGATCTGCTTCACCCTCCAAACGGTAAATAGCAAGACTAACCTTTTGATTGTCTGAAACACCCCATGACATCAAAAATATTCTCCAGTGCTTTAATCCACCCTTCAGCTAACACAGGGTCAGATGATCCTCTGAATAATGGTGGATGTTGCCTCATGAAATGTTCCACCACTGACATGCTCCTCTGCGGTTGATCTGGCTGATCTCGTGCATGGATACAACCACCATTTATAGCCTGAGTCAACTGTGCCATCACTGCAAAAAACTATTCAGTTCCAATTCCGACCATCTCAGGATGCTGATTCGGAAGGTTATTTTCTTTTGTATGCCTTCCTAGCACTGCTTCCCTGTTTCCTCTAGAGAAAACCATTCTGAACAAACATGTCTTAGATGAAGCAACATGGTAATCTTCAAATGCTATATCACTTCAATTTGACCATAAAAAATATTTTTGGATAATCATTTAATATAATTCTAACTCCTAAAGTTATCTAAACCGACCTTTGATACCAACTATAAGGCCCCAGCCTTAAACCTTACTTAATCTTGAGTTATTACAAGATTACACATTGAGGATCTTTTCGGGTTTAGAGTTTTAGAGAATTAGATCATAAAACTTGCATTACATTCCACATATAAACAAAGTGGTTACATAAAGATAGTATTCTTCATTCCCATCAATGGAACCATATTTAAAATAAACATGGATTCTTTCTTGACACTTCTTTGACATTATCATCATATCATGTACCTTTCCCTTGACCTATGAAAAACATTTCAAAAAACATGGGATGAGCATAAAAAGCTCAGTAAGGGATATAAAAATATGGAAAGGAAACATGGGTACATATATACATAAGGATGAGATCATACTTTACCCATAAAGCATAAGCACTTTAACATACCTCATCAAATGATGAATAAATCATAGAAATCATAAGACATAAAGGTAACTTGAGGCATTCATAACATTCTTACGTAGGGAGTAACCCTCTTGGTTACGTTTGGAATACCCATCATAGTATATTCCCTAAATCTCTTCGGAGAAACCTTAATGTTTCACTCCTTCACATTCCCCAATGCATTGGAGAGCTATATCGGGCTCACCCGCCCTTAGTTTATCACGGAACCACCCATTTTCATAATAATGCCCAAGAACCTCAACATAATCATATCACAAAAAACATGCATAAAGGAAACATAACATTCCCACCTTTCAATCACAAGATATCAATACAAAACATTGATATAAAAACATTATGAAAACCATTTTCGATAGCAAAATAAAAAAAAAGTAAAACATGGTATTTATTTTTCTTTTAAAAAGAAGGTATGACTTGTAGAGGAAGCCGAAACTCAAATAACGGTCACGACGGCGGAGAAGTCGTTGTCGCCACATACTTACGAAAAAAACATTCCCTTTTGTCGTTTAATAAAAGCTTCATATAAAAAATATTCCTTTTGAATAAACGTAAAAGTCAAAGGGGTTTATACACCATATAAAAGAAAGTTCTGTATAAAATAAAATATGCCTCAATGAAAGGAGATTGAGACGAAGTCCCATACCTCGTATCCGACTTGACCCGACCGTTCTTTAATCTCCTGAATAATAAACTTGAGTTAATCTCTACTTTCTTATGAACATTTTTCAGGTTCATTATTCCTTTTATACCATGTTATGAACATCATGTAATCATTTAAGTTAATAATGTTCATTTTGTCGGTATTTGGTTCTTAAGTCAAAAATAGACTTCTTACACTTACATGTTGTTAATTTGGTCAAAGGTTCGTTATATCCAGAATGATATTAATGATTTGGATAACATATATATCATATATATTCATCATATAAATGTATTTATAATATTACATCACATTTAGAGGTAAGAAATGAAATTCACCGTTCATGGAGACGGTAAGCCGTACGTACGCATGAACGCTACTTCCATTTCTATTTCGTATTTTCGGGAATGGAATCATAATGATAGAAGAGTATATTATAATTCCAGTATAATAACATATATAATATCATTTAATTTATCCTTTACACATCCAACATATGGTATTAACGAATCAAATCACTTTCAGGGGGCGGTAGTCCGCACTTCCTAAAATGAAGATATCGTGTTTACCCATAATGGAAACCATAAAGGTATGCCCAAAATGAAAAAAACAGATTCTTAAGGAAAACATAAACATATTATATATCGTATATAAAAATAGTGACATCATAATGGCCACCTTTGAAGGTGTTAAATGAGTATTGAACAATCATCGTTTCGGGAGGCAGAATTTCGCCATCCACGGAAACCTTATGTTCTTTAACCATTTTATGTAGTTGTGTGAGAGTGTAGCTCAAATAAATATTATAACAACATCCTAGTATATTTAAGATACTGGTGTTGTTACAAAATAAGTAAATAAAAAGAGTTTAGGGGGTTGGAAAAGAAAAATAAAACAAATGAACATGAGAGAATGAATTACCTTTAAAAGTGTAACTCCTTTTGATTTGAGACTAAAGGCTTCATTTGAAAGGATTCTTCCCAACGTGAATCCTTTAGGATGAGGATAGGGATGTGGAGATATTAAATGGGCAGGGGTTGGCCGAGCCAAAGGCTTGAGGAGTGTGTGAAATGAGGTAGAGGTGGGGGCCTTTTATAAGAGGAGAGGAGGCGCACTTTTTGGAAAGTAAAGATAAGTTACTTTATTTTAAAAAGAGTTTCGGATTAAAAAGGTCCCACATTGCTATAATTCTAGGATAAGGTGATAAGTCTTCTTAATCTACTCATACAATTGGTTTTGGCCATGTGTAGGGTTTATATTTTTCATTATCTTTCCATTTTATTAAAATCTTTAAATAATGAGGTCATCGCTGCATCATCATGATGTCATAAATAATTTAATTTATTTAAAGTCTAAAAATTATAAAAAACTACTATGATGTAGTAAATCTTTTTATATTTCCAATGACTATTTATAATAAAAAATCTTATCTTTATAACCCCATGTAAAAATTTCTTTCGTAAAACATATTATGTTTGTGTCATTTTTACTTTTACATTAAATAAAAAGTTATTTATGTCATTTCACAACCAAAGTGGATCCTTGGGGTTCCCAAGTTTACCCATGGCTTGTATGTGTCTGCCATGACACAAACAATGATGGTAGGACATGTGTCAAGCTCATCTTATTTTATTAAAGCATTATTTTTACCTTAAACTACACTAATTACCACTAATCACGATTAAAACTTAATAAGTTACTATTCACCAAAAATTATTTTAATCTCATTGAACCAAATTTTACTTCTTAATGAAAACCATGTATGTTAGATTTTTGAAATTCAAAACACAATGATGGAAAAATTTCATTTAAATGGAAAAATCAGTTTTTATAAGTACCACTTAGTGGTTTCACTATTCATCAAAAATTGAAGTTTTTCAGAAAATTACCAAAAAACCACCCTAAGCTATATTTGATATTCCGAATTCAAAAATGAAGTCTATTTTACAAAATTCAAAACATATAATTCACATTAATTAATTTAATAATTAATTCCCGCTGTCAGAGCAAATAGCGTGTTTTTATGAAACAATAAGTATCAAAAGATTGACACCAATTTAAGTCCAATTTCAAAGTGAAATTGATTCCAATGACCACCATTGGATTAAATGGTAAAAATATATTCTAATTTTACTTCAAAACCAATTCAAAAGATAATATAATCATATAAATAAATTAGATTAAAAAGCAGTTTTGATGTAAAATGCAGTATTTTTCACTATTCATTAAAAAATGAACATTGTCAGAAAAATACCAAAAATTCACACAAAGTAAATTTTGATGTCCCAATCATAAAGAATAAGTTTATTTTGAAAAACATAGTTTATAAAATTTTCAAAAGATGGATTTAAAAAGGGTTTTCGATCATAAGGTAGTAAAACAATCTTTTAAGAATATTAGTGTATTCCATGCTTAAGATTGGATTTATTTTCATTTTAAGCCTATAAAACACTATCTTAATCATTAATAGACATAGATAAAAATATATTTTATTCATTAATTACTTGGTATGTTACACCACCACTGACATGTTCCTCTGCGGTTGATCTGGCTGATCACGTGCATGGATACCACCACCATTTATAGCCTGAGTCAACTGTGCCATCACTGCAACAAACTGTTCAGTTCCAATTCCGACCATATCAGGCTGCTGATTTGGATGGTTGTCTTCCTCCTGATGTCGTACCAACATAGCTGCTTTGTTTCCTCTGCGGAAAACCATTCTGAACACAGAAATATCTTAGGCGAAGCAACATGGTAATCTTTAAATGCTATATCATTTCATTCATACCATAAATTAACTTATAATTTAACAATTTTCTATCTTCTAAAGTTGTCTAAACCGACCTCTTATTCCAACTATAAGGCCCCGACCTTAAACATCTCTTAATATTGAATTAATTGAATAATTCACATTGAGGATCTTTTCAGGTTTAGAGTTTTAGAGAATTAGAACATAACTACTATAACTCAAAAGATTACAAAGTAGACACTTCTACTAAGTTTACATAGAATAAAAAAACTCTTAAAAAGAAACATTTCTAGTTCCAAGTTTTATATAGCATGACTTTCCCTTGATCCCATCCTTGACCCTATTCTACATTAGGTCCTGTGAAAAACATTTCAAAAAAACTTGTGGTGAGCATAAAGATCTCAGTAAGGGATACGCAAGGAATGAAAACTGTTATTTTATCAAAACAACAAGTAAACCATGTATATTTTATCAAATTAATACTTTTCACCTTTATGAAGTAGTAAAGACTCTTCACTGAATAAAAGTTCATTACTTACCCTGTTGTAATCAAATGATTACCAGAAAAAGATCACATAACATATAATGGTAACTTGGGACATAAACATACTTAAGTGGAATAACCATACTGTCGAATTCCACACATATCACTTAATGGAATAGCCATACGACCAACATCCATACATAATTAATGGAATACCCATACGGCCGACTTCCATACCCAATGAATTGGAGGTTATAACGTAACCACCCGTCCTGGTATTCACAACACCACCCTTCATATGGTTTATCACGTAACCACCCATCAAATGTCCAAGTACCAATATAAAATCATAAAACATAAAACCAATATAAAGGAATGATAACATTTCCACATTTCAATCACAATATATCATTTAAATATATTGAAATAATAGAATCCTTTATAAAAACCATTTTCAATACAAAAATACATAAAAGAGTATATGGTATTTGTTTTATTTTAAAAACATTACGACTTTTTGAGGAAGCCAAAGACCAAATAATACTCGAGGCGGCGGAAAAAAGGTCGTTATCACCGCGTACGTTAAAAGAAACATTCCTTTTTGTCATTTAGTAAAACGCTTCGTAGAAAAAGATTCCTTTTGTATGAAAGTAAATTTCAAATGGGTTTATACACCGTATAAAAGAAAGTTGTGTATAAAACGAAATATGCCTCAATGAAAGGAGATTGAGACGAAGTCCCTTACCTCGGGTCCGACTTGACTCGATCGTTCTTTAACATACTGAATAATAAACTTGAGTTAATTTCTATTCACTTAAGAACCTTTTTAAAGTTCATTATTCCTTTTTATATCACTTATTTCCATGTTATAAACATTATGTAACCATTTAAGTAAATAATGTTTGTTTTGTCGATATTTGGTTCTTAAGTCGAAAGTGGACTTCTTACAATTACATGTTGTTCGTGTGGTCAAAGGTTCTTTATATCCAGAATGACATTACTGATTTGGATATCATATATATCATATATATCCAGCATATACATGTATTTATAATATTACATAATCATTTAGAGGTAAGAAATGAAATGCACTGTTCATGGAGACGGTAAGCCGTACGTACGCATGAACACTACTTTCATTTCTTTGTCATATTAATGGAATTAAAACTAAATGAGAGGTATGTATATTTTAATTCTATAATTATATTCATCATTTATATGTATCATTAATCATATATATCCATTATATACATGTACTTTTAATAGTACATTACATTTGGGGATAAGAAATGAAATGCACCGTTCATGGAGACGGTAAGCCGTACGTACGCATGAACGCTACTTTCATTTCTATCTCATACTTTAATGTAAAGAAATAATAATTATATAGAGTTATATTATAATTCCATTATAACATCATATATAATAACTTTAAATACATCCTTTATACGTCTCACATATGGCATTAACGAATCAAATCACTTTGAGAGGGCGGTAGTTCGCAATTCCTTAAATGAAGATATCGCGTCTACCCATAATGGAAATCATAAAGTTATGCCCAAAATGAAAAATACAGAAGCTTAATGAAAACATAAACATATTATATATCATATATAAATATAGTGTCATCTTAATGGACACCTTTGAAGGTGTTAAATGAATGTTGAACAATCATCATTTCGGGAGGCAGAAATTCTCCATCCACCGAAACAGTATGTTCTTTAACCATTAGATGTAGGTGTGTGTAAGTGTAGCTAGAATACTTCTTATAAAAACATCCTAGTATATTTAGGATACTGTATTTGTTACAAAAGAAAACAATAAAAAGAGTTTAGGGGGTTGGAGTAGCAAAATAACAGAAAAGGACTCAAAAGAAGACATTACCTTAAAATCGGGTAACTCCCTTTGGTTTGAGCTCAAAGGCTTCCTTGGGAAGACTTCTGCCCAAAGTGAGGCTTCAAGGAGTAATAGAGGGAAGTGGAGAGACAAAATGGGAAGATGTTGTCCGGGCCAAAGGCTTTGGAAGTGTGGGTAAGGTGTAGAGGTGGGGGCCTTTTATAAGAGGAGAGGAGGGGCACTCTTGTAAAGTTACAAAATGTTACTTTATTTTCAAAATCGTTTCGGATTTTAAAGGTCCCAAATTGATGTATTTCGAGTATAAGGTGATGAGGGTTCTAAATCCTCTTATAAAATAGGTTTTGGACATGTTTAGGTCTTATATTTTTCATTATCTTTCCATTTTATTTAAATCGTTAAATAATGAGGTCATCGTTGCAATATCATGATGTCATAAATAATTTAATTTATTTAATGTCTAAAAATTATAAAAAAAATATCATGATGTAGGAAATATTTTTATCTTTCTAATGAATATTTATAGTCAAAATCCTGACTTGTATAACCCCATGTAAAAATTGTTTTAGTAAAACATCTCATGTTTGTGTCATTTTTACTTTAACATTAAATAAAAAGTTATTTATGTCATTTCCCAAACAAAGTGGCTCCATGGGTTCCCCAAGTTGACTCATGGATTGTACTTGTCGGCCATGACACATCCAATGAGGGTAGGACATGTGTCAATCTCATCTCATATTATCAAAACATTATTTTTACCTCAAACTACACTATTTACCTCTAATCGCGATTAAAAACATAATAAGTTACTATTCACCAAAAAATTATTTTAATCCCATTGAACCCAATTTTACTTATTAATGACAACCATGTATGTCGGATTTTGAAATTCATAACACAGAAGTGGTAAAATTTCATTTGAACGAAAAATCAGTTTTTATAAGTACCACTTAGTGGTTTCACTATTCATCAAAAATTGATGTTTTTTAGAAAAATACCAAAAATTCACCCTAAGCTAAATTTGATATTCCAAATTAACAAATGAATTTTTATTTTAAAAAATTAAAAAAATATAAGTCACATTAATTAATTTAATAATTAATTCTCGCTGTCATGACAAATAGCGTGTTTTTATGAAACAATAAGTATCAAAAGATTGACACTAGTTAAAGTCCGATTTCAAAATGAAATTAATTGCAACGACCACTATTGGATTTAATGGTAAAAATATTTTCTAATTTCACTTTAAAACAAATTCAAAAGACAATATAATCATATAAATAAATTATATTAGAAAGGGGTTTTGAATTAAAATACAACATTTTACACTATTCATTAAAAAATGAACTTTATCGGACAGATACCAAAAATTTCCACAAAGTAAATTTTGATGTCCCAATTCTAAAGAAGAGTTTTATTTGGTCCAATAGAATGTATAATAGTGAACAAAACCATATTTAATGACGGTTCCCCATCAAAAGGCGATAAGTGAACCTTTAGTGAAAACTGGGGCATATACGCCTAAAATTGAATTCTTTCCGTATTTTAAGCCTTTATCTTTTATTGGATAAATGTAAAAACATTTAAAAAACATATATAATCATATTTTAGTTATTTATTTCGATTCCCGCCAATAAAACTGCTACATGTTAACTACCATTTAAAATAAAATTATTATATTACTAGTGTGCAATGTAAGATTTCAATGAAACTCTTTGTTGCGTATCAGGTACGCTATCGAACATAGCAACCCCTTTAAACTAAAATTAAAATTTAATTTGTAAATATTAATAAATATGAAAATTCTATATTCTTTATTTACCTGGGATGTTACATCCCTTTAATAAATTACCAAGACATTATGGAGTGATAATATGGTAGCTAAATATTTTGGGGTTGAATCTGTTAATCCAATATTTTATATTATAAATTGAGTCTTACATCATCCACATTTTTATAAAAATCCTTATGAACTATGTAATGGTAGGAGGAATGTACTTAGTTACTTTAATGTTTTTAGATATAAAGTAGTTAACATGAATTATTAAGATAAATTATCTAAATTTTGTCCAAAATAAATAGATGGTATATTTAATGGATACACCACACCTAGTTATGGTTCAAATATCTTCAAAACTGGAAAAATAACATTAAAGAAATGTTACATGACTGATTGGATGAGATTGATCATTTTTTGATGTTTAAAGAGCTGTATTATAAAGGTATACTAACTGTATTTTTGAAAATAAACTTTTTTCATTATTAGAATTTAAAACTAATTCCTCAAAAAATAACATGCTGTAAGATATACTAATTAAAAAATAACTACTGAATATTTTTAATTTTATAGATGAGGAGAAATAATCATCTTTACCTAAAAAATCAATTATTTTTACGGAATCATCCACGTCATAATATAATTGGTGGTGTTGCCCAACCTGTTACAACATCATGTTCCTTAATAAGTAAATTCATACATATATATTTCACATATCATTTTGAATTAAAAATAGAACATAATTCATTGTGTGATGATTTTTTATAGATTATATGCATAAATGTTTAATCAATTGGAACATATTACAGTTTGGGATTTGGTTGGGGCGCTATTGATCTTTCAATTATAGGAGTCATGTGCATCTTCCAAAGTAAGTATGATGAGAACATAACTATTGTAAGATATATGGTAAGTCTAGTTACAAAGGGTTATAACCATGTAGTGGAAATATACTATTTAGAAACCTTTTATCTACTGTATAAGATCAAATTCATTTGTATATAACTACCTTTTATAGATCAACATAACATTAGTATATTTTAAAAGAATATTAATACAACCTTCCTTAAATTATATTTTTAATAGTAATATAATGTTGATCAGCCACCTAGTTTTGTTGATACCAATTTATTGAAGTATTTATTCATACTTATCAAAGTAGTATTTAAACTTAAATAAGCTCCAATAGCCTGGGGTGATTGATTATTCTAAAAATTTACATCAAAAAGTTCCAATTTATGGAATGGATGGTACCACACTTTTTATTTAGTTTTTTTAATGACACCATAATATGAAAATTTTCGTTCAAAAACATTATTTCTTTTGTCAAACCCAAAAAAAATTTGTATGAAATATTTTTAGAACATATGCAATTTGAATTTGAGATTATTATAATCGGTGTAGATAACTACTTTTTTGGAATTAAATATGTCAAAAAAGAAGGATCTGTCTTAAATCAACATATGCTTATAATAAATTACATTAACGAATTTTGTTTTCATAATGAATATGGTATTAGTACTCATTTAGGTACCCCTTATAAACTTGAAAATGATGAATCTAGGAAATCAGTTGTGTAATGACTGTTTGTAGGGATGAATGAATGTTTTGCAAACATGAAAGCTATTCAACCATACATTATGTACAATTTTTTTAAGTCTCCAATAAAATTTGATAGAATCCCAAATTATGGTAATTTAATACATCTTCCATTATCATAAAGTATTTTTAGAACTTATGAATTTTATTATATAAAAACCATGTGTATTCTTATGATTTATTATAATACTCGAACTATTGGTTGTAGAATATATCTAAAGGTAAATTCATGAACATGAAACGTTCTTCGCGATGGATTAGTTTCATGGGCTAGAAATAACCAAAATTTAGTGTATCTTACGACTAATAAATCTAATTATTTGGAAGATGGAAGTTGTTTTACTCAATTATTATCGATTTAGCACACACTCATGTATTTTTGTTTTAGTTTCACTCAAACCCTAATTCTATTTATCATCACAAGTAATATTAATTTTTAAAATAATATAAAATATCATTCATGAGATAAGATAATGAACATAATATAATACTACCATAGTTATTAGAAAATGAATATATATATTATTATCATGTTTAACAAAAATGAAAATCATCTGGTTGAAATTTTTAATAAACCCTTGAATAATAATTATAAGATATATTATGAACATATTCTTGAATAAAATCCAAAAGAGGTTACTTTCATAATTATATTGAAGTAAATTATCATTTGAAAGGTAAATTTTTTTCAAACAGTATATTTAAATATTTTTGAAATACTAATATGTTTTTTTAAAGACCAGGATTATTATTTTTAAAAATATTCCCTTATGATTTTCTGATGTTACACTTTACATGTATTCCAGATTTATTTTTTTGTTATTAATTTTTTTTTCAAATCTCATTAACCCTTGTAAAAGGGTTAATTGTTTTAATATTTATATAGTAGTTAATTTTATATTATATAAATTATAAAACAATTATTTTAGAATATTCTTTGGAACCATCTTATTCAGAACATGATCTCCCACATGCATCTAAAGATAACATCTAAAAATCTCTATCATTTCAACTTGTTATTCATTTATAATTATAACAAATTTTTTAATTTTTAATATTCTTGAAGGGAGGTACATTTATTTATATTATTATAATGTTTCAATAATGGGGAGAACACATACTAGTTTGAGAAATTAATTATTTTAAAGAAAAGAGATTCTTACTTTTATGAATTCATTGCATATATAAAAATATATAATATTTATAGAAAATATATGATGTTCTTCTAAATATTTATTACTAATTCTAGATCTCATATTTTGTAATAACGTTATATGAATATTAAATTTCAAATTAATATATTAAAACACAAAGTTGAAGAATTTATAAAAGTGTTATTTTAACAAGAGTCAGGATGTTTTCCTTTTCATTTTTTTAGTGGGATATGTTTTACATTAATGGGATATATTTATTTTTAAGGTGGAGTTATTTGGTTATTAATCTTATTATTTTCATAATATACATAATTTATTTTCTTAGATGTTATATCTCGGGGAGATTTATCAGTTGTATTAGGATTTATTCTTTTTAAATATTAGTCAAACATTACAATTATTAATTTTTCATGAATTTTTTATTTTAAAAAATGGTGATATTTTATATTCAAATTAACCTTCATATACATAATTTTAAATTCATAAAACACCATACTTCAAAATTAATAAAAAATGATATTTTTTTATTTTATGTTTATATAGACATAAACATCCATTTGATTATTGGGATGAATTTATTCTAACTATATAAATACTAGAACATGTTATAAAAATGTGATGGCATGTTGAACCTCATTGGTACAGTCACAAATAAATATTGTACCTTCTAATGTTCTTTCAAACAAACAAAAGTATTCAAAATTTAACTATTGAAATTTTTTATGCCATCGTCTATAAATTCAACTGAGGCCTTAAGGAATAAGTGATACTAGATCTCTTATAGGAGATTCCTTCATTATCACATTTATAAAAGGGTCAATGATTTTTTTATTGCAATTTTTTATTAGATATATTTCTGTGTGGTATTTAATTATAAATTTTTATGTTTTCCAATTTTTATTTTCCTTCTTTGAATCTTAATGATTGATGGGATTCTATTGAGGAATCTTCGGCTTCTATTCACTGTGATAAAAGAGTTTTTTAGGCTAGGAAATAAAATCTGATAAATAGTGATGTTCATTGATGTTTATATTACATAAAATTATTATTGAACAAATAGTTTTAATAAGTGATCAAGGTTAGATATACCAGATAAAAATGTTTCTTCTAATGATGCTTTTGGTGAAAAAATTTCTACTTCCAAATGTGTTAGCTGAAGATGTTCTGGTGTTTCAACTTGATGATTCCTTGGATTTGGTAAACTAATCAACCTTCAAATTTTATTTAAATTAAAAAAGTTACTACAAAGGTAAGTGTTTAGTAATAATATTTATTAATATTTAGTTATATTTTCAATGAATATTTTATGTAATTTCTTACGCAACTATCTTAATTTCTAAGATGGGTTAAATTATTATCTTGTTTTAATTTTTTACTGCTGAATATTTTTATTTGCATTGTAATTAATAAATTTACATTTATAAATATTATTTATTGTAATTTATTTATTCTAATCATTTAATTTTTTTGGTGGGATAATTTTTTTTGTTTTTCAACTAGAATTCCCTAGAACTTTTAACTAATATATGTCAGTATTTCATTTGTCATAGTGGAAAAATTAGATACCCAAAATCCAATGAATGACACAGATAA
This sequence comes from Viscum album, assembly GCA_963277665.1. Taxonomy (NCBI): domain Eukaryota; kingdom Viridiplantae; phylum Streptophyta; class Magnoliopsida; order Santalales; family Viscaceae; genus Viscum; species Viscum album. The sequence continues at coordinate 1,075,103,711 of OY728138.1, forward strand.
AAACCAAGATTTTTATTATATATAATCTAAATAATGTATGTGTTTCTTACAAAGAGTAATTACTTCTTTTATCTTTATTCAATATATCCAATAATGATCACCTAAGGGAAGATATTAAACTTCCCTTTATATGGTGTAACCATGGGTTAATGTGAATTTCCCATCTCTTGGGTTGGAATATACCAATCACTATGATATTAATTTATATTATAATTAAAAAGTGGAATATGTTGAGAACATTTGGAAGAGAGGTTCGATAAGAGGGTGGGTGGCTCAAACTACATAGATCATCACCATATCATAGTGGAAAACTTATTATCTAGTACATAAGGACATTCCTTATATTAATGAATAAATTAATAACATATGATATTCACATCCAAAATTAAAAGAATATGAATTATACACATTCATGTATTTCAATTATAAACAAATCATAGAATTTGTACCATTTAAACTTATACTTCATAATATATAGTATCCTTTCATACCATATCAAAAACACCATTTCAATATCATTCAAAAAACTATTGGAAAGCCATCATCAACTTCACCATGTATCACATCATATAAAATACCTTGTGAATACCCATCAAAAAATCCTTATCAGATGAACAATAAAAACATTAAGAGATGTTATCATAGCCATAATTAGTCCCTATTTAGTAAACCAAAATGTGTAACCCCACAATCATTTTTATCATCAACAAAATATATGAATTCTTTAATTCATAGATATAATAAAACAGAGGCCTCTAGTAAATAATTAATGCTACTCAAGCTACAATGTGATCAGGCATTATCTCTATCAAGTAAAAATGCGGCACTAATTATTTCAATCTTATATAACTGGATCATATTTCTTAAATCATTGAATATGGACTATCTAGGTTGATAAATATATCACATTTAATTAACGTTTAGAGATGATCATATCACATTCCAATCACTCTATAGATATGCACATCATAAGTGTTATCTAGGATCATATACACACAACCTCAATCATTCTCAATCAAGGGTCTATAGTTCATGCTCATCATACAAGAGGTCAAATACAACCATGGTTAAGATCCAATTAAGGACATGATCAGTAACATACAGAACAACCAAATTTTTAACAAAGCCTCATATCTTGAGTAATAAAGGATTCAATGTATGGAGGGTCTAATTAAAGGCATCTTACCAACATTGGGTATTGGATGATCTAAAAAGGGTCCATTCACCCTAAGTATACAAAATACATTGTTTATGAAATTTTATGTAGTATACATCATGGGTCAACTAGCATTAAAAGAACCCCATTTTGTACCTCATGAGCATATTATATATCTTAATACAACACTCCTACTCATGTTAACCTTAAAATTTCATCACAACCTATAAAACTTCATGATTAATACAATGACTAATATATATCTAGGTAATTATTTTTAGAGGGAATTTTAATTTTGGATTTGGATAATGGGTTATTTTGGGAATTGTGGTGAGACTAGGAATTAGACCATTTTAACAACCCTTAATGATTAATTTTTATTTTTTAGGCCTGTTTGGGGTTTAAGGCACATTGTTTTATGTCAGATGATATTCAGGGTGGTCAGATGCAAAATTTCATTATCCTATAGTAGATAATGATTCAAATTTTTAACCCTATTCACTATATAAACATGTTAGGTAAATATACCCATTATTAATTGAATCCCATTTACATATTGTGAAAGGGTCCTATTTGTTTATTTAATTGGGGAAAACCCATCTTTTCTAGGTTAACCTCATTGGTTTTTTTAAGACCAGGGGGTCTCAGTGTGATGTTATTTTATTGTATATACCATTTTCATTTCCATTAATTGATCTCCCTTAGTTTGGGATGATTTTTTAGGACTTCTATTAGTTATATATGATTAATTTCATCCCTTACCATTATTTAAGCACACTTATCATCCCCAGTAATTTGGTTTTATTTTCTTCAGGGTTTTGGGTTGACTCCACCAGATTATTCTGGAATTAGAAGAGGATAGTAGGAATTTATTATGTAGTCTTTAGAGGAGGGCCAAAAGGATGATCACATGCCTTTGAAAATTTCTCATGTTCCACATAAATTCTTGATGTTTTTTTCATCCATTTTAACTATTTGGTTTGAATTAAATAATTAATTTTAACTGTTTATAATTACTTATTTATTTTAGGTGGCATGATATAAGATCTCTAGTAGAGGAATGTGTTTGGTAAATACATATATAATCTTGGGTGATGATTAGAGAAGATTTAAAAGGATGGTTACACTATTTTATAGGTAGGATGTGCCATTAATATAAATAAATATGCTTGTTTATCTATTAGGTTTATTTCTTTCATTCATTTCGTGTGAATTATTAGATTTATATGGTTAATGAGATTCTTTGGTAGATGATATGGGATAACATTGTGCCTTATATTTTTGGGATAGGTGCTCCCTAGCACTCGGGGTATGTTGAAATAACTCAATGATTGTATCGAAAAGGGGTGAGGTTGCTATTAATATTTACTTAAGGGAATAGGTAGATCCCATGGTATGTGTTGAGAAATGCGATATCTAAGGTGAGTATCTAGATCGAGTGGGAATGTATGAGAGGCATGGGGTTTAGTATTGATGGGAACGATATTTTTGTTTCTTTTGAATGATTTGGAACTCCCTATTAAGGTAGGATATGAGTCTTTATGTCCACATGAAGTGAGATGATTCATTTAGGACCTTGGGTAGGATTAAAAATATTGTTTTCCTCCAGGCGATAGGTTGAGAGATCTCACATTGGAGATGTGAGATAAGACCCATTTTTGGGTAATTGGAAGTTCTTAATTGGATTGAAATTGGGATTATAGGTGGATTTGGATTGGAATTGGACCTTAAGTAATGATTCTAGTTTCAAAATGAGCATACAAGCTATGGTTTCACCGAGGGGTGAAAAAATGAGTTGGTATCAATGAGAAGAGACTACAACGGGTATGTGGGAGCCTAATAGACTCATAGAAAAGTGATATAAGATGTTTTGTTACAAAATAGATATATAAATTATAGGTCATGGAGCATTGATATGTTGTCAGGTGTGATATATTTTTTACTATAATTATTGTTTTATATGTGTTCTTGTGATAGGTGATGAATCTAGTGGGGGATAGGATCCTGAGGCTTGACATCGACATTAGTAAGATATCACTGGTTGGACTATCATGGGTGAGTGATAGTGATTTGTTATATATGATTTCTGGGACAATGAAGAGTTATATGGTGTGTCTTTAGATAGGTTTAACCACACCATGAGTGAAATGGTGTTTTCAGTGGCTAACAATGACTAAGAATACTAGAATGGGATGAGTCTGATCAATCCATGATTGAAATGGTTGGCTGGACCCAAATGGGTCATCCCTATGTGAGATGGTTGGACCTGAGGATTAGATGATAAGACTTCCATTAATGAATTGGAGTTTGGTATGTGATGTGATTCAAGATTGGATGATGGGACTTCCATGAGTGATATGGAGTTTAGAATGGATTGTGATGTAGGATATGGATGGACCATACCTTGAGTGAGGAGGTAAAGGTCCCGATGTTTACATGTGATCCATGTAGTGATTGGGGTTGGATAATATGATTAGTTCTAGGAAAAGTATTGATGTAGTGGTGGTCGTGAGTTTCTCAACGCACTACCCGAAGTCCCTAAGTATTAGTTGGGTTATGTGGGAGACTGGATGTGGTGATTTTTGGATACCAATATGATTCCAATGTATGTATGACTAGATGTCTTTTTGTCTTAGTTAGCACATGGGGACCCGACACATGAGTATTTATAGTGTCCTGTTATCCCCCAAGAATACATTCATATTATGATGTATAATATGGAGACTTAGTGAGACCCTATAAAGATAGATTTCTTATACCCTGTATGGGAACCCTGATTCATGTTCTTACTATATTTATTCTTTTCAATTTTAACTTATGTTGTATAATGGATTTTGATGGAGAAACCTTTTGAGTATCTAAGATTAGGATGAGTCCCATTGATGGTAGTAAGGGAAGTGGCCATATTTGATTCTTTTTGTCATTATATGTATGGGGTCAAACTAGTGGGGGACCAATGTATGTTTGAATGATTGTTGGTCAGTACGTCAACATTGCATATTGATAAATAACTTTTTTTTATTTGATTATGATTTCAATAATTATGTGATGGATGTTTTGGTTATTTTACAACGATTTTATGAATTTTATTAAAGGGAATACTATCTACACTATAGGTAGTAGTACCTATTTACTATTCAACATCCTTGGGTATAGGCGTTGGTGCAGATAAGGCTATATAGTCGTTTGGATAAAATGGTTGTTGTAGGCTATAACATCACAAAAAATATATTTAGGGATAACATACATTGTTTGAGATGTCAATTATCATTAAATTCATGATATATATGTATATATATATAAATTCATCCAATTTAAAATAATGATAAAGTGGATATTTCCTTTTTTATAACATGTCATCCACTAGTCACTATGTGGCCACTTAATAAAACCCTCCCACTAAACTCTTTAGTGAGTAAAAACTATAATGAAATCTAGTTAGAAAAATACTGAGACTTATAAATTATATTCCAAATGTTTAACTCCATGAACAAGTATTTGAAGTCTGTAAAATTACAATATCAAATTATATTATGTTAATTAATTCAATTTTATAGTTATAAATCATTTTAATTTTATCATAACCATATTTCATTGAACCCTTTTCATCAATTTTATTACTTGAAGTTCATATTCAATTTTTATTTTGGAGGACATTATACTTTATTTTTTAAATTTTAAATTCTATATGTCTGAGAATAGTCCCACTAGATTCTAAGAAGCTATATTATATTCATAATTTCATAATAAAGAAAAAATTCATTTTTATTGGGAAATAAATTTTATTTTCTTATTGGGTAATTTTTAACAAACCAACTATTTTTTATATATGATATATGATATCCTATATATTTATATTTTTTTCATAAAAATAATAATATTATTTAATTTATGCCATTGATGGTGTTTGGATAAAATCTAACATATTATAGATAATATCTTGATAAACATATTTATCCTTAATACAAAATCTTTTGAACATATCTCAATCTCAATCATTTCATTTAATCCAATGAATCAAAAAATAGTTTTATTTTAATGTATCATCACATTTTTTTTATAAAAATACTTATTATCAAACAAGTTATATAATCATGTAAAAGAAATTTGATAAAGATGTGAATCCTTCATTTAGATCCATGTGGGCTTTTAGTATTCCTTTACATTGGAATTTATGATTCAATAACCCTTTATTTAATTAATTGAGTTTATACTAAAATATCAATAAATTCTTAATATAATTTGAACTCTTGAATACTTATAAATTTTTTAAATTAAACCATTTGTATAATATAAATTCAAAATCCAATAACTGATAATTTTATAATTGATACCTTACATAAACAGTCCATTGATCATTTATACTATTTTAGGTATCCTAGATGATTTTATCACATGGAATCATTACTCCTTATTACTGATTAAACGTTTTGATTTAAATTACCTTAATTTGATACTCAGATAAAGTTGTTTTTGGATTTTATAACTTTGTTTTCTTCTTTAAGTTGGAAATTTTCCTCATTTGTAATTTCAAAATTACTCCAGAACCTAGATATCTCATCCTCAATTAGGCTTTCCTCAACACATTGAATAGAATACAACAATTTTATTTGAAATCATTCATATTGTGATAAAATTTCGAATATAATGAACATCATAACTAGAACAGGTGTTATAGTATATTTTCTAATCTCAATAAGTCATTGGAATATCCAAGAATACTGATACACAATAAGAGACTAGATATCACTGGTTCATTTTCATCTAATACTTTTTAATCCTATATTTAATCATTCAATATTTCCTAGAAGAATCTATATTCTCCTCTTGAAACCCATAAATAGTTGTCTATTTGAGTAAGTGTTATTCTATCACCTAGAATCATCTAACAAAAAGATATTATTATACTTTTCACAAGTCAAAAAGGCTTCTTTCATTAACATTTTTTATTGAATGATTGATCTCAAAGTCATGTTCAATGATGATGATTATATTATTCTATAAGAAAATATTTTATTAGATGAGTATCCTATACATTCATTTCATAATAAAATTTATTAAATGGGATCCAATTAAAATAATGGATCTTTTTAGACATATAATATCCATTAGTGGTTCAAAATCCACATTTTATAACCCAATGAGTCTTATTTGGAATTCCTCTTACAAATTATTTATTTTTATGGGGAATGATTCCAATCATGATATATTTAAAACTTTTATTTAAAAGTGGATAACTTTTTCTCTAATCCATTATATTGATAAACAAAACAACGTTCTTATGAAATCCTCATTCGTAGGGTTTCCCACCTAATTTTCTCTTAGAAAACATTTTACATTTGGTTAAATAGGTCTTAAGGTTCTCTATCTAAACCATGAATTTATAAGAGAATCCATGGGCACCATCAATTTAATGATCACGGTCCTGAATTTTTTTTATTTGGAAATAATATAAAACAGTGTATTTTTAAGTGGTTTTAATCTCATATTGTTATTTCATTTTATTCCCTAAACATGTATGAATGAATTTAATCATTCATTTTGGAATTATATTCTTTCCACCAAATAAATATATTCAAACCATATTAATGTGTAACACACAAATTGAAAATTATCTTACATGCTAATATTTAAAATCCAATTATATTCGTACATATACAAATTCATGTCAAGTATATGGTATATGAGATAATTTCATATGAAATCTTTAATTCCCCAAAAAAGTTATCTAGGAGCGATAGATCGTGAACCTTCCCTTTTCAAGAAAGGAAATATGTCCCTTGGTCAGTGAGAATTATGACCCAGAGTCCATTTACTCATTAATAATTTACCCAAGAGAGACCTCAATCCCATAAAAATTATAACACCTAATATGTATAAATCATAATTAACTTCTTGATTTAATCTCACAAATAATTGAAATCCAATTTAAATGAGAAAAACGAAATTTATTATTATTCATAGCATATAAGTCATGTATGTGTGGAAATTTATAGAATATGCTTACAATTTAAAATAAAGCACATACAAAAATTCATATGACAAATTTAATTATGAACATTATTAGAAAAAACATAAATAAATTAACAATACATAAATTTAAAAATTACATAAATAATTTCGGAACAATTCTTAAATAAGGTTATTATAAAAAATTTATAATTTAACACAACATTTTGGAAATTCCATAATTAAATAAATGTAAACATTTTATATTTATTTCCCAATATGTAATCTTATATAATATTCTTTATAAGGAATTCAATTTAAAAATAATATATTATATGAAATATACATATTTTATGTTTAAATACTATAACATAATTAATTGGCATAATCTAAATACCACATATTTAATATTATTTAAATATTTGATCATATCAGCACTCAAAAATCATTATGGATTGGTTTAAATAATTTATCAAAAAATTTAATTAAATTGAACAATTCAATTTTTTGAGAATCCATAATTTTAAATATAAACACTTAACGTTATTGCTTTTTTAATAATTTATAAATACTTTATAAATTACACATATAATTTACATGTAAATATTTTATATCTTGATTATAAGATATTCTATAGAATATGAAAATGGGTGTTTTGATAAGAATATTTAATATTATGGATATTTATTCATTAATTGTTTTATAACATTATAATTAAATAATTTGAAACAATTTATAATTTATTAATTAACAAAAACCTTTATAAATAAAATTATATTCCAAAAAACCCTTTTCTTATGATTTATATACAATTTTAAACTGTAGAATTCAATTCATAATCAGACTATTGAAAAATCAACATATTCTTCATGTATAATTTTTAATGATATAGGTAAAGTCATAATACATATTTGATTGGATGCACATAAAAATTAGTCGGAACAAAGTATTCTACGTAAGAATATATCAGTCTATCTAACACATTATATATAAAATTAAAAATTATCAAAAATCCTTGTGTAATATTAATTTAGAACGTCAGGGTTTATGTAATAGTGAGAATGTATTCTTACACTATATCATCTTCATGTTAAATTCCTTATTTTTCATTAATAAGGAAACATCATTTAAAAGAATAATTTCATTATTCAAATCCCATGTTCAAGATCTAATACCAGTTCTCGATTTCTGAAGATCAGAAAATCTTTTTTACCACAATGCTATAAATTAGAATCCCCAAATCTAAAGAACACCCCGTACGAACAACTAAAAGCATGTTTTATATAAAATAAAGAACCTTTACATTAACCTTACACTAAAGATATGTTGTTCTGATTTTTATTATATATTCTTGATAAATATCACTTAAGGGAATCTATCAATATATCTTCCACTACCATAGATTTAGGCAATGGAAGTGCCGATAAATGGGGGCCTTTAATAGAGCTATTATTAACAGTGATAATCATATTTAATTAAAAATATTATTAATTTACATAAAAATATTATACTTATATTCTAAAATAATTATTATTTTTATACATTAAATAAAAATCGCATGTTTATAAGTAATATATTATTTAATAATTCAAATATATATATAATGTTTTAAAAAAGTATTTATAAGATTATAATTAAATAAATATATATTTTAATAATTATAAGATTATAATAAATTATTATATAATAAATATATTTATTTTATTTATTTATTTAAATAATTATAATATTATATCAAATTCATTTATTATATAAATAATTTTATAAATATTTATAAGTTACATATTTATTATAAAATTATAATAATAAAATAATATATATTTAATTATAATATTTGTAAATATAAATTAATTTATTTTTATTTATAATATTTATAAATATATATAAATATATAAATATATTTTTATATATATAAATATAAATATTTATTTATTTATTTATAGTTATAGTTATAAATAAATAAATAAACTTATTTATTTGATATATATATATATCTTTATAGATATATAATAATAAAAACAATTTATTATCCTTATATCGTTATGAGAACAAAAACCCATTGATAAAGGCATGTTTTATCAGTACTTTCTATTTTAGGGTTCATTAAACATATCCTAATCAGTGTTTTAAGCAAGCCTTGAGAAAATCTACACCCAATTTTATAAATGAACTCCAACAATGCCATCCTTATTTTCAAAACCTCATGCTCTTAATGAAGATAAACCTTTCACAGTAAACAACTCCTCTATCCCTGACCTGATCTCTGATGTTGCTGACCCATCCTCCACAGTGAACCGTCCTCCACCATGAACCCACCTCTACCACGACCCATCCTCTGCTGTGGACCACCTACGCTATAGACCCACCTTCTCCATAGACCGTCCTCAAATGCAAACCCACCTACGCTATGCACTGAACTCCCTCTTCCTTGTGCACCCTCCATTGTCATAAACCGACCTCTACTGTGAAGCCATGTATGGCCTCTACTCCCACCACCACCACCACCACTACTACTAGGCCCTACTGGTACTATGGGTACACCATTTGTTCAACAATATTATTAATTCATTATATATATTGATTTTGGTTCAACTGATTGAATGGCATCAATGGATTAAAATTCAATAGATGTATCCTCATCCCTAATATATAGATATATTTTATCATTTAACGTGTCATTGGATACGATGTTTGTATTTTTTTGAGTGAGAAAATAGATACGAAACTTGTATTTGTGGAGTTATGGATTGGTTGTAGGGGTGTGGAACTCATGCTAAAAGGTTTTCTGGTGTTTGGAATTTTTCATTTGGGTACAATACTAAATTTTATAGTTAAATCCCATCAGAAATCAGTTGTGGTAGATGATCTAGCAGAGTGTTGGCTTTAGGATGGTGGTGACTATGTCATATGTGTTTCTGTGGAGTGGTAGAGTACATCTACAGTTTTGAGTTTGTAAATGATATGTTGGTGGAATATTTTTGGGGTTTTGATATGGACTCTAGTGGGAATGTTTTAGTAGGTGTTAAATGCCTCTAGGTGTGGGGACATTGTGATTATGTGAGATGGCGAGAGATTGGAAATTGGAGTTGAGATTTTTTACGATGAGTTTTTTAAGGATAATATAATAGGGGATATCACATGATGTTGGTTTGGAAGGTTTAAATCTATGTCTGGTGTGTCATTTCTTAGAATGAAATGTGTGTTTTGGTTTTTAGTGGTCTTTAAAAAAATATGGAATGATTTTCATTTGTGGAAGGATGGTGGGTATGCATCTACTTCGGTGGGTTTTTGATGTTGAGGATGGGTTCCAATGTTGATTGGAATTCTTAGGAATGTTTTGGCATGGTTAGTTTTAAACCATGCATGGTGAATATCTAAAACACGAGTTCAAGGTTATTTTATTCTTTTTAACTGGTGGTGGTGCTAATAATGGGTTGTTATTAGTGATAAGATGAGTCTTCTGTGGGGAGAAAAAAAAATAATATGATGGGTGATCAGGTAAAAAAAAAATTTGATTTTTAATTTAGATTTACCAAAGAAGGAACCATCTTGGTATTTCAATTTTTATAATGGAAATTGTCTTGGGTTTTGGCTAGTTAAGTTCCCTGAATTGGATGCTGTGCCTTGGATTTGTTTCCGACATTTAGAAATAGGAAAAAGACATTTTCAAAAAATGGTAACCTTCCTAGGTCGGGTGATGTGTATGTATGGCCACCAAGAATTCATAGGAAAGAGAAGTATTATGGTGGAAAGGTTGAGAGAACCCATGTTCAATGAAACTAAAAATTTAAGATGTTGAATTTTCATTTACTGGATGTGTTTACTTTTTAATTGATACTCTGAATGACAATCCTATATTTAGAATTTGACAAAGTGTTATTTTGAGATTAGTAATGTGTATCATGAGGTAGATCAAGTGTATGGATAAGGATTATAGGGTTCATGTTATGTTTTAATAATATCAAATTTTTTAATAAATGGGGAATGGTTTGGTGTGCATGGTTTAGAATTAACCATGAGAATCCTTATTTCTCTAGAGTTTATAAATTAATTTTGAACTAATAGTGGTTGTGTTTCATGGTTACCACAGGGTTGAGGACAGAATTTGTGGGGTTCAAATTGAAAACACGCAGGGATGAGGAGGGTCTAGGCCAGGCGCACATCCTGTGAAGGGATTTAGACAAATTGTGTAGTCATTAAAATCACCTAATAAGTTATCTTTATTGAATCTATTACATACAATCACTCTTAACACCACATTAGAAGAAATAATAAGAATAAAACTAAATGTTTTTTCTATAATCCATGATGTATGATCACTCAATCAAATTATAATTTCAAAATAAACTTTGATACCCAACATTATTGTGTATCAAGAACCATGGACTCCACTATGTTCATCTTAATGACCTCTAAATTTACAAGGAATTCCCTTGTATGTTTATATATTTATATCAAATAGTGATTATTATAATGTTTAACATTTTTTTTTAATATCCATAGAATATAATTCATATTAATTTGTTATAATTGTTTCCCACTACAACGAGAGTATAAGTATTCTATAAAGATATTATTAAATCAATGTTTCAAATAGTCTTGATATGCCTATCTTACACGACAAATATGATTGTTGACCACCAGGTTATGTAGTCTCATATCAAATTGATAGATAATCTCATGAAGTTCACACATAGGGATCTCTAAGATGAATTATCCCATGTAAATACCCACTAATATGAATTCCACATGTTTTAGGTTTCAATTGATATTACAATATCCAGAAAAAATTGTTTCCCCTAAAAATAGATTTTTTGGTTTTTCTTATAACTTTAAATTTTCTAAAATGGTTGCAATCATGGATTCATTTATCTTTTATAAAGTTTATCTCTAGGGATTTATGTGTTTTTTTAACATCCCATGTGCCTCTTTGAAAATTATTCAATTATTTTGAAATAATTATTAAAAAATTATATGTGTTCAACATTTTTTTTAAATAGCTTTAATATTATTTAAACACTTGGCATGGACTTAGGTTTCATGCATACTATTTTTAAACTCTATATATTGGATTTCAATAATGTAGGTGAATGTTTTGAAAGCATGTTAAATGTTGATTTCATTTTAACATGTGGTGTGTGATGTTTTAAAAGAATGTTTGTAAAATATTAAGGTTTTTCGTTCATTCCAAATGATTAATACCTTTGATTAATGAAGTTGACAAATATGATTTATGAAAAATTAATTTTGGTTTTGTGAAAGTGTTCTTGGAATTGATTGGTATATTTTTATAATGGTGAGTTATGTTAAGATGGAATGTGTGTAAATGGTTGGTTTTTTAATGGAATTTAAAATGCGATTTTATAAATAGTATTCCAAGGACATATAAAATGTATTTTTCCTATAATCATTTAGTTTTATATTTTTATAGAATTATAAAAACAAATAAATTATATAGGTAATTAAATTATATTAATAATAACACCATGATAATGGAATATCACTAACTCTATCCAATCGATATAATATCCACCATGAACTCACTCTGCAAAAGGTGAATTAATGTTTAACCACATTGCAACTACTAAACCTACTTTTCATGAAAAATCACATATATGGTTTAATTTAGGGGGCCCGTTATTTTATATTTCTATTTATGATTTTTCACTCAGAGGGATACGATTTATTATAATTATTAAATGCTTGATGCTTATTCATGGATGATGAAATGGTCATCTTCTTGTGAGGGGTTAGAGATGACATGTGATTTTTTACTAATATTATATTTATTCATGTGATGATCATCAAATTATTGTTTCTCACTTTAAATTTTTTGGATTTATGGGAACCCAAGGAATTAAGAAACAATCCATGTTGTAACCTACATTAGGTAGCTCATGCACTAACAAATTTCTAATATTTGTATTGTTTTCTTAGTCTATAGGAATTTCTCTAACAAGGAATGTGTCTGTAAGTCAAGAGGATTTTATATTTATTTAGTATTAAACATAATATGACTATTTCCCTCATTTTAGAGTGATTAAAAAATAAAGGTATAATTTAATTGCCTCTATTTTTTTGATACGTTGAAAATAATTTATTTAGAACTAAAAAATAGAGATCTATAGAACGATTATATTTATCATATAAAAGATAAATTTTAAGAAAATAAATAGTGAAATATGTCTCTTGTGGTCATTTTATTTCAATAATTAGAAGGATTTTATTTTAATTAGATTTTCTCTACAACTGTAATGCATATAATAATTCAGATGGTTCTTGTATTAGATTCCATTGATGGATTATTTACAGAACAAATGGATGTCATGATTATATTTCTTCATGGAGATTGGGAGGAAGATATTTTCATAGATCAACTATATGATTCCATGCTAAATAGAATAGAAGGTTTGATTTGTGCCTGAAATGGAGTTTTTGCTGGCATAAATAGCCACGAAGATAGTGTATCTTAAATTTCAATGCTTTTATGGTAGAATTATGGTCTATGTAGTGTAATGTAAATAATTTATGACATATGAAGGGGTATTATGATGATAGTTTTGACATATAACTTCTTTATGTGGATGAATTTATCTTAGTTGGAACAATGAAGGAGAGACTGGAATATATGAAGATTGATTTATCTTGAAGATCCCATATTAAGGACCTTGTTTTTGCAAAGTGGATATTGGAGTAAACTATTTTAAGAGACTTAATGTGTATAATTTTTTAAGCATTGGATAATTTTTAGGTCATTGTTTTGTGTATTTATTTTTTAAAATATTAATTTTACCAAATCAAATAAGATGGATATTAATAAATAATGGATATATGTTAATAATCTAACAAAAGTGTAAGACGTTGGAGTGAAAATGTTCGTCAAGTTGGAAAAAGATCATTCATATGAAAATTCTCAAATCATTTGTCCATATTTATGCTATTATTACTCAAGAAAAATTAGTCTAGAGGAGTTGGAAGAATAGTTGATCTGTCATGGAATAGATCAGAGTTATATATGTTTGAATAAACATGGGGAAAAAGAGAATGAATCTAGTGGATGGGATACCTATGCATTTTATGGATCATCAGAAATTATTACAAGTCTTGAGAATGAAGAATAGCATATTGATGATGTGATTATAGATGTCAATGATGATGGATATCATATTGAAGAAATGATATTTAATGTTTAAGATAAACATCACGATTATAGAAAATAGTTTGAGAAGTTAAATAGTTGTGATAAGATTCCATTATATGCTGGTTTCACTAAATATACAACATTTTATCCATAATGATGTTGTATAATTTGAATGTAGGAAGTGGATGGAGTGACACCAGTTTTATAGAACTACTTGATCTGTTGAATGAGATGATCCCGTAAGATAATGATCAAATGATCCGAACATACGACAAAAAAATAATTCAATGGTCAAAGGGTATTTTCTTTAAAAGAATAAACACCTACCTTAATGATGGTACACTATTTCACAAGGACCAAAAATTAGTTAATAGATTCCCAATGTGTTTAAATTCTCAATACAAGATTGTCGAATCTATCCCTAGAAAAGTTTTATGGTACATTACAATCATTCCTAGGGTTGGGCTCCTATATAGAAGTGAGGAGACTGTAGGTAAATTGATGTGGAACACAGATAAAATAATTAAATGTGGGAAACTATTTCACATGGAAGACTATCCTCAGTGGAAGATAAATGATCACTAGTATCCTGAATTTGGAAAGGTTCCAAGAAACCATCATCTTATATTTTATAAATATGGAGTGAATCCTTTGGGTTTTTAATGTATCAATCATATTACATGGATGGTTATGTGGGGAAATTATAAATTTCCACCATGTTTATGCATGAAATAATTATACGTCATGATATCTATGCTTATATCCATACCAAAAGAATTGGGTAATGATATTGATGTTTATTTGGCTCCATTGATTGAGGATTTGAAATTATTGTGGGATTCATGTGTTATGTTGTATGATGATTAAAGAAATGAAAATTTCACATTGAGATCAATATTGTATGGGAAAATAAATGAAATTATATATATATAGGATTAATGGAATTCAAGGGTGTCCTATTTGAAAACAAGGTACACAATCAACTATGTTGAATCATTCATTGAAAACGGTGTTTCTAGGACATCGTAGATTTCTAACCCAATGAAATAATTACCAATATTTGATGACAAAATTTGATGGAATGTCAGAAGAATGTACAACACCATCTCCACTAATAAGTGATCAACTATTTGATCAAGTAAAATAAGTTGACACTAATTTTGGTATTCCATTTTTTGATAAACCTAATGCAAATCGATTGGAAAATGAGATCCATTTTTTAAATAAACATAATTTAATTATCTATATGTCATAATTTTATTTATGTTATACATGTTGAAAAATAATTTATGTGATAGTGTAATCATCACATTACTATGTTCCCCCAGAAAAATAAAGGATGTAATTAAGGATAGGTTTTACATGATTGTTATGGTAATATGAGAAGAGTTGGCACCAGTAAAGGCTACAAAATGATTTACCCCTCAAGTTGCTTACACTCTTTCCTGGTTGGAGAGTAATTAGTTTCTAATCTTCCTAAATTACATAATGGTAATATAGGGGTATTTTTTGAACATCAAAAACATCATTTCAATTACATATTTAAACATAAAGGTTATTAAATCACATGATTTCCATTTTTTGATTCCAGATCTTATTACTTTAGTTTTACATATCATTTTATCTTAGAATGTCCCTTATACATTAACCAAAATCTATTAATTCTTCCAAGAAATATATAATAATGTTATACACCCAACGAAATTATAGACTATGAAAACAGAAATTTCCATCATATTGTGTGAATTATAAATCTTCTTCCCACCACAATTATTTGATATGATGGTTCATTTGATGGTTCACTTGGTTAGATAGATTCAACTATGTGGTCCTGTACACTATAGATGAATATACCCCATTGAATGGTATATGATGATTTTGAAAGAGTATGTCAAAAATCGAATTTATCTAGAGGGTTGTATTATGCATTAATATATTTTTGAATAAGGAATTAAATTATATACTAAATACATATCCAGTGTGAAAATAAATATTATACTAAAATCTCATCACAATGGGTGGCTTACAGGAGAAGAAATTTCCAGAAGAGATGTTGTCACAATCAATATTAAAGACAAAGAACAGTCCCACCATTATGTTTTGTAAAATATTTTGGAGATTTCCCTATATGTGGAAACCCAAAAAGGAATTTTTAGGCATTTAAATCAATTAAGGGATTAAATATGTATATTAAATATACATAATCAGATGTTTATTGGGTGGTATCGAGACTATATTTTTATATAATAATTATTGGGTTTTTTATACATATATTTTGGGATTTTATATTTTACATTAAACTATATACTGAAATCCTGAAAAGATATAACATTTCTTCTTTAGGGTGGAGGAGGAAACCCCATGTTGTATGAAACCCTAGAAAATGCACAGTGTTACCATTATGACTAAAAGTGTCCACTATTAGTTTAAAATTGACATTTTAGTTCAAAAAATGTCACTAACTGAAACCGTGAAAACAAACACATATTGTTATGATAAATTATTATAGTGATTCATAATCCATTTGTGATGTTCATGAAGTAGTCTCATATCAAACTGACATACGATGTGATCAGTATGACTCGTAATGCATGTTTCCTATTTAAAATGAGATTTTAGAAAAAAAAACACAACTGACTAACTAAAAACTAAGCAATCATATGTTTATTGTTTTAGTACTCTATCAAAATCATCAATAAGGCAATTTTGATATGTAGGAATCATCCTCACCTAAATACGACACATGGTATGGTCAGTGTCAACCGAAGTGTCTCTTTTAATTTAAAGTTGACATATATTTAAGTAAAATTACATTTGACATACAAAAAATAAACCAAACTCATTATTTTTTTATATTTTGTAATAATGATCCATGAGTCATTTATAATGTATAGATTTAAACCACACCTTAATATGATGCACGGTGTGACCAGTATAACTTCATGTGTGTCCTTTTATTAAAAATTTACATTAATTGAAGTAAAAATAAAAATTGACATTTTAAACCAATAAAAAACATTCATATTGTTTTGATAATTTAATAAAATGATAGATGAGTTGTTTTGACCTGTAGAAATCCATCACGCTTTAATTAGATGCATGGTGTGACCGGTATGAAAAAAGTTGTCTTTTATCAGTTTAAAAATGACATTTGTTCAAAAAGTGTCAGTCACTAAAATTCAAGAAAATTTTCTCTATTAATCCTGATAATTTATTATAATGATTCATAATTCATTTGTGAGGTGTATAATTTAGTATCATGTAAAACTGACACATGATACAACCGATATGAATCATAATATGTGTTTTTAGTTTGATATTCAATTTTACAAAAAAAATAAAGTGGCATTCTGAAAAACTTGAAAATGCATTCAGATTGTTTTTATACACTATGAAAATGATCAATAAGCCATTTTTATGTGTAAGAATCAGCCTTAGCTCAATATGATGCATGTTGTGGCCGATATCACTCAAGGTGGCTCTTTTTATTTAAAAATGACATTAATTTAAGTAAAAACAACAAGTGACATACTAAAAACTGTGAAAACACATTTGAATTGTTATGATTTATTATAAAAATTATCTATATGTAATTTGTGACATGTCTAAATGAGTCTAATCTCAATACATTTCACGGTGTATCCAGTATCACTCAAAGTGTCTATTTTTATTTAAAATTGACATACATTTAATTATAATGAACAATTGGCATACTCAAAATCATTAAAACTCATTCGGATTGTTTTGATATTTTATAAAAACAATACATGAGTCATTTTTGATGTTTAGGAATGAACCTTAGAGTAAGAAGATGCACAGTATGCTAGTATAACTCCAAATGTGTATTTTTATTTAAAATTGGCATTAATTTGAATAAAACGAACAATAACATACAAAAAACTAAGAAAACACATTTTTATTGTTTTTATACTTTAGTAAAATGATCCATGAGTCATTTGTGATGTGTAGGAACAACCACACCTCAATTTGATGCATGGAATGACTAAAAGTGTCTATAATTAGTTTGAAATTGGAATTTTAGTTTATAATATGTCACTCCCTGAAAACTAAGAAAACACACTTGTATTTTATTTATAATTTAGAACAATTATTCATAAGCCATTTTTTATGTGTATTAAGTAGTATCACCTCAAACCAATGCATGATGTGACTAATATGACTCCCAATGCATGTTTACAATTTAAATGGTATTTTAGTAAAAAAAACAACTGGCATACTGAAAACTGACCAAAAACATTAGAATTATTTTTATAAATTAGTAAAATGATCTATATGTAATTTTCTATGTTTAGGAATCAACCTCCCCTCAATATGATGCTCATTGTAGTAGTTATAACAAAAAATGTCTCCATTTTACTTAAAATTGACATTAATATAAATCAAAACAATAAGTGACATAATGAAAACCAAAGAAACACATTCAAATTGTTTTTATATTTTAGTAAAACGATATATATGTCATTTTTTGACATTTAGGAAATAGACTTAGCTCAAAACGACACTCGGTGGGTCCAATATCACTCAAAATGTGTCTTTTTATTTAAAATTGAAATTTTTTTAAGTAAAAACAACATGTGACATACTGATAAAAGTGAAAACTCAATTTGATTTTTTTGATACTTTAGAAAAATGATACATGATTCATTTCCGACATGTAGGAATCAACCCCAACTCAATCCGACAGACGAAGTGACCTGTGTGACTAAAAGTTTCTGCTATGTGTTTAAAAATGACATTTTATTTCAAAACATATCACTAACTAAAAATAAATAAACTGCACTTTTATTTCCTTCATAATTATGAAAGTGATTCATAAGTCATTTTTGACAACTACGAACTAGTCTCCCAACAAACTGATGCACGATGAGACTGGTATGACTCATAATGTGTGTTGTAAGATTGAAATGACATTTTAATAATAATATAAAACTCGCATACTGAAAACCCAGAAAATATATTGGAATTGTTTATATACTCTAGGTAAATGATTTATATGTCATTTGTGACATATAGGAATTAGTCTCACGTAAATACGATGCATTGTGGGGACATTATCATTCCAAATGTGTCATTATTTAAAATTGAGATTAATTATAGTAGAAAAACATATGAGGTACACAAAACCAATAAAACACATTCAGATTGTTTTGATATTTTGATAAAATGGTTTATAACTCATTTTTGACGTGTAGGAATCAACCCCACCTGAATATGACACATAGTGTCACCAGTATAACCATAAATGGGTCTTTTTTATTAAATATTGACATTTTATTAATGTATTATTTCATATTAATTTTTTATTTATATGTTTATATTGTTTCAAATAAAATGTTTTTCTTATTTGGGATATGTCTTTTTATCAGGTTGAGATGATTTTTTCGACAAATGATACAATGGGTGGACATTTTATAGAGAAGATCATGAGCTTAAAAAGATGAAATATTATTCTTTTGAAATTTGTATTGGACAATTGAATATATAATTATATAAAACTTAGTTTGAAGTGTATATAGTAGTGTTTTTTGTATGTACCATGGATGGAATTTTTTTGTATTACTGGTTTCACATTAAATTTTTATACAATAGTATAGAATTATATGTTTTTGTTGGTTTTTTCTAGGTGTGTTGTTATATTAACATCAAATTTCAGCCTGTAAGGCCTTTATCACTACTGCAATTAACAATGATTTTTAGCACTATTAAAAAACAGTTTGTGTAATGTTAAAGGGAATATGTGTAGTAATGTTATATATGGCTTATCAAAGGGATGATGTATATCACTTGATTCTCAAGTATTAATCTTTATCTATATAAGATATGATAATATCTCACAATGAAAATTATGATGATGATGAAAACATTATCTAGGGATATTTGTTGAGATGATGGAAGTCATATAGTCCTTTAATTATCACCATATAATTGTAATTAGTTTCTTCTTCCATCCATTAATATATTGACATGAATTTAGTCATTAATTTATAATGTATGAGTTAATTATTTGACCAACTATGAATGAATTCTTCACTCCTCGCTTGTGTTTTTTTCTTGTTAAAATGTTGATAATAATGATATCCAATTATGAAAGATTATTCAAATGTATGCTTTCAACAATATTACAAAAAAGGGAAAGATATTTTTTATCCAGATGTTATAATTTTCCCAAAACAAAATAATACAAAATTCCTTTTATGCTTTCATTTCATACAGTAAAAAATTCCAAATATCATACACTATGATATAAATTTAAGTCACATCCCCAACACATGTTTCTCTTAAAAACCAAAAAATCATACAAATCTTCTATAATTTAATATTGTCCCGAAGCTCCTAAAATGAACTGTCAAAATTAAATTTCAAAACATGCCTAAATATTATTGGTCAATAAAATGATGGTTACCACTTGATAACATTTTAAAAATACAACATCCCACTAGAGGTGTTAGTGAAAGATAGATAACCTTTCGGACATAGGGATTCTTTCATGGACTCGTATGAATCACATGCTGATTACTTATTTAGAAAATAGAATTTAGTGACTTTACTTATAAGTGATACCTTATAGTCTTGGTGTTTATATCCTCTATAATTATGCAAAATATTTTATTGCAAACCAGATTTTAATAGTCAAAACATATTAAGGAAATACAATATCTATAATTCTTAGGAATGAAATGGTGTTTCTATCAAGTTAGTGAATAATACATCTTAAAAAGAGGATACAAAAACTCTATACATATATGATTTTACCAACTCTTGATAGAATATAAAATATTGGAATATTGTTCAACATTTGCATGGTTGGAGGACAACATAACATTGGTATAAGGTAAAAAAATTAGGTTACTCATGATTTAATGAAACTGGGGGAGTTTTCTTACTCTGGTTTTTCTAAGACAAGAATTTATTAGCCTATTTTATTTCCTGGTTTTACATGCAACATCATTTTACAACAACACCCCTTTTAGTAATTGTTTTTTTAATAAAAATATTATGATCTTTGTTATCTATGCTCATGGTTCCATCCATTATATATAATTAAAAATAATAATATTTAACTATATTAAAATTTAGTTTTTCAATTTAAATTATATATATATATATATTAATATATGATTATTCATTTAGTTATCCGTACAATTTAATTTTTCGTTGATTTTATGTTTATTATATATATAAATATATACCTAATATAACTATAATAACTAATTTTTAAATTATAATTATAAATAATATAAGCATAGTTTATATATATTAATATATATATATATATAATATTATATAAATAGATGTCATTATTAATATTAATATTAATATTACTCATGCAACGATTGATTAGTGGTACAAGGAGGTGCACTAAAAAACAAGAAACCCAGGTTCAAATATGAGTAGAGTTGAATTTTTGAGTGATTTTATATGCACTAGGATGGCACTCGGACATGTACTATAGTAGGTATTGTAACAAGTACTTTTAAAATTTGATAAACTTTTCAAAAAGTATTTTTTGGGTCCCAATTTTTTAGGAATTTATTTCCTATTTTTAAGACCATTGATATAGATGTGTTTGACTTTGAGTCACTGTGTTTTAAAAAAGGGTAACTAGAGGTGGCATAGATCATTGGTGGGGGGAGTTTGTAGCTTAGTCCCAATAGACCCTGTGTGGCTATGTTTATTTATAAATATACTTATTCCGCCAATAAATACAAAGATATTCAATATCATTATAATTAACCATTAATTTTTTGAGAACTTTTTCTTTTTATTATGGATTCCAATTTTCATGAAAGATTAGAGAGCACGTCTTCATCTGGGATATGATGGGGGGAGGCTCTTTTCAAATGGAAAATTTTTTAGAGTATGTGTTTTACTATTTATGGGTTAAGGTTTTTAAAATATTGGAAAATGGATTGGTCGAGCATCAAATGATTAGTCAGTCATCAATCATTGACTTGACCGTTGAACCATTTGATGATCTCAACATTTAAAAAAAATATTTTAAAATTACATTTTATATAAATATAGAAAAATAGAAAAAATTAAAAATAAAATTATTTTGATTATTTCATCCCTTTTTTTATGAAGTAATTTTAATTTTAATTATATATATATTAAACTAAAGTTAATATTTTATTTTTATATTTAGAATAAACAACATTAAAGAAGTTAAAATATGTTAGGGTATTAACTGAGTGGAAAAGTATCCTAATAATCCTTCATTATAACTAGGTTCAAATATGAGTGGCGATGCATTATCATTATATTAGTATTTTTTTATAATAAAACTGTGATTGTTTTGTAATGACCTCGATCTAATTGGCTCAATATTGGTTCCATAGTTTATTTAATTTTCATATATACTAGATTCAAACCCCAAATGAATGAATGGTTTAGTAGTTTTAGAAAGAAATATTTGATACATGATACACATATTACATTGGTAATAGGACGTGAATCATGATACATTACAAAATAAATTTCTCAATATACTTGAAAAACTATTCAAATTTTTTCTCTTCATAACTTGAGGAAAGGATAAAAGTAAGGGAGAGATAAAATTATCAGTAAGGGTTAAGTTAAACAGAATCTATCATGAATAAACAATCATATTCAACATGGAAATTCAGATATTTGGACATGCATGCCACATCTATATATGGATAAGGGATAATCAATATAGTGAAATAATTAACTGAAACAGAGGTCATATAATCATAAATTTTATAATAAAATTATTTCATAGATAATTTAAAAATAAAAATACCATGGATATTAAAAATAACATAATTCTCAAAAAAAATTCCTAAATTTTGGACTACATGTTTCCAATGAACATGGAAACTTTACCATCAATGCCTTTCATAAATTAGGTTAAAACATGCAAAGTAGAAACCCATATGATTTTGACAACTGATTCATCTCATGAGACTGTTGAAGCATCATGGGGATTAATTTAAATGGCACTGAAACCATGTCATACAAATCCAAATAATTCCTTATATATAAGATAGTCAATTTAATTCATAAACAATGTTCCTTATCAAATATCTATATTGAGTAGATCATACCGATTTATCAATAATTCATTAGTTAATTAAAAAAAATAAAATTATACAACATATGTAAAGATGATATATATCTTAGAAAAGAAAAATATTCATAAAAAACCTGGATATTTAATATAAATTTAATTTTGATAAAAAATTATTACTACAATGTTATTGTTTCACGAGAAATTTAACAATCACAAAAGAAACGGAGATTGCATAATAAACATGACCAATTTGAAATTTTCATGTACAATACCATTGGGTATGATAATTAAATTTTAAATATGAAAAAAATCAATTATTAATGATATGACATTTCAATGTGTAATTTTATAAAACACATAAAAGTGTCTATCATTGTTATAACAAATGAGTATAATTGAAATCTAAATTCAGATGAAATCCATTACCTTATTCTTTCTTTTAGATAAATGATCTTTATACTATTATATAATGGTTTAAATAAATTTATTTACATACAAAAGAACCATATAATTATTTATAATATCATTTATTATTAGTTAATAATATCTTTTAACTTATTTTATAATAATCATTCATTATTTTCCCTATTTCGAGTGTTAATTGCCTTGTTTTTTGAGTTTGTTTTGACTTGTTATTTTTTTTCCTTTTTTTATAAATAATGATTTTATCATATTAATAATGTAAATAATGATTTAATTATCATATATATTCATTATATATGTATTTTTATTAATCCATAAGATTTTGTGAAATGAAATGTAATACATTATTCATGGGGACGATAGGATATACAGACAGATGGATGTTGTTTCCATTTTATTATCATATTGAATGAAAGAAAATGAAATGATATATATTTATATTATCAATATAGTATAATATTTGTATTATATATATATATATCATATTTTTTTAAACTATCATTAATTCATTCCATGTAAAGCGTGAATGAATCACATCGCTTCGTGAGGCAGTAGTCTGTCATACACATAAGTGACATTGTCATATTCCCATAAAATGGAAAGCATGATAGTTTGTCATATAATAATTAAATAAGTATAAATACTTAATAAGTATCATAAAAATAATATCTAAATATAATTTCTAGCATTTTTTCCGATCCTTGATAAATGTTAATGGATGAAACCAATGACATCGGTTTGCAATGTAACACCCTGAGATTTTATGAGAAATAATAATAATAATAATAATAATAATAATAATAATATTATTATTATTTTTAATTTCTTATGTTATACACAATGAAATCATTCACTGCACACAACAGTATCTTGGCTTGCGTTTCACGCAAGGGAATCCTTCCTCGATAGCTTGCGTTGTACGTAATACCGGGCTTCACTAAACAATGATATATTATTATAATATTATAAACTAGCCATTATGAATAGTATTAACTGAATTTTAAATTTTATAACATTATTATTCATAATAAATATTTTCTAGAACACAGTATGAGAACAAAATAAAATTTTCAGGTAAAATAAGAATTTTTAAAAAAATGCAGTTATGTCCCCTTTTGATGGTGCACCCACATTAAATGTAGTTTTTGAAAATATTATAAGTTCAATTTGAAAAAATAAAATTCTTATCTGGAATTAGGATATAAAAAATAACTTTGGATAAATTTTTCATATTATTCTGATAACTTTCATATTTTAATGAATAGTAAAAACACGCTATGTTTTAATTAAAATCAAATTTTTTTATCAAAATAATTTATATGGTTAAATTATAGTATTTAATGGGTTTAAAGTATAAATATAACATATTTTATCAATTTAATATAATTTATGTCATTACCATTAATTTTACATTGAATTCATAGGTCAAAGGATTTCAATCTTTGGCAATGTTTTAACTTTTAAAACCCGTTTTCTTAACAAAAGGATTAATTTTAAATTAATTACATAAAATTATGTGTTTTGAATTTTGAATAATGGATTCCATATTTGAATTCTTTGTGTTGAAATTATGTTAATATGTTTTTTTTGACATTATGAATAGTAACTTCAATAATTTTTATTTACTCCAGTTAAAGGAAAATCTGGCAATTAAGGGTAAAAATAAGATTATAAAATTACCCTAACACCTAAAAAAATTCTATTTGATGACTAAAAGTCAACCCTTATCACCTAAGGGTCAGAATAAATTCATTTTATGGACTTTTGATCATTAAAATAATTTAATTGTTATTATAACCAAAGAAAGTGATAACATGTCCATCTCTTAAATATTATAAGCATAATAATTTTAATTTAGTGATAAACTTCATTAATCGTCAAACATGAATAGTCTCCAGAAATATAATAAAATTATCTACATCATGTGAATTTATTTATAATTTTTAGGGATTAAATAATTAGCACTAAAGGTGACACAATAGTGAGGTTGAAATTATTTTATTGATTGAAATATCAAATAAATGGTTTTAAAAATATTAAAATAAATATTATATGAACTATTTAATGTTCTCAAATAATTTTATAGATAAATATGACATGTTATGAATCTATTTAATCTTTTTTTGAACATATATTCTGTGAGGATTTTATTTTAATTCAAATAAATGAATAGTGTAAAAATTGACACTATTGTTATTTTATCAAAATAGAATATTATAAAATAGTTTAAAAATCAAAAAAATTATTTAAAATTTATAAATTAAAGTTTATATGGTCTATAATGTATTAAATCATCCAATTATGGAAAATTCACAACACATAAGTAATTATTTATAACAATTTAAATTTTGGAATCTTATTACCAAAAATAAAATTAAATAGATTAAATAAGGATAAATCCAGTTGATAATGTTTAAAATAAATTTCCAACATGTCTAAATTTTATTGGTTGATATTATTACAACTCTATATCATTTAATATTTTTATTTGAGTCATTTTGTATGTTTTTATGTGGGGTTTGATTTATTATAAATTAATATTTTTGAGGTTTCCAAAGGTGCCCCTCTCATCCTTAATAAAAGGGCACCTCATCCCTCTCCACTTTACACAACTTTGTGCCTTCAAGATCTGCCAAAACCTACCCATTAATATTCTAAACTTCCATAGAAACATACTAGAGGTCCAGGTCTTCTTCAAAGACCAATAATAGTGCCCTAAAAGGAGGTTTCAAAGAGGCGTGTCAAAGAAGAGGTAATATCCGTTACCGATTATTTCAAATTTATTTCTTATTCTACTTATTCTTCTTTAGTAGTTTCATTATGATGTAATAACATCAATATCACTCATATACTGATATGTTATTATAAATATGAAACAACCCTATTTCAACTTTTATCCATCCTACGGAAAATGAAATCACCGCGCCTACGTACGTACGGAATACCGTCTCCACGCTGTGGTGTAATCTGTTTTCCACCACCTCCTTATTGGTATGGGTATAATGGTGTAAATAAAAACTATATATTATTATTTTAAATATATATTTATTCTTATATAGTATACATACACTTTAATACAATTCCACGATCATGGGAATGATATCATCACTCGTGGGTACGTACGACCTACCGTCTCCATAATGTGATGCGACTCGTTCTACATGATCTTTATTGAATAATGATTATATAAATGAATTTAATAAATAAATATGATATATAATACACTAATAAAATTCTGGAAATGAGGTATCTATATCCTAAAAATAATAATAAGAATTTATTCGACAAAACACACATAAGAAGATAAAGCAATAAACACCCGAATAACAAGTAGTAATGCAGTATTACTAATAAGAAGCTAAGAATATGAAAATATATGATATCATAACAATGATTATGATTCTATGATAATTCAATGACATTATTTAAATTATTATACAGGAGGTTCAGACACATACAAAGCATATCGGACCTAAGGTAATGGAAAATATCACAATCTCATTTTTATCAGAGATTGTTTATACATCAGATTTTACTGGTATAACATCCCGTCTTTTTATAACATAAAATTTCATTACATTACACAAAACTGAGTATCTTTAAGGTTTAGTGTCTTGGAAACCAGAAACATAAAACATGAAAACATAAAACATTCTTCTTAAACACTTGAAAGGCTTCTCCTCATGTTCATCCTAGGTTCGTTACTGCATCTCATAACCTGGGGAGATACATCAAAAGAAAGGGTGAGAAGAAGGCCCAGTAAGGGAAACAAGAGAAACATTTTACATGTGAACTTGAGATACTTCAATAAGGCCATGAAAAGTACTTTAAGGAATGAGAAATAAATCATGAGTCATATCATAATAAAAATAACATTTTTCATAACTTGAAGATGTGGAAACAACATTTAATATTGACAATCATTTCTTTTCACCAAGGTCCATCCCCAAGGTGTCATTAAAAATTATCAAGGTTATTCACCAAGGTATCAGTCTAAAAAGTCATCTCTAGAGATTAAGTCTTTACCCAATGCATTGGAGAACTATCTGGGCGCACCCTTGACATGTCATTATTATCATGTGAGTCACATAAATCATAATAAATCATTTCATAAACAACCCATATATCATAACATAAATGGGTTTCATTTCATAATCATAACGTTTTAAAAAGTGCTTTAAGGACATGATATTTATGTCACTTTAAACCCACGGAAAAGGGAAAGCGGGTTTTATGTATGTAAATCCCAGAATTTAAAATAGAACTTTTTTTTATATGTGAATACCCATATAGATTATAGAGCTTTGAGTATTCACATAATAACATGAAATAATTTTGATAAAAAGAAGGAGACATTTTGAGACGAAGATTTTGCAGCATAACATCTATGATACATGGGTTTAGAAAACATTGAAAAGAGAGGGGACATGATTCAAAAATTCATAAATGACCCATAAAACAATAGAGGGACATAATATAGTGGATTTAAGAACATGGTAATGAAATTTGAAAATATACCACATGAAATGAAGAACATGAAAGGAAGGAAAAAATATAAGATTTCTCTTATGAAAATTCAGCAGCCTAACGGCGTCACATAAACTTCAACCAAAAATGAATTGATGAGATCAAATAGGGTCTCTAATCATATGAACATAAAAGATCAGTCTGATAGATATAGAGATCATACCCCAACATAATAAAAAGGAATTTTAAATACTTGACATGAAAGTAGAACATTGAGAAAATGAGAAGGGTGAAAGAATCCCTTAAAAATTCAGCAGCCTAACGGCGCCACTTAAAACTTCAAAATACTGAATTGAAGAGATCAAATGGGGTATCTCATCATATGATCATAAAAGATCAGTATGATAAATTTAGATATCATACCCCAACATAATAAAAAGGAACTTTCAAGACTTGAAATGGAATTAGAACTTTGAAAAAGGAGAAAGGTGAAAGAACCACTTAAAAATTCTGCAGCCTAACGGCGCCACATAAAACATCAATATACTGAATTGAAGAGATAAAATGGGGTATCTCATCATATGATCATAAAACATCAGAATTATAAATTTATAGATCATACCCCAACATAATAAAATGGAACATGAAATACTTCACATGAAAATAGATCTTGAAAAATGAGAAGGGAGAAAGAATCCGTTACAAAAAATTTCGGCTGCCTAACGGCGCCACTTAAAACTTCATAAAACGAAATAATGGGAGTAAGAGGGGATGTCTCATTATATGAAAATGAAAATGTATGTAAGAGGATTATAAAAGAACATCCTTTAACATAAGAACATGGAGCATAAAATAAATGACATAAAAGAGATTTCTTGAAAAGAAAGAGAGAGGTTGGATCCCTTACCTTAAAACGTAACTCTTAAAACTCAATGGTTTGGACCTTTAGGGCTTGGGGGAACCTTGGGATGACTCCTTGGGAGGTAAGGAGACCCAAACTTTGTGGAGGAAGGTTTTTGAGTCGAATGGATGAGAGGAGGGCTTGATATTTATTGGGAAAGTGAGGGGACAAGGCATTAATGGCCAAGGGACACCTCACATGTGCTTTTCTCAAAACCATGTGCTCTCCCATGATATTTCCCATTAAGGTAGGCCAAATGGGGCCCCCAATACAAATATACATCACCTTAGGTCTTCCAACCCTTAAAATATCTCATGACATCACCATGACACAGTTATGATGTCATTAAACATACCAAAACCCTAAAACTGTATTTTTACTATTCATTGAAAATTCAACTTTCTCAAAAAAATCCCAAAATTTCACACTAACCAAATATCAATTATATGATTTTAAAAATGAACTCCATTTTATAAAAATAATTTTATAAATATTTTTAATTTTATTTTTAAATAAATACACTATTCACCGGAAATTCTTTTTTTTTTTCAGAAAAAAACCCCAAAAATTACCTTAACATAATATTGATGCTCTGGGTTCAAAAATGAAATCCATTTTTATAAAAATAATTTTCTAAATATTATTAATTTAATTTTTAATTAAAAAAACACTATTCACTGGAAAAAACTAATACTTGAATAAAAATTTATGAAACCGTTATTTAACCATTTTATTGAATCACATTACTTAATCAAGGTGCCTAGATTATTTTAAAACTTTCTTTAAGTGAGATTACTTATCCAATTGGTCATATTACTAATCCTAATCATAAAATCACTATTCATAATTTACTATTCATCAAAAATCATGTTGATCTTATTAGACTCTAAATTTTATACTAAACATAATTGTAGAAGACCATTTTTTGAAAATCATTACACATTTTTAATTATTTAAGGTTTACATAAACATTTTTCTAAAATATCCTTTCTCTAAAATTCACCAAAAATATGAATACTATATTTATCCGTACATTTGAAAATTCATAAACTTTATAAGAAGAAATCCCAATTTTATTTAAAACAAAGGATTACACAAGGCAGTTATGGTCTCCTTACATAGCCCCTTATCACACCAGCATTGGACCTAAGTGTAAGGTGTTCTAAGGTGGGAGAATCCGAGGGATGCTCGGCCAACATCACACAAGTAGTAATTTCTATTAGTTTGAACTTCTCGTGAAGGCGATCCCGTTCTAGCTTCACACGATGAAGTTCGGCTTGGGTTTGGTCCAGAGCCAAGCCCAGTGGTGCTACCTTCTTCCCAAGTTCTGTTAAATGGGCTTCAATCAGTCCAACACTACTGGGTGATGTCATCGAATCTTCTTTCTATATTAATTAACCAAGATTACTTGTATCTAGAGTCAATAATCAAAACATTTTGTTCACAACGGTTATATTGACCAATGGTCATATAAAAGTCAAAACCCAATGGTCTCATTTTAATTATACTCGTGTTTATCAAATAAAACATTTTTGTTGAGTGTAAAAATAAAATAACACATGGAATTAGGAAACAAGATTTATTCAAAATTTCAGGTCGTTACAATCTTCCCCCCTTAATAAATTACATCCTCGCAATTTTTAAAATTGGATTTTTAAATTTCATTGAAAATACCACATCGAAAAAAGAGTCAGTAACACTATCACTTTAAATGAAAGAAAAGGAAGTACAAATGCCACCCGAGTTTACTCATACTAGGATTCCATATAGGAAACATGGACACGGAGGAGAAAACAAAGGGTCACATTCTAAAAGAGAGTGATAGAAAACTTGATTAGGATAAAGTTTACCATAAGAAAATCCCAAACTTATGATGTGTGTAAACGATCTTTGATTACCTAGTAGGAAAATTAAACCAAAAACATTTTTGCTTTACCTTCCTTTTCATAATTTTGAGGAATTCATTTACAACGTAGAACAAAAACATAAGGAAACATATCTACCTTCATGTAGAGTATCACACTTTAATAAGTTTCTACCAAACTAATATTTTCTCCAAATGATGAGAATTAAAAACTACACGGTCTCATCAAAACACAAGAATCATCTTCTAGAGAATCACATAATCCACAAAAATATTAACTATTTATTTATTCTATCTTTAAACATTATCCCAAAAATAGAATGGGTAAGGTAAAACAACTCTTGAAAAAGAAAGAATCCCATAGGAACAGAAACTACTTTTAAATATTCAAAGTTCCATGGTACTACCCAAAGTTCATCATAGACCATTCAAAAAATAATGGTCCTTAAAATTCCTCAAAATAAACTAAACTAAGATTGAAACCCAAATACTAGAAGGATTTGATAACATAGTCTTCCAAAATAAACTTCATTGTTCATCTCCAAACAACATCAACCACTCCTAACATCTTATAACAAAATTATCTAACCTAAACATATTTTACCCAAGATAGGTTAATCATTCCCATAAGTAACCTAAATTACTATATGTCCACCTTAAACTCATCGATTCTTCAAAATATAAATCAACCTTACTCCTCAATGAAAATACCATAGTAATCTATTTACCTCGATCATATAGGGTCCCCAAAATAGTGAACGTCTTCCAAAATGATAATCATCCTTTAATCCCCTAATCATCTCTGTCATATTAATACGGAAATCATCGCATTTCCTATCACATTGGTTGTTGGGACATGTTCTTCCATTTCCCTCCATTAACTAAGAAAAGAAACTATAATTAGGGGCTTAAATCCTTAGCTAATAATCATGAAAAGGAAACATTAATCATAAAAGGATAAACATTTAGATTAAAAGTATATCCTAACTTGTGATCCCCTAGGTTCCAAACTAGGTTATCCATGATCATATATTCTTATGTGAATCTTTATTTTGTTTTATCCTTGTTCCATTAGTAATGGTTCATACTAAGCATATGAATTTACCAAAGCATATCCCCCGGGAGTGTCGTAACCAAGAGTGAAGAAAGGCCCGTTGTCGTGTACCAGTTCCCGTTCGAGTCTAGCTCAAAGCGGTGTTTTCGGGTTTTACCCCTATGTACATCAGTTCCAGAGCCACCTCTACCTGCTCGTATCCAGATAGGGATGCATTTTCTTAGCAACCCATTACTCAATAGTCACCAAAATACCACGAAGATTTCCTATATATAAACTTTTCTATAGGATTCTTCCTAAAGTTTTCATATCCTAATTTCCACAAATAACTAAACCATCCTTTGATACCAACTATAGAATCCCGTCTTTTTATAACATAAACTTTCATTACATTACACAAAACTGAGGATATTTAAGGTTTAGTGTCTTGGAAACCAGAAACATAAAACATGAAAACATAAAACATTCTTCTTAAACACCTGAAAGGCTTCTCCTCATGTTCATCCTAGGTTCATTACTGCATCTCATAACCTAGGGACATACATCAAATGAAAGGGTGAGCAGAAGGCCCAGTAAGGGAAACAAGAGAAACATTTTACATGTGAATTTGAGATACTTAAATAAGGACATGAAAAGAACTTTAAGGCATGAGAAAGAAATAATGAGGTATATCATAATAAAAATAACATTTTTCATAACTTGAAGATGTGGCTACAACATTAATATTGAAAATCATTTCTTTTCACCAAGGTCCATCCCCAAGGTGTCGTTAAAAATTCCCAAGGTTATTCACAAAGGTATCAGTTTAAAAAGTCATCTCTAGAGATTAAGTCTTTACCCAATGCATTGGAGCGCTATCTGGGCGCACCCTTGACATGTCTTTATTATCATGTGAGCCATATATATCATCATAAATCATTTCATAAAAAACCCATATATCATAAAATAAATTGGTTTCATTTCATAATCATAACGTTTTAAAAAGTGCTTTAAGGACATGATCTTTATGTCAATTTAAACCCACAGAAAAGGGAAAGCGGGTTTCATGTATGTAAATCCCAGAATTTAAATTAGAAAATATTGGTATATAAGTGAATACCCATATAGAATAGAGATCTTTGAGAATTCACATAATAACATGAAATAATTTTGAGAAAAAGTTAGAGACATTTTGAGATGAAGATTTTGCAGCATAACATCTATGATACATGGTTTTAGAAAACATTGAAAAGAGAGGGGACATGAGTCAAACATTAATAAATGACCCATAAAATAGTAGAGGGATAGAATATAAGGGATTTAAGAACATGGTAATGAAATTTTAAAATAAACCATATGAAATGAAGAACATTAAAGGAAGGCAAAAATATAATATTTCTCTTATGAAAATTCAACAGCCTAACGACGTCACATAAACTTCAACCAAAAATGAATTGATGAGATCAAATAGGGTCTCTAATAATATGAACATAAAAGATAAGTATGATAGATACAGAGATCATACCCCAACATAATAAAAAGGATCTTGAAATACTTGACATGAAAGTAGAACTTTGAGAAAATGAGAAGGGTGAAAGAATTCCTTAAAAATTCGGCAGCCTAACGACGCCACTTAAAACTTAAAAATAATGAATTAAAGAGATCAAATGGGGTCTCTCATCATATGATCATAAAATATCAGTATGATAAATTTACAGATCATACCCTAACATAATAAAAAGGAACTTTCAAGACTTGACATGGAATTAAAACTTTGAAAAAGGAGAAAGGTGAAAGAACCACTTAAAAATTCGGCAGCCCAACGACGCCACTTAAAACTTCAAAATACTGAATTAAAGAGATAAAATGGGGTATCTCATCATATGATAATAAAATATCAGAATGATAAATTTAGAGATCATACCCCAACATAATAAAAAGGAACTTGAAATACTTCATATGAAAATAGATCTTGAAAAATGAGAAGGGAGGAAGAATCCGTTACAAAACTTTCGGCAGCCTAACGACGCCACTTAAAACTTCATAAAACGAAATAATGAGAGTAAGAGGGGATCTATAATTATATTAACATGAAATGGGAATTAATAGGAGTATAAAAGAACATCCTTTAACATAAGAACATGGAGCATAAAAGAAATGACATAAAAGAGATTTCTTGAAAAGAAAGAGAGAGGTTGGATCCCTTACCTTAAAACGCAACTCTTAAAACTCAAATGTTTGGACCTTGAGGGCTTGGGGGAACCTTGGGAGGAAAATTTGGGAGGTAAGGATACCAGAACTTCGTGTAGGATGGTTTCAGAGTATAATGGATTAGAGGAGGGCTTGATATTTATAGGGAAAGTGAGGGGACAAGGCATTAATGGCCAAGGGACACCTCACATCTGCTTTTCTCAAAACAATGTGCTCTCCCATGATATTTCCCATTATGTTAGGCCACATGGGGCCCCCAATACAAATATACATAACCTTAGGTCGGCCAACCCTAAAATATCTCATGACATCACCATGACACATTTATGATGTCATTAAACATACTAAAACCCTAAAACTGTATTTTTACTATTCACTAAAAATTCAACTTTCTCAGAAAAATCCCAAAATTTCACACTAACGAAATATCAATGCTATGATTTCAAAAATGAACTCCATTTTATAAAATTAATTTTCTAAATTTTTTTAATTTTATTTTTAAATAAATACACTATTCACCAAAAATTCATTTTTTTCATAAAAAACCCCAAAAATTACCTTAACATAATATCGATGCTCTGAGTTCAAAAATGAAATCCATTTTATAAAAATAATTTTCTAAATATTTTTAATTTAATTTTTAATTAAAAAAACACTATTCACCCGAAAAAACTAATACTTGAATAATAAATTATGAAACCGTTATTTAACCATTTAATTGAATCACATTACTTAATCAAGGTGCCTAGATTATTTTAAAACTTTCTTTAAGTGAGATTAATAATCCATTTGGTCATATTACTAATCCTAATCATAAGATCACTATTCATAATTTACTATTCAGCAGAAATCAAGTTGATCTTATTAGACTCTAAATTTCGTACTAAACATAATTGTAGAAGACCATTTTTCGAAAATCATTACACATTTTTAATTATTTAAGGTTTACATAAACATTTTTTTAAAATATCCTTTCTCTAAAATTCACCAAAAATATGCATACTATATTTCTCTGGACATTTGAAAATTCATAAACATTATAAGAAGAAATCCCAATTTTATTTAAAACAAAGGATTACACAAGGAAGTTATGGTCTCCTTACATAGCCCCTTATCACACCAGCATATGACCTAAGTGTAAGGTGTGCTAAGGTGAGAGAATTCGAGGGAGGCTCGGCCAACATCGCACAAGTAGTAATTTCTATCAGTTTGAACTTCTCGTGAAGGCGATCCCATTCTAGCTTCACACGATGAAGTTCGGCTTGGGTTTGGTCCAGAGAAAAGCCCAGTGGTTCTACCTTCTTCCCAAGTTCTGTTAAATGGGCTTCGATCAGTCCAAGACTACTGGGTGAGGTCATCGAATCTTCTTTCTATATTAATTAACCAAGATTACTTGTATTTAAAGACAATAATCAAAACATTTTGTTTACAGTGGTCATATTGACCAATGGTCATATAACAGTCAAAACCCAATGGTCTCATTTTAATTATAATCATGTTTATCAAATAAAACATTTTTGTTGAGTATAAAAATTAAATAACACAGGAAATTAGGAAACAAGATTTATTCAAAATTTCGGGTTGTTACAACTGGGGAATATTTATCGTCCAAATCCATGTTTCCTCAATATGTAATATTATTTCTATCCTCTTACAATTTTATAAATCCAAATTTACCTATTGGTGAATTTTTAGTAAAAGATATGAAAGCAATATTTTTTTTGTTTTCAGTATGAGATACTTTTTGACTTTTTCAGCCAAAGTACAAGAAGAATGTTTTTTTTAACTTATATAGCATGAATGGATTTTTATGATTCCAAAGAACATTATTTCCATGAATCTTACTTTACAAGTTTTCATGCTTCTTTTAAATAACTTATTTTAGTTTAAAATTGTATGAAATGTTAAGAAAGGAGAAATGTTTTTGAAGTAGAAAGGATATTTTCCTCAAGAATGGAGTTCAAGTGTTTTATCAAATTTTTTTTTCCAAATAAGATAATATAAGGTTCTGTTTCTATCCCTATAATTATATTGATTTGATTATGTTGTGATGGAATTATTTTTATGATGTTCTTTATCTTATATTAAATGTTTTATGATGTCCCAATGTTTAAGAATCCCATTTTTATTACATGGATCATGCTATGATGTATGATTTATGATTTTGTGGCACACATAAAATTGGTTTCATTATGATATGTTTAGGACCTATATCTCCATCCAATGCATTGGGTAAAGATTTATATCTCATGATATAGACATGGCTGGAATGGTAAGTTAATCTGGTTTATTGAAACATGACTGGAACGAGGAGTGAACTCGATTCAGTAATGGACTTTGTCCGCTATGATGGTCTTGGAAAAGAACCTTGACCAATATGAAATGATTTTATATGATTATGTGTGTATTCCACACAGTTTCATGTTTTATGTTATGATTATTGGGATTATATCTCACTACAATGATTTATCCCATGTTATGATATTATGATCACTTTTGCAGGTTAAGATTTTCAAAATGTTATATTCTTATGAATATTATATGATTGATATTTCTTTTGTTTACCCTTACTGAGCATTTGAGTTCACCCATTTTTATGTTTTCTTTTCCCCAGGTTAGGAATAAGGGTATTAAGTAAGAAATTCCAAAAGGGAATCTGGACATGATGAAATAAATGGGAGGCAATGTAGAGGATTTATGAACCAGTTGTTTATGTTTCATAGTTTCTAAACAAACTATAACTATATGGTCCTATCATGGTTTTTTATATGTTGTATTAAGTATGCATAAATTCTTCTGTAATAACCATGTATGTATAGTTTGGGTTGTTATAGTTGGTATCATAATAAAGGTATAGTCAATGTTTGGAAACTAGGATGTGAACGCCTTAGTAATAACTCTAAGGATATGTCTAAACATAGAACACAATATTAGTGTTTTAGAAATGTCCATGAAAAACCTATGATAATACCTAAAGTGTGAAATTTTATTCTTTATTATGTGGGCTTCCAATTATGTTTAGTGTTTCCCAAAATATGCTTATTGGTTTTAGTCAACGATTGGAACCCAAAGGAATCATGTTAACAATGAATGCGATGGGAAATGCAATGATTGTCCCCCTAAGCAACCAAACGCTATGGGAGTTGGAATGAAAAAATCTTATAGCTATGCTCACACAACTTTCTCAAGCTATGAATCATTATAGACTTCCAAACGAGAAAAGGAAGAAGCAAAATTCTATTGAATCCTTCATGTGGTAGTGTCCACCTTCATTCAGAGGGTCTTCTGATCCATTAGTTGCTGAAAAATGGATCGGTACCACTGAAAAGATATTTTCAGTCCTACAATATTCTGAACATGATAAAGTTGTCTTAGCAATATATCGTTTGGAAGGTGATGCTGATCAATGGTGTAATCTTATTAAGAATATGAGGCAAAGGGATGAAATTGCGTCCATGGAATGGGACGAGTTCAAGAACATATTTTTCTATAAGTTCTTCCCTCGTATTCTTTGAACAAAGATGGAGAAAGAGTTTCTTGAACAGAAGAAAAACGATGATGAATCATTTGGTACCTACGATGCAAATTTTACTTGCAAGGTATGCTTCTAGAATTATTATCCAACCCGAGAGTAAGATCGATCGATTCTTTAGTGGCTTAAAACTAAGTCTTTGAAGGGAATTAGCCATAAGGGACTTCAATAGCTATGAGGTAATTTTTCAATGTGATCTCAATGTTAAGATGAACATTGGGGTAAGCCATCAGTCACATGGGTTTGATAAGAAGAGGAAAATGGAATTCAAAGGGAAATCAAAAGACAACACTGAAAAGAAGATGAGTTTTCCCTTATGCTCAAAGTGTGGAAAGAAACATGGAGAGAATTGTCTTAAAGGGACAAGTAAATGTTTTATGTGTGGAAAAGAAGGTCATCGGGCTGTTGAATTTCGAAATAATGGGAAGAAGATATCTACTGATGCGAACAAAGAAAGGGATACACAAAATGCACCTCCTACACTTAAATGTTTCAATTGAAAGTAAATGGGACATTATTATAATCAATTCCCTAATCCAAGGGTTGTTGATGATGATCGACGTCAACAAACTATTAAGGCCAAAGAAAAAGGAAAGTCACATGCAATTTCTATCAAAGATGTGGAGTACGATAACGAAGTGGTGAAAGTTACACTTACCATCCACTCTAATGTAGAAAATATTTTATTTGATTCTGGATCCACCTACTATTTTATTTCTGAAGAATTTTTTATGGGTATCGCCGTACTACCTCAAAAATTTGATGTTGAGTTAGCTGTGACAACCCCTAATGGCACAACAATCACATCAAACGTTTACAATTCTTCTCCGATTGATGTTTGTTGGAAAGTGCTTCCTACAAATCTTGTGATCCTTCCTAAAGTGGAATTTGATGTGATTCTTAGAATGGATTGGATTTATTTATATGGAGTTCATATCAATTGATAAATACGGAAAATCACATTTAATATTTCCAATCAATCTACTCTCATCTATCGATGCAAGGATGAATATAACCTTCCAGTAGAAATTTCTTCCATCTGATGGATCTTGATTCCAATAAATTATGGTTATTTATCTCAAATAGTTGGAGAGAAACTCATGATTAAGAATATTTCCATTTTATGAGAGTTCGATGATGTCTTTCCGGAGGAATTTCCAGGTCTTCCACCAAATCGTGAAGTTGAGTTTTCAATAGAACTCATACTGGATACTATGACCATTTCAAAGAAACCTTATAGAATGGACCCAATTGAGTTGTAGGAATTGATGAAGCAACTCCAAGAGAATCTTGATAAGGGATTCATATTCCCTAGTGCATCACCTTGGGGAGCACCTGTTCTATTTGTTAAGAAGAATGATGGATCAATGAGACTTTGAATTGATTATCGAGAACTTAACAAGATCACTATCAAGAACAAATATCCACTCCCACGCATTGATGACCATTTTGACCGACTACGCGGAGCTCAATACTTTTCCAAGATTGATCTTCGTTCATGGTATCATTAATTAAGGGTAAAAAATGAGGATATACCAAAGATGGCTTTCTGTATAAGGTATGGACACTATGAATTTATAGTGATGCCATTTGGCCATATTAACTCCTCTACTATCATCATGGATCTAATGAATAGAGTCTTTAGGGACTATCTTGATCAGTTTGTGGTAGTCTTTATAGACAATATTCTTGTCTATTCAATGGGAAATGATGTAGATGAAGATCACTTGAGAATTGTATTAAAAACCCTAATAAAGGAGAATATTCATGCCAAATTTACCAAGTGTAAATTTTGGCTTCAAAAAGGTTCATTTTTGGGTTATATTATCACAAAAGAGGGGATATCTGTGGATCCAAAAAAAATAGAGGTTATCGGAAGATGGTCGAGACCAACAACAGTAACTGAGATCCGAAGTTTTCTTGGTTGGGCTGGATATTATCGACGTTTTGTGAAATAATTTTCACAATTATCTAATCTACTCACCCGGTTGACTCAAAAAAGAGTTAAGTTTGTGTGGACGGAGGAGTGTGAAGAGAATTTCAAGGAGTTGAAAAGAAGGTTATCCAGTGCACCTGTGCTCAAACTTCTTTGTAATGGAGAAAGGTTTGTGATCTATAGTGATGCATCTAAGAATGGGATTGGGGTGTGTTCTCAGGAAAGATGATATGGTGATAACTTATGCCTCACGACAGTTGAAAATCCATGAGGAAAATTACCCAACTCATGATTTAGAGTTAGCTGTAGTAATAGTTGCATTAAATATTTTGAGGCATTATCTTTATGGTGAAAGGTGTGATATTTATACTGATCATAAAAGTTTAAAGTATATTTTCAAACAAAAGGAGATGAATATGAGCCAAAGATGATGGTTCAAGCTGATTAAGGATTACGACTGCTCAATTAATTACCACCCTGGGAAATAAAAAAAGGTGGAAGACGCATTAAGTCGACAAGATCATGCTAGCATATCCATGATGAGGATCACAAAATATCCAATATTTATTGATTTATAAAGGATGGATCTTGGAATTATAATGGAAGGAGAAAAATATTATCATTCTCAAATGAATGTTCAACCATCTATACATGTGAAGATTATAGAGGCACAAAAAGAAGATGTAGAGTTACAAAAGAAGGTGAGAAATGATCCTGAATTCAATCTTGATTGTGATGGGATAATAAGGTTCATGAATCAGGTTTGTGTTCCTCCGAACACATAATTAAAGAAGGAAATATTGTATGAATCTCATTATTCTCTATTATTTATTCACTCTGGAAGCACAAAGATGTATAGGGACCTGAAGGAGTACTTCTGGTGGGATGGTATGAAAAGATATGTTTCTGAATATGTCTCTCGATGCTTGGTTTGTCAGCAAGTCAAAGCTGAGAGACAGAAGTATAAGGGGATGTTACAACCATTACCCATACCCAAATGGAAAGGGGAAAACATCACTATGGACTTTGTCACCAGACTTCCTAAAAAATCCAAAGGCAATAACGCTATCTGGGTTACAGTTGATTGTCTGAAAAAGTCGGCACACTTCATTGCTATTAGAGAATATTTCTCTCTTGATCATCTTTCCAAGATATATGTGAAGGATGTGGTAAGATTACATGGAGTACCACATTACATTATAACTGATTGGGATCTAAGGATTACCTCGAAGTTCGGGCGATGTCTTCAGCATACATTAGATACAGAGTTGAGTTTCAGCACTGCTTATCATTCTCAGACAGACAGTCAGTCTGAAAGAACAATTCAAACTCTAGAAGTTATGTTAAGAGCTTGCTCTATGGATTTTAAATGTGGTTTGGATGAACTCCTACATTTGGTGGAATTTTCTTATAATAATAGCTTTCAATCCAGTATTCAGATGGCTCCTTATGAAGCTCTCTATGGAAATAAATTCAAGACTCCAACTTGCTGGGATGAAGTTGGGGAAACAAAGCTATTAGGTCCTAATCTTGATGAGGAAATTTCAGAAAAGGTCATATCTATTCAAAAACACATAAGAGCAACTCAAAGTTGACAAAAAAGTTATGCCAACAATCGAAGAAAAGACTTATAGTTTGAAGTGGGTGATAAAGTGTTCTTTCGAATATCTCCTTGGAAGAGGGTAATGTGATTTGGAAATAAGGGAAAGCTAAGCCCTAGGTATATTAGTCCTTTTGAAATACTGAGTCATGTAGGGAAGGTGTCTTACCAATTGGTTCTTCCACTGAATCTCTCTCATGTTCATGATGTGTCCCTTGTATATCTCCTGTGAAAGTACATATCCAATCCTTCACATATACTAAGCTCAGAAGTTGTACCACTGGAGAAAGATCTTTCTTATAAAGAACAACCGATAGAGATTCTGGATCATAGTGAAAAATTTCTACGAAACAAGACCACTTGCTTGGTTAAAGTTTTATGTTGGAACCACTAATTAGAGGAAGCTACATGGGAACTTGAAGATATGATGAGGGAGAGGTATCCTCATTTGAATTTCGAGGGAGAAATTCATTTTAAGGGGGGTAGAATGCAACAACCTAAGATTCTATGAGAAATATTATTATTATTATTTAATTTATTATTTTATACGCAAAAGAATCTTTCACTACACAAAACACTTGCTTGGCTTGCGTTACACGCAAGAGAAATCTTCTTCGATAGCTTGCGTTGTACGCAACACCGAGCTTCACTAAACAATGATATATTATTATAATATTATAAACTAGCCGATATGAATATTATTAACTGAATTTTAAATTTTATAAAATTACTATACATCTTACATATTTTTTATAACATGGTATGAGAACAAAATAAATTTTTTGTGTAAAATAAGTATTTTCCAAAAAATGCAGTTTTGCATCCTTTTGATGGCGCACTCACATGAAATATAGTTTTTGACAAGATTATAAGTTCAATTTGACAAAATAAAATTTTTATTTGCAATCAGGATATAAAAATTAACTTTGGATAAAATTTTCATATTATTATCATAACTTTCATATTTTAATGAATAGTAAAAACACGCAATATTTTATTTAAAAACAACTTTTTTC
Organism: Viscum album; assembly: GCA_963277665.1. Classification (NCBI taxonomy): domain Eukaryota; kingdom Viridiplantae; phylum Streptophyta; class Magnoliopsida; order Santalales; family Viscaceae; genus Viscum; species Viscum album. Next base: position 1,075,145,995 of record OY728138.1, read on the forward strand.
ATCGCAATAATTTATATGGTTAAATTATAATACTGAATGGTTTTAAAGTATAAATATAATATATTTTTACCATTTAATATAATGTATGACATTACCATTAATTTTACAATGAATTTATAGGTAAAAAGATTTCAATCTTTGGCAATGTTTTAACTTTTAAAACCAGTTTTCTTAACAACGGGGTTAATTTTAAATTAATTACTGCAACTTCTGAATTTTTAATTTTGAAAAATGGATTCCATATTTGAATTCACTGGGTCCAAATTATGTTAATAATTTACTTGTATTTTTTTTTATATTATGAATAGTAACTACGGTAATTTTTATTTACTGCAGTTAAATGTAAATCGTGTAATTAAGGGTAAAAATAAAATTATAAAATTACCCTAACACCAGCCAAAATTCTATTGGATGACTAAAAGTCGGATGTTATCACCTAATGGTGGGAATAAATTTATTTTATGGACTTTATACCATGTAAATAATTTAATTGTTATCAAAACCAAAGAAAGTGAGAACGTGTAACTCTCTTAAATCTTATAAGTACAATAATTTTAATTTAGTGATAAACATTATAAAACATAGAACATGAATAGTATCCAGAAATATAATAACATTATCTACATCATGTGAATTTATTTATAATTTTTAGGGATTAAATAATTATCATTAAAGGTGACACAATAGTGATGTTGAAAATATTTTATTGATTGAAATATCAAATAAATGGTTCCAAAAATATTAAAATAAATATTATATGAACTATTTAATGTGATCCATTACTTTTCTAGATACATATTACTTGTTATGAATATATTAAAGCTTTAATTTCGAATGTATCCTCAATGTAAATTTTATTTAAATTCAAATAAATGAATTGTGTCAAAATGGACACTATTGTTATTTTATAAAAATAATATATTATAAAATTGTTTAAAAATCAAAAAAATATTTATAAATTATAAATTTATTTTTATATGGTATATAATGTCATAAAGTATTTAATTATGGATAATTAACTGCACATAAGTAATTATTTATATCAAATTAAATTTTAGAATCTTATTACCACAAATAAAATTAAATAGATTAAATAAGGATAAATGAAGTTGATAATGTTTAGAATAAATTCCCAACATGTATAAATTTTATTATTTGAGGAGATTACAACCTTATATCATCTAAATTTAGGATTTGTGTCATTTTTGGATTTTTTTATGTGGGTTTGTAATTTATTATAAATTAATATTTCATATAATTCCAAAGGTGCCCCTCTCCTCCCTTATTAAAGGGCACCGCCTCCCTCTCCTCCTTAAACAATTTTTAGCCTTAAATCTAAGTATAACCATACCCATTTCCCTTCTAAACTTATCTACAAACATACTAGAGGTCCTGGAATTCTTCAAAGATCAATCTTAGTTCCCTAGGAAGAGGTTTCAACGAGGCGTGTCGAAGAAGATGCAACATCCGTTACCGATTCTTTCAAATTTATTTCTTCTTCTACTACTTCTTGTTTAGTTATTTAATTATTAAGTAATAACATCAGTATCAGTAATATACTTATATGTTATTATAAATATGAAACAACCCTATTTCACCTTCTAACCATCCTACAGAAAATGAAATCACAGCACGTGCGTACGTACGGAATACCGTCTCCACGCCGTGGTTTAATCTATATTCCACCACCACCTTACTTGGATGGGTATAATGGTGTAAAGAATAACTATATATGATTATATTAATGTTATATTGATTCTTAAATGTTATACATACACTTAAATACAATTCCACAATCATGGGATCGATTTCATCACTCGTGCATAAATACGGCCTACCGTCTCCACGATGTGATGTGACTCGTTCTACATGATATTCATTGAATAATGATTATATAAATGAATTGAATGAATAAATATTATATATGTTACACTAATACCATTATTTAAATGAGGTATATATAACATAAAAAGAATAATAAGAATTTATTCGACAAAACACGCATAAGAACATACAACAATAAACACCCGAATAACAAGTAGCAATGAAATATTACTAATAAGAATATAATAATATGACAATATATGATATCATAACAATGTTTATGATTATGGAATAAGTCAGTGACATTATTTAAATCATTATACAGGAGGTTCAGACACGTAAAAAGCATATCAAACCTAAGGTAAGGGAAAATCTCACAATCTCAATTTTATCAGAGATTATTTGTACTTCAGAATTTACTGGGGCATATTTATCATCCACATCCATGTTTCCTCAATATGTAATATTATTTCTATCCTCCTAAAATTGTTTAAATACAATTTTACCTATTTTTGAAGTTTTAGTAAAAGATATGAAATGAATCTTTTGTCATTTTCAGTACGAGATACTTTTTGACTTTTTTCGGCCAAAGTATAAGAAGAATGTGTTTTTAACTTATACGACATGAATAGATTTTTATTATTCCATAGAACATTATTTCATTGAAGATTCTTTCACAATATTTAAAGTTTATTTTAAATTAACTATTTTTAGTTTAAAATTGTATGACATGTTAAGAAAGGAGAAATGTTTTTCATATAGAAAGGATATTTTTTCCTCAAGAATGGAGTTCAAGTGTTTTATCAAAATTATATTCCATATAAGATAATATAGGGTTATGTTTATATCCCTATTATTACATTGATTATATAATGTTGTGATATAATTATTTTTATTAGGTCCTTTATATTATATTAATTGTTTTATGATGTCACGATGTTTAAGAATCCCATTTTTATTACATGGGTTATGATATGATGTATGATTTATGATTTTGTGGCACACATAAGAATGGTTTCATTATGAGATGGGTGTGACCTATATCTCCCTCCAATTAACTGGGAAAAGCTTTATATCTCATGAGATAGAGATGGATGGAATGTTAAGTTAATCCAGTTTAGTGATACATGACTGGAATGAGGAGTGAACTTGGTTCAGTAATGGACTTTGTCCGCTATGATGGTCTTGGAAAAGATCCTTGACTAATATGAAATCATTTTCTGTGATTATGTGTGTATTCCACAAAGTTTCATGTTTTATGTTATGATTATTGGGATTACATCTCACTACTATGATTTATCCCATGTTAGGATATTATGATCTCTTTTGCAGGTTAAGATTTTTAAAATGTTATGTTCTTATGAATATGATATGATTGATATTTCTTTTGTTTACCCTTTCTGAGAATTTGATTTCACCCATTTGAATTTTTTCTTTTCCCCAGGTCAGGAAGAAGGGTATTAAGTAAGATATTCCAAAAGGTACTCTAGATATGATGAAATAAATGAGAGACAATGTAGATGATTTATGAACCAGTTGATTATGTTTCCCAGTTTCTAAAGACACTATACCTATATGGTCCTATCATGGTTTTTTATATGTTGTAATAAGTATGCTTCAATTCTGATGTAATAACCTTGAATGTAAACTTTGGGTCGTTATATGCAAGGATGTGGTCTTTTGTATACATAAATTATGATTTATTAATCAATTTGATGGAAGTTTTTTTGGTTCTACATCATAAAAATTTAATAAAAACATCTCAATATATATAATATACTATGTTATTATATAAAAATTATAAAATATATATTGAATGAGGCGAAGAATAAAATAATATAAAAACTCTTTTAGAAGAACATTACCTCCTCTTCGGGTATCCTCCATAGGTTTTTACTAATTGTTATAAAAGTTGGATTTAGGTCAAATATAAGGACTCTAGGATTAGGGTAATGATTTTTTGGAGTGAATTTTGTAGGTATTTTATGATTTTTTGTGGTTTTAATGTGTGATGAGAAGAGAAGTGGGTGGCCTTTTATAAGTGTTGTGAGTGGAACTCTTGAATTTTTGGAAAAGGGATAATTGTTCTCATGTTTTTACCAATTCAAGTGGACCATATAATAGAAAAATAGATATTATAAGGTGTAATTTCTAAATATGTCCAATAAATTATAATTTTTATAAAAAAATTGGTCATTTCGACCCTTATGATTAAATATTATCCCCTTGATGAACTTGTTTGTCTCTTAATAATTGTAATTAATATTAATTTCTTTCAATAATCACTTTGGTAAAGAATTATCTCTACCTTATTTTAAAATTAAAATTATTATGGTTCAAAATATAAATTACATTTTTCCAAATTCAAAACAGAAAATTGGCGCAAATTAATTTAATATGAATCTCACAGATAGAATGAGAAATCATGTTTTTAAAGAGAAAATGTTCAAAATATTACTATGTTTTTATATTTGAATTTAATATAAAAATAAATTTAATGAAATAAATTAAATCAATAGTTATATAATTGATATAATATTACTTTAAAATAAATTTAAAATACAATTTGACATTATAATTTATTTACATGAAAAATCATTTTTTAATTAAATTTCAATATGTTTCACTATTCATTAAAAATGATACTACTCTAAAAAATAACAAAACCTCACCCAAATATAAATTTTAAATTATTATTTAAAAAATGAAGTTATTTTAAAATAAAATTTATAAATGTTTCAAAATATAGTTTTAAAATAATTTCCCCATTAAAAGGAGGAAAAATGATCGTTGGAAAATATAGGTTTTATGCTAAAATTGGGGTTTTTATTATCTTATGCCTATCATATAGATTGGATGAAGGTAAAAAAATTCCATTGAATATGTGATATTAAAAATTAATTAATACAAATCACTAAAAATCATTAATTTTATTTATTAGTATAAAAATACATTGGGTGCATAAAAATTGTTTTTATAAACACATTGGTTATTATTTTCATTTATAATAAATTAGTAATCAAAAAATTAAATCAAAAATTTTCATAAGTTAGTTAATCCTATTCATTACTGAAAATTTGACACCTAGAAGAAAATTTCCATTTTAAAGAATAATATAAATATTATTCCGTAAAACTTAGTATTGTGTGTAACACATGCCATTGAATAGATAAATTATTACCTGTAATGAAATCTATCAACAATAAATAAATTTCATATATGATAAAAGTATTATAATGTATTTGGGTGTTACATTTTTCTCTCTTACATAAGTTTTATCCTCTTAATTTAAGTGATTTTACCATATAAAAGATAAGGGTATTTATTCTTTAGAATATCATCTAGTTCCAATGTAGCTTCCTCCATTTTTTGATTTCTATAATGTACCTTTATTGGATGATTCATTAGATTTCTCAATAATTGCTCTATGATATCTAGAATATTTATTGGTTGTTCATAGTATATGATACATTCTTGTTGTGGGATGTAAGAAATGAAAATGTTTTCCTAATGTAGTATAGAAGCTTACCAAGAGTGTCTCACATCTGGAGCTTCTTAGTTCATTCACTCCCATAATTTAAATAAAAAAAACAAATTATTTTTTGTTTATTATTATTTTATGGAAAAATGATTAATTGGAGAGTTTATTAATTTATAAAATAATGAAATTACATGAAATTTAAAAATTTAAACTTAAAATTCATGCAATGATAACAGAATGCGATTAAGAATAATGAACTTGGTCTCAGGTTTGGTTTTGTGTTCAATAATTATCCTCTTTTATTTATTTAGTTTTAGTCCGATAATACAAACATGAAATATTTTGATGAATTTCTATTATTTTTAAATAAAAAATTTGAATCTCTAATACTGTAAAAAATCTAAATCCCACCTCCTCCAATAATCAATGATGAAGATTAACCTAAGTTGAGGGTGTGACATCCTTTCGGTCTAGGCTCTATTGATGCATGTTTCATCCCATGATTGGTTCCATTCTATCATGTGAATAGATAACCAATGAAGATAGGTAAAATATATATAAAAAGGATATAAATTTGAGTTCATGTCTTGATGGATAGTCTCCAAAACCATTTATTTCACTTCTATCTATCAAAACTGTAAAATAAACATTATGAAACAATTCAAGAAAACCATTTCCTCCCACGGGAAAAGCCTTATTCCATCATACCATTATCAGGTGTAATATATAAATTGGTGGATATAAATAAGATATAAGAAATAAAATAAAAATATGAAAAATAAAATAAAAAGAGAATGAGAGGATTAAAATATAATAAAAATAAAAAATAATGTTTATGAGAAAATAAAACTGAGAAAACACACAAAAGAGATAAAAAATAAAAATTGAAGAAGAAGAGAGGAAGATATAATAATGAAATATAATAAATAAACAAAAACATATATATATATATATATAACATAAAGAGAATGAATAAATTAGAGAAAGGACAAGGAAAATTAAAATTTAAAAGTTGAAGAAGAATGAGTAGAAGGAGAATTTGGGTGGAAGAAGAACAGTTATTGAAACGAAAACCATGCATGGATTAATTGTTCTAAATAAATCACATTTAATGTTAAACAAGAAAAAAAAATAAGGACAAAACGAACATCAAAATTTAATCATGATCTAGATCTCGGTGGATTACCTCATTGGACTAGGTGTCAGGTCTCTCCCCTAATTAGAAGCATTTATTATTTTTATTAGAAGAGTGATATGCCTTCAGTATTCAAATATTTAAAGTTACAGAGGTCGAGGAAGATAGTTTTTTATCTACTCATTAAATTATTCCCAAGACCCTCTATGTAAGATTTGGAATGAGACAAAAATTAGGTTTTCAAACATGCACTTACAAGAGAATCTAGCAGGACGGTCATCAACATATGTCTGTCATTCATGTGAAATTACTTCATTCTCTTCCATTTACAACAATATTTTATGTAAGGACATGGGCTTCATGGACTTTCATGGCCACTACGAGGAATTTCATGTTATCTAAGGACCTAAAATATCCTGTTGTTTTATGGAAATGATGAACCAGTGGGGAGAAGTGGCATGGGGGATCTCATCACACCCTTTGGAATTTAAAGTGGTTTTGAGGAGCTCATTTTAGTCAGATTATTGTCTAGAGGTGATCATTGGTGATGATAGTAAAATTTTCATCATCATGAATCCACTCTATATAATCATTGTATTCTTGAATCCAGTTTCTCAGATGGATATTATAATGATATTCCTTGAGTTTAGATGCAATTTATTAGATGTCATCAGTGAGATTGGGTAAGACTAGGGGCTCTTCCTTCCTGGCCTCAAATCGTTGCTAGTTAGTTCATATTTCATCGACCATGCTCACAAAATATTTATATGAGATGCCTATCTCAATGCCTATTTTCTTATGGTTGGAAATTATGATAATAGGATAATTTTTTTTGTAAGGTATCCTCATTATGATCTATTTGTTTTCATGGAAAATTTAAGACATTGTTCCATATATTGAAAAAGTTATTGTTTGAAAACATCATGGTAAAATAATTCATTATAGTTTATATTCGATTAAAAAACTATATATTAAGATAATAGAGAAATTAAATGAACTACTTACTGGATCCTTGATAATGGTGGTGTAATTTGTTGCATGCGTGTCATAGGGCATGGCCAAACCAAAATATTTTTCCAGGTGTTGAACAGTGGATGACCAGGGTCATATCACTTGGTGAGATTTTAATTTTTTTTACCAGCTTAATATATTTATCTTGGAATATAATTTTTTTATTTTTTTATAGTAATAAAATGCAAAATATTTTTTTTATTATATTATTTTTTAAAATATCTATATAACATTCAATATAAAAATTTAAACATATTCTAGCATGAAATGCTAAAAAGAATGGGATTAGAAAGAAACAACTTAGTCTTAGGTAAGGTTTTGGGTTCAATCATTGTTATCCTTTATTTTTGAAAATTAACTTTGATAATAAATTCATGAAGTATCGTGTAAAATTACTACCCATTTATTTATAAAATTTGAAAACTCTGATTTTTTAAAGAAAGCTAAATTCCTCCTCCTCGTATAGTCGAAGTTGAAGACGCAACTTGGTCTAGGATGTGACATATTCTACAACCCAACTCAATAGAATTTTGTGTCATCCACTTTTTCCTCTAATAAATTTTTTGATGATATAATTGATCTAAGAGAGTTAAAATCATTGAAATAAAATAAAATAAATAAATTTTAGAGCATTTCTTAAGGGACAGTTTCCACACCCATGTCTGTCACTCTCATCTATCACAAACAGAAAATAATCTTTAACTAAGAACTAAAGAACACATTGAAATCCACCAATCCAAGACTCTTGTTAGAATCCCATTATCAATAGCATGATACCACTTATGTTGAAGGATGGAAGAGAAGAAGAAGATAAATAATATAAAGATAATAGAATAGAGAGAAAGAATAGGGAGAGGGATAATAGAAGATTAAAAATAAAATATATGTGGAGTGACAAAATAAAAAAGAATACATAAAAATAATAAAAATATAATAAGATAGATATGTAGAATAATAAAACATACGAAATAAATAAAATAAGGTGAAAACAATAATGTTAAAACACATAAGAAGATGAAAATGAAAAGAAGAAGAAAAAGAGAATATTGTTGGATGAAAACAATTTGATATAAGAGGAAATGAAAATGAATAAATTATATTTAATAAATTAAAATTTTAAATTATAATTAATCTAAAATTAAATTAATTTAAAAAAATAAAATAAAAAAAAAGTAATGAAAATAGAAGTAGCTCCCTTAAGAGAAATAACTCTACGTGGGTATTGATCCTCCATTGCGTAGTGGAATATATTATTATTTTATAGGAATATGATGAGAATCCTCAGCCTCTTCAACTCATGATCTCCCCATGTTAAGATCTCAAAAATACAATATGGATTCTTAATTTCATGTGATACTCATAGTTATCTTTGAATAAAACATGACAAAATCAAGTGTCTGAATTTTATTTTTTTTGGACTGGCCGGAGAGCAGGGAAACATAATGTATGTAAACATGGAATGAGGGATTTCATGGGTTGTGTGGGGATCTTTGGTGTGAAATCGAGATATTTATTCTTCCTCAATGTCATAAAACCTTAAAATGGTTGGGTAAATCCTCAAAATGGGCTTCTGGTGATCATAAAATAAGTTAGAGATGATCCAAGGTGGCCTTTATGTCTTGTAGTTATGGACTAGGTCGAGCTTGAGATGTTTCATCTTGAAAATAATGATTCTGGTGATGAAGAAGGAACATACAATGATGAATGATGATAAAAGGTGGTGGAGAACGGTGTGGATTTTTTTTGTTTCTAAGTGAGGCTTGGACAAGTGAAACAATACTATTTTTGTTAAAATCTGATTAAAGGGATTCAAACTGGGATATAATTAGAAGTGTGGGATCAACTCTGTATTGAATTATTATGTGTTCTATAGGACCCCATATTGTTTTCATGTACCCCTATGTTCTAGAAATGCTCTCCTAAAACCTCATCGTGTGTTTCACCACCACGGTTTAGCACTCCAGGGATACAGCCCAGCTATGCACCTCATAGATTTCACCCTTGTGGGTACCTATATGTAAATTACCTCCCTGTGTAGCCTACCACTTGGGCGGGCCATCCCGTTTGGATACATGGCTGGTTGACGCTGTTGGTCTTGGCTAACTGGCATGTAGATGCCTTGTTAAATGTACTTCCTAGAGTAGTACGAGTTTTTTATTACATTAAAATGATATGAAAATATAAAGACATAGAATAATTTCATCACTTATCAACCAAATTTACATAATAAAAAATAACCATAAATAATCAAAATTGGTCTTCTATTTTAAAACATTTAAATTCCATATTCCAAATTTCCCATATTTTGATTAAAACATTGAAAATCATGGATATTTACATTAAAACTCTATAAAAAATAAGTGAAAATTGATCAAAAATATTGACACAAAATAAGTTTTTAAAATAGACTAATTCATATGCACTCTATTCATGGGGTATGGAAAAAGAAAATTATTTTATTTGTTCGGATTACTGGGTAACCAAGGTAATCTTACATTAAGAGATTTTGAGTTTTCTTACCTACTTAATCTAATTCTCCTAGACTATTTATTTTTTATTATTTTTAAAATATTCTATGATAAATGGGAAATATAATTTTTGATAATTTTTACGATATTTAAATGACAATAAATATCAAAAGTTAAAATTTTATTAAGTTGCAGTGTTAAACAATATGAGTTAAGAAAGAATGAACAAGGTCATAGTTTTGATGTTAGGTTCAATCATTAATCTCTTTTATTTTTTTAAATATATTTTTGTAATACATTAATTAAATCTTTTAATGATTAAATGTCATTTTATTTTGAAATTTTGAAAACATGAATGCATTTATGAAATTGAAATTACAAATCCTCCTTTAATTGTTGTTGATGACATACCTTGGTTAATGGTGTGACATATTTCATGATCCAAATCAATTGAATATAATCTTATCCATTAACTGGATCATCCCCACTATGTGAAGAGGCAATTAAATAGAGAGAAGTAAAATAATTGAAATAAATCAACAGAAATAAATATTAATATATGGCTTTGGGGGTATGTTTCCACACCTGGGCATATCACTATCATCTATCAAAAATAGAAAATAAACATTATGTAAGAATTCAAGAACCCCTTGACATCTCCTAGGCCAAGCCTTGGGTCATCCACCAATTATCGGCAGTATGATATAACATTTGTGGAAAGAGTGAAGAGAAAGAGGATAAAATTAAAATAAAAATAATAGAAGAGATGGAAATAAGGGAAAGAGAGTGAGAAAAAGGGAATAATAATAAAAAATAAAATAAGAATAAAAAACAAGGAATAAAACATAAAAATAATAAAAATGGATGAATAGATATATGTGGAATAATGAAATATAATAAAAAATAAAATAAAATGATATCACAAAAAAGTTTAAAACACATAAGAAGAATATAATAAAAATAAGAAGAATAAGAAGGAAGAGATGTTGAAAAAGAAGAGGGGTGGATAAAAATACATTGATATAAGAGGAAATTAAAATTAATTAATTATATTTAACAAACTAATTTTTAATATAAAAATAAAAATAAAAATAAAATCAAGATAAAATAAATAAATGGAAAAAGGGAAAAAATACATTCGAAATGGTACCTACTCCCTCGAGTGGTATCCTTCTCCATGGGTGTCGATCCTCCCTCATAAAGTGGAATGGGTTCTCTTAATATTTTAAAATTATGAGTACACTTATCTTTATAAATTCAATATATCATTGAGTTATGTTCTCTAAATCCATTAAGGATTTGGAATGTTGGATGAGACCCATGGTTATCATTAAAAACCCCTCACAAAATCGAATGTTTGAATTCTGTTTCATGGGCTGGTAACGGAGCAGGGAAACATAGTGCATGAAAAAATGGATAGTGTGGTTTTATTGGCTTCATGAGGTGCCCCTATGTGGTATCGGTAAATATATTATTCCTCAATGACATTTTTCCTTCACATGGAAAGAGGGATCCTCGAAATGGGAACATGGGGATTAGAATATAGGCCCGGGATGATCCTAGGTGATCTCAATGGATTGTAGTGATTGTTGAGGTCGAGCCCAAGCTCTTCCAGCTATCTAATGTTGATTCTGGTGATTAATTAGTGATGGATAGTGGTGGTGGATGATATAAGGTGGAGGAAAATGATGGGGATTTGTGTCCCAGGGTAAATGAGGGGTTGCTGAGTGAAATAGTGGTGTTTTGTTAAACATCATTTATTTTTTAGTCCCATATTGAATTAAGGGGTTTGGGATGTCTTATTAACTATATCATGGTATAAACCTCCACATTATATCACCTAGGGGATAGAGTATCCACACATATATTCGTACACCGCCCCATGTCAGCGAAACTCTTCTCCTACTGCCTAGGGGGTTTCACCACCACAAGTCTGAGCTCTAGGGATTCAGTGAAACTATGTAGCCCACATATTTAACCAATGCGGCCCCCTATATGGGCCTGACCTCCTTATGTATCCTACAACTTTTTTGGTCCCACCTATGGAGTATCCTGGCAAGATGGTCCTAATAGACCTAGCTAAGTGGTTTTTAGACCCCTAGGTTTATGACATTTTTAGAGTTAGATAATTTTTTTGGTAATGTGCCTAAAAAATATAGGAAAATTTAAAAGCATAGAATAATTTCAACACTTATAATGAAAATTTCCAGAATCAAAACTAACTCCAAAAATTAAACAGTCTTCATCAATTTTAAGCAATTTAATATCCAAATTCTATATTTCCCATCATTTGATTAAAACATTGAAATTTATGGATATTTAGATTAAAAATAAACTTAAAATCAATGAAAATAATTTAAAAATATGGACAAAAATGAGTGTATTAATATGATAGATTAGGTTCCAACTATATATCTTGATATCTGAGCACATGCATTGGGATTGGAATATACTTCCTTATAAAAGTTATATAAAACACCTGGTGTTCTTTTGAGAGGTTTGGAAACATTTCCAAAAGAATCTTAATAGATCCAATTCATTCAAGAATTTCAAAGTGTCTGATGTACATGGGGATCAATTTCCTTTTCTTATCAACACATATAATATTCACACATGGGGATAATTTCAAGAAAACATGATTTCCCACATAGAATTACAAATATTTACTCCAATTACCGGAAATTATCTTTTTCCTACATTGAGATTCTATAATGTGAGCCTGAATAACCTATACCTTTATTATTTTTTGATGTTATTTATTTATTAATAAATTTATATTTATTCACTTCATAGATTTTCTATGAAAAGTTTATAATTGGTGTGAAGTACCCATGTTTTAATATTAAATAATTTTTTTGAGCATTATTGTTATTAATTCGGATTGAAGTCTATTTATTATTTTAATTGTAACCCTAAAACTACATATCCAAATTGAATGGTTATTATTTTTTAAGGATCTAAATTTAATATACTATAATCCATTCGACTGGATCTTGGGCCAAATTGGACATTTTAAGGGTCATATGGACCTCAAAAGGCCTAAAGAATCTATCAAAGAAACTAGACCAACAATTAAGATAGAAATTATGGGATCAATATGGATTCCCTTATTAAATAAAACTATTGAATATAATCTTACATATTCAAGTGAATCATGGATAAAATATTTAGGTCTCAACTCCACAAATATGTGGAACAATGTAAGCTTGGAATTTGAGCCCACAATTACATCTAGGAATTAAAAACTTCCCACCATTATTAAATTTTCTCCCAATCCATTCATATAATTGTGCTATGTTATTTTGGTGTGAAATATAATATACATATATATGGTAGATATTTAGAATAAACAATTTTGATATGAGGGGATATTTCTAGGATAAAATTGATTCACATTTTGAGTGAGAAAAAACACTATAGATTAATGAAAAAAATAACATTGTTTTGTAAAATTTCCATTAAATTTTCTAGAAATGTCAATTGGACACCATATTTTGAGCTTTTTCATTACACATAAAAATATTAAACTTTTTTGAAAAATATATCTACAGATTCATCTTCCTAGATGAATTTTTTTTGAGGCGACTTGAGGGGGTGATTTGGAATTCCAATAGTCCACCACCTAGGAATGTAAATGCGTCCCACATTCTCTATAAAAGGGGTTGTAATTTCATTGATTATGAGGTTATATTGGAATGAAAAAGGACCTACTAAAGGCCAGAGGGGATCTTCCAAAATCATGTTCTAACTTGATAGTCCTTTCATCATCTTATTATTTCCATGTTATTTTGTTTTATTTTTAATTATAATCACATATGTTGTTTTCAAATTTCATTTAAAAATTAATTCATGTTTTATCTTAATATTATAAAATAATTATCCAACATATATTTTCTAATATAAATGTTCTCAAAATACTTTAAATAAATTTTTAAATGCTTCTCTTTTAACACTTTTTAATCCAATGAAAAGTGTATTTTTATTTCTCATTACATTTAATGTGTCTGTTCTACCCACTGATATTTTCTTGGCCCATTTATTTTCTTATATTTTTCACTCATCACCATAAACATTATAAACATATTTTTAACCACTCATTGTGGTGACTAAATCTCCCATTATGGGGATTCTTAATTTTGTGTTTCTAAGTGGTTGATAGATTTTTCTCCTTTATGATTATTTAAATTAATTTTTTGAATGTTGAACATAAAATTTCATAGAAAAATGAATTTTTTTGTTTGAAAAGTAGATTCCATGGATTATTTGAATCACAAGTACACATGGGTTCTTGAAATATCGAACCTTCTCTAAAAAATAATTAATTATGATCAATACCATTGTTGCTACTTGGTTTAATTCCAAAACAATTGGGAATTCCAATCATAAATCATATAATGAAGTGAATGATCATTTAATAAAATATATCACAATCTGAATAGATATCAAAATATTAAGTAAATAATGATGAACTCACCCCAATCATTATTAAAATATAAAATCAATTTTAATTAACAATTCATTGCATATAATCTCTACAAACAACCCTCTCTAATTAAAATAAAACCTATTTAAAATAATCAACTCTAAAATTTATACCATCACTGAGGATTAGACCAGAGTGATTCTATACCCATTAGTAGAGAACTGGACGTTTGAACTATCAATAGATAAAAATTGGTCATGACTGAAATGGCACATATGTTGTTGATGTTTCAATTTTTATTTGGTAGTTTTTTATTTTTGTAAAAAATTAAAAAAAACAAAAAAATACAAAAAAACCATGAAAAAACACAAAAAAATACACCTTCCTATAAAAATCATAATTAGAAAATAAACAACAAAGAAAAACCCACATCCTTCAAAACATATCTCAATGCCTTGTTGCCTCCCTAAAAATATATCATTTTTTTAATTGAGAAATGAAGAGAAATATTTACCGACATATGGGAATATTATGGATAATAAAATGAATCCATAATATTTATTTACCTATCTAATTGAACACGATGTAAACATCACAAGGGAATAAAACCATAAATAACTCCCTACCTCTGATATGAATATCCAACCCCTTGGTATTCAATATCGAAACATTGAGGTATATTTTCGACTCAAATCTCATTTTATTCTTCATCTACCTCATTTACAAGTTCTATCTAATGAGGATCCTCATCTTCACCTCAAAGAGTTCCAAATGGTGTACATTACAATGAAGCTTCGTGGGGTTTCATAAGAGCAAGAAAACCTTCATGCATTTAATTTCTCTCTATCTTACACATCTAATTCATGGATCTATTATCTCATTCTTGTTTCATTAACTACATGGAATGACATTAAGTGACACTTCTTAGAGAAATTCTTTCTTACATCTCAAACTAGTTCTCTTCAAAAGGAAATAAGTTGTATTTATAAATTCCCTAATGAATCACTACATGAATAATAAGAGAGGATAAAAAATATTATGAAAACATTCTCACAACTAAAATCCATGACCAACACTTGATCCAACCCTTATTTGAGGGGTTATTAGCTATGGAGCGGGCACTAATTAATGTTTCATGTAGCAATTTTATTATTGATAAAACACTGATATATGATAAGAAAAATGAATTCAAACATAAGACAATTCCATACTAGAGCACATGATAAAGTCAAAAAAGTCTACAAGAATTAATCCATATATTGGTTACCAACGACCCAACCTTATCTTCCCTACAATCTATATCCCCAAGGCCTACAAAAAATTGTGGAATCTGCAGCTCACTAACTCATCCAACTGACACATATAAACATCTTCAAGAGGATCCATCTAATTCCTAAAAAATAATGAATATCAATGTATTATATTCTTAGCCGAACACTGGACCTTGATAATTAGGTAAGTTCATTAGAAACTACTCCCAACTATGCATTGATTCAGTGTCTTCTACCTGTATCCTTGGCTGGAGGTTTGGTAATCCCATCTCTCATCCCCCTCAATTCCCCCTCAAAATAAAAACTGATTCCAATATTGTCAATGAGGTGGTGAATTAAAACAACCTTATCCTTTTGTTCCTCAACCTCAAAGGATACATCCTCTTAATCTTCCTGGATTCCACTGTCCTAATGTTTCTTCCCTGTTCCAATCCCAATTCAATAACATTCCCAAAAACCAAGTTTAAGAAATCCTAATCAGGGACGTGCCTCTTCTTCTATGAATCCATGGGAAAGAGTCATGGAATATCTTTCATCCATTACTTGTTATATCCTTAAAATCATTGAAAACAAAATTGGTCATCTTGCATCCCACCTTATCCAGCAAAAACAATCCATTTCTTCCCAACTGTGAACTCAAAAATTACCCAACACCATGGTTAATGAACATTCAATTTCACATTGAGCGGGTAAAAAAATATCTATACCACATGATGAATACTAAAATAAACATTTTAATGATTATATTGAAAATTAAAAGAACAAAAACCATGAATAATAATTTTAAGCTACCCCACACCATTTTTTTATTCCTCAGAGGAATCAAATTCCTTTTCGTCAATTAGTTTCTATGATAAGGAAACCCTTTAACACCAATCATGAAATTATTAAAATGTTTAGTAATATTGAGGTCAAAAATTTCCTCCTAGGTTCCATCAAACAAATCCATAAGTACGAAATGTTTCTTAATGAATTGTGCACCCATAAGAGACAACTTAGGGCCATCAATAATGTTTAGACCCTACTGTCCATTCAAATTAATTGTAAATTTCTAGAGACCTTTACTATTCGATACTGAATAGGGAGTTCCAACTTCAATTATGCACTTAGAAACCTAAGATACTCGATTAATTTAATTCCCAAATCAATATTCTCCAACCGTGGTCTAGGTACCTTGTACCCATTGATTTTTGTTGTCCAGTTAGTCAATCGATTCAGAACTATTACTGAGGGAATAATTGAGGATGACCTTGTCTGAGTTAATGATCATATCTTCCCACCTGATTTATATTTCTTTGAAATAGAAGGTGATACAAATTTTTCTTAATATCCCATAATCCTTGGAATACCCTTCTACATAACAGCTATAACAAAGATTGATGTTAATGATAACATCCTATACATGTTATTTACTGACCAACTATTCATTTTAACAATTTTTCAATCGATGTGATACAAATACGTGGATCACTCTGAATTCTCAATCAATGCTTTTGAGGAACATTCTGATTTTATATTCTACACTATTTCATCATGTTCATGATTTTATAAGTAGATAAGATTTTGTGAAATTTTCACCATGATAAACCATTTCCTAAATAGTAAGTTTATGTTGACCTTTCATTCATAGACTCCACTAATCTAATGTATTTTGAAATCCCTCATGAATCCAATATCAACCATATACTTAATTTTTACACCATGGATTTCATTGATGAAAATGAATCCAAACCAAATAAAATCCCTTACACCATTAATATGTTATCCAACACAAAAATTAAAGATCACAATGATAGGAAACTTCTTCATATGAAAATAAAATATGTAATACATTTCCATGATCACTCTTATCCTATCATTTTTAATGCTGAACATACTGAAACTGAGGAATCCAAGGGTTTTTAAGTGTTATAGGGACAATATTACATAGGTTGGACCCTATATGACATTTATGTAATCAACCCTACCCTTTTAATAAATTTTAACAATTTAATGAATCTTCCTGACAAACTAGATAACCACAAAGAATAATTAATACAGTCATACGTGTGGATGTTAGGGAAGAGATTAGTAACCTTCAACAAGATTGTGTTATCAACCCAATATACTATAGTGAATAGTATTGTTGGATTCATGTGGTATATAGGAAGTGTGGGATAAATGTTTTCACAATTGAACATAGAGACAATGTCACAATATGAGTGAAAAAAATGGTGTGTGTATCAAATATTAGAAATTGAATTCTGAAATATGAGAAAATCACTACCCTCATTCTTTCCTTGATCAAATTCCAGAATGATTATCCAGAAAAACACATTATTGGTTTCTTGATGGATACATCAACAACTTCGAAATCCCAATCACACCACAAGACCTAGAAAAGACTATATTCCCGTATCCCTTTGGAACGTATGCATATAGTAAAATACATTTGCACCTTTAAAGTGATCCTTTAAAATTGTAGACGTGTATGATGGGTTTATTTTTTTAATTCATTAAACATTTCACGTAGGACATCATGGATGAATTTCCCATTTAAGGTCAGTCATTTGAATCCTTCTTATATTTACTCCCTATAGTAAAAAAAATAGTGTCAAATGTAAACTTGTGATGAATTCTAAAAAATTTAACTTCATGGTTACATATGGGATTGTTCTAGGGAATATAATTTATCAAGATAATGTTTAATTTGATTAAAAAAAAATTGAGGTCATCCAGTCACATCTTGAACCCACATCAGTTCGACACATCCTTTAATTCAAAGTTCATGATAGTTTCTATCAAAGATTCATCAATAACATCCATAGGATTTCCCTCCCACTCAATTGACTACTACAAAATGATGTTACATTCCAATTTAAAAGGATTTTTAGTGATTCTTCATTGACCTAAATGTTTTTATTACATATTCCTGAATAATTAGACACCCATATTGGTCCTTATAATTTGAACTAATGTGTGATACTTTTGATTGGGCCATTGAGTCTGTTCTTTGTATAAGAAGAGAAAAATTCATCATGTAATCTATTATGCCTCAAAAACATTAGATGTAACTCAACCTCACTACATTGTGACTGAAAATAAACATTTGGATGTGTTTTTTCCTTGGACAAATTCTAGCAATATCTCTTACTTTCCAAAATCATCATTTTTTCTGACCATTCACATTTAATGTTCTTATATAATTAAAGTGATTCAAAACCAAGGATAATAAGATGTATCCTAATGCTCTATGATTTAAACATTATGATTAAATATATTCTATGAAATTAAAACTCACTAGATGATCACCTGATTAGAATTTCTTATTCTTCTCATTCTCAAACAATATATCTAAAATTTCCAAATAAAAACCTATCATATCAAATTAAAAAAATACCATTATAATCCCCAATGGTAATTTTCTTGGTTTATGGTGTTTTTACTGAAATTTTTTCATAGGACGAAAACATGAAGATAAAAAGTGATTCAAAATTATATTTTTGAGAAGATAATAATCCTTAGAAAAATTTGGTTGATATGGTATTTAGGAGATGTGTTGATAAAGATTAACATTCCTCTATCATTAAATTATTCCACTCAGTGTCTGGTGGTGGATAATCTATACCAAGAAGGACCCCATGAAATGTACTTGACATGGGGTTCTTATGGCCATAACTCCTCAATTACTCACATGAGTTTTTTTATCATATCCCACTTGCAAAAAGTTTGGCACAATTTCTAAATTAAATGAAATTCTCTAAAATTCCTTAATATATATTGAGATATTTGATGTTTGGGTAATCAATTTCATGGGATGATTTCTGATTCTAATGTATTATCATAAATTTTTCATTAATTAGATTATGTTTCTGGGTGGGTCGAGCCCAAACCAACTAGAAAAGATGATTCACATAATGTTAATGAAGTCCTAAATACTCACATCTTCAACCAATTTGGAACACTATATTCCTTGATAAGTGACTTAGGAACAAATTTTTGTAATAATATAATGGAATATCTTTTGAAAAAATATGGTGTTGTACATAAAACATTTATTTCTTATCACCCCATAATAAATGGATTGGATGAAATTTCAAACAGATAAGTAGAAAGAGTTCTTTAGATAATTGTTCAGACTACAAGAAATGGATGGCGTAAAAGGCTTGGTGAAGCACTTTGGAATTATTTAACTTCCAATAAAACACCCATTGGGATGTATCGATTTAGGATAATGTTTGGTAATGATTTTCATTTTAGGGTTAATATCCAACATAAATCATTTTGGGATGCCAAAAATTTCAATTTTAACTGTGAGAAATATGGTGAAAATTTATTGTTACAATTAATTGAAATAGAAGAGATTCATTCATATTATTATGGGAGTTAAAATATCTATAAATAAAATGCTAATGGACTCCATAAAAACCACGTCATACCAAAACAATTATGGGAAGGTGAAATGATAATTCTTTACCACTCTTGATTTCCACTTCGCATTGGTAAGATTAATTTTCATTGGGAATGTCCTTTTATTATTACCATTGTTTTCCAAATTGGTTTAGTGAAAATACATGACCCTAATTTGAAAAATAATTGTATTAAATGGGCATCAACATAAGAATCACCATGAATGGGCACACACCCTAGGAACCATATTTTCTTCCACCGACCCAACACAGGATGAAGACACAAACCCATAAAATCCCAACAAGGTGTAATGCCCTGAACATATATAATTTGTAATAATCATATTTTGATAATAATTAGTATTAGTAATATTATTTTGGTTTTGAAGTATTTAAGTCCCAAAGAATTATTTAAATGGCCTTGATGTTAAATCTAGACATTTGGGTGTCTAGATGACTGTTAGTTTTTGTAACGGTCATAATATTTTAAAACTGCTAGGTATTTTAAGTATTTTGATTATTTTAAGTATACTAAGTATTATTATTTTTATTATTAAAAATATTCTATATATTGTATATATCTTAATTATTTTAAGTACTTTTTTAACTTTATGAGTTTTGAATGGTTTAAAGTAAAATTTTAGTTAATAAATTAATTTTTTATGTGAATGTAATGTTTTGAAACAATACCTCCCGATTTAATAAATGTGTAAAATTATTTATCTTAAAATAAAAATTAAATTCAATCAATTATTTTTGTATTTTTCACATAAATATTTTCTTGTTTTTAATATTTATAAAGTTCTATATTTATTAAAACGAAAATATGGTTTCAAATTAAGGATTTATTTCATATTTGTATTTTGAAAATATAAAATTTTTCTATTAGAATAAGATAAAATGAATTTATGACATCTCTTTGTCGAAGCTAAATTTTTTATTTATATTATGAATTTATGATACCTTAAAACCTAAAAAATGATTTCAATTTATGAAAACAATGGTATTCAGGGTTTAGTTTAACTATAAGAAACAATATATGTTCTGTTTTTAACATTGATATATATATATATATATATGTTTTTATGTTTCACAAAAATAAGTTTTTTTTTACAAAAACATGGGTGTTTGCCCACCCAACTAGGGAATCCCTGAATACCATTCCCTCAAGGTCTATTGGGTGTCTCATGAAGACCCCCTAGGTCAGTGCTCCCTCAGGCAGTGCATGCATGGTGAAAGTCGAGTCTGACACTGGATCATGAGAGCACCCACAAGGGGGAACATGGAAGAACCAAGTCGGTGCCACCATGTCAGGCGATACGATTCTATTAGGGGGGGGGGGCAGAGCATGCCTACAGGGAAGAAACGTTACAAGGTAGTACTAGGGATGGGATAAGGAGTTCATTGGATAGTAGTATGGAGCTTGAGGTATATAAGGCGGACATGAAACTGCCACAGTTTCGATGTTGGATGTGATTATTAAATGTGAATCTAATATAGACCATTAAATCTCACCATGTGAGATTTGGACTATACAATCCGATTCGGTATTCAAATCCCACCACCAGGAAATTTTTTTTGTGTTTTTACTCGACCATCTGATCTCTCCATGCTAGATCACATACGTCTATCCCCTTTAAAAGTTTGGATCAGTCTACCGCTGTCCTATAAAAACTGGGATTTAATCTCATTAATACATATTTTTTTAAACATATGGATCTCTCTAAAACCGTTGGATCATCCTTGAATGGTCTATATTTTCCATTATTCTTTCATATTTCCCTTTCCTTTTTCTTCTTTCTCACACCAAACGATTGGCCTCAACCCATGTTTTTCAACCTCTTCCTTTTCTTTTTTCTTCTCCTGAGAATATTCTTATCCCACAATGTTCCCGGTTTTCCATGTTCTCCATTCCATGAGTCCTCAATGGTATGTAATTTTAATACAATCCCAAACATTCCTCATGAAATATTTACAAAAAATACCTATATTTTATCAATATCGAACCATTAAGATTTAGGTTAATTAGAGTCTTTGTTTTCTTTTTTGGAATAGTTAGATTTAGGTTTTAATGTGATTCATCATTCATAATTTCATGTTGAACAATATTATATAAAATTATACAAAAATATACTGATTATGTATTCTTATTATATAAACCCTTATATTCACTTTAACGCTATGGGGTTTTCTCCTATCAATTTCTCTCCAAGGCTCTGGTCGGCTCTATCTCTATCATGAATCCATATAAGGGATTATTATTTTTTTGTTTTCTAATTAATCTTGTGTGTATATGGTTATGTATATATACCTATATACCTATATATGTTTATTTGTAAAACAAAACATGTTCCATTTTTATGACTCTCAAATGAAGGACATTTTTTTAAATGGAATTCTTAATGCATGTTATACATGTATGGCTTATTTTTCATTATTTCCCTATTCAGAAACCCTTATATACACTATGTGTATATTAAATTGTATATATATATATATATACACTTTGATCATAATAAAATTTTGGTTTTCATAAGGTTGATATAAAATTTAAACAATTGTTTTTGAGGAATTAAAAGCATTCAAGTATCGAACTAAACATTGTTTTCGATATGAAATCCAATATATTACTTTGTGTATATACAGTTCATAAAACATTCAAAAATAAAAAATTATTCTGGGTTTTCTAAATAGTGATTACTAATATTTATTTGATTATTATAATGCATATAATATTTATGGTGTTTTTCTATATAATTATTTTGGGGTTCGCCACACCATATTTTTATAGTGGTAAATATTGTTTTTGTATAAACAACACACTCAACCTACATTAAGGGTGAGCAGTATTTTTAAATGGGGTATTTCCGTTACACAATATCTATTTAGAGATTCATTGAATATGAAAAACCTCTATATATATGTATGTATATATATTTGTATGTATGGTTGTCAGTATTGTTGTCACATGTTATTAAAAAGTACTAACTATCTTATTAAGTTGTATAATTGTTTTCATGTTTAAAAATAAATATATTTATAATATCTTTTTCAATGTTTTAAATTCATATTTAAATCAATGATTTGGATGTTTTTATTTACATGGCCTAAATGTATTTGTGAATATGACTATAAATTGTTAATGGAAAACAATAACAAAACCTTTTTTGTTCTTGTATGCCCTAATTTTTTAAAATGGAGCATTAACATGATATCATTACTTTCACACACCCAATTTAAAATGGTTTACATTCAGTTGATAAGGGATTGAATGAATGGGTTATTATTTTATGTTACAATCCATCACTTTATGTGAAATTTTTATTATCACATGTTCAAAATCATTTCATTCTGTCTATGCATATCACTATTAAATTTGATGCAGCCATAGCTGCAAATAGATAATCCTAGAAATTTTTACATTCATTGTATAATTCACTAAATTTATGAATATTTATATAATTAATGCATGAATGAACTTTATATATATTGATAACTCTTGGATTATGAATTTAAATAGTCAAATTGGTATGAGGCACGTTGAATATAAGACCATACTAGAAATATAAGGAATGTATTCAATTTATATTATAAGATGGGTGCACCCATATAGTTCCCCAATGCATTGGGTAATTTTGAGTCTCATGAGACAAATTATGTTGGGTTTTTATGAATATGGTCTCGGCATGGGGCCTTGACTTAATTATTCGGTATAGGCTTGACGCAAGGCATTGACAAAGAGACTATGATGTCTAGAATTACTCATTTTCTCATTAGGTATTTGTATATGTCCAACCAAGTGATTATTTTACTAGTAGAATATCCATTGGTTGATAATCTTTTACTTATGATAAATGTGATGAACACATATGGAATAATGGAGTATATACATGGCATGTTTTTATAAGTAAAGTGTATCATATAATATCAAAATGTTGATAAATATGTTGAAATTACATATGTCATTTCAGGAAATGAATTTTAAATGTTAAGTGAATCATGAAATTGTTACTTATATAATTCCATGACACTATTAATTAATCAACTAATTTTTACATGCATCCTTTCTTGTCGCATTTAAATTAGTTTGACCAATTTCTAGATTATGCAGCATTCCATGCATTTTTGTACATTTATGTACATGCTGATATGTGTCTTAACTGTATCCTTTATGTATGTATATTATTTGTGTGTAAGAGATTTTCCAGAAAATTTATTCATGAAACTTTTGAAAAATGTCAATGACATGCTTCCAGAAGTTTTTTTTCCTTTTAAGAAAATGTTTTTTAAATATTTCAATGGTCGTTTGTCTTAAAAAGTAATTTCATTAATTTGTTTTCAAATACCATTACAGAGTGATTTAAATGCTCACACAACATTTTCAATTTTTTATAGGGTTAGTAGAATTGTCATGTTTTGAGTACTCTTATGTGATAGAATCAATATGACGTATGTACTTTTCATGGTTTTGAAGAAATGTATCAGTTGTATCTTGTTTTCTAGAAACTAAACCAAAACGATTATCTGTTATGGAATGATATGTGTAATTTTTATTAGCATGTTTTTATAAAAAAATTACACACCATGTTTTAAGAATCGAATCCAAGATTCAGGGTTCAGGGTCGTCACAGTTTGTATCAGAGGATCAGTTTAGACAATAATGGAAAATTAGAACAACACTAAAAAATTATTTATTGCATGACAAGTTTAATTATTTCGTAAAATTTTCTTATGGAAGGAGATTTTTCACCAAAAAGACATTTATCTATCCGTATCGAATTACTAGAGAACATAATTGTCAATTAACATTTAGAATCATACCATCCTTTCTCCAACTTACGTTTATCATGAAAAAAACTCTAACAAGTTTGCATGAGCACAAATGTCCTCCGATCCTTGGAGGGATACGGTTTTGTTTATCACCTTATAGAAAATGAACACTTTTCAAATTATAGGCATAGGGGAAAGTATCATGAATGACTCATCCTCAATTTCACTGTATTCAAAAATTTTCTTTTCCCTAGAGAAGTTCTAGGTAGCTTCCTTGGAGTGCGACCATTGTGCAGCCTATCTGTTCTAGGATCTGAGTTTTACCATTTAAGGGAGGCTCTATGGCATCAATAATCTTAGGAATGATATAGTTTGATATATCTATAAAGAACTAGTTCATGAAGAAATATCTGAGATCTATACCTCCCATTCCTCTCTCTAGAAACACATGTTCTACATGTGTAGGTTTGACACTCATTGCTCAAGGTGTATTTGGGTTAAGGAGATTGAGGAACTGGAAACTACCCTGGGAATCCTCATGAGGAAATCAACGGATAATACACTGTGGGGGACCTGGTGAAGGGTCCTCGAGGTTAATTTTAGATGTTTTTGTGGTGAATGTTAGAGAGTGAAATGGAATTTTGAGGATTCTATTCTTTTCAGGGTTGATAATGTAACTCCCCAAAAATAATAAATATATAATAGTAATATTTTTATTATTATTAGTATTATTTTTTTAATGTATAGATCACCTTTAAAAATTATTTATTAGGGAATCATGGTAAATATTTTCGTTGAGGTATTGAGATGACCGTTGGTTTTTTTAACAGTATTAAAATTTTATAACCATTATGTAATTTATGTATTTTCATTATTTTAAGTATATTAATCTTTAGTATTTTGATTATTTTAAATATTTTAAATATTTTATGTAATTTATGAACTTTAGGAGTTTTGAATGTTTGAATATTAATAAATGCATGTTATTAAGTGAATGTAATATTTTGAACGAATACTACCCTGTGTATTACAAGTATACACATATTTAGATTCTAATATAAATTAAATGTTATCAATTATTTTTATTTGTTGCAAATATTTTTAAGTGTTTTAATTTTTTTAATGTGTTATCATTAGTTCATTGAAAATATTGTTTTAAATTAAAGACGTATTTCATATTTGGATTTTAAAAATATAACACTTTTCTTTTAGAATAGTTTTAAATGAATTTATGACATATCATATTGGAAGATAATTTTTGTAATTTTATTTTGATCTTATGATTCATTAAAACATATTTTTAAAAAAAAATTTGAAAAATTGTATTTGGGGTTTATTTTAACTATAAGAAAGAATATTTGTTTTTTTAACATTATTGTATATATCCTCACATATTTATCAAATATAATGTTTTGTTTTTACAAAAATCGGGATGAGTACCCACACAACTGAGGGAATCCTTGAAGGAAAATCCCTAATGTTCTAGTATGTTTCAGATGAAGAACCTTGAGGATAGATATCGCTTGGAAAGTACATTCATGGTTCATGTCGATTCGCGCACTGGCGCTTGTGCACACCCATGTGGGGGAGCATGGTGGATTTATGTTTCTGCCACCATGTGTGGAGGAATGATGATAATGGTTTGGAGCAGTGTTTTCCTGCAGCAAAGAACCCGTACGGGGAAGTACTAGGGAGGAGAAAGGGAGTTCAATGGTTTGTTCTAGGGAGCTCTAGGTATATAAGGCAGGCTTGAAACCACCACAATTTCAATGTGGGGAGTGGGTTTTAAAGGGTGATCTAATATGAAAGGTTTAATGTAGTCACACGATATCTAGACTGTATATCCGATCCAGCCTTCAAAACCCACCACAACAACTTTTCATCCATTTGTTTCCTCTATTGTATGATCTCATAATGCAAGATCTTAGACGTTTATCCGTTTTAAAACCTTAGATCAATATGTGGTCATCTAATCAAAACCAAAATTTAATCTCATCTATCCATCCTTTTTTAAACCTATGGATCTTGCCTCTGCCATCCGATCATCCTCAAATGATGGATCATCCATTCCTTTTACACATTTCCCTTTCCTTCTTCTTCTTCCTCATGCCAATTCAGTGGCCTCAACCCAATGTTTTCCACCTCTTCCTTTTTTTCTTCTCTCGAGATACTTATTATCCCACTCCATGCCCAGTTTCCACATTATTTATTTGACAAGTCTTCAAGGGTATGCTATTTTGATAAGTACCCAAACCTTCCACTTGAATGTTTTTTACAAAATATATTTATTTTCTCAAAACCGAACCCTTGATATTTGGGTTAATCATGGTCTTTGTTTTATTTATATAAATAATTATATTCAGATTTTAATATGTTTTTTTGTTCATATTTAATTTTTGAACTTTGATATATAAATATAAATATAAATATAAATATGTATACAGATTATATAAAAATGTTATATAAACCCTCATTTTCACATAAACCATATGGGTGTTTTCTCCTCTTAATTCATCTCCAATACTATGATCGGTTCTGTCTGTCTCTTGATGCCAAGTAAGGGATTATTTACTTTTTTTTATATGAAACTTTTGTGTATACATTTATGTATATATATATATATGTATATAAATTTATTTATAAAACGAAACCTATTTTAGTTTTATCACTCTCGAATAAATTTATTTTAAACAGTGTTCTTAATTCATGTTATACATGTAAGGGTTATTTTTCTATTATTTTCCTATTGAAAAAATGTATATAAAGTATGTGCACATAGTGAAATATATATACTTATACACATACATCGATCATAATGCAATTTGGGTTTTCATATGGCAGATATAAAGGTTAAAAAAATGTTTTTGAGGTAAGAAATGATTTCAAGGATCGAACTAAACATTGTTTTAGGTATGCAATCCCTTATATACAATTTATGAATATGCGATTCAAACAACTTCCAAATATCCAAAATTATTTTTTGTTTTCTAAGTATTGATTACTGATATTTATTTGAGACTTATAATGCATAAAATATTTATGGAGGTTTTTTATGTAAGCCTTTTGGGATTTTCCAATACCATATATTTATTAAGGTAAAAATGAATATTTGTATAAACAACATTCTCAATCTATTTTAAGGTTGAAATATCATTTTAAAAATAGTTTTTCCTACACACAATATTCATTTTGGGATTCTTTGATTATGAAAAACCTATATATATGTATGTCAATCATGTTTTCATAGGTTTTTAAGTGGTATTATCTTAATTAGTTAGTTTTATAATTCTTTTCACATTTAATAAAAAATATATTTACACACTGTTTTTACATGTTTTACATTCATAAATAATTACAAGGCATTGATGTTATTATTTCATGTCTTAGATGTATTTGTTAATTTGAGTATAAATTGATAATGGATAACATTAACAAAACCTTATTCTTTAATTATATACCCAAAATATTTAAGAGGGAAACGAATCCTGATATTATTACTTATACACACCCAATTCATTGGGGTTTACATCCATGTGACAAAGGTTTTACTGAAATAATTATATTTTCTTTGAAAAAATTTTATTTTAAATGATGTAGTTATTATTGGAAGAGAAAAATCATATAATTTTATCCATGAAAATCACAGTTAAATTTGATGTAGCCATAACCTAAAACTAATTATCCTAGCCATTTTAACTTCATGGCATAATTCAATACATTTATGAATACGTATATGATTAATTCAAGAATGAAATTAATCTCTCTTGATAACTCTTGGATTAAGAATTTAAATATTCAACGTGGTAAGGAACACATTGAATATAATACCACCCTAGAAAAATGATGAACGCCTTAGACTAATATGGTAAGATTTTTGTGCCATGTTTGTTCTCCAATGAATTTGGTAATGTTGAGTTTCATGAGACAAATTATGTTGGGTTTTTACCTGTATTTTCATGGCAAGAGGCCTCGAAAAAATGATTATGTAGGGTCTTTCTGTAACACCATGATAAAGAGATTATGATGTCTGGAATTATACATTCTATCATTATGTATTAGTATAATACCAACTAAGTGATTATTCTACCAGTATATCATGACTTGGTTAAGAATAATTAAATTACGATAAAGAGGATGAACGCTTATGGAATAATGAAGAGTGTACATGGGATGTTTTTCTATGTAAAGTGTAGAATCTAATATCAGAATTGTGATACATAATTTGATATTATATCTATCATTTCAGTAATTGAATTTGAAGTTATGTGCATCAAGATATTGTTAATTATGAAATTCTATGCAATTGTTAATTCATATTCAAATTTATACATGCAACAATGCATATCACCTTTAAATTAGTTTGATCAATTTCTAGATAATGTAGCATTCTATGCATTTCATTACATGTATGTGCACTATTAAATGTGTCTTACCTATAGATGTTAAAGGTTTGAATAATTTTTGTATAAGAGATTTTCCTGAAAATGTCTTCAAGAAACATTTGAAAAATGTTGATAACCTGCATAAATAAGTGTTGTATTCCTTTTAAGGAAATGGTTTGTAATTATTTCAAAGGTTGTTTGTTTTAAAAATATATTTCATTAATTTGTTATTAAAAACCCTTACTAAGCTTTACCAATTCTCACTATACCTTTTCAATTTATGATTTACTGGTTTCGTAGATTTATCACGCTTTGAGTACTCCTATGTGATGGAAACAATATAAAGTTTATCTTTGTTAGGTTTTTGAAAAAACATTTCAGTAGTAACTTGTTTTCCATGCCCTTAACAAAAAATATTCTATATGATGGAATGATATGGGTAAATTTTATCTTCATTTTTTAAAAAAATAAATTACCTACCATGTCTATGGAACCATCTCCGAGCATCTGGGGTTGGCGTCATAACACCCGGGGCACCTATTTCCCATTAATATCCTCTTTCCATTTTCTTCATATTCTATTTATCTATATTTCCCTCTTCTTACTCTATATATCAGTTTTACCACATTCTTCATCAAACCCTTTTTTCCTCTTTCTTTTTTAGTGGGTGTGTGTATTTAGAAAATTAAAAAACACTAAATAATTATAAAAATACAAAAAAAAGAAAGATCCCTAATTACTCACCGTTAAATTTTAAATTTTTTTTAAACTTTTTAGGGAGTCCAATGATTTTTTTTCATCTCAAAAATTATGTATTTTCATGATAAATATTGATAAATAATATTGTGTCAAGAACAGAAATAATGAATGATCAGTTTTTGAGATGGAAATCGATTCTTCCCAACTGTGAGAGACAATGTCAGCTTTCATGCCAAGGTTTCCTATGAAAATCATTTCATATTGTGTGTTTTCACCCCTGAATGTGAAGAATGATTTTGTGGACCATTTAGAAGACTTTAATATTTTATCATACTTTAATATGATAGATGAATTTTTTAAACCACATGAGAATCATAATAGCCTAATGACCACCCATTACCTTTACAATAATATTCCTTTTGGAAGACCCTTAAAGCATATGAATATTTTTTTTGATAGCCACATTACATGCTAAATAACTTATCCCACCCAACAACGACATGGATTTTCATTTCAAAATTTATTGAAATTTCAATGTGAGGGGAATGGTTTTCATTTTAAGTATCTATTTATTGAATTTAAGTGAGTCATTATATGATTGAGGGAAAGAATCTATTTAATTTTATGGGAGAGTTTTTTATTTTGTGATTTTTTGTAATGGATTAAAATTTATGTAATTTACAACATGTTATTGAAAAGTGTTCATAAAAATGAACAAAAAACAAAAACAAAACAAAAAAATGGGATGTGTCTTGGGAAATTCAAAATCACCATTCCTCTACCATTGATCTTGTTATAATAATTAAAATTATTGTCATGAGTAGATCAAAAATAGGTTGAGATATGAGTGTGACATTTGATTCAAGTTTAACATTCAAAAAAAACTTATGTAATTGGGAGACGTTTTTTGATGTTGCAAATATTATATCTTTTCATCCCCGTAAGATTTTATTCATATTTTGTGTCTTTATTTACAAAATCATTCCCTTCTAAATATGTTTTTCAATTTCCTTCAATGTTTCATTTCAAAAACCAAATTGTGCATTGTTTTCCCCATGTTCATGTTTTACACTTATTTTACACTCTTTTAGAAAATATAGTGGTACCATCATTTAGCCACTAAAAAAACACAAAAATGAATTCCTAATTCTTATTCACTTTATAATAGGGATTGGAAGGTATGATCTATTACAAAATCTATGATTTTAACTTTTTTTGGTAAATGAGTGAACCTCCATAAAAAGTTTTTATCATATTAAGAGGAGTATTTTATGAGTGCCGATAAATCCATTTCTATTTTTGATAATGAAATATGAATTGTTTTTAGAAAACTGCATATTTAAAAAATTTTAATGGATTTTTTTGTTGATGACTGAACTAGTCTAGACCTTTTAATGGGTGAAAACAGAATTTTGAAAATATTTGGTGAGTGGATATGATTGAGTTATGTTTTTATATTTTTCAAACATGAGGACATGAACAGTAATATTGTGGGGGGTTTTATGTTATTAATTTATTCATAACTTTTTATTTAATCAATTTAGTTATTTTCATTAAAAAATGAATAATTGGAATTAAATAATCATTTTTTAATATTAAATATAACTTTTAGCAGTATTTTTATTAATCTAGATTTGATTCAGTTTACTATTGTAATTAGAAATTTCAAACTAATTATAAATATTGTGTGTTTTTTGTTATTTTGGGTATCAAATTAAATTTATTATAAATAATACAAATGGATCTTGTAAAAATTTGTCTATATGAATGGTAATATGTACCACACATGACGGTCTATGAATCTATCAAAGAAACAAGACCAACCATGAAGATAGAATTTTTGGGTTCAATACATAAGCCCAAAATATTATATAACTTCTGAATATATTCTTTAGAATCATAAATAATCATTTAAAAAAAATTATTACCCCAACTACAAAAATTAGTGTCCAAACTGATGCTTTGATGACCAGCCCACAATTCGGTCTAGGAATTAGAAACATCCCCCAATTCTTGAATTATCTCCCAATCCATTAATCCAATTGAGCTGATTTTTTGTTGTGTTCCTACCAAGATATAAAAGGAAAAATCAATTTAATAAGTGGTTTGGATTTGATTTCGTATTATGGGTCTGAAAAGTATTAACATTTAAACTAATTAAAAACTCTATATAAAATTGATATAATGACATTATTATGTAAAAGAGACATAATTTTATCTTCAAAAGTACATTGAAATCGAAATTTTTTGGGTTGAAAATAAAAATAAAAATCTTCAACTTTGAAACATAAGATATCTCTATATTTAACTGTCTATATGTCCAAAATGTAGATCCATGTTGAGGGGAAGATTTGGAGTGAAAACTATCCACCACCCTAGGATATTAATGAATTCCACTCATCTCATTGAAAGAGGTTTACATTTCCTAGATTAGAATTATATGCTTGAATGAAAAGGCCCAATCAAATTATAGGGGGGATCTATAAAACTCATGTTTTAACTTTAGATATCTTTCCTCCTCTCTTTATTTTCACGTTCATATTCTCTCTTTTCAATTGTAATCGTGTAAGTTGTAATCAATTTCATTTATATTTTAATGAATGGTTAATATTAATATGATATTATAATCATCCACCTTGTTATTTTTTATATTAATATTATTATCATAGTTTAAATAATTTAGTAAATTTATCCCTTTTCTCACCTTCTCATTCAATCGAAAGGGTGGTTTTACCTCTCTATACATTTTTTGTGTGGCATCAGCACACGTATCTCTTCATGACCAACTCATTTTATATTGTTTGTAACTTATAAAAACATAAATTATAGTGAAATTATTAAACACCCAATTGGTTGAGTAAATCTACCATTGGGTGAATTATAATTTAGGGATATTAAGTGATTGAGATCTTTTTCCTGACTAAAATTCATTAAATTCATATTGTGTATATTGAACATAAAATGTCTTGTATTTATGAATTTCTTTTTGAAATTTATATTCCATGGATTATTGGAACAAATATTTAACATGGGATAATGAAATTTTGAACCTTGCATCAAGAATTATTTGTTGATATCAATACCCTAGTTGAGGCCTAGATTAAATCCAAAACATTTGGGAATTTTGTTCAAAAATCATATTATGAAGTGAACGGTAATTTAATGAATTATATAGTAAATCTTAAGGATATAAAGAGCTTAAATAAATAATGATGAAATCTCCAAGATCATTATTAAATTGTTAAATAAGTTTTCATTAATCAATCATTTCATTTATTCTCTGTAGACATACCGCACCAATCAAAAGACAATCAATTAAAATAATATACTCTAAATTTGTATCATCAAAGAGTATTCATCCCTAGTGACGCTATGCAAATTAGCATAACACCAAGCCTTTGAATAGTAAATTGGAAAATATAGGCTATTCATCATTGTATCCTCAACATGTTCTATGGCTATAAGATTCTATTTACCAACATCATCCCATCAAGTTGGAGTGCGACATCTATTTCCATATGATGCTTCATATGGGGCAATTTGAATTTTTTAATGGAAACTATTATTATATGAAAATTTTTTCAAAGGAAATTACTGAACCCACATACCCTTATTTTTTAGAGATTATAATCTTAGTATTTCTTTAATATTTTTAATTGTTCTTCTAGACTTTAAATTAGTTTGAGGGTGGTAAGAAATTCTCAAATGAGGCTTAGTATCAAGATCCTTTTGAAGACTCATCCAAAATATTTATGTAAATTGAGGATATAAATAAACAATAGTTGATATATTTGAACCCAAAAACCATATAATATCATTAATATAGATCATTGTGAGGCGACCAAGTGGTAAATCATCTCATATAGTGAGAAAATGCATAGATTTGGTTTTGAGATCAATTATAACCCATATTGTATCATTCTTTCAAATAATATTTGGTAATCCTATGAAAACTTCCATAATAATGTAACATTTACTATCTATATGAATTAGGAGAGGATGTATGAATCCTATATTATGCTACCTCATATATTTCACTTATTGAAAACTCAAACATTTGGAAACACAATCAGTAATTTCCCACTTCATGTTATCCCACAAAAAATGTTCCCTCAAACCCCTATACATATTTTTGCCACATAGGTGTATAAATCAATTTGAGCAATGATAATAGTCTAAAAACTCACTGCTTATCTCAGGTATTGATGGAAAACATAATCTATTTCTAAATTTCAGAACACCATATCCATAAATGACATCTATTAGTTTTCTTTCATTCACAACCATAATTTTATTCAAAATCTTATTTTAGTTAGATTGAGAATTATTTTTCTTCTTTAATAAATATGGTTTTCGGCCATTTTAAAAATTATATTTGTATCTGTATCCTTATAAATTCCCACATCCATCCATACTAGATCCATGAACATAAGATCTCTCTCACTCTTTATTTGGGTTGTAACTCCATGATAGTTTATACGCAATGCATATGATTCCTTATTTCCATTTCTTGGGTGGTAGTGTATTGAGAAATCATAATCCTTGAGTATCTTGATCCTTTTAATTTATCTCAAAAAAATTAAATCTATCACAATATATATTTCAATATTTTTTGTTCCCTTAATATGTCACATATTCTTACATAGAGACAATATATCTAAATAATCAAAGAGAAGATTATAGCAACCAACTCAATATAATGGGTTGGATTGTTCTATTTATTATTTTTCAATTTAATTAATACATATGGAATAACATTTTAATTTTTCATTACGTCACAACCATGTCTTGTTTTTGATTCATCACTATATATAAATAACTAATCACTTCTATATGGTAGAGTAAAAATCGAAGCAATAAAAAATATTCTCTTTTGTTCATCAATACATTCTTCACATTCCTTTGTATAGAAAAACATAACCCCTTTATGTGTAATATTGGATAATGGGTTATACGATCATTAATTTTTTGAATTAACCATTGATATTAAAATTCGAAACCAAGGAAAATACATTTCATAGTTATGTTCATTGGCGTAGGCCATTATCTAAGTACCGTTATCTTTGTATATTTAACAGAGATTCCATTTTTTTAGAAAATATAGCAATGAAATGAAACTTCCTTAAGACATAAATCACACTTACTAAATTTCCCAAACAACTATTTCCTTATAAGAGTCTCAATAATGATCCACAAATGATTTTCATGGTCCTCTTATCTTTTATAATAAATTATAATATCATGAATGAATTATAAAAAACTGAAAATATATTCCTAGAATATATTGTCAATCTATTCCACAAAAACATATGGTGAATTATCCAATCCAAATAGAGTTACTGTAAACTCATAATGTCTATAACTCATCCAATAAGATTTCATTATATTGTCTTCATTCATTACTCACAGTTTCTGATACCTAGAATGAAGTTCAATACTTGAAACATATTGGGAACCATGAAGTTGATTGAACAATTCATCTATGCGAGGAAAATGATACCTGTTATTTATCCAAATATCATTGATTTCTCAATAATCAGTGCACAAACTCATGGATCCATATATCTTCTTAAAAATAGAATAAGGGCTCCACATAAATAAGAACTACGATGAATAAATCCTTTATTAGCCAACTCCATTATATTTGTTCTTCAGATTCAGTAATTCTATAGGGGTAATTATATTGGGATTCATTGATATTGGTCAATCATCAAGGATTAAATAAATTGAGATATCAACTTCAAGCTCTTGGGTGTATCCATGAAACTCTTCCAAAAATACATTGATGCATTAATTTATAATAGGCTCATCCTCGATTTGGAGATAACCTTATTTATCCATAAATGTTGTTTAATCTTATTCTCAGATAATTTTATTCAATATTGATACAAGGTGTGGATATATATAAGAATATGATGACAAATGTTCCTTCCAAATAATTTTTTCCTCAAAAATCATTTTTCCTTAATGAATTTCATTCAAAAGAGCTACTTGTGGTGGATATAGATAAGAATATGATGATCAATTTTTTTATCAAATGAAAAGAGATTATAAAATTTCTTCACAACTTGTGATTTATTTCCTCTTACAACCATTTTTTCATAATATTTTAAAATCTAGTCCATTCCATGGATTATATCAAATGCAAACATTAGTATTATTACAATTCCAGTAAATAAGGCCCATTTATTTTTCATAATGGGGAATGTATGACAATTTTTTTTAATGAGTATTCCCTTCAAATTTTAGACTATCAACTCACTTACTAAATCAAATGTAAAATACATACTTTTCTTTAAAAACATGGTAGATATAAACTACTGTGATGATCCAGAATCAAATAAATTGTTGGAAAATTTTGAATGAAGAATTAATGTACCGATCACCACATCAATGGGTACTTATACCTCATATATAGTGATCCCATAAGCTTAGACAACTCCCCTTGGAGTATTTTGTAGAGTATATCCTTGATGCTCAGGGAATTTGTTTGAATTGTTCCCCATATCCTTGAATTTTCTACACTGAATAATATATTTTCATTATTTCAATTTCATTTTTTAATATGATGACCATTTTCTCAAAACATATAAAAAATTCTCATGCCCTTCAAGAATTTCTCAGCGTGATTCCTTTCATTGTTATCACATAGTGGTAATTTCTTCACCTTCTCCTTCTTACATGATGCATTTACTTTTTATGGTATTTAGATGAAATATTCTTTTCTTGGTTTCCCATGAATATGTACGATCAAGATAACTATTTATCTATTATGATTGCACAGAAAACAATTTTATCAAATGAT
The DNA here is from genome assembly GCA_963277665.1 of Viscum album. Lineage (NCBI taxonomy): Eukaryota > Viridiplantae > Streptophyta > Magnoliopsida > Santalales > Viscaceae > Viscum > Viscum album. The sequence goes on from OY728138.1 coordinate 1,075,182,652, forward strand.
TAAAAATATTGAGAGATCAAAAAACATCAATGATATGGTTTAATCTCATCACCAAAATATCTAATATTGAACTATGTTCTGTGTATTTAGTCTATAGAATAACTATCTAACCATTTAAAGGTAGATTTGTACTTGACAACCATTTATTCTTCCTTTTTCATTAAGCTGAGAAACATTATCTTTATCTCAGTTTGTTTCTCACAAGGGAAATATTTTTCAAATATAGTATCCTTAAAAAATTTCTATTCCATGAGTTCCATTTCCTCTTCCTCTCTAGTAATCTAGATCAACACCAACCAATGATCATGATCTCCATTGGGATTACACACTACAAGTGTAACCATTTCAATTTAACCTCATCTTAAGGCACTAAATATTGTTTTCATAGACTTAATACATCAATCTGATACAATTGGATTTGTATCCCCACTAATAGATGGGGGATTCTATCACATAATGTGATCCAACATATGAGAGGCTCATTATGGAATAGGTTGCTTCATTAGTGAAAGTTTTATTTGCAGAACCTCATTAATATTTCCTTATCCATCCATAATTTTCTCCATTCCAATACTAGATGTATTACTTTTCTTATTAGGGAAATTGATACATTTTCCACATGTATTAATACCATTATACATTCCATACAAAATTATAATACAATGCATAATAATACATTAGATCATATTATTATGAAACCTAATTTATAATAACAAAAACACTTAAACAATTTACATAAACTAAAAAATATATGTGTATGTAATATCATAATCATAAACATTATTTCAATGGGATAATATTATATTCTTATCCTTAAATTATAACATGGGGTTAGGTTCTCAAATCTATGTTGTCCTAAATCTTATATTCATGGTTTCTTCTAAACCTCCTCTAATATCAACTTTAATGACATCGACCTCATAAGCCCGCAGTTGGTTCCTTACTTTACTTTATTGGCATATATACAAGATTAAAATCCAAAAGGGATGAAAAATTTAGTGGATCAGGGAATCCATATTATATAAATGATACACGTGTTACATTGTGAATAAGAAATGAAATATAATAAATAAATTAAAAATTGTCAGTATCCTTGAAAACCCATTCAAAGGATTCTAATTGATACCCTGGTGACATACAACAAAATAAGCGTGAGCTCAAATGCTCCGTAAACGTTACATATAACATAATTAGTCCTAAATTAATAATAATAATCAACATTATATAGTAGATAATTGAACACATATTCCATATAAATCTATAGATGTTTATATTCAATATGGAAATGTAAATAACTGAAACACATTCCATATAATCAATAAACTGAGAATGAATGGAATCCATAGATAATGTCATAGAAAAATATAATGAATAGTAATAATAAATAAATTATAAATTAATAAAATTCCTAAATATTGGATTCCATGTTTCCCAGGAACATGACACCAGTATTTTCAAGACCATTGCCAAGACAATTTAAAACATATCAGCTAAAAACCCATCTAATCTGGCCAACCAATTCGTCTCATGATTCTATCGATGAATATAGAGGCCTATATTAAATGGTCTCGAAAACATTTAATTCTATTTAAAATCATTATTATATATCAAATAGCCAATTTAATTTTTAAACAATAAGTCTTATCAAATACTTGTGCTGAGAAAAGGATAGATTTATCAATATTTGTCCACTTAATCAATTAAAATTCAATGTAAATGTCCTATGTTAAAATGGTATGAATTTTATATAAAAAAATATATATCACAAAATAATATTGATATTTAAGATAAATTTAATTCTCAAGTAAATATTATTACAACAAATTGATAGTTTCAATATAATAATAACAATAAAAAAAGATTTGAGATTCTATAATAACCTTTACCACTTCGTAATCTTCGCGTCAAATCCCCTTGGGTGTGATAATACAAATTGGAACTTGAGAAACCATAAAAAATAAATTATTTATGATATTACATGTCAATGTGTAAGTATATACACCACATACAAGTGAGTTGGTGAGCAATAACAAATAATTCTCAATGAAAAGTAAATTTAGATGAAATTCCTTACTTCTCCTTCCTTAATGTTGAATGGTATTTAACATAATTTATAATGGTGTTAATAATTTTATTAAAATAAAAAATAACCATATTAAAAATTTATAATTTCATATATTAGTATTTAAAAAAAATCCTTTCACCTATTTTTAATAATCAAACATTATTTTCAATGTTTCATTTGTTAATTGTCATGTTTTTTGAGTATGTTTTGACATGTTATTTTTTTCAATCTTACATCGATCATGAAATTTCATCTCAAATATTAAAATAATGATGTAAATATCATATATACTTTGTATCATAATATTTAGAGTAATCAATAAAATTTGGTGATATGGAATAAAATACATCGTTAATGGAGAAGATAGGTTGTACGTACACAAGAACGACGTTTCCAATTTATCGTTGTATTGACATAAATAAATGTAAATGATATATATGGATACTATCATTATATTACCAAATTTATTTCATATATATCAAATATTACTATTAAAACTGTCATTAATTCATTCTATGTAATGTGTGAATGAATCACATCATTTCACGAGGCGGTTATTCGCCGTACACACGAGTGATGTTGTCATATTTCCACCAAATGGAAAGCAAGAATGTATGTGTTATATAAAAATTATGAATCATTATGACACCATAAATATCATAAATATCATATATAAATAGTATTTTATTATTATTCCCAACCACAATAGGTGGTAATGGAAAACTAACGACATTTGTTCAAGTGGCGGTAGTCTGCTGTCAGTACTACAAAACACACCTTTAACAACACTAGTAATTGTCAGCACCATAAAAAATGATTATAAATGGACTATTTATTATTCCTAAGTAATACATTGAGAAATTTAATCGTTTATCCACGCATCTTTTTTAGCATTGATAAAAGAAATCCTTTATCAGCGCTTTATTTTTAGTGCTGAAAAAGGTATTCTTAATGAGTACATTATTTTTAGCACCCATAAAGGGTATCCTTTATCAGTGCTTTATTTTTAGTGCTGATATAGGGAATCCTTTATCAGCACATTAATTTTAGCACTGATAAAGGGTATCCTTTATCTATTCTTTATTTTTACTGCTGTTAAATATTAATATAAAAAATTAAAAAATTAAAAAAATAAAGAAAATGTGAATGTTAAAAAAATTATTAAATTTTTTTTAAATTAAATAATTATTGATAAAAATGAATAAATTGATTATACATTATTAGTTGTTAATAATTTTATTAATTATATAAATATGATAATTATTGTTACTAAATTATATATATTAAATATGTAGATATATATATATAAATAAATATAAATTTGATTTATTAATTACAAAATATTTAAGAACATTAAATTAAATGGTATTTTGTTTATTTTATAATGGCTTATAATTAATAATTTATATGAATTAAAAAATATTGATGATTATTTCATTGTACACGACATATAATTGAATATAGATTCATTATTCAATTTAACATTGATCGAATGTATGAAATATGGATTATATATATTTGTAATTAATGCATTTTTATATACAATATATATACACTAAGCTTATACATTTTTTCAATATTGATAAAGTGTACTTATTCTTATTTTATTCAATTTCACTCAATTATAACTTAGATGCTTGAAAAAAAGAGTGATTCATTAATATTGATAAAAAATATTTATAAATGAATAGTCACTATATTTATATAATAATATATTTATTAATATAAACAAATATATATATATACTTTTAAAATTATTTATATAATTATAAATACATAATTATGTATATTTTAAGATTTATTAAATTTATAAAAAATTATTTAAATAATGAATATATTTACTATAATTATATTTATATATATTTATAAAATATGTATGTATAACTATATGAATATATATAGTGATATAAATAATATTTTCCAAAATATCTATATAAATAGAAATAAATAATTATAAAATTATAAAAAATATATTTAAAAATAAATATATTTACTATACTAATATTTAAATATATTTATTATTTATTTGAATATATTTACAATTTTTTTATTTTCATTTAAAATTATAAATCCTTTAAAAACACTTCATTAATAAGAGATGATAGCAGAACCATTATCAGTGCATTTTCCACGCTGATAAAGATCGGGATTTATCAGCACTAAACAAAGATCTCATAAAATAAAGATTTATCAGCGCTATAATATTAGTGCTGATAATTATTGGTTTTATCAGAACAATTAATGTTCTGGTAAATAGAAATTTTATCAACACTTATGTTATAAGAAATGATAAAAGTGTCATTTTTTATTTTAAAAACTATATCCATTTATGAAATTTTCGTGATATCAAGAGATTTTCATGGATGCCACCCGCTATCGGTGCTATTAATCAATGAATCAAAGACTGAATCAAACCACTTGACTATTGCTGGTCCTCCAATTGCCTTAAAACCTCATCAGACATCTGGTTATCGATTGTAATTGCAACTCAAGTGCGGGTTCATATCATATTTATAAATTTTCTCCACCACATTTTAGTGGATCCATGCCATAATAATTTTAGATAATTTAATTTTCTCGCTTGGTTAATTATCCCATAATCTATAGTTTATTTTGGTGGTGTTAGCATGTTTTAGAAATGCTTTGATATTCATTTGTGTTGAAAATAATTTTTCTAAATATAAATTGTTATGTTTCTATATAAGCTTTATTTTGAAAATTCAGTGGAAGGGTTCAAATAATTGTTTGAGTAGTGAAAAATATGTTTTTGTAGGTGATTAAGGTGTGTGTGTTGAAAAATGATTTTTCAAGGTAAATGTATAATTTTGGGAATGTTTGTCTTATTGTTAGATTTTGAGTATGAGTTTTTATGTGTTCAAAAACTGAATAATTTCTTTTAGAAATGGAAGATGGGATGTTGAAATGGTTTATTTAAGGGTTTGAGTGATTTGAAATGTTTTTTCAAAGGGTATAGAGTGATTTTTGTGGGGGTTTTGGTTTAGTAACAGAAAACGGCTATGTTTTATTTGTGTGTTTTTGTGTTGTGTTTTGTGGAAGGGTTTTATGGGTTGTTTGAATGGTGAAAATAATTTTCCAAAGGCTAATAAATGTGGATAGGTATGAAAGTATGTTATTAAAAGAAATTTACATACTTTTCCATGTTTAACATGTTGTTTCTAATTTTAAATGTGAATCGTAAATTGTTTTGTGGAATAGAAGAACTGTTTTGAAAATTATTTCGGGTTGTGTAAACATTTGTAAAAAATTGACTTGATATGGAATTGGTTGAAAATTGTTGTAAAATATGGTTTTTTAAGTTGGATGTGTTATATAAATTAGTTAATAGATTTATCAAATAATATATGTGTTGTAAATTATGTTCGATTTAGTTATATGGTTCGTTTGATTTTAAAAGAAGCATTTTCATGTAAACTTTGGGGTGTTTTTTATGTAAATAAATGAGGTGCCTCCAGTGGTTATTTTTGAAAACTTTTTAAATGATTTATTATCATACATAATAGGTGTGAGGCATGTTTGTAAAATTATTTGGTTTGAATATGTTTTAAAATGGTATTTGTGTGTACAAGTAGTAGAAAATGATGTGTACTATTTTTGGAATGTATTTTGTTTATAAATGTGCTATGATAGTGACATGTGAATGTGAAACATGATTGATCACAAATAAAAGAGAATCTAGGGTAACTGGGTTACTTGAATGTGTTGTGTTAGGGAATATTGGTATTATCACAGTAAAATAATTATACATAGAATTAATTTAATGTTTCATATTTATGTTTAATTTAGTTATTTTTAGTATTAATCACATAATAATTTTTTTCTTATACAAGGGTATTCATTATTTCATGTTGGGGTTATCTTACCCACGTTCATGCTTCTTCTCGATTAAAACAATTTTACCTAAGCAGTATTGAATTTAACACTCTCTTTCAGATTACCTCCAATTCCTTTGTAGGAAGAGCAAAAATACTATCCATATTCAATCACAGAGGTAATCATGCTATTTGCACAGTAAAATAATTTTCTGTAGAATTATTGTATTGTTTCATATTTATATTTAATTCAATTGTTTATAGTATTACTTAAATACTATTTGTTTTGTTATAAAGCTGGATTATATTGTTCAAGTTTGGGTTATTGGTCCAAATTTTATGCTCCTTCTCCCTTAAAATATTTTTAAATTTGCAGTGGGGAATTTATAACTTTCTTTAATGTTACCTCCACTTCCTTTCCAAGAAGAGCATCAAAACTGCCTCTACTCAATCATAGAAGTAATATTGTTGTTTATAGAGTAAAACCATTGTCATTGGGAATAATTAGTTGTTGTATATAAATGTTTAATTCATTTTTTTTACTATTACTCAGACAATAATTATTTTCTTATATAAGTGGATTATTTTTAATCAGTTGGCGTGCACTATCCAATATTTATTCTTCATATCACTTAAAACAATTTCTCTCATGGACTGGTGCATCTATCATTTTCCTTATAGTTTCCTCAATGTCATTTGAAAGAAGGGAAAACAACACTACCTCTTCTCAATCACAGATGTAATCATGATATTTGTAGAGTAAAATTATTATTAATACAATTAATACATTATTTCATATTTATGTTTCATTAATTTATTGGTAGTATTACTCACATTATAATTATTTTCCTATACAGGTGGATTCTTTGGATGAGTTGATGTGGTTTGTTCAAAGCGGCACATGCAATGTTATTAGTTCAACAAAGAGATTCAATGGAAATTGTTGTAACATTATAATTTACGATTTTTTAATATATATAAAGATTTGTATATATGTAATTGTATTAAATGATATTTTAAATTGATATAATATAATTAGTTTTTCTGGTATTTTTATTGTAAATTTTATTTCATTTAAATTATATATTGGGACCTGTTTTTGTTGATATATCTGGTGTGTTTTTGGTGATTCTGGTGTTGCGATGTGCTGTAATAGCAAAGTATAGTGGTGCTGTTGTGTGATGTTATAACATCATATAGATTATCCTTTTATCAACTCTTTTGAAAGAACTGATAAAAATATTCCTTATCAGCTATTTAAAATACACGGATAACGATCTCATTTATCAGCTCTTTTACAGTGATGATAAAGAAATCATTTATCATTTCTTTAAAAATCTCAAATAAATGTGTTTTTACTATCAATTTTTCAGAATTGATAAAATTTCTAGGCTTTTAACTTCTCTTACTTTGTCAGCTTCTTTCTTGAACTGATAAATTCCATTTTTAGCACTATTAAATGTCTATTTTGTTATAGTGTGTTCACATAAACCATCATTTAATAACCCCTTCAATAGAAGTGTGTGTAGTTTTAGGTCCTAAATATTCCAAAAAAATATATTAGTATATGTATTATAATTTTATTGTTATATAATCTTGGTATAATTTAAATTAAAGGATATGGATATGGAAATAAAATAAAAATTCTTCTAAAATAACATTACATCCTCTTCTGATATCCTCCATATAATTACACTAATTCCTTCCTAAGTTGGATTTCTTCCCAAGATATGTCCACTGGGATAAGGTGGGAGATTTTTGGGATTTAATTGGGTAGGTATTTTCCAAATAAAAGTTTTTTTGTTGATTAAATATAGGATGAGAGTAGGCGTCCTTTTATAATTGTGGTGAGTGTCACCTTTGCAATTTTTAAAAAGGGAGAATTGAAACCATGTTTTTTCCAAGTAAATAGTCTTAAATAATGTAACATACATTATAATAGAAGGTATAAGGTCTAAATATGGCCATAAAATGGGTGTTGTAAATGTGTCTAGGTCATTTGGCCCCTTAGGTTTTATGTTTAATCCCTTTGTAAACTTGTTTTTCTCTTAATCACTTTAATTAATTTTAACAACTTTCAGTAATCATTTTAGTCAAATTTTAAGTTTACTTTATTTAAAATTATAATTTATTTTTATTCATGATATTAAATAAATTCTTCCAAATTCAAAACATATAGGATGAAAAAATTAATTTAAAAATAATCATAGGGATGAAACAAGAAAGCGGATTTTTAAAGTGAAAATATTCAAAATCTTACTATGTTTTTATATCTAAAGTAAATATAAAATGATTTAAATTATATATATTATATTAATATATTTATAATTTATATAATTTAAATTTAAAATCAATTTCAATTATAATTTAACATTATATATTTTCTAGATGAAAATTTGGGTTTCAATTCCAATTTGGTATTTTAATCTATTCATCAAAAAATGATACTTATGAAAAAAGTCATACTAAGATAATTCTAAATTTCATATTTCCAAAAAGAAGTTAATTTTTTTAGATAAAATTTTAATTTTTTCAATATTTAGTTTTAAAACAAGTGCGCCATTAAATGTCTGTAAAACCGCCTTTAAAAAGATATAGCATTTTATGCATAAAATTGTATTTATTCATATCTTATTTGATAAATTTTAAAAAATTTATTTAATATATAGTATATAATATATAAATTTCATTAATAACATTCACTATTAGTAATTATTTTAATTTATTAGAATAAAATTCTTTTGGGACTATTAAAAAATTGAAAAAAATTAGTTTTATTTTTATTTCTGATCAATTAGAAACAAATTAATTCAAACATATAATTTTACAAGTTATTTAATACTATTCATAAATATAAATTTATATTCTAGGAGATAATTTTTATTTAAAATAATATTAATAATATTGTTATATAAGTATCAGTCTTGTGTGTAATGCAAGACATCCAAGAAATTCATTATTTCCTGTAATGAAAGTTATGAAAACAATTATACTTTTTATAGGTGGAGATTACTGTAAATTACTGGGTTATTAATGTGATAAAGAAATTACTCAATCATGGTACTTTAGTTGTGCTAATATTCATCAAAAATCATATTTTGGCCCAAAAATTTGGGTTTTTGAGCCACAAGTCCTCCAATCCATCAAATAATTACATGCCTCTGGGTTTGTACATGAGTATATTATGACCCATTTAGTGCAATACAGAGATATGTTAGTCATATAAAATGCTTTTTGGGGTAGTATTACCATTGTATTAGAGGTAATATAGGCTATATGGCCTTTTAGCAATGTAATGGTTCTATATCAACTCAAAATAAAAGGTTCATAGTGAAATGAAAAAAATAGATTTTGGGGTATGTAATCCCAAAATCTAACAAAAAACCCATGTAGTTAGAATCTTAACTAAGTGATAAATTAACATTGTAATAATAAATTAGGCCATGGATCAAATGATGGAAACCACTTTTAAGGATATATACATGACATTTCATTTTCACAGTTCATGGAAGGAGGCCACAACATAGGCGACAACAATGTGAAGGATGGAGGACCCTGTTGTAAGGAATTTCTGGAAGCATGCATTGATAAAGGAAATTATGGGATGTAATTTATATTGGAGATTATATGAGGGGGACCAAATTATCAATCTCAATATATGTAGCATAGAGTGGGGGAATGACGACAGAGGAATACTAGCCACAAAGTCGGAGGAGGTTGTAGGTGCAATGATGAGGGTGTTGGGGCGCAACATAGGTACAATAAATCATAGTGATTTTTTCCAAATAATGGGGATGATGAAAAAATATATAATTTTCTTTGGTTCACTAGGAATTTTGTTTATGTAATTTAACAACTAAAAGGTCTGGTAACGGTTCCCTCTCAAATTGTAAAATGATGGTTTATATAGAAAATGGATTAACATAGAATTTTAATGAACTAAACCCCCACCAAAGACCTTCATTTATAGGAGAAGGGAACTTGACATACCTTATGGATTTTCCATGTGAGATTTGGTTTCAATTTTCTAACATTATAAAAATAATATAATAATAATAACATATAAATAATATTTAATAAATATAAAAACTATCTAATATAAAATTTCATTAATATAAATATTTTTAATATTATAAATATTATATAGTAAAATATAATTAATAATTATGGGGATAAATAGTAAATATTTATATAATTATTTTTTAATCATAATTATGTTATTGTGTTTACAATAAAGAAAAACACACACAGAGACGTATCGTTAAGCTAGAAAAAATGTCATAGCCCCCCTTCATTGATCACTCATATAACTAACCATTTCAATAAAAAGAGTGGCCTAAATTAATAATGGGCCTGAAGCCCAATACATGGCCCAAAGGCCCAAAATAGTTACATGTATTCATCATTCCATATATGTCACCATCCCTTCATCTTGCCTATGTAACCTTCTACTAGTGTCATTTGTCACAGCCTGCCTGTATTGTTCTCGACATTTCAGCCAATATAGGCATGGAACAGATCATGTTCCCATCAAGGATTGAACATAGGGACTCCTTGGTGTGGAGGCTAGTGTTTGAGTACTACTCATCGGCGACGATGGCCACAAAAGGGGATATAACCCAATCAGACCAGGTAATTCACAAACACTTAATATTAACAAGGCGTTGTTTGTTCAAGACACAAAGATTTTACTCGACATGCTGATAAGAGGTCTTGAACCCCATAACTCAATCAACGACACTTATTTGCACATCCACTCAACCATTGAACCATATGATAATTAGTTTTTAATAATATTACTATATTTAATATGATAAATAATAATTAACAATAAATAATATAATTTAATAAGAAAAAATTAATAATAATATCATTTATATAATTAATAATGTTAATAATAATATGTAATAAAATAATTAATTATTGTTATTTATTATTTATAATATGTAATAATTTAAAAAATAATTAATAATATGATTAATAATTAATTATTTGTAATATATAACTAAAAGAAACATTAACAAATAATAATTAACAATACTATTAATATTATAAGAACATGGGTTTTGTGGATACTTCATTTAATAAAATAGGACAATTTGATGTTTGAAATTAAAGGTGGGGAGTAATGATGTTTTACCGACCAGAGTTCCTGGATGTGTGCATTGTTTGTGGTTTATAATCCACTATACCTAATATAGTAATATAATAATAATATAAAAAATATTAATAAGATACTTTATAATTAGAAATTAATAAATCAGATAATAATAAAATTTATATATATAATAATAAATAAGATGATTGACAATTAATAATTACTAAATTTATAATATTTATTAATTAATAAGAATATTAATAATATTCTAAATTATATTAAAAATTAGAATAATTATTGTCAGTTTTATTATTAATTATTAATTAATAATTATATTATTAATTATTGATTTTTCTTATTCTTTATAATATTATTTATAAATTATTAATTGTTAATTAATTATATTATTATATATATCTATATATATTATTGATTACATTTTACTAAATTTGTATAATCATTAATAGTGTATTATTTATGTATTATTACAATTATTATTAATATGTTATTTCTATTTATTAATAATATTTATATATATTATTTTCTATTACCAATTATATTGTAAATTATTTTTTTAATATTGTTAACTGTTAATTTTATTATTAATTATTATTAATCTAAAAAAATAGTTTGATTCCTAAAAACCCCCTTTGTGGGGGTTATTTTTAGGACATTAATGGAAATATTTGTGGCCCGTATTGTGGAAATGTACAAAAGATGGAAGCATGGTAGGACCAAACAGATGATATAGATTTCCAGGTAGGCAGTGTATCAAGAAAACATGCCCATAATGCTGGGTGGGTGGCTTGAAAGAGTGATGGGGGCATTGGTGTCTATCAACTGTCCTTCTACCCACCATGAAATTCTATTTTGTGTGGAGGGGTGGACCACCATGCGATGAAAAATTCAATGGAACCAATCATATGATGAAACATGACAGGGTAAGTGGTTCATCTAGGAGTCACATGAGCATCTCCTAAAAGGAAGATCAAAATAGGAATTAGTGTATTGACACCTATCAACTGACCCTCCTCTTATATAGAATTAGGATTGGGGATATACGGTTTCCCTATTTTCTTGGTTGGGTGTGGGGTGGCTCATCCTTTATATGGGTGATATGGTGCTATTATTTCTAAAATAAGGAGAAACTATTGAAACCAAGGCCGTTCATTACTAATAATGGAGTTTGGATTTTGTTAGGTGTCAATCTACACATGGATGACTAGGGAGTTTTCAAGGAATGTGGTCATATATTTTGGGATGAATGCAGTATTGAAGGTGGCCTATTTTCTCTATGTTTTCCAAATTTTTGGGCCTTAATATCTTGTGTTTTTTTTTGTAAAAACAAACGTTTTTTATATAAGAGTGAAGGGTATGGAGAATGAATAAGAAAACCAGAAAAATAATGAAACTACATACCTTGGAACATGGACCGCATTCTATGTTCCGAGAATTGTTCGTGGTCGCATTCTAGCAAGGGGGGGGGGGTAGTATACGGAGTGTTGCACGAAGTGGTGCACGGAGCTATGTACGGAACTAAAAACACTTCACAAAAATGGTATGTGGTGAAGGAATATATTGCGTGGTTAAATCATACAGTACGCGGAGTGTCGATGGTTTGAATGAATGCTGGAGTTCATGAAATAGGAGTGGTACATGGTGGAGCCTAATAGTATGTGATGGCATTCAGTTTACAGCAACAGTAATCCCACATAGAAAATTTAGTTAAATCATATTTCGGAAATTTTCAGAATTATGTGCCTATTTAAGTAATATTAATCATCTTTTTGAATGATGATATTAAAGATTAACATTTCGAGAAGAAATTCGGTGAAGTCCGAAGTGGTACGCGGTGGAGGAGATGATATGCGGAGAGAATCATTTGCATTAGGAAAATAATAAGCGGAAGAGTGTGTGGTTCATGCAGGTGGGCCATGAAGTATTTGGTAGAGAAAGGAATCATGTGGAGCAGTATGGTAAACAATTAAGTGGAGAAGTATACAGATAAGGGACGTACGTCGAGAAGGGAAGTTCTCAAAGGATCAGGGCGGTACGCAGAGGAGCTAGACAGTACGCGAAAACAGCTGCGATACACAGAAAATAAATTATTTTGCGAAATTAATTTCCATAACATATCAATGTACTGGAAAATAAATTACATTTTTGTGTGATTACGAGACTTCAACAGAGCATCCATTTACAGTTTAGGATATCTGATTTGATGATAAAACATTGAAGAGATCTTAATGTCGTTAAACTGAGTAAAGTTTATTCCAACATAGTGAGAAAGTGGGAGTCAGTGTAAGTGATCAAAGAGGCCCAGTGTGATATCCATAAAACATTTTAAAGGTAGTTCTTCTGGAATAAAGTGAATATGATCTATACTTTTAATCCATATCTAGTGAAGATTTGTTGTTTTGGTTTGACAGATACATAGTTGGTGTATGCTCCTTGGATGTATCCATAAGTGGTGAATGAAGTAAAATTGTTATATAGTTGCATTGCATGTGATTTTTATTTTCTACAAAGCCCTTATAGACATGTTTAATATGTTCCTACCATTTTAGGATCAATATCCATCAATTTAAATGAAAATTTGACACCCTAAATCACCCCTCCCCTTTCTTGGTGTTCTGGGGTCCTTTAGAAACATGATTGAAGACTATGGCTTGGAATTATGCTGGCTACTCTTTTGGGACATGGGATGTAACATCCCAAATAAATAAAGAAATATAAAATTTTCAAATTTATTAATATTTTTGAATTAAATATTAATTTTACTTTAAAAGGGATTCTATGTTTGATGTCATGTCCGATACGCAACAACCAGTTTTTTTTGAAATCTTACTTTGCACACTAATATATAATATTATTATATTAAAAGGTGGTTAAAGCCAAGTTATTTTATTAGAGTCAATGAATAGAACATATTAACTTATTATTATACATGTTAGTTAAATATTCTTACATTAGTCAATAAATGTTTGAGGCTTAAAAAGTGAATGAATCCGATGTGAAGCAAAAATACTCTAATATTCTTTAAATAGTTGATTTTCTGTGTTTTTATGGCAAACAATTTTTAAATCTAGTTTTAAGAACTTTTAGATAGTCTATATATCAAAATAAAATTCTTCTTTAGAATCGAGATATCAAAATTTACTTCAGACAAAATTTTGATATTTTTCTAATAAAGTTCATTTTTAATGAATAGTGAAAAATATTTTATTTTAATTAAATATTTCCTATTAATATGATTTATTTGTATGGATATATTATCTTTTTAATAGGTTTTAAAGTGTAATTATAATATATTTTTACAATTTATTCATAGGTTGTTTATTGGAAGAAATTTCACATTGAAATTGGACATAAACAAGGGTCAATCTTTTGATAGTTATTTATTTTAAAACATTTTTATTGTTTTGACAGTAGGATTTAATATTAAATTAATTTCTACCACTTTATTGTTTTGAATTTGTAAAAATGGATTCCATATTTTGAGTTACGAGTTCCAAATTCTGTAAGTAGGTAACTATTATTTTTAGACATTATGAATATTTACTTCAGTAAAAAATTTATTTTACATGTTTAAAAGGTAAATATGGTAATTAAGGGTAAAACAATAATATTATAATAATATTAAAATACCCAAAATGTATCCTAATCCAATTTTTGGATACATATCCTACCATGGGCATCCCTGTGTCGATTTTGGAACCCCATGGGGCCACATGGGAATGATAATGACACTTTTAAATTTTCATAAAGTATTGTAAAAAATGAAATAAACAAATATCTTTTAGTAAATCAATTTTTACATGGGGTTATATAAGATATCATTTGGAATATAAATATTATTAAGAATGATAAGAAATTTTCCTACATCATGATATTTTGATAATAATTTTTAGACATCATATAACTTAAATTATTTATGGCAAAATAATGATGCAGTGTTTACCTCATTAATAAATGATTTAAATAAATAAGATTATAAAGTTTCAAATAATATAAAAACCCATCCAATTATAATTGTATGATTTTATTTCGACCTTGATCCATCTTACCTTTGATTTTATTATGTTTTTGGAATTTTGAAATTGAAAAGAATTATATAATAAAAAAATATTTTCACACATTCTTAAATAGCCCCTCCTCTCCCTTATAAAAAGCCCTCAACTCTATCCCATTACTCACACCTCTCAAGAACCTTTTATCATCAAAAATATACCCAATTAATGTCCCTACATCCCTCTCTTCCTCCTAGATGACTTCCCCTAGGCGGAAGGAAATTCAAGTAAACCATGTGGTTCAATCTAAAAAGATATACCAGATTTAAAGGTAATGTCTTCTCCTATGTTCTTTTTTTATTTTCCTTCTCCCACCCCCTAAACACATTTTATTACTTTATTTTATAATAAAAAAAGTATCCTCAATATACTAGGTTGTTTTTATGATAATTATATGAACTAAACATACACACACCTCTGTCTAATGAGAATAAACATACTGTTTCTATGGATGGCGAACTAACATCTCACGAAACAATGATTGTTCTATTATCTCCGAACTCCTATTATGGTGGCCATTAAGATGGAACTATAATTTTATGTGATATATATTATATTTATATTGTTTATATGCTTCTAAATTTTTCATTTATATAATACCGTTATGGTTTCCATAGTTGTTAAATACAATAATCTCATTTGAGGAAGTGCATACTACAACCCCCTCAATGTAATATGAATTGTTGATGCCTTACATGGAACATATAAAGGACGGTGTTAATGATATTATATATGATATTATACTGGAATTATAATATACCAATGTGTCATTATGTTTTCATTCCATAAATATGAAAAATAAATTAAAGTAGCATTCATGCGTACGTATGGCTTACCATTTCCATGAACGGTGCATTTCATTTATTACCTCC
This sequence comes from Viscum album, assembly GCA_963277665.1. NCBI lineage: Eukaryota > Viridiplantae > Streptophyta > Magnoliopsida > Santalales > Viscaceae > Viscum > Viscum album. The sequence continues at coordinate 1,075,198,587 of OY728138.1, forward strand.
TAATGTTATGTAATATTTTAAAAAAAATTATATAATGTATATAATATATATATATATGATATCTTAATCATTAATATCATTATGGATATAAATTTCTTTTGACCACATTTACAACTTTTAATTACTAGAAGTTCATTTATGACTCAAGTACCAAATATCGACTATATGACCATTATTAACTTATATGATATAAGAATATTTATAACATGGTAATAAGTAATATAAAAAGAATAATAAACATGAAAATGGTTATTAATAAGGTCTAAATTAACTCTACTTTATTATTCATGAGATTAAATAATGAATGCATCATGTCAAATATGATGTATATGACTTCGTCTCAGTCTCCTTTCATTGAGGCATATTTGGTTTTAATACATGTCTTTATTTTATACATTGTATAAACACCTTTTTCTTTTCTTTTCATTCAACGTTAATATATTAATGTGAATCATTTTAATAAATGACAAGAAATAATGTTTCTTTTTAACGTACGCTGTGACAATGACCTTTCTGCCGCCATGAGTATTATTTGATATTTGGATTCCATAACTAGCCGTAAAGTTTTAATAAGGAAAATAAATACTATATACCCATTTAACAAATTTTGGTATTGAAAATGGTTTTGAGAAATAATTTATTTTTAAATATCTTAAAATGATATATAGTGATAGAAATGTTGTAATGTTATCTTTCCATCATGCTTGTTTTATGTGTTATGGTTCTAGGAAATTGTTTATGTATACTGGTGGTTCAATGATAAACCTATTGTGGGTGAGCCCAAGATAGCTCTCCAAATCATTAGATAACATGACAGAGGTAAAAGTGAATGTTTTTCCTAAGAGATTTAGGTAATATACCGTGATGGGTATTCCAAAGTAACTCCCTAAGTAGATATGATATCTACAATGTATGTATGATATGGATGCAACAAGTTACCTTTATAATTTATGATTTCAATCTGTTATTCATAAATATTATGATTTCAAGAGGTATGTTAATGTGCTTAAGTTTTGTATGTATTGATGAACTAATGTTTTATTTTTTTTGTTTTATAACCCTTACTAAGATTTTTAATATCATCCCATGTTTAAAAATGTATTTTAAAGGTCTTAAATATGAATTGGGTCAAGGATGGAATCATGGATAACTCATGCTGTCTAAAACATGGAATTGAACATGACTCTTTTTTTCAATAGTTTTTTTTTTGAAAAACTGGAAACTCAATAGAAATGTCTGCTTATTAATTTTTGAGATGTAATGTAATATTCATGGCCTCACTCTCTAAAACACTAATCTTAAAAATATGATCTATGTGAATTATTCATTTAATTCAATATTGGGTATTTTTTTAAGGCTGGGTCCTTATATTTAGTATAAAAGATCAATTTAGATAACTATAGAAGTTAGGATATTGTTAAATTATTGTTTATAATTTAATTTATGGTATGATTTTAGTGATATATCATTTACAGAATACCATGTTGCTTCACCAAAGACATTTATATGTTCAGAATAGTATTCCATAGAGGAAACAAGGCGGTTGTGATGAGACGACATAAGGAGGAAGACAACCTTCCATATCAGCAACTTGATATGGTTGGATTTGGAACTGAACAATTTATAGTTGTTATGGTACAATTGACTCAAGAAATAAATGGTGGTGGTATCCATGCAGAAGATCTACCAGATCAACCACATAAAAACATGTTAGTAGTGGAGAAATTCATGAGGTAATATCCCCCATCATTCAGAGGATCATCTAACCCAATGCAAGAAGAAGGGTGGATTAAAGCACTAGAGAAGATTTTTGAGCTCAAGGGGTGTTTAGAACATCGAAGTTTAGTCTTGTAGTTCACCATTTTGAATGAGATGCTGATCAGAGGTGGTTTATGGTGAAAAATATCAGGGATAGTGAGGATATTGATGCTTTTGATTGGGATGAATTCAAAGGTATGTTTCTCAAGAAATTTTTTCCTAAGGTGGCTCATCATAGGATGGAAACGAAATTCTTCGAATTGAGGTAGGAGGATGACTCAGTGGATGTTTATGAAGCAAAATTCACTCGAAGGGAATGGTATGTTCTATATTTCATACGAGATAATGATAGTAAAATAAACTATTTTTACTCTGGACTAAATCCAAAGTACCGAAGGGCTTTATTGTCTTGTGAGTTCAAAAGTTATGAAAAACTTGTTCAATGTGTGGAGAATATGGAAATAGAGTTTTCTGATGTTCATGATTTCTTTGAAAAAAAAACAGAATAAGAGGTCAATGTGGCAGATGAAAGGGAAGAACTCTTCAAACATGTCTAATGGTAAAAAACTTAAGTTTACAGTTTCTGAAAATTGTGGAACAAATCTTGTTTCAGAATGTCTTTTGAATTAATGTTAGTGCAACTAATGTGGTAAAATTGTACATAAGGATCCTAATTGCACTAAAAAAGAGTTGGGTAGTGGTAATAAAAAATTTGATTTACAGTTAGTAAAAATTTTTAAATGAAATTAATTGGTTCATTATAAAAATGAGTGTTCATCAAGGAACATAACTGAGATAAAGTAGCCATAGTAAAAGTAGAAAGGGGTGGTTAAATCATTTGAAACTACTTCAACAGATGATGGTCCATCAAATGAAGTAGTATCAGGTAGACTGTTTCTCTATTCAGATTATGGCAATGAGTTTTTCCATTTGGGGTCTACACATTTGTTCATTTATGATATTTTTCTAGTAGATTGTGAATTCCACATCAAGATATGATTTCTGATATTATGGTAAAAACACCAAGATGAAATTTTTAGACAAAAATAAATTATAAGAACCTTCATATCCTTGTGTGTGGAAGGAATATACCATAAAATCATATTGTTTTGCCTATATTAGTGTTTGATGTTATTTTGGGTATGGATTGGTTTTATTTTTATCATGATATGATTGACTATAGAGATAAAGAGTTATATTTTCATAAAGATTTTATGTCTCTATAAAATAACGATCCTTAAATTTTTATAACATAACTCAATGATGAGATACTAGTAAAATTTATAAATGAATATCACCTTGAAAATATCATTGAAAACAAAAGACCTGTTTAGATTAATGATGTGCCAGTATTAAATGAGTACCTTGATGTTTTTTCTGATGAGTTTCCACGTATTATACCAGATCGTGTAGTTTAATTTATTGTTGACTTAGTTCATGAGGCTAAACAAATTTTAAAACCCCCATATCGAAAGGATTAAATTAAAATTTTAGAGTTAACGAAAAAATTGCAGGAATTATTAGATAAAGGTTTCATTCGACCTACCACATCACCAGGGGGGTGATCCTTTCTAGTTTGTTAAAAAAGATTTTTCAATGAGACTTTTCATTGATTATAGAGCATTGAATTACATCACTGTTAAGAACAAGTGTCATTTTCCTCATATTGATTACTTGATTGATCTTCTCCAGGGAGCTCAGTATTTTTCAAAGATTGACTTGAGGTCGGGGTACCATTAGTGGAATGTAAAGGAATCATAAACTCCATAGATAGAATTTCGTACTATATATGGCCATTATGAATTTGGTTTTATACCTTTTGGTTTAATCAATGCACCTACAATATTGATGGATCTTATGAATATAATTTTCTGTGAGTTCTAGGATAAGTTCGTGTTTGTGTTCATTGAAGATATTTTGGTTTATTTTAAAATTGAAGTTGGGCGTGAATGTCATTTAAATATTTTCTTAAAAACCTTAAAAGAAAACAAACTATTTGGGAAATTCAGCAAGTGTGAGTTTTGGTTTTTGAAAATTTCATTCCTTAGACACATTATTTCAAACAATGGCTTAATTGTTGATCTTGGTAAAACAAAACTTGTTGAAGAATGGATAAGACCCTCAAATATAACCGAGATTTATAGATTTATTGGTATGGCAAGTTATTACCAGAGGTTTGTTGAGAATATTTCATAGTTACCTAGCCCACTGACTATGTCAACTCAAAAAGGTGTTAAGTTTGTTTGAAAAAAACAATGTGATGATTGTTTTCAGGAATTGAAAGGAAGATTAGTTAATGCTCTAGTTTTGAAACTACCATCTATAAATGGTGAGTTTGTTATCAACAGTGATGCTTTGTTGAGTGGACTTTGTTGTGTCCTTATGTGTAATGATAAGGTAATTATGCATGCTTCATGTTAGTTGAAACCTCATGAGTTTAATTACCCAACACATGATTTGGAATTATCTGATGTTGTTTTTGCTTTAAAAATTTGGAGGCAACATATGTATGGAGTAAAATGTGAAATATATACTGACCAAAAAAGATTGAAGTATATATTCACTCAGAAATATTTTAACATGAGACAGAGGAGATGGTTGGAATTAATTAGGGATTATGATTTCACAATCCTTTACCATCCAGTAAAACAAAATTATGTGGATGGCAATTTGTGTCAAAAAATTAATGATTCATTAACCGTCTTACATTTGGAATAAGATCCATTGAATTATGATATGATGAAATTTGGCATAGAAGTTTTTGGAGCATGAAATTCCTCTGTTTTCATTCATGATTCAGTGAAATTATCTCTATCAGATAGAATAAATTAATCACAAAAGGAAGATAGTGAGTTGTAGAAGAAGGTAGATATAGTGAAAAAGGATATGTTACCTAATTTTAACTTCGATAATGATTTCGTTTTGAGATTTGGAAAGAGATTATGTGTGCCTTGTGGTTCACAGTTGAAGAAATAGTTGTTATTTGAAGCTCATAGTTCCCTGTTTTCAGTTCATCCTAGCATTACTAAGATGTACATATATATTTGGGAGTATTATTGGTGGGATGGAATTAAATTAGATATTTCTGGTTTTACCCTGAAGTGTTTGACTTGTCAGCAGGTTAAAGAAGAGTGACAGTTACCAAAAGGGATGCTTTATCATTTATCAGTTCCAGAGTGGAAATGTGAAAACATATCCATGGACTTCGTTGTAAGATTACCAAAGACATATCGAGGTAATAATGAAATATGGGTTATCGTTGATCAATTGAATAAATCTGCTCATTTCCTACTTATTCGAGATACTTTGTCTATAGATCAAATTTATTAGTTTTATATTAAAGAGATAGTTAGGTTGCATGGTGTTCCCATCTCCATTGTATATGATCATGATGCCATGTTTACTTACAACATTTGGAAATTCCATCAGAAGTCATTGGGTACAGAATTAAATTTTAGTATAGCTCTTCATCCTCAATAAGATGGGCAGTCAGAATGAATAATTCACACCTTGTAAGATATGTTATGTGCTTGTTCAATGGAATAACATGGAAGTTGGGACCAACGTATTTCTTTGGATGAATATTCTTATAACAACAATTTTTATTCTAGTATATAGATAGCCCCATTTGGGATATTATATGGGAAGGGATGTTGAACTACAGATTTTGGGTATGAAGTAGGGGAAAAGATGCTTATGGGGATAGAATTGGTAGAAGAAATTGCATAGAAAGTTCAGTTGATTCAGAATAACATAAGAATATATCAGAGTAGGAAAAAATGTTATGCCGATAATAGGGGGAGTGATCTCTCATTCGAGTTAGGAGATCATGTCTTTGTCAATTTTTCTCTATGGAAAAGTGTGATGGGTTTTTATAAGAAAGGAAATTTGATTCCGAGGTTCCTTGAACCATATGAAATCCTAGAGAAAGTTCGATCAGTTTCTTACAGCTTGGATTTATCTCTATGTTTATCCTAGGTAAACAATGTTTTTCATGTTTCAATTTTTAGAAAGTATATTCTTGAACCATATCATGTTTTGATCCCAGAGGTAGTTCAGTTGGAAGGGAATCTCTCTTATGAGGAACAACTAGTCCAAATTCTTGATCGAAGAGAGCAAGTATTGCGGAATAAGGAAATTAATCAGGTAATGATTTGGTTGAAAAATCATATAGTTAAAGAGGGAATGTGGGAATCTGAAAATTCTTTGAGGGATAATTACCCCCATTTATTTGACAAGTGAATAAAATTGGGAGGACACAATTACCAAAAGGGGGGAAGGATGTAACATCCTAGGTAAATAAAGAAACATATCATTTTCATATTTATTAATATTTCTAAATTAAATATAGACTTTCATTTAAATGAGATGCTATGGTCGATGGTGTGACCGATATGCAACAACGAGTTTCTTTGAAATCTTACATTTCACACTAATAATATAATATTATTATTTTAAATGATAGTTAATGCCTAGCCATTGTATTGTAAAGAATGAATAAAACTATCTATAAGATGAATATTCATGTTTATTAAATTTTTTTACATTTATCCAAAAAATGTTAGTGGCTTAAAATGAGAATGAATCCAATTTAATGCATAAATACTCTAATATTTATTAAAAGGTTGATTTAACACCTTTTGATAGTGAACTTGTTTTAAATATAGTTTTGGTCAATTTTATATATTCTATTAAGAAAAATAATATTCTTATTTAGAATCGGGATTTTAAAATTTAATTTGGATGAATTTTTTGTATTTCTCTAATAAAGATCATTTTTAATGAATAGTGAAAAATATTTCATTTTAATTCAAAACATCCTTTTAATAGAATTTATTTATGTTGATATTTTTTCTTTTTAATTGGATTTAAAGTGTAATTAGAATATATTTTTACCATTTAATCCAATTTTGGTCACTGGATGTAATTTTACATTAAAATTGGACATAAACAAATGTCAATCTTTTGATATTTATTTCTTAAAAACACACTTTTTGTTTACCATAGTTAAAAGGTAAATCTATTAATTATACGTAACATATTAATATTATAATAATATTAAATTACCCTAACATATGTTCTAGTCCTATTGGTTGATACATATCTGACCATGGGCATCCTTGGGTCGATTTTGGGACCCTATGGGGCCACTTGGGAGTGATAATGACACTTTAGTTTAATTAACTTAATGTAAAGGCAAAAATGACATAATCAAATATCGTTTGGTAAATCAATTTCGACATGGAGTTATATATATTATATTTTTGACTATAATTATTATTTTTAAAGCTAAAAATAGTTCCTACATTATGATATTTGTTTTATAAATTTTAGACATCAAATAAATTAAATTCTTTATGACACAACGTGTTGTAGTGTTTACCTCATTAATAAATGATTTAAATAAATAATTTTATAAATATTACAATAATATCAAAAAACCTGTTCGATTCAAATAGGATGATTTTATTTCTACCATGTTTCATCATATATTTGTCTTTAATTTGTTTTGGACATGTAGAAACTGAAAATAATTATAGAATAAAATAATATTTTAACACTTTCCTAAAGAGCTTCTCCAACCCTTATAAAAACCCCTCACCTCATACCCATTACTCACACCTCTCAAGCCCCATGGAATGTCTAGACTCTTAAAAGTTATGCTTTTTACATCCCCATCCTTCTCCTAGAAGCCATCCCCTAGGTATAAGGCAATTCCAGTAAACCATTTGTTTCAAACCAAAAGGAGATACTCTATTTAAAGGAAATGTATTCACCTAAGTTATTTTATTTTATTTTCATTCTCCAACCCCCTAAACACTTTTTATATATTTATGTTATAACAACACCATTTTCCTCAATATACTAGGTTATTTTTATGAGATGTATTCGAACAACACTTGCACACACCTCCGTCTGATGGATGAAGAACATATTGTTTCTCTGGATGGTGAACTAACGCCTCATGAAACGATGATTGTTAAATTACATCCTACCACCTCTCATAGTGGGAATTAATTTGGAACCATAATTATATGTTATATATATTATATTTATATTTTTTCTATAATTCTTCATTATTCAGTTAATTAATAAATTTTTGGTTTACATAGTGGGTAAATTCGATAATCTCATTGGACGAAGTGCGGACTACCACCCCCTCAAAGTGATATGACTCGTTCATGACTTATGTGGAACATATAAAGGATAGACTTAATGAAATTATATGTTATATTATACAATAATTATAATATACCTATATATCATTATGTTTTCATTCCATTAAATATGAAAAAGAAATGAATGTAGTGCTCATACGTACGTATGACTTACCATATCTATGAATGGTGCATTTCATTTATTTCCACCAAATGTAAGGTACTATTATAAATAAATGTATAAAACTAATATATAAGATATATATGGTATCTAATTGATTAATATCATTTTGGATATAATGAACTTTTGACCACGTGAACAACTTGTGATTATAAGAGGTTCATTTTTGACTCAAGTAACAAATATCAACAAAATGACCATTTTTAACTTAAATGATTACATAATGTTTATAACATGGTAATAAGTAATATAAAAGAATAAATAAACTTCAAAAAAGTTTATAAGAATGTTGAAATTATCTTTAGTTTATTATTCAGAAGATTAAAGAACGAGCGGGTCTAGTCGGATATGAGGCATGGGACTTCATCTCAACCCCATTTCATTGAGGAAGATTTTTTTAATACACGAATTTCTTTCATATGATTTATAAACACCACGTAATTTCTATTTCATTCAAATGGAATATTTTTCTACGAAGCATTTTACAAAATGAAAAAATAGATTGTTTATTTTTAACGTATGCTGTAATAACGTCCTTCCCACCGCCACGAGTATTATTTGATATTTGGCTTCCGTAACATGCTGTAGTGTTTTTAAGGTAAATTAATACTATATATCCTTTTTAAGTATTTTGACATTGGAAATGGATTTGAGAAAGAATTGATTATTTCGATATCTTAAAATGATATATTGTGATCTAAATGTAGAAATTTTACCTTTCTATTAGGATTATTTTATGTGTTATGGTTCTTGGAAATTATTTATATATAAAGGTGGTTCCGTGAAATACCATGTGCGGGTGAGCCGGAGATTGCTCTCTAATGCATTGGGTGATGTCACCGAGGAAAATTTGAATTTTTCTCCTAAGAGATTTTGGAAATATAATGTGATGGGTATTCCGACATAACTCCCTATGTAATAGTGATAACTATAATGTAAGTATGATATGGATGCCACACATTTCCTTTATGATCAATTATTTCAATGTGTCATTCATAAATCTTATGATTTTATGAGGTATGTTAACATGATTATATTATGTATTTATTGATGAACTAATGTTTTCTTTCTTTGTTTTATAACCCATACTAAGATTTTTATGCCCATCCCATGTTTTTAAATATTTTTCACAGAACTTAATGATGAATAGGCTCATGGATGGGATCAAGGGAAAGTCATGATGACTAAATCATGGAACTGGACATGACTTTTTTTTTCAATAGTTTTTATTTTATGAAAAATCGGAAACATAGTATAAGTGTATACATTGTAATTTTTGAGATGTAATGTAATAGATAAGGACTAACTCTTTAAACCTCAAAACCTAAAAAGAACTTCAATGTGAATTATTCATTTAATACTAGTTTACGAAATGTTTTAAGGATGGGTCCATATATTGCACGATCTCTTCCAAAATTCCATTATGCCACAATCATTAGGAGCTTTTGGAAACTCTTGTAATAAAATAAGTTCAGTGGGTGAATTTCATTCCTTATAGAGAGGGATAAGGCATGACCCAATATAGTGATTTTGTGGTTGTGTGTTTATCATCGGTTGTAATCCCTTATAGCTAATTTATATTAATTATTAATCATATTATCAATTTTTATATTTATTAATAATTATATTAATAATTATTAACAATCATATTAATTAATTTTTTAATTGTAAATTGTTAATTATCAAATATACTATTATCTATTAATCACCCGATAAATTATCAACTCTTATTTTTTAATAATTATATTAAAATGTTTTTAATTATTAATTTTATTATTATCAATTAATAAGATTATTGATATAGAATTATATTATTAATTTTTATTTAAGGAGGTCATAACCCACTACATGGGAACTGCCACATGTTTGAGTCCTAACATACTCAAAATTAGAAAGGGACAAATAGTGTATAAGTGGTTAGTTTTTCCCAGTAAAGGTGTGGTGTGGCTCCTTCAAATACCTCATAAACAACATTCTATTTTATAGTTGGGGGATTGTGTTAGTTTTCATGTAACCTCATAATTCTATATATAACCAAGATTAAAACCCTAACATCCTCCCTTATTAGAGAGACTTTCTAGGCCAGTTGGGGATGATGACATAGGTGGTGATACAGGTGATGATTTAGGTAGAGGTGAATACCTTGGTACAAGATGGTGTCATGGGAGATATATGTATGAGACCTTTTTCTCAGGATGGAGGGTTCATTATTCAATAAAATTGAAGAACATCTTTGTAAGATCCTATTTTTTTTTGTAAATGGATCATGCATTATTTCAAATATTATTTTTGGTTTAACCATACATTGTTTTTGTTTTAACATGTGTTGTGTTTGGGTAAAAATGTAGAAACATTGAAATAAAAAGGGCAGTGCATTGGTGACACACGTAATTCCCTACCCGTGCGTTAGGGCACATCAAATTGTGCAACCCTGTATATAGTGGATTTTCACATTTTTGTGAACGGATTGTCAAACCTTGCATCCTAAAATAAGAAATTCTACACCACCTTAAAAAAGAGGTTCACAATTCACTGTGCACCATAAGGGGAAACCATACACCCCAACAGATAAAAATTGGGCATTGGAATTTAATTCATCCTAAAAGTAGGTTTTAATTCATATGAAAACACCAAAACTCCCCCTATTTGACCCTAACAGAGACCAAATCAACTCCTCACATTTTAGAGCCTCATCTATGGATTCCAAGATATCCAAACATCATATTCATTGCGATTTGAAGGCCTAATTAAGGATTTGTATCCCTTTCTGTACGAGAATCATATCCTGCTTGGTTTACAGTCCCCCCTCCTTTCTTCTCCCATTAAATAAAATGTTGTTCATTTTATCTTGATAATATTTAGATCTATTTTTTTGTATCCTGGTCTAGAATTGTAGATCTAGAATAATTAATTATTGAATTAATTATATGGGAATTTATATTTTTGAATTAAATAATGAATTTTGGAATTAAATTGGGGATATTGGGATTGTTGAATTCATTAATTAATTGATAAACTAAATGTGAGAAAATGGATTGGAGAGATATTTAATTAATTGTTGAGTTAATTAATAATATTGATATGATTAATTAATTTTCCAATAAATTAATATGATTGATATGATTAATTAACTGTTGAGTTAATTAATAATATTGAGATAATTAATTAATTTTCTGGTTAATTAATAATATTAAGATGGTTATTTAATTATTGAGTTAATTAATAGGATTGAGGCGATTAATAAAATATTCAGTTAATTAATTATATTTAATAGATTAATTAATTATTTATTTATTTATTAAAATTGAGAAGATTAAATAAATGATTAGTTAATTAATGAGACTGATAAGTTTAATTAATTTTTGATTTAATTAATGAGATTGATTTTATTAATTAATTATTAAATTAATTAATTATATGATGAATGAATAAAATGGAATTCATATGAGAATTGAGAAATAAAATGGTTACAATGTAATTTTATGATGTTATATTAGATATAGATTGATAGAAGTGGTATTCTAGGACCTGATATACCTTGGTGATAGTTTGGACTCTAACATGGTTTGAAGTAGGTATTGAAATTTAGGTTTCCTCAAAACCAAGGGAATTTATGTTGTTTAATAAATAATTGTTTATTAGTGTGATAATAATTTATTTATGAAATACACTTATTCCTTAATACAAATGTATACACTATTATGAACAAGATAATTTTTATACACCATTGGCGGTTGCCAACTGAGTTGTACTCACACCGTATTCAAGCTTCCTAATCGACACCTGAATATATTTTTTTAATATCATGACTAGAAAAGGGATAAGGCCCTCTGTTAGGTGGCTGAGTTGGGATGGAACCTAGATAAGGGAACATTACAATGTTTCAGGATCCATAGGGGAGTAGTTAGAGTCTTTATTTTTGAGTTAACATTTTGCAACTAGTCATGTAATTTGTAATTGAATATCTACTACAATGTTTTGATATTTCATTTCCTATTTTGATTATCTTGTTATATTGTTATTGTTCTATTTATGATATCATTTGTTTATTATATTGTTATTCTTTATTTATTTCCATTGGTGTATTAATATAAGGAAAAATGGGGTATAGTATCCTCATGAATGATATTAGACCATTTCCACTAGTCGGAAGCCTATGCTATATGGAGAGGCATGCTTGAGGTCTTGTAGTGAACTGGATCAAGGAACTGATGTGTGGAACCCAGTCTAGTACGTTACAATGTTTTATCAAATATTAGTTTTATTTTCTATTTATTTTGTATTACTTATTGGGAATGTTGTAGAGGAGAGTAAGAATATTAGGCCCTTGGTTATGATCTCATTCATAGGATCATCTAACCCATATATGGGGTAGAACCAATGTTTTTTGGATTCTTTTTTACTGTTGTTTTCTATATTAATTGGATATTAGTTCACCTTGGGTCAAACAATTGTGGTGTGATGTGATTTATTTTCTGAAATTTTCTATAAATTTATTTATGTCCAGGTTTGGAATGAGAGTAGTGTTTTCATGCATCATACAAGGCAATCAGAATAATTTTATGACATGCATCATTTTAAGAATGTAAGGAAAATGAGTTTTGGGTAATAAGTTGATCTTGAACTATTTTTACGTTCCTATAAAATTGTATTGAATATGGTTCCTAATATAAAATTAAACGTGTTAAAATGATTCAAGATAATAAAAATTGGTCATCTAAATGAGAAACATGAATGATAAAAATGGGCTACCCATTAATAACCTTTACCTAGATGTAGGATTATTAAGGGTTGTGTTAGAACTTTAGATTAGACCATTTTGATGGTATGAGGGAAAATACTTGTTGTTTCTTGTTTTGACTTCCGATAAATGTTTTAATGTTGGGAAAAGTATTCTAGGGTGCATTTTTTGATTGTATAGTAATGACTCTATAATGTAATTTTTTGATAGGATTTCAGAATGAAATGGTTAGGGATGATCCACTAATTATGGAAACAAAGGAATCGATAGTACCTGGTGGGGAAATTAGAGATATGATTTGGGAGATCATAGAAAAGTTCATAAAATTCATGTAAAGAGAACTAGAACAGGTTGAGACAATCATTACTAACATAATGAGGGAGTTTCAATTTTAGAACCCTCTTAATTTTTATAGAGATTTTTGACCTATGTGATATGAGTTCTGGATTGCGTTAATCAATACTATGCATTGCCACTTTTAGAATCCTACTGAAAATAAATTCAAGATGGATACATATATTCTATGAGGATAAGAGAAGCGCTGATTTGATGTTTAGGATCTGGCTGGATAGGAAAATGGTATTTTATAAAAGGGTTTCTCAGAGTGTTTTTTGGAGAAATTATACCAAATACATTGATGCAATAGATAATAGTTGAGTACATGAGGTTTTCTCAAGGGAGAAACTCTATGGTGGACAATGTTGGAAACATTATATATTAGAAGTTCTTTTCTCCATCTTTGTCATTGGATGAAGCTACTTCAGAAAAAAAAATCAGGAAGGACATAAGTGTAAAATTAAGTCATAGGTGAACATCTTCTGGATGAAGAATATTTCAGAGGTGGTGAATAAGTCTCTTATGGCATACAGAAACAAGAAGTAGGATTCTAATATAGGATAGATAATTGTTACTAGATGAATCGGAGAAATTTATTCAGATATAAGGAAGCATAATTTTTAGATCTTTAGAAAAGTAGTGGAAAATAGAGTAGAAGGGGTGGAATTCAGTTTCATAGGACCTTTATCTAGTTATTTTCCCCCATTATATTAGGTCAGGCCCCCATCGTATAAACTATCATTGAACACTAGTGGAGTGTCAAACTTACGAAAAGATGATACATCTATAGATTTTCTTACGAAAAACAAGAAAGACAGGTAATGATGCATAATTTAGATAGTATTAGATTGTGGGGAGTATATCTTCTACAACTTATCAGGATGGTAGTTGGAGTTCTACTGCTCGTGGTGGTATAGGTAGTGGATGTGGTAATTTTGGGAAAGATCACCCATATCAGTCGAGTGGTGAAGCTTAGTAGAGTCAGACTGAATCACATAAAAGAGGGGAAAGATAGCTGCATGTAGTTCATAATACACTGTTGGATAGTTAGGTTATAATGTCTCAGTAAGAGGTAATTTTTTATAGATTATATAGTATTTAATGTTGTTTTATATTGGTATCTCTAATTTATTTATTTCCAAGAATCTGGTGAATGTTTTGATCTGTGTTGTGGAGTTCTCGAATGGAGTGTTAACAATGGATACAATATTGTGTGTACGGTCTATGTACATCTTCTTGTGCAAGGTATGTTCTCTCAAAATTGGTGAGTATCATTTTTTGTAGGATATATTCTTGACACGACAAGATTTAACCTAATTCTATTTAAGGAAAAGTTAGTATCATAATGAGCTGAAATTTATTATTACAATTGGATAGTGAATTTTTCTTCTCTTAAGAGTGACAAATATGTTTAATATGGAGAGTCGGATGTCCAGGGAGGTTGGGTAGGGAAAAATAATGAGAATCCTCGAGATCTCATATCCTAGGATTCTTTTCTATTACTGGATGATGTAGGTGTAATGTAGGATGTCCTTACATATGTATTGGACTAATTTCATGATTTGTTTTTAGAAGAATTCTGAGTGCTTCGACATCATACATATGTTGAATTTACTATTATGCTTAAATGAGGAGCTGAACTGGTTTCTATCCCCCCATACAGAAAAGAATCAATGGAGATTCTATAACTCAATACTCAGTTGGAGAAGTTTATGGTCAACTTTTTTATCCATCTGAGTATGTCTCATTGGGGATCACCAGTGTTGTTTTAAAAGACGGTTGTTCATATTTTCCATTGTGTGATGACTACCATAATATAAAAAAGATGACAGTAAAAAACTGATATGCTCTACCATATATCGTTAATATTTTTTACTAGTTGAGATGAGGTTGTCTCTTTTCAAAGACTAACTTGAGATCATGTTATCATCAGTTTAGAGTTTGTAATTTTGATATATCGAGTTTTTACTTCAGAAGTAGGTATGGAATAATGTGTTCTTCATAATGGAATTTGTTTTTATGAACAAACCAATAGGTTTTGTTGGAATTGATTAACAAAACCTTCCATCAATACATGGATTATTTTTTGGTAATATTTTTTGATGAAACCTTTGAATACCCCATGACTCATGACTGTCATGAACTACATCATTAAATCATTCTGATTACACTGAGAGAGCATTGGCTATATGCCAAGCTATCAAAGTGTTAGTTTTGCTTTAATCAAGTGAACATTCTGGGTGACATTATCTGAGAGGAAGGTGTATATGTGGACCTAGAGATGGTGCAAGAAGTGGATCATTGGGAGCATCCCAAGATTTTTTTCGATATTCATACCTTTTGTGTATTATGTACATAATATCATAGGATTATCCAAGACTTTTCTAGCATAGCCGAACCTATTTTAGTCTTGATAGAGAAGGTAAATAATATTGAATGGTTGGAATCATGTGAGGATGCTTTCTAAGAGTTGAAAAAGTTATTGACTTTAGAACCAATCTTTATCCCACCTGATCCATGTGAGGATATCAATAGGTTTTGTGATGTTTGTGGGATAGGTCTTGGAGTAGTGTTTATGCAAAGATATCATGTTTGTGGTGGGTTTTCATGATGTTTTTGAGGAATTATATCATGGTTCACTGGTTTATAATATTCACCGATCACAAGAACTTATGGTATATCTTATAACATGAATATTTGAATCATTGGAAGTGAATATAGGTTGAGTATATTCAGTAATTTGATTATGAACTGGCATATATTCATGGGAATGGAAATAGTGTTTCTGATTCTTTAAGAAGACAAACTTAGACACCTACATTTTAGGAGTCTAGTGACGAGTGGATGATGGTGACACTTCTAGCTAATATGCATGTGGTGATTAAAGAGAATTATTAGAAGATGACTTTGGTATCAGTTTCAATGGATTATACACCTTTGAGTCAGATTAAATATAGAATTTATGAGGATCTATAGTTTTTATCTTTTAAGGAATGTCTTGAAGGTTCAGAGACACCTCTAGACTAGATTATATATGATGATGAGACCATATATTCCAACAATCATGTTGGTATTCCTATGAGTATGCATGAGAGGTTTATGTGGGAATTTCATGACTTGAAGTGGGTGGTAAATCCTAGTGTGAACAAAATGTACCCCGAAATATGATGAGAGTTTTTGAGTATGATAATTAAAAAGTGGATAGTGTGGTTCATGACATGATGGTACACATGTTAGTAGGTGAAGTCAGAGTATCAACCACTTAGAGGTTTGCTACAATCATTACCCATTTTAGGGTGGAAGGGGGCGATGCTACCAAATACACCTAGGAAGAATGATGCTATTTGAGTTATTATAGAACATTTGAAAAATTTGGTTGTTTTATTTTTTATTTGGGAGAAAATCTCAATATATCATTTGGAAAACACTTATGTTTGAGAGATAATTTATCTACATGGTGTTCCATGAACTATTATTTCATATTGTAACTCATATTTTACATTATGAAAATGGAAGGGATTACATAAGGCTATTGGTACACCATTTTTGTTGACTATGTATTTTCAATCATTGATAAATGAGAGGTCAGAGCATATTTTACAAGTAGATCAGGATATTTTTTAGGAGTGTGTCCTATAATTTAGTGGGACTGGGGAGAAGCACCTATCATTTTTGGAGTTTTCCTATAAAAACAGTTATCAGGAAACTATAAATATGTAACCAAATGAGAATATTTATAGTAATCCAAGAAGGTTACCTCTATGATGGATGGAGGTAGTTGAGTTATATTAATTTAGACCAAGTCTCTTGTAGAAGATGTTAATTTAGTTACAACTTATTCAAAATTATATGTTTGTGGATCATAGTAATCCAATTTCAAATATTGACAGGTGTAGATGACCCATAAATTTTATAGAGGGTGATCGTGTATTCCTTATAGTATCACCAAGGTTGGGTCACTAAAGGACACTAAGACTAAGAAGGATAGTGTCCAGGTTCATTGGAAGATTTGAGGGAGTGGAGATAATTGGGTTAATGTCATACTGATTGGCTCTTCCAAAAAAATACAATGTTATGCATGATTTTTTTTTATGTTTCACATATTCGGAAGTATCTCCCTGAGCCTTGTCATTTGATCTTTATGGATTATGTGGATATTGAGATAGATGCATCCTTTGAGGAGCATATGATATTTATGTTGGATTTTAGTGAGAATGTTTTTAGGAAATATCATGCCAATATATTATGCATTGTTGAATCATGGTTGTGTTCAAGTGGAAACATGGGAGAGAGAAGATGATATGAGGGCTCTTTGGCATAATATTTTTTGTTTAGAATCATAAAGATGTTTGGGAGTGCAATGTGAGGATGATTTGTTATAAGGTTGAGATATTTTATGCTCCCAACCTTTTTTGAGATGACTCTATCTTGATTTATGGAATTAATTTTTTTTGTTTGAGAATACATTGGTTGGTTTTTACCATGGGGTGAGTTTTTATAAAAATTAAGAAAAAATTAATGAAGGAGGTATGTTAATGGGTAGAGCACAGTTGGTCTAAACTGTGTACCCTAGCCTAGTAAACCATGAGATCTAGGATAGATAGGTTTTTCAAAGTTAGTGCATAGTTTTCCAAACCAGGTTCAATTAATGAAGAAACCATGTCCACCACCCCAAAAGAGGTGCATGGTTAATGTTATCAATTTGGAGAAACCATGAACCCATACCTAGAAAACAATGTGTGAGAATTTAATTCATTTGAAATTTTGGTTTTAAATCACTCAAACCCCTGAAACTCACGTTATTCGACTCGAACATGGACCAACTCATCTCCTAAAAACATCAGAGCCTTCTAGATTGATTTTAATCCATCTTGAAATATGTTATTTTTTATTTGAATATTGGATCGATGATACTCAACCTTCTGTTAAGGAAATCCTATCCCACTTGGTTTTCTATTCTTCTGCCCTTCCTCTCTAATTTAAGAAAGGGTTGGACTTCTTATTTTGGTTAGATCATGATTTTTTTATGGATCGCGATATTGGATTGAAAATGTAGATCTATATTTAAGAGATCTTGAGTTTTTCAATCTTTATATATCATGTTATATCTATATCTTTTTCTACATCGTTGGGCTGCTGAAATATTGGAGATATTCATTGGGTGATCAATCATTAAGGAATTGTGGTAGGTGGTATATAATTAAAATCCAGAAGTCTTAATTTCAATCATTTGTATGTATTTTTATAATTTCAATTAAATTTTTATGAATTGATTTCTTGATAATGTTAATTAATTTGGAGATTTAATTAATTAATAAGAATTTTAAAAATTGGAATATTGGAATTATAAATATTTAATAATTAATTGTGGGATTTATTATGAGAAAAATAATACTCATTAATTGGGTAATTTATTGTGTAATTAATTAGTGGATATTTGGATTCTTAAATTAAGTAATAAATTGTGGAATTAATTTTGGAATAATAAGATTGTGAGATGATTAATTACTTTATGAGTTAATTATTAAGATTTAGATGAATAATTAATTATTTAGTTAATCAAAAAGATTCAGATTATTAATTAATTTTTGAGTTATTTAATAATATTGAGATGATTAAAAAATTGTTGAGTAAATTAATAATATTTGTATGATTAATTTATTTTTGAGTCAATTAATAAGATTGATATTTTTAATTAATTGTTTTTTAACTAATAGTATTGAGATGATTAATTAATTATTGAGTAAATTAATGATATTGAAATGATTAAATAATATTTGGGTTAATTAATATGATTTAAAATATTAATGAATTATTTAGTTAATTGATGTGATTGAGAATATTTGTTAATTTTTTATTTAATTAATGATATTGAGAATATTATTTAATTTGTTACTTAGTGGTAAGCACCATGTAAAACTACATGAAAAACGGGGGGTTCAAACCCCATTGGGAACAGGTGATATAGTAGTACTATAGTGATACTATACCAACGACATCTGTGGAGCGGCGACAAGACATTGTAGCAGTGGTAGGGCACTACAATAGTGGTAGGAACTCGGTGGTACTTTACCAGTATGAGGTATTGTCGTAGTACTATTCAAAGAATGGGATTTGAGCCAAAAATTTGGGCCTACTAGCTATGCAATGGGCTACATTCCCACGGGACCATCAGGCTTTGTAATGGGTCACCCTCTACATAGTTAAAAGAGGTATTTTATTTGATTTAATTATAAAAGGAGTCATTGGCCCCAACTTTTAAAAAAATTTATTGAGAAGATTAATTAATTATTGAGTAATTTAATGAGATTCAGATGATTAATAAATTGTTAAATTAGTTAACAAAATAAATAATGTTAACAATAGAATTCATATGGAAATTGAGATCTAAAATGTTAACAATTGAATTTTTATATATGATATGAGATATAGAATTATAAAAGTGGCATTCTGGGACGTGATATCCCATTGGGATAGTTTAGAATCTGGCATGTGCCATATTATTTATTGAG
Source organism: Viscum album (assembly GCA_963277665.1). Taxonomy (NCBI): domain Eukaryota; kingdom Viridiplantae; phylum Streptophyta; class Magnoliopsida; order Santalales; family Viscaceae; genus Viscum; species Viscum album. The sequence continues at coordinate 1,075,218,273 of OY728138.1, forward strand.
GTTCAGGTTTACTCTAAACTCAGGGAGTTTATGTGGTTAAATAAAGAGGCATTTGTTAGTGTGATAATTGTTTATTTATGCATTGTGCTTATTCATTAATATAACTACATGCACTATTACTGACTGGATATTGATTTGGATACAATTGGTGGGGGGCCAATGAGTGGTGCTCACACCCTACTCATGTTTTATGATAATTTCATAAAAAAAAATTAATTGCAGGATATGGTAATGGGAAAAACCCTGTGTAAGGTGTTTGAGTCATGATAAATCATGGATGACGAAACCAGGTGTGGTTTGGGACACACTTTGGAGTCGTTAGAGTCTTTATTTTTATTTTTCCTTTTGAAACTCGAAATATATTTTTGCATTAAATATCGATTTTTGTGTTTTGATATAACATTTCTGGTTTTGGTTATCTTGATACAGTGGTATTATTCTGGTTGTGATATTATTTTTGTATTTCGTTGTTACTGTTTGTTTATTTATTCTGGTGTATTACTCTGATGAAAAAGAGGGTATGGTCTCCCAATAGATGAAATTAGACCTTCTCTACTATTTAGAATCCTCTAGCACATAGGGAGGCATGCTTGAGGTCACATATTGAATTAGCTTAGGGTACTGGTATGAGCCACCTTGGTAGGGATATTACATTTGTGTGTTACAATTTTCACATTTTCACTATACAGTGGGTCAACCATTGGTGGGGTTGTGGTCTTTATTTTCTATCCAGAGTGTGTCAATGTTGTTTCATTTCTTATAAGCTATCAGACCTTAAATAAATAAATTATTACATTTAATATTTATAATATTAATTTTCATTTATATTAAAATAAATTACTTTAATTACTTTCATTTTTAGTCATATGTTTTTATTTACGAATTATTATTATTAATAAGTTATTATTGTAATGTCGGTAAAATAAAATTGAATCCAACATGTAATTTCCATAAGATATGTTAATATCTAATTCCCTATAAAAGGGAGTTTATTTTTAATTTTTGTAGTTTTATTTTGGAATTACATTAATGATGTTAAATTAATTAAATAATATTTGTGTTTTTATGTGAAAAATTTGTATTTATATATATAATAAAATTTATATTTTATAAAAAGTGTCAAGAGCATTAAAAATGTTAATTTTAATTTCAATTTGGTTATATATATATAACAAATATAATTTTTATTTTTATTTTTTTCATAATAAATGATCATTAGTGACAAAACATTTTATGATCTCCCTTTAGATTGATAGGTATCAAATGGTTTTATGAATGGAAATCCAATTTTATGAAAAATTTAAAACCATAAATATTAAATTTTTTTTTTAAAAATTTTACATCTAAAAAAGAAGGACATGAACAATCTTATTCCCAATCCACAACTCATGTTATTACACAATGATCGATATCTTTCACTAGTTCTATATCCTACTGGTGAAAAACTTATTTCTTACACATTCTATAGTATCCTCCTCCTTCATCCTATTAACCTCTTACATGAAACACCTATATAACCATGAAGATCACCATCTTAATCGGCTTTTTATAAATCTGGCCACTCATGGGTCTTTATCATCACACCTATAACATATCATATATTGTGATTCTCAAATCACTAGGGGATAGAATGTAGGAAGAGAAATGTAACAAAATTGGCTTTTTTCTAGCATGAACAAAACTAATAGAGTTCATACATTTATTTCTATAATTAAAATATTATTATTATCACCCAAAAAATGAGTTTTCATGGCTAAAATCTAATGATGTTGGAAGGAAAATCAGTCCTTACATTAATATACATGGTGGAAGGTGTCAAGAATCATACATATCCAACCAATCCACCCTAAATTGACAAACGATGTACTCCTTCGACTAAATCCTATGTGGAAACTTGGACTGGCACTCTCAAATCTAGTTCCATAAGAACAAACATTATAAACTAGATTTGATTACAACTATAGAGAACTACGCATAAATATCCAAAAATTACATAACCTAAAGAAGATATTTCATCACATACGTTCTAAATTCCTTTCAGGGTTTGATCTTACGATTATTAAGATTATACATAAGCTACTAATTAATATTTATTTCTAAACCAAATGACATTTTTATCCTATATTTGAAACTAAATAATCAATAATCAGTCTTTAACATCATCCAAACATTCAACCACAGGTTCCTTCCTTATATACATGTAACATTTACTACATTACATAATAACCTGGGGAATGTAAACATAAGAAATGGGTGATTTAAAACACTCTGAAAGGAAAAAATATAACAAACGATATCAAAAACAAAATCATTGAATAATAATATTATAGGAATAAATATTACAAATAATGTTACATATTATTGATACTATTATCATACTATATACATAAAAATAAAAAAATAGATGTCAATAATAATTTTCTCATATTGATGAAATTATTGATTCTTGATTGTAATAATAGGCCATAAATGCCTTGTACAAATATAATATAATGATATGGGTAGAGGTATATAGACAAATCACTATTGTATTATCTCATGAGACATAGTTAGGCATTATGGGGTTATATAATGTCGAGAGTCACTAGTCACTTGATTATCAAAATAAAATTACTTTATGATTCAAAAATACATTTCATACCATTACCTAAGGAACCAAATATTGCATAAAAAATTGGTTATTTGTATAAAAATAAATACATCATATTAATACATAATCAACTTATGTTATTATTCAATTATAATCTATAATATCAATACTTTTTGATTCAATAAATAATCTCTCTTTCTATGTGAACATCCTTCAATATGAATTCTTTAAAATGAGAAATCCACATCGTATAGGGTAATGAATATATGGTTAATTCAATGTTGAATTAAAAAGATCATAATACATCAAAATAAATATGGTGTATGGTTTGGAAATAGCATATCCCCATTTTATCAAATGAAAAATAGAAGGATTTTTTCATAAATGAAAAAGACATTCATTAAACAATGTCTTAAAAGGGATCACAAAAGTAAGAATCAATAATAGAAATGTGGTATACCAAAAGATGAACACCCCAAATGATAAATATATGTGTTATAAGATAAATCCTGAATCAATATCCCCTTTAATATATATCATTTTCTTAATAGTTACAGAATTTTATGTGAGAACATAAAAATGGATTTCAGAAAACATTTTAATCATTAATGTAAAATAAAGATATAGATGTTTCATTAAAATGTATATTTAGAAATGGTGATGTGAAATATTTTGAAAAACATTAATTTAAAATAATTTTGAAATAATGGAATCTTAAAAATAAAATAAATGTTATCATTGATAAATTAGGATAGGAAGACAAAACATATGAATGTAAAAGGAAAAACCTTTTTATTAGTTTTAAAATATCTTTATTAAAAACTCACATTATATATTTAGTGAATAAAGTTTCTTTTATATAAAAATATAATTTTCACTATATAAGTATAAATTTTTTCATAAAATAAAATATTAGATTGTGGGAACCCAATAATGGATGAAATAATCATTATAAAACAATAGAACTCAATAAATAGAGATTTGAGTTATCAATGTCACTTGTGGAAAACATATTCCTTGATATATGAAAAATTTCAACATGGTTTATTACTTTTTAGAATTGTAAATTCATATAAAAAAAATATAATACCACATTATATAATCATTTAACTAAGTGGACCTAACTTTTAAGGCCTACAAGATGATTATAATTAAATGAATGTATATTGCGTTACCAAAATATTTACGACTTGGGTTATAATTGAGTAAAATTACTTTAATGAAACCGAACATATTTTTTTGTATTTCCCATGAATAGAAAAATATATTATAAAGATACATCCTTGGGTTTTGAATAAATAATTTAATGGAAAACATTTTTCATAACATAAACACGTCTCAAGGGATTTACGATTGAAAAAAATAATCATTATTTCTTATGTAACTTTTTAATAAATACCCCTTGAAAGAGAGGGATCATAATTGAATATAATATAAAATGATAAAAATATAATTCATGAAATGATATAACAAATAGATTGTAAATGAATCACATGAAACACAATTACATGCATAATTCCAAACATGTCTTAAATAGTAGAATTTGAGCTAAAAACCATTACGACATTAGATGTTTCCCAATAAAGACACCCCTGAAGAATATAATTTCATATAAAATAGTAAATATAATCAATAGTAAGATAAAAATGATAAAAGATACTAAAATTATATTAGATACAACATTATAAAGAAATTTTTTTGTATAATTATAAATATGTCTCAATAACTGAAATTTTGAGGCATGAAACCCTTACCTCAGTCCGATTTCATTCAGAACCTCCACCAAATGTACTATGTAATTAAATTAGGTTAATTAAATAGATAAAAAAAATATATTATTCAAAACTATATCAGTTAATAATCCTCATTTATAATAATTATATACATATATTTATTAGTAAGTTTTTTACTTATTTTTTACCCCATGTTTTAGTCTTTATCATTTTTAATTAGTTTCATTAATGTGGAATTGATATATATATTTTTCACAAGATAAATCATTAATAAATATAATATAGTTATAAAATATATATTATATTATATTTATAAATATATAATCTAATTTCATTGTAGTTTCGGCTATGATCAATGAGGTTGAAATCAACAATGGTCACTTTTTGATTATTCATAATGAACGATGGGTGACTTCATAAATAATTAGTTAAATTAATATATATACATTAAATAATAGAAAAACATTATTTTCATATTTATTTCATATTTCAAAAATAAATAATTTATCATACCATCCATGATATAAATGCACAATTAATTATTTAGTTGGTTGAACTGACCCAAATAATAACATACCATTATTAATGGAAAATTATGAGGGGTTTTTTTTATAATATCAATATACCTAAAAAATAATTATATCATTTGGTTATTGTCAGTGAGATATATAACAAATTTAAATAATTAAAAATGATTTTATAATTTATATAAAATCATTACTTATAATGAAAAGATCATTTTCATATTTTTATGCACATTTTAAATGATTGAAAGAATGAGAATCATTTGTTGATTATTTAATTAATAGTTTATACAATTTTTCATACCAAAAACAGAAAGATATCATGAAAATAAGATTTATCTGCTAAATGTTTTCTCATGGACATCCATGTAAGGATGTTAAGAAAAGAAAAATAGAAATTAATCATTTTATAGAGGTGGTAGTTCACATGTATGCATGGTTGATGATTTTAATTTTATAGAGTGTATGAAATTCATAATATGATTTATCATTATGGTATATAAAATATTATATAAATATCATAATTGTTTATTAAATTCAATAGTATTACCAACAATGTTAGGTGGTAAAGGAAAAAAGAAACATGATTATTTATGGAGGGTGTAGTCTGTGCACATGCACGAATGACGTTTCATCTTTTCATAATGAATTAATTGAAATTGAGATTAATGATTAGCCCCATAAAATAATAAAATTAATCATATAACCAATACTATTTTAATTAAATAATTATTTTTAAATTATAACTTTAATATAAAAATAGGAAAAAATATGTTAGGTAAAAATGATTACTCATGTAAAGCACTTCAGTATTTCCATGGAAGATCACTAGGAAATGGATGGAATATGATAATATATTGTGACAAGAATATAGAGAGAATGAAAATGTATTCTTGGGGAATAAAAATATAATTTTTAATCATAAAACATAAATTTTTGGAGTTTTATTAAGGGGAGGTGAGATGTCCCTTTTATAAGTGGTGAGAATGACATATTTCTAAATATTTCAACTTAATACAGAGGTAGAACATGTTAAACAAGTTATGTGTCAGAATAAATAGAAACAAATTGTTTGGAGGGTGTAATAATGTTTATATTCTCTCAAAATCTCAATTATAAACATTTTTTTGTCATGTTTCATTCCCTTTACACCATGAATTATTATTTTTTCCATTTATGTTTTTAAAGTAGTATCTAGTTTTTACCGAAGGTAACTTAATAATTATTTTATAAAAGTAATTTGGTGCTTATTTTATAATTTGGATAATGAGATTCTAAATTTTAAATACATTTTATTTTATTTATTTTATAATAGTGACAAAAATAACATTAAAATACTAAATGTGTAATGTATAAAAAATTGAATAAATCTAAATAATGCATTAAAATTTCAAATAAGATATTTTAAATTAAAATTGAAAATTTTTAAATATAAATCCACATATAAAATTAATATATGGTCTTGTAAAAAGTTTTATTTAATTTTCAATTTATAATAACATCAAAAGTTCCGTGTATTTGAAATAAAATATCATTCATTATTCACCTCAAATCATTTTTTTTAAAAAAATACTCAGAATTAATCATAATCTAATATTACATTGATTAATATAAAAATAAAAATAAAAATAATTATAATTTTTAGTTATACAACTTTTTAATAAAAATGTGAGATATAATAAATACTAGTTTCATAGGAAAATTGATATTTTTTAGAATATTAACCATTCTCATTCATATTTACTTTTATTTAGTAGTTAAATTATTATTAACCAATTATTTTTATCGAATATATTTTATCTTCCTTATTCAAAATACTCTTGAAATATAAATTCATATCGCATTCAAAAAGAAATATTTAGATAAATACTTTTCTAAGAATAAAATGATTAGTCATTTTAGTTATACAAATTTACTTTACTTCATATTAAAAGTACCCTTTATATTTTTCTATATATATTTCATAAATTCTTTAATCCTTTTAATTTTTACAATTTTATGGGATATATTTTAAAGGTTAAAACATATCATGATTTAATTATAGTTTGGGGTTTGATGTGGTGTATGATATCGAAAATACCGAATTATTTAATGGTAATTATATATTATAATTTTGAGGTGTCACATCCCCCCATAAATCCATTATATTATAAAATATTAAAATAAATATCAATGTAATATCAATAGGTAACTCATAATTATCTATAGATCGTCATATTATGATGGGTTTATTTTGGGGGAAAATGAGATCTATATGAATGAGACATTATTATAAGCACTTAATCAGGATAACTAACTCATTATTAATTTCACATAGAATTTAACTGAAGAAAACATATCTATATAAATAATTACAACATCCCATAAACTTTAAAACTAATTTATATTAAAATCATACCATTATGGGTTTTTATTTATAACTCAATATCCAATAGTTATATAAAAAATGAAAGAAATAAAAACTCGAAAATTAAGAGTTAAAAATCAATATCCCCATATAATGGCTTCATTATTTGTTGAGAGGTGATAAGAGATAAAAACAGTTCAGTCACTTTGGGATTTAATGCATATTATGTACCCAAGAGATAAAAACATTGCGATAGAAGCCTTGAATAGAAAAAACGTGTCCATATGAAATTTTTTTATTATATATTCATATGGGTTCTATACAAAAATATTTTAATAAATTTTTTAATGCTGACACACTTGGTTTTAACTATTTCATTCCACCTTAACTTGTATTACCTTCTTTTTTTTCTCGAATAAAAAATCTCAATTGTCAGTCAGTCATACAATACCCAAATATCTTATAATTGTGTCAACATATTTATATATATATTCAATATTTTCATTAAAATTATGAATCTAATGAAATTAATATCCACACTTATAACATTTTCCTATCCATTTATATGAATTTATCCTATGGTTCTTCTCACATTTTTTTCATGTAGGAAATGAAATTCCATCCTTATCTTCTGTGGTGTGTTAGGGATATAATCTATATTCCCATTGTTAATCAGGATTCTTGATAGTTGGTTCGGAATAATCTTAATATTTTTCACTCGATCACTTATCCTATAAGGTTTTATATTGTGATACTTTCAACATTGTCCATGGAATCTGTTATTAAATTGGTTCAATTAGATATCAACCATTACTACAACTAAATGTGGAATCAATAGTGGAAATAATTATAATATAATAATAATAAATATCCATATAAATATTTAACACCAATATGTCTCACCTTAAATCCTAATCTTCTTAGAATGTATTACATTCAAATAAACATGTATCAGACTCAGTTCAATATATATCACTCTCAGTTCAACCTAAATCATTTTTAGTTTAACCAAGGTTACATTGAGGTGGGTTCTCAAATAATTTTGGAAAAAATCCTAAAAATGATGATATCAAATTACCATGATCATTATTAAAATATTATTAACCCAAAAATCATCAAAATTATATGTACTCAAAATCCAACATAGCATTCATTTATGAAAGTACATATTAAAAAATATGGGCAATTACATAGTAATTTTTACATTTCAATCAATGTATCAATGGTCACTTTATTATTTAGTTATCTAGTCTAAAAAATTAAAAAATTTCCTAATGGTTCATAAAAATAATTTGATTAACCAAATCTTATCCATCAATATTTCCATACAAGGAGTACAGTTTTACATATTTATCAGGAACCAAGTGACAATCAATCTAATACCCAATATACACTTTTTGTGGTTATTACCCCCAAGTAATTTTTTTCAAACCCTTCATCCACTTATTATATCCATATATTGATTTAATTTTCCAGGGTAACAAACCAAATTTACCCAAAAATTGGTAATTAATCCTATAAATTGAATTATATTTTAGAATTATCCCTTGGGATTTCACTAATGTTCTATTGTTATGAACCCTAAATAAAATGTGCATTATTACCCTAAAAATAAATTATATATTATACTCAATGTCTATCCATAACTTTTAAATTTTGAAGCAACTATACTTTCTAACCATGAAATTATCCTAAAAAAATTCAAAACACCAAAGTAATCTAAACGATTCTGTGATACAAATTGTGGAACCCCAGACCCACACCCTCAGATCTGACTCCATGGACACATATGTTACATACTGGTTTCTATAGTGAATATACCTTATATAACATAACTATACCATAATAACATGATATAATGAAAATATTTCATTACATTCATTTATAATATCTTTTAGGTTTTGAGATTTAGAGTATTAAGACTAAACAAAAAATAATAAATCCATTTTCATTCTCAACAAAAGTAATTTTTCCCATTATATAAAAAAAACTAATCCATAATGAGTCTTAAATATAACCTATTAATTTCTTCTACACCTGATATCATTTTAAACATATCTTTCGTACTATATTAATTCTTAACTTATGGAATGGATACATGATAAATGGATGATCAAAAATTCTTAACACCAAAAAAAATAAATAAACCTCCCAAATTTATTTTAATAAAAAATATTATATGAATAAATAATCATAATAATTCAATATTAAATTGAATATGAGACAATAATATATCAATTGAAGTAAATGAAAATATGGATATAAATAATACTTGTCTCAAACTAATGGAATTCATAAAAGAAGACTATAACAACATGTTAACAATGTACTGTACCAAGAAAATATATTGATATGGGGAGAGGTACATGAAAAAATGGAAAATATTTCATCCCATGATACCTGTCGATGTATCATGGGGATGTATAATGATTAAACCCACCCATTATTTTTTTATGTCTAATTACTTCACTATTTGAGTCAAAGTTAACATTGATTTCATTACCTAAAAAACTATATATGAATAATTACATGGTTATCCAAATAATGAAAAATAAATAATATTATTATATAATAAAAAAATTTTATTGGTAAATAATCAATAATAATGGGAATACTTCCCAGAAAATGAATAAATTTTATTTCTAGGTGAACATCCTCTGATATTATTTTATAAAATAATATTTCACAACGTAGAGGGCAATGAGTATATAGTTAATTCAATACTCAAATAACATGAATATAATCCATATAGAGAAAGAAGTTACATGGTTTAAAAAGAAAATATCCCTAGTGTAACAAAAGAAACTTAAAAGGATGTTGACATAAATTTAAAACACCATCACAAAATAATGTACCAAAAGATATCAGAAAAACGTTATCCAGATTCTTATTTTTTATATCATGACTTAATCCTTCGAAATGATAAATATATATTATAGGATAAATCAAGAGACACAAAACCCACTAGTATACATCATTATTAATATGATATGGGAAATTAGTGTGTAAACATATATTATATTATATTCAAAAACATAACATTGATGTAAAATAAAAATTTACATGTTTGTTTTAATGATATATTTTAAAAAGCAGATGTGAATGCTTAAAAAAATTAATTTTAAAATAATTTCCAATAATGGATCCTTGAAAAGTAAATAAATTTTATATTGGATAAATGAGGAGTAGAATAGAAAAAACATGAAGGTGAATGTAAAATCCATTTTCATTTTTAAATACATTTGTTCAAAACTCACATAGTAAAAAGTATATCAGTTTTTTTTAAAACAAATTCAACATATTAGTTGTAAAATTAACATAATATAAAATAATACTAATTTACAACCCCATAATATATGTAACAAGATCATGATGAAACAATATAACTCTATCAAAAGAGATTTTAGTTATCAATGTCTCTTAAATTAATCATACTCATTGATTTAAGAAATATTTCAAAAAAGTGTATTTTTTTGTAGTAATGTAAATTAATTAGAAAAAATATAATACCACATAATAAAATAAATTTCCAGAATTTAACCATATTTTGTTCCCTATAGGACAATAATAACTCAATGAATGAAAATTGGGTTACCCAAATCATTACAACTGGGGTAACAATTGAATAAAATCCATTTGATGGAAAATAACATATTTGTAATAGTATTTCCCAGGAAAAATATATATTATAAATATACATCCTTTATAATAAAAACAAATATTTTATGGAATAAATACTGCATTAAGTTAACACTGTCCAAGGACTTATGATTATGACAAAGAATCCTTAGAACTTGAGTAACATTTTAATAATAATACATTGAAAGAGAGGGATTATAATTGAAAATTAAATACTATTTCTAAAATATAATTCATGATATGGTATCTAAAATAGTAATTATATACACCCGAAAATTGAAATTATTATTCTTAAAAGTAACATTTATCAAAAAGAGAAATTTGATATGAAAACCCTTATGACAATTGAAGCATTTGAGTTAAAAGTACCTTGAATGATTGAATTTATAATTATACATTAAATATCATGAATAATGAGAGGTTTAGTGTAATAAATATTAAATTATATTTAGATAAAAAATTTCAATAAAAATATGTTTTATAATAATAAATATGTCTCAGCGATTGACGATTTTAGAAAAAAAAATTATATCAGTCCAAATTTATACATAACCATCCAATACGTTCCTTGAATAATGAAATTAACTTTAATAAATAAATACCCATGAATCATATTCATAAAAATTAATATTTATTCTCTTAATTTTCCATTCTTTTATACATATAAATACTAGTTAGTTTAAATAAATTAAATAGTTGAATAACATAATCATTATTAGTTGGAACTAGATTCATGAAAGTGGTGTCAGTATATATTATTTTCATAAAATACATAATTGAAAGATCATCTATGGTATTGTAATTTTTATTTTTATCTTGTTTATAAATCTATAATATCATTCATGGATGTTTTTTGTAACATACATGATTGAGTTATGTCTCTTTTTATGATTTGGGATACATCAGTCTAGCTTTGCGTAGTTTTGAGTTTGGATTAGTAAATTTTAAATGGTTTTGGGATTTTCTTAATGAAAAATGTGATATATCACACTATGGTCAATGAAGTTTCACACATAGGTAGTGCATCTATACTATATGTTTGTTAACCTTTCCTATAGTAGATAGGTGTCATGAATATAGATAGATTATTATTTCCATATTCTCTACAAAGAAAATGACTCACAACCAGAATGTTCGAGGCCATAGAAAACTACAAAAAGACCATAGTTTTGGGGGATGGAAATATTTAGTGGGTGCGTCAAGGTTCTTGGTGTGGTTCCACTAAGGCTACCTTATTCATGGTGAACCTTTACCAAACTATGGTGTTTCCTAGTTTGGAATTTCATGTGGATGAATATGCCACATAAATTTGATGAAATCAATATTTATGTTTATAAAAATACATAGGATCATTAGTAGGTGAATTTTAATTTGGGTTTAAGTAATTTTAAACCACTATTAATCCTTCTTTACCCATTTTTTTGTTGTGGTTTTATTTTTAGAAGGCTCTAGAGGATCGATTTGGATGATCCTTGTGTGTTCAAGGTTCTGTAATAGGTGTTTTGGTTTCTCCTAGATCAATTCGTGTTCATACTTATTAGGAAATCATGATAAGTGATATAGTGTTTAACTATCCCTGAACAATGTGTGACAACATACAGATAATTTGGGATATTTTTGTTTGTAACTTGTTTTGTATTTATTGAAAACTAACCATTTGTAATGTAAGTGTTTTTATTTTTAGGATCATACCCAGTTCATTTATATGACTTTCTACATGAATGTAAATTGATAATATTAGATTGAACCTAAACACAAAGGGGAGAAAATTATTGAATTTTTTTTTCTTGAAGTAGGTTATGAAGAATAGAAGAAACATATTCCAAAGATGTTAGAAAGATGAAGTTACTAATTGGACTAACCTTCAGTCTCATAATCAAAAACCTAATGTTGCAGATCTATCTAAACGTTTTTTTGTTTTTAAATTAATTTTTGTAGTGAATTAATGTTTGAATGTTTATTATGTCTGACAAGTAAATTTCAATATAATTATGAGTTAAAATTTTATTATGATTTATAATATTATGTCATATGTTGATTTTCTCATTTTTAATTCTCAAATATAATAATTTTTTTGGAACACAAATAATGTATTCTGTATGAAGAAAAGGGGTAGAATATGTGTTTTCAATCATATCGTGTTTTAGTTAAAAATAAATGAGGCGGTGAAAGTAAAGGAAGTTATAATACATTCCATTGTTATTTATTAAATTCATTATCGGTCATGGAGTTATCATAAATCATGAAAATTTATTTTGAATAATTTAGGATTTTGAAGGTATCATTATTGTTTATATTAGTTCTAGAAACCTAGACATAAAATACCACATAGAGATGTACCAAACACAAAATTTTACATAATTTTGTATGAGCAAACGAGATAATGATTAAATTTAGTCTGATTGATGCCTCTATCAAATGTAGAACATTAGAGTAAAAATAGTTGTTAAAAATGATGCATCTACAAAGATTAGTTTTGAATGAATAATGATTCTAAAGGTGTTATGATAACTTGAGAAATGAAAAAAAGTGATTTCAATTTTGACATCGATCCAACAGATGAGGAAAAAAACTGTTCCATTAGATAAATGTTTCACATTGATATTTTTTTTGATGTAGTGGTTCAAGAAATATGATCGGTCAATGAAATTGTATGAATGATGTTATCATAATGAGATGAGGATGTTCCTTCGTAATGAGATGAGGAAGTTCCATTATACAGAGCTTAGGATGTATCTTATTAATGAGAGGAGGAGGATCCATTAAACTGAGTTGAGGAAGATTCACCATAATGGGTTGAGGAGGTTCCATCAAACTACATAAACATTAGGAAGTCGTGTAAGTTTAACTATAGAGAAGACTCAAGATGATTCAAGAATATTTGTGATGAGTGGTAGTGGTCAAACATGAAATTTAAATATATATTGTTCATAGAGTTATTGAATTTTAGATAGCAGGGAATGATTTCATGTTTCATGTATTTTCCATTATAAGATGACAATAAATAGAAGAATAGTACAATAAAAATTTAAAAAACATTGATATGATCAAAAAAGGAAGGGTGTCATAGAATTCATGTCAAATTTATATTTCCAGACCAAGAGCTCATTAGAATTCCAGACATCATAATATTTTATTACTATATTGAGGAAGATCAGACTAATAATTTGAGAAATGTTTAAGTAATTCTAATTGACAATAACTTCATCATACTGGATCCATCAGAATAAATTCAACGAACTAAGTACATTTGTCCCAACCCCATCAAACCGAGAGAATCAGACCTAGAAACATTAGACTGAGGTTCCAGAAAGAAAATTTTTAGAGTAGTTTAAACAAATCCTCTATTCTTTTATTTTGGATAAATTATTTGTAAGATAATTATTTAAAATTATTGGAGTTATTATAATCATTTCTAACAAGAGATAAAATTTGTCTAATACTATTTTGAAGGAGTTTTATTCACTTCATAATAATGGAGAATTTCCATAGATCCACAATAGTGGCTAGGCCAAGGATGTAGGTTCCCACATAGATTCTATACCATATAAATATTGTCAATTTTATTTTTTAATACTGTTTCATGAATTATTATTTACTAAATGTTGTTAATTTAAGAAATTTTAATATTTTTCAAGGGTTCTATTTATAATAATGTTCAAAATTATTAAAATTATACAATTGATTCACCCCTACCCCCTTAGTTGTCATTTGAAGATTTTTAACTTTAAAACATTTATAGTATGTATTTCTATTTATCAAAATTGACCATGAAGATATTTATTTCTAGTTTTCTGATGTTCTATCCTTATTTTATGTCATTTTATTTATCCAATTTGATCCAACTTTTTCATTGGTTTTAGATTTCATTTTTTTATATGAACCAATGTTTCTGGTATGTGGTTCAATCTTTAGACTGTGAATTGTGAACCACACATTCATTGGCTTCTATAACAAGATTTATAAATGATTATTGTGTTTATCCCTGATAATCTTGATATGCATTCATAAATGGTTTTTAGATCATGGTTTTATATTATTTTTTAAGAGAAATATGATTTAAAATCCCTATGAAATGATTTGTAAAATTGGTTTTAAACGTATGATTTTTATAGAAAATTTGATGATTGGAAACTTATATGTTAAAAAGGATGAGTCCAACGAATCATTTTGTCATTTAAAGAACATCATAACCTTTTGTTATAAGAAGGGGTTTTAGTGTTGGGATTTTACCTATTTTTTAACGGGGGTCCAATCTTATGATTTTTATCTACTAATACTACCTTTATATCCTATGGACATGATTATATGACACTATATGTGGTTCAATCATCTGGTGTTTCTAGATTTCTTATGATCCATTGTTGTAGGGACTGGTTTTTTGAACTTATTCATGACATAATTATTTAGGTATGAAAAACATTGCCATCCCAAATATATGTTATCATTGGGGGGATCTAAATTTTACTTTTTTATTAGATTTGGTATTGATATAGGTAAAATATGCAGGATTTGATTAATTTTTTATTTAAAAATGTATTTTGGATGATATTATATGATGAATTACGTAGATTTGTGAAAATGAGAAATGTGTTTCAATGAATTTTATATAAATGTAAAAAACATTTATAATTCCTTTTTGTTCATATATTGAATAAATTTGGAATATTTAATTGTGAATTTTTATAGAACACTTGGTTAGAATCATATCATGCCTGCTTAACTCATACATTTAACAATCCCTTGGGGTGTAATGTCCATGTTTTTTATGATGTAAATGGAAATGAGCCACAATTAGGTGACAAGGATTATTTATAATCTATATTGAGAAGATAGTGGGATGTTTCCAACATATCACATGGGGTTGATGTTGGTAGTTGGGTAACATTTGTTTTTGTTATTGGATGTATACCTTGGTTTTGGTTTGATACCTTGATTTTATTTCAACCATTTTGAGTTTTTAGATTGTGAATATCGCTCCCACTATTTTTTAGGTTTGTTGTTGAATTATTGGGTTATATATATCATCTATTGGGGATTGGAAATACCCTTCTGGTAGTGTCATAGAACAGTTCAATTATTTGTTGGATGGGTTTTCTAGGATGGGAAATCAAAAGTAGTTATAATATGTAAGTTTACCATTTCATTTTCTTGGTATGTTTTGTTTACATCATATATGATTTTGAAGAATTAAGAATTATATTGTGAGTGAGTGTCTGATTAAATCTCATTGTAATGATATCTATGTCACAAAATGATTTTGGTTTTTTTATCTATTTTTTGGTTTTTAATCTAGATATCATTTTCTTATAATGTACAATTGGTGTAAACTGGTATTGTTAAATTTTTTGATAATCTATTTAAGATTTTTTATTCAAAATAATTTATCCAAGTTATATTTATGGGATTTATTGAGAGGGGTATGTGTGGCATTAACCCTAATGGAATCCTAATAATGATTATAATCTCATCAAGTCTATCTTACAGTTAGTTAGTTTAATGGATCGCAAGGTGCATCATATTCTGAATAATCAAAAGAGGTATTACAACGATCTTGGGAGACAATGATCAAGAACATGAGTTACATCATCTGAAAATTGTATCTGTGATGTGTGATAATGAACATCAAGATGTGTAGGACTAAATGGATAATATTTATGTGGTCATTGAATTCATAGAGGCAGTAGAATCTGTAAAGGTGTCATATGAATTTTTTAAGATCAAGTGTCTTAGAAGGAGGTCGGGGGACTCTATGGTATATGTGAATAGAAAATTCATCCCATATAAGAAGGGCATAAATACAATTTTCAATCAGAATTATTGCTTAAAATATTTATTAAGGGATATTTTAAGGAGTTAATATACATTTAGTTGAGAGATCATTCAATTAATGTGTACACCAACAACATTGTTGAGTTGATTCAATTTTTTATATTGTAGGTGATGAATGATATGTTTAAGTATAAAAATTATTACATGGCTTGAAACTTGATGTCATATAAAAGGTATATATTTTGAATCTCTTAATCTATGTTGTCATGTTTGAGAAGGCTATGGTGATAGAGATTGAATGGAGGAAGGACAAGTTAGTTTAAGTTTCATTTCTACCAAATGGGAATTCCAATAGGACACATGGGACGAAGTGGATGTGAAATTATAATCATAATGGTAGTCAATGTATTAACTCTATACATTATCTTTATACTCCTTCCATAGTGTATAGTTGTGTACTTTTGACCTGCTACCAGTGTGGTAAGGTTGGGCACACTCAAGGGTCTTTCTCTATACCTGTGATTCTATACAATGAATGTTTTCATCATTTCCATCCATAGAGAGTATTCCAGGATATATCTAAACTACAATATAGTTAGGGATCATCAGCTTTAAAGGGAACCATGGTATTGTCATAAACTCATAGTAAATAGTGTTGTATCGAAAAGGCTTTGGAGTGAAGAAATTTCATATCGTAGAAAAGTTGTCGGTGGAGGTTGATGCAAGTCCGAATATTGTAAGAGCTACCATTTTTATTGATTATTATATAATTTTAATTGATATTGGTTCCTCACATTCAATTTTATCTTCTCATTTCATTGAAGAATTTAAAATTTCAATAGACCTCATTTCATATGTAATAGAGCTATAAAAACCTCTTTGAAAGAGAAAGAAGCAAGGCTTTAATTTTCTTTAATGATCTATTTTGATATCTAAAGTTATGTTAGTCTAGGAAATTTTAGTTCATGGTATATATCTTTTTGAAATTCTTCTCATGGTGGATTGTCTATTTTCTCTCTGATTTGATACATATTTTAAAAATCAATATATTTCATTAATTATTTTTGATGGTATCTCTCTAGTATTTTAGGGATAATGGGATATAAGGTTATTTCATGCAGGGCCTTCTCAACAGAGCTTAATGATTTGATGTGTTCTGATGTGTTTAATCCTGATTATTATCTTCTAATTTTAATCTACCCATGAGTTTTTTGGATTCTCCAATTTTTTCCTTGAAAATTTCTCCAGTCTTCCTCTAGAATGGTAGGTAGAGTTCTCCATCAATCTATTTACTTCTAAAATTCCAATTTTAAACCCTTTATAATTTGGAAATAACAATGTTGAAGAGATTAAGATCATGTTATAAGATCTCATAGCGAAGGGTTATGTTTGACCTAGTGATTTTTCATTGGTGGACCCAATTATTTTTTTCAATAAGGATAATGCTTCTATTTATCTCAACATATATTATTATATGCTGAAATGGTTAAAAATAAAGAATAATTGTGTTTTCCCCATGTGGATGAGATATTTTATTAGTTAAAGGGGAATGCAGTATTTTATAACAAATCATCAGTCGGGTTATCATCATCTTGAACTAATGGAGATATTATACCAATGACATCCTTCAGAAGATATTATGACCAATATGAATTTATCTTGTTGTCATCAAGCTTAACAAATTCACATATAATGTTTTTGGATTTGATAAACATTATATTTTACCATTAACTTGATACAATTATTGTGGTATTAAAATATAATATACTAGACTCTTAAAGAACATAGTATGATCATGAGTTGTATCAAAATTTAGCTTTAGAAATAATATGGATTCACTTCATTTATGTGAATTTATCAAAATTAAATATCTTGGTCCAAAAGGTGATGTTATTAGTGCACATTATTTCAGAACAGGGTCTCACAATTGATCCTGAAAAGGTGAGGGTTTTATTTCCATGAGAATAACCCAATAATGCATTTGAGATAAAATATTGTTAGGAACATATTTTTATTATCGAAAGCCTAAAAATTATTTACTGAGAAACACCCTGAAATTTTAATATATGATAACCTTTAAATATGTTAATGAATTTGATAAGATTATTCGAATAGAATTGAGGACATAAATAAAACTAAAATACATTTTGATATAATATAAATATTTAAGTATCATCATTAAAACCAAGATATTGAATTATAGAGAATGAATAGGAGTAACTGATTTATAAAATATATGTAAAAAAAATAAGGTAACTTTTATTCAGAATGAAATATATTTAATTACTCTAAAATGAATAATAAGATAATTAATTGTTTAAAAAATTATTTTTTTATAATTTTCTTATTTATGTTATTGGAGTTTATTATACACCAAATTTTTTATTAATGATGAAAAAAATATTTCATATGAATAATTCTTTAATAGTAATTTTATTATTAAATAATAAGAAATAATATTGAGAATGATTAATATTAGAATTTTTTTTATTTTCCTATAAAAATAGTTTTTCGTTATATCTAACATTCTTATTTAAAATTTAATAGATAAAATTTTATAATTTTAATATGAAGAATGTACAATTTTTGGGGTTATCATATTAATATTAACTGAATAAAAGATTTTTTAGATTTTACTAAAAAAAGGATGTTATGCATGAAAATGTAACAAATAATTTTACACACACATATTAAATGTATTTTATAAAATAAACGTTAAATTTATAATTATAAGATCCATACTCTGTAAAAATTTCAAATTCATTTTTATTAAATGAAATTAATTTACATGGTATATATATTAATCACCATGGTAAAAGTAAAATGGTTATTTTCAAAGAAATAATTATTATCTAAATAAATTATAATTATATAATAAAAAAATTTACTATAATATGATGTATGAACACATTAAAAAATAAAAAATCTCATTCAAATGATAATTAATAGTATATCATAATATGAAATAATCAATAATAAAACAATTTTCTATAAAAAAATACTTATATATTTGGTTTTAATTAAAAAAATATTTTTTTGAATATATAAACTGAATTATGTTTAATGGATCCCTAATTTAGAGTCATCATGTTGAAATTTGGTATGAATGATAATCTTATAATAGTAGATCACTTCATCCCACATCCATACACACCTAGATTTTAAAATTCCCAAGAAACACTAGACAATTTAATTCTCATATATACCCTTTAAACCTCTCTCACCCCATATCCTTTACAATTTTCATCAAATACATCATTTAAAATGGAATCATCATGGGAAGATCCAAATCTTTAATGCATGTAATACATACCATTTTAGTTTTATTCCTTATCTTTCACATCCAACCACCTCGAAACACATTATAATCATATGTATCTAATAAAATTAGTATAAATAATATACTAAAATTTTATTATTATTTTATTATAGTTATATACTCCTCTCTTAGTCAATCAAAAATATGAAAATGGTTTCTATTTGTGTGTGCGGACTATCACTTATAAGAATACAACATTTCATTATTACCAAATTTCATCGATGGATCTATAAATTGGCTTAATAATATATATGATATTTATATAGTGATTTATAGTCTATAAATATAAATTATTCATTATATAATGAATATTATAAATAAGTTATCATTGTTACATTAATCGTCTAAAACAAGCTTACTAAGAGGAAAATATTTTTATTCACACTATGTAAATTTTTTAGATCTATTATATCTTCTTATACATCCTTTTATTTTTAACATATAACATTAAGAAGCACTAAACAATATCATTTAACTTCTGATATAATTATACTACAACTAAACCACCTCATAGTCATCCATTAATCATGGTAGGTTTTTTGGGTCAGTTTAATTACCTACTTGAACAATACTATGAATTTATAGCATGGATGAATAAAAGAACATATTTACAAGTAAAATATAATATAAGTAATTAGTTATGTGGTTTTTGGTTCTATGATGGTTTTATCAACTTTTAACTCATCAATTTACAAATCACCCTTCCCTCATTAAGAATCACTAAAATATACTAATCGTTGATTTCAGCCTCATATATCATAACCAAAGATACCAAAAAAATGATATTATAGATTCATCAAAAAATTTGAATATATATTATACTATCTTATATTGGCTAATAGTGATGGATGTTTTCAGAATAATACATACCTACACCACATTGACAAAACTAGTTCAAAACGATAATGAATACTTACATTGGGTGTTGAAAATTGGTTTAAAACTAGCAATTTTATATATGTATAGAATTATCCTAAATTAAGAGTATAGATAGTTATTATTATGAATGTGGTTTTTTATGAATTCAATAAATTTAATTTAATTATTCATGACATTTTTTGCAATTTCATAATGAATCAAGATCAATGTGAGGGTTTTCGTCTCAAACTCATCTAATTGAGATATGTTTTTTAATATGCACCTAATTTCATTAATGTGGTGTATATAATAAATATTTTACATATAATAACATGAATTAACTTTTTATAATGGTATTGGAATTTCAATTATAATCCCTTTCTTTAATGGTGTTTTAATTAAAGTTATACTTATGAAGCAATGGTAATTTTCATCAGAATTCCTCTTTTTTGAGATATGATATATGTTCTAATCGATGTTTATTTGTTATGGTGTTATATTGATTTATTATCCCATGAATATTCTTTAAATTATTTCCTTTTCATTTATTGATTAAGCTAATAGAAATATTTTTTTTGAAATGTATTTGAATCAAGTGTCTCATCAGACATAAGAGTTTTTTGTAACATAATATGTCTTCACTATGTTCTGATCATTCACATGATGTTATTTAATATAATATAGGTAAAATATTCCATCTTATATTATTAGGCAGTATAATCTCATGATTTACATTTTTTAACATAAATCACTTTTCCAATTTTTCATGGTTCATGGATAGTGTTACTTTAAGGGATATTGATAACTCAAGGGTCCTTTCCATGAGTATTATTGTTTAATTAAGAAAATATTTATTTCATTCTTAGGGTTTCTACAATATTATTTTATAATATATTATTTTATAATACTATTTGGTAAAAATAATTCATAATGAAAATTATTGTTTTTCTTCTTCTTTCAATGAGATTTCTAAACAAAGGTATTTTGAAAATAATAAAAATGGGTTTTTACATTCACATTCATATGTTTTCTCCTCCCATCATCATCTATCCATGATAAAAATTAATTTTTTCCAGGGATAAATTATTGGATATTATTTTAAAATTAATGTTTCTAAATTTTTTTCATGTCACTTTTTAAAAATTAACTGTTGAAGTGACTTGTATGTTTTTATTTTACGTCATTATCAAACATATTTTATAAATGATATTTTTTGGGTTTTAATTCATTACAATAATTATTTCAAACTATTTTACCGAAATTGGGTTTAGGTTTCATGAATTATTTTCATATATATATATATATATAATCAATTTTGAGATTAAACCCATGATATGAAATAATTCGATTCTTGATCACTTATTTTGGATAACTATTTAAAGAATTTTTTCATAAAATGTGTTTTTATGTAAAAAACTCCCTACGTTTTCTTTTGTACACTCCGTTTATGTTTTTTATAGCTATACATATTCATTATTTTTATGGATTATGATCATATTATTCTATTAATTACATAAACGTAGACCCATTGTTCTATAATATATAAACATCAAATTTTTAAAAAAATTAGATTGGATGGGTTTCACAAGGAATGAATATTATTCTAATTACATGGAGAAAAATATTGGTGTAACATATATTATAATGCCAATATGGGCAGTTATTGGCATGTTAATTATGTATTATTTAAAATCAACCTTTTTTCTAAGGGTGGGTTATGATAATTTTATCTCTTTTATTTTAATGGGGAAATTTATTGATATTATTGATGACTGTTGAGTACCAACATGGATTGATAATGTATTTATATTCCATATTATTCATTATATATATATATATATATATATATATTATTTAGAAAAGGATTCCACAGGGAATGGTATAAAAGGTGTTATGGACTCTTACAGTGAATATTCTAGACTTAGTTATGTGATGGGTGGGGCTTGAAATTATATATCTCCTTGATGCATCCACAATAATCAAGAGATAAGACCTGTTTGGGTATTTTTGTGTCTATCCAATTAAGAAAGAAGCCTTGAATTTAATCCTAATGACATGTAAATGCCTTTGAATATGGACTTTACAACATGATTTTGATGTCAAGAATTATTCATTCAACACTTATAGGATCAATATTTCTTATATCCAAATTTTTATTTATTTTCATTGATCTTGGATTTTTTTTACTTATTCTATCCATAATGTTTTTCCATTTTGATTGCATTATTACCGTAGTTGTATGTTTTCCTTTACTAAGAATTCTTTCTCACCCTTACTTGGGTTTTATTTTCCATGGTTTTGAATAAAAGTAGAAAACATGATATGCCTAATAGTATTGGTTATGTGAATATTTTTTGGGGTATATTGTATTATTATCATGTATTCAGTAGTTTTTTACATAGAATAGAAACTATCTACTTGATATAGAGAACATTGCCCTTATTATTTTTATACTAATTATCTAAGAAACTAAAATTAAATGGCCCTGTGAATGTATGTAACATTCTATTTTTATTAAGACATGTAATTATGCGATAGTTAATTCCAATAATGATTTTTCTTTATCAAATATAGTATGTAATGTATGTGTATAGGGCACTAGATATAGGACAGTAGGTCTAAGGCATCATAGTTGGTATCAAATAATGTTTTATATATATTTGGATAATATGATGCTTTTTAGGATAATATAAGGGTTCATAAGTTATTGTTGATCTTAATTTCAATTTTATTGATTAACCTTTATGGTAGTTGAGGTAATATTGAATCTTTTTTGGTATTAAGAAAATATAAAATTAGTTAATATACTGCGAAAGAGTCAATGTATAAGATGACATATTTTTGTTTTGGAAAAATACCAATAATGTAGTATTCCTTATAATCAATCCATATTTGTATACTATAAGTGGATTCTGGAATAGTACCATATATACCTTTTGTTAATAACCATAAAAAATGAGAATTGGATATTATCTTGATCATCACATCATGGATGAAAAAGACACTTAACCGCACACCCGACTTGACACACCCAGGGTATAACCTTTGGATAATCACATTCAATTTACAAACCATTATGAATGATTTATTTCCTAATAAAAATATGGTATTAGGAATATAATTATAATAGAACCCAACTTAAAGAAAAGTAGATTGAATTGGAAGTAAGGCCCATTTATTTTTCATAATGGGGAATGTATGACAATTTTTTTTAATGAGTATTCCCTTCAAATTTTAGACTATCAACTCACTTACTAAATCAAATGTAAAATACATACTTTTCTTTAAAAACATGGTAGATATAAACTACTGTGATGATCCAAAATCAAATAAATTGTTGGAAAATTTTGAATGAAGAATTAATGTACCGATCACCACATCAATGGGTACTTATACCTCATATATAGTGATCCCATAAGCTTAGACAACTCCCCTTGGAGTATTTAGTAGAGTATATCCTTGATGCTCAGGGAATTTGTTTGAATTGTTCCCCATATCCTTGAATTTTCTACACTGAATAATATATTTTCATTATTTCAATTTCATTTTTTAATATGATGACCATTTTCTCAAAACATATAAAAAATTCTCATGCCCTTCAAGAATTTCTCAGCGTGATTCCTTTCATTGTTATCACATAGTGGTAATTTCTTCACCTTCTCCTTCTTACATGATGCATTTACTTTTTATGGTATTTAGATGAAATATTCTTTTCTTGGTTTCCCATGAATATGTACGATCAAGATAACTATTTATCTATTATGATTGCACAGAAAACAATTTTATCATATGATTAAAAATATTGAGAGATCAAAAAACATCAATGATATGGTTTAATCTCATCACCAAAATATCTAATATTGAACTATGTTCTGTGTATTTAGTCTATAGAATAACTATATAACCATTTAAAGGTAGATTTGTACTTGACAACCATTTATTCTTCCTTTTTCATTAAGCTGAGAAACATTATCTTTATCTCAGTTTGTTTCTCACAAGGGAAATATTTTTCAAATATAGTATCCTTAAAAAATTTCTATTCCATGAGTTCCATTTCCTCTTCCTCTCTAGTAATCTAGATCAACACCAACCAATGATCATGATCTCCATTGGGATTACACACTACAAGTGTAACCATTTCAATTTCACCTCATCTTAAGGCACTAAATATTGTTTTCATAGACTTAATACATCAATCTGATACAATTGGATTTGTATCCCCACTAATAGATGGGGGATTCTATCACATAATGTGATCCAACATAGGAGAGGCTCATTATGGAATAGGTTGCTTCATTAGTGAAAGTTTTATTTGCAGAACCTGATTAATATTTCCTTATCCATCCATAATTTTCTCCATTCCAATACTAGATGTATTACTTTTCTTATTAGGGAAATTGATACATTTTCCACATGTATTAATACCATTATACATTCCATACAAAATTATAATACAATGCATAATAATACATTAGATCATATTATTATGAAACCTAATTTATAATAACAAAAACACTTAAACAATTTACATACACTAAAAAATATATGTGTATGTAATATCATAATCATAAACATTATTTCGATGGGATAATATTATATTCTTATCCTTAAATTATAACATGGGGTTAGGTTCTCAAATCTATGTTGTCCTAAATCTTATATTCATGGTTTCTTTTAAACCTCCTCTAATATCAACTTTAATGACATCGACCTCATAAGCCCGCAGTTGGTTCCTTACTTTACTTTATTGGCATATATATAAGATTAAAATCCAAAAGGGATGAAAAATTTAGTGGATCAGGGAATCCATATTATATAAATGATACACGTGTTACATTGTGAATAAGAAATGAAATATAATAAATAAATTAAAAATTGTCAGTATCCTTGAAAACCCATTCAAAGGATTCTAATTGATACCCTGGTGATATACAACAAAATAAGCGTGAGCTCAAATGCTCCGTAAACGTTACATATAACATAATTAGTCCTAAATTAATAATAATAATCAACATTATATAGTAGATAATTGAACACATATTCCATATAAATCTATAGATGTTTATATTCAATATGGAAATGTAAATAACTGAAACACATTCCATATAATCAATAAACTGAGAATGAATGGAATCCATAGATAATGTCATAGAAAAATATAATGAATAGTAATAATAAATAAATTATAAATTAATAAAATTCCTAAATATTGGATTCCATGTTTCCCAGGAACATGACACCCTTATTTTCAAGACCATTGCCAAGACAATTTAAAACATATCAGCTAAAAACCCATCTAATCTGGCCAACCAATTCGTCTCATGATTCTATCGATGAATATAGAGGCCTATATTAAATGGTCTCGAAAACATTTAATTCTATTTAAAATCATTATTATATATCAAATAGCCAATTTAATTTTTAAACAATAAGTCTTATCAAATATTTGTGCTGAGAAAAGGATAGATTTATCAATATTTGTCCACTTAATCAATTAAAATTCAATGTAAATGTCCTATGTTAAAATGGTATGAATTTTATATAAAAAAATATATATCACAAAATAATATTGATATTTAAGATAAATTTAATTCTCAAGTAAATATTATTACAACAAATTGATAGTTTCAATATAATAATAACAATAAAAAAAGATTTGAGATTCTATAATAACCTTTACCACTTCGTAATCTTCGCGTCAAATCCCCTTGGGTGTGATAATACAAATTGGAACTTGAGAAACCATAAAAAATAAATTATTTATGATATTACATGTCAATGTGTAAGTATATACACCACATACAAGTGAGTTGGTGAACAATAACAAATAATTCTCAATGAAAAGTAAATTTAGATGAAATTCCTTACTTCTCCTTCCTTAATGTTGAATGGTATTTAACATAATTTATAATGGTGTTAATAATTTTATTAAAATAAAAAATAACCATATTAAAAATTTATAATTTCATATATTAGTATTTAAAAAAAATCCTTTCACCTATTTTTAATAATCAAACATTATTTTCAATGTTTCATTTGTTAATTGTCATGTTTTTTGAGTATGTTTTGACATGTTATTTTTTTCAATCTTACATCGATCATGAAATTTCATCTCAAATATTAAAATAATGATGTAAATATCATATATACTTTGTATCATAATATTTAGAGTAATCAATAAAATTTGGTGATATGGAATAAAATACATCGTTAATGGAGAAGATAGGTTGTACGTACACAAGAACGACGTTTCCAATTTATCGTTGTATTGACATAAATAAATGTAAATGATATATATGGATACTATCATTATATTACCAAATTTATTTCATATATATCAAATATTACTATTAAAACTGTCATTAATTCATTCTATGTAATGTGTGAATGAATCACATCATTTCACGAGGCGGTTATTCGCCGTACACACGAGTGATGTTGTCATATTTCCACCAAATGGAAAGCAAGAATGTATGTGTTATATAAAAATTATGAATCATTATGACACCATAAATATCATAAATATCATATATAAATAGTATTTTAATTATTATTCCCAACCATGATAGGTGGTAATGGAAAACTAACGACATTTGTTCAAGTGGCGGTAGTCTGCTGTCAGTACTACAAAACACACCTTTAACAACACTAGTAATTGTCAGCACCATAAAAAATGATTATAAATGGACTATTTATTATTCCTAAGTAATACACTGAGAAATTTAATCGTTTATCCACGCATCTTTTTTAGCATTGATAAAAGAAATCCTTTATCAGCGCTTTATTTTTAGTGCTGAAAAAGGTATTCTTAATGAGTACATTATTTTTAGCACCCATAAAGGGTATCCTTTATCAGTGCTTTATTTTTAGTGCTGATATAGGGAATCCTTTATCAGCACATTAATTTTAGCACTGATAAAGGGTATCCTTTATCTATTCTTTATTTTTACTGCTGTTAAATATTAACATAAAAAATTAAAAAATTAAAAAAATAAAGAAAATGTGAATGTTAAAAAAATTATTAATTTTTTTTTAAATTAAATAATTATTGATAAAAATGAATAAATTGATTATACATTATTAGTTGTTAATAATTTTATTAATTATATAAATATGATAATTATTGTTACTAAATTATATATATTAAATATGTAGATATATATATATAAATAAATATAAATTTGATTTATTAATTACAAAATATTTAAGAACATTAAATTAAATGGTATTTTGTTTATTTTATAATGGCTTATAATTAATAATTTATATGAATTAAAAAATATTGATGATTATTTCATTGTACACGACATATAATTGAATATAGATTCATTATTCAATTTACCATTGATCGAATGTATGAAATATGGATTATATATATTTGTAATTAATGCATTTTTATATACAATATATATACACTAAGCTTATACATTTTTTCAATATTGATAAAGTGTACTTATTCTTATTTTATTCAATTTCACTCAATTATAACTTAGATGCTTGAAAAAAAGAGTGATTCATTAATATTGATAAAAAATATTTATAAATGAATAGTCACTATATTTATATAATAATATATTTATAAATATAAACAAATATATATATATACTTTTAAAATTATTTATATAATTATAAATACATAATTATGTATATTTTAATATTTATTAAATTTATAAAAAATTATTTAAATAATGAATATATTTACTATAATTATATTTATATATATTTATAAAATATGTATGTATAACTATATGAATATATATAGTGATATAAATAATATTTTCCAAAATATCTATATAAATAGAAATAAATAATTATAAAATTATAAAAAATATATTTAAAAATAAATATATTTACTATACTAATATTTAAATATATTTATTATTTATTTGAATATATTTACAATTTTTTTATTTTCATTTAAAATTATAAATCCTTTAAAAACACTTCATTAATAAGAGATGATAGCAGAACCATTATCAGTGCATTTTCCACGCTGATAAAGATCGGGATTTATCAGCACTAAACAAAGATCTCATAAAATAAAGATTTATCAGCGCTATAATATTAGTGCTGATAATTATTGGTTTTATCAGAACAATTAATGTTCTGGTAAATAGAAATTTTATCAACACTTATGTTATAAGAAATGATAAAAGTGTCATTTTTTATTTTAAAAACTATATCCATTTATGAAATTTTCTTGATATCAAGAGATTTTCATGGATGCCACCCGCTATCGGTGCTATTAATCAATGAATCAAAGACTGAATCAAACCACTTGACTATTGCTGGTCCTCCAATTGCCTTAAAACCTCATCAGACATCTGGTTATCGATTGTAATTGCAACTCAAGTGCGGGTTCATATCATATTTATAAATTTTCTCCACCACATTTTAGTGGATCCATGCCATAATAATTTTAGATAATTTAATTTTCTCACTTGGTTAATTATCCCATAATCTATAGTTTATTTTGGTGGTGTTAGCATGTTTTAGAAATGCTTTGATATTCATTTGTGTTGAAAATAATTTTTCTAAATATAAATTGTTATGTTTCTATATAAGCTTTATTGTGAAAATTCAGTGGAAGGGTTCAAATAATTGTTTGAGTAGTGAAAAATATGTTTTTGTAGGTGATTAAGGTGTGTGTGTTGAAAAATGATTTTTCAAGGTAAATGTATAATTTTGGGAATGTTTGTCTTATTGTTAGCTTTTGAGTATGAGTTTTTATGTGTTCAAAAACTGAATAATTTCTTTTAGAAATGGAAGATGGGATGTTGAAATGGTTTATTTAATGGTTTGAGTGATTTGAAATGTTTTTTCAAAGGGTATAGAGTGATTTTTGTGGGGGTTTTGGTTTAGTAACAGAAAATGGCTATGTTTTATTTGTGTGTTTTTGTGTTGTGTTTTGTGGAAGGGTTTTATGGGTTGTTTGAATGGTGAAAATAATTTTCCAAAGGCTAATAAATGTGGATAGGTATGAAAGTATGTTATTAAAAGAAATTTACATACTTTTCCATGTTTAACATGTTGTTTCTAATTTTAAATGTGAATCGTAAATTGTTTTGTGGAATAGAAGAACTGTTTTGAAAATTATTTCGGGTTGTGTAAACATTTGTAAAAAATTGACTTGATATGGAATTGGTTGAAAATTGTTGTAAAATATGGTTTTTTAAGTTGGATGTGTTATATAAATTAGTTAATAGATTTATCAAATAATATATGTGTTGTAAATTATGTTCGATTTAGTTATATGGTTCGTTTGATTTTAAAAGAAGCATTTTCATGTAAACTTTGGGGTGTTTTTTATGTAAATAAATGAGGTGCCTCCAGTGGTTATTTTTGAAAACTTTTTAAATGATTTATTATCATACATAATAGGTGTGAGGCATGTTTGTAAAATTATTTGGTTTGAATATGTTTTAAAATGGTATTTGTGTGTACAAGTAGTAGAAAATGATGTGTACTATTTTTGGAATGTATTTTGTTTATAAATGTGCTATGATAGTGACATGTGAATGTGAAACATGATTGATCACAAATAAAAGAGAATCTAGGGTAACTGGGTTACTTGAATGTGTTGTGTTAGGGAATATTGGTATTATCACAGTAAAATAATTATACATAGAATTAATTTAATGTTTCATATTTATGTTTAATTTAGTTATTTTTAGTATTAATCACATAATAATTTTTTTCTTATACAAGGGTATTCATTATTTCATGTTGGGGTTATCTTACCCACGTTCATGCTTCTTCTCGATTAAAACAATTTTACCTAAGCAGTATTGAATTTAACACTCTCTTTCAGATTACCTCCAATTCCTTTGTAGGAAGAGCAAAAATACTATCCATATTCAATCACAGAGGTAATCATGCTATTTGCACAGTAAAATAATTTTCTGTAGAATTATTGTATTGTTTCATATTTATATTTAATTCAATTGTTTATAGTATTACTTAAATACTATTTGTTTTGTTATAAAGCTGGATTATATTGTTCAAGTTTGGGTTATTGGTCCAAATTTTATGCTCCTTCTCCCTTAAAATATTTTTAAATTTGCAGTGGGGAATTTATAACTTTCTTTAATGTTACCTCCACTTCCTTTCCAAGAAGAGCATCAAAACTGCCTCTACTCAATCATAGAAGTAATATTGTTGTTTATAGAGTAAAACCATTGTCATTGGGAATAATTAGTTGTTGTATATAAATGTTTAATTCATTTTTTTTACTATTACTCAGACAATAATTATTTTCTTATATAAGTGGATTATTTTTAATCAGTTGGCGT
Source organism: Viscum album (assembly GCA_963277665.1). Classification (NCBI taxonomy): domain Eukaryota; kingdom Viridiplantae; phylum Streptophyta; class Magnoliopsida; order Santalales; family Viscaceae; genus Viscum; species Viscum album. Next base: position 1,075,249,347 of record OY728138.1, read on the forward strand.
GCACTATCCAATATTTATTCTTTATATCACTTAAAACAATTTCTCTCATAGACTGGTGCATCTATCATTTTCCTTATAGTTTCCTCAATGTCATTTGAAAGAAGGGAAAACAACACTACCTCTTCTCAATCACAGATGTAATCATGATATTTGTAGAGTAAAATTATTATTAATACAATTAATACATTATTTCATATTTATGTTTCATTAATTTATTGGTAGTATTACTCACATTATAATTATTTTCCTATACAGGTGGATTCTTTGGATGAGTTGATGTGGTTTGTTCAAAGCGGCACATGCAATGTTATTAGTTCAACAAAGAGATTCAATGGAAATTGTTGTAACATTATAATTTACGATTTTTTAATATATATAAAGATTTGTATATATGTAATTGTATTAAATGATATTTTAAATTGATATAATATAATTAGTTTTTCTGGTATTTTTATTGTAAATTTTATTTCATTTAAATTATATATTGGGACCTGTTTTTGTTGATATATCTGGTGTGTTTTTGGTGATTCTGGTGTTGCGATGTGCTGTAATAGCAAAGTATAGTGGTGCTGTTGTGTGATGTTATAACATCATATAGATTATCCTTTTATCAACTCTTTTGAAAGAACTGATAAAAATATTCCTTATCAGCTATTTAAAATACACGGATAACGATCTCATTTATCAGCTCTTTTACAGTGATGATAAAGAAATCATTTATCATTTCTTTAAAAATCTCAAATAAATGTGTTTTTACTATCAATTTTTCAGAATTGATAAAATTTCTAGTCTTTTAACTTCTCTTACTTTGTCAGCTTCTTTCTTGAACTGATAAATTCCATTTTTAGCACTATTAAATGTCTATTTTGTTATAGTGTGTTCACATAAACCTTCATTTAATAACCCCTTCAATATAAGTGTGTGTAGTTTTAGGTCCTAAATATTCCAAAAAAATATATTAGTATATGTATTATAATTTTATTGTTATATAATCTTGGTATAATTTAAATTAAAGGACATGGATATGGAAATAAAATAAAAATTCTTCTAGAATAACATTACATCCTCTTCTGATATCCTCCATATAATTACACTAATTCCTTCCTAAGTTGGATTTCTTCCCAAGATATGTCCACTGGGATAAGGTGGGAGATTTTTGGGATTTAATTGGGTAGGTATTTTCCAAATAAAAGTTTTTTTGTTGATTAAATATAGGATGAGAGTAGGCGTCCTTTTATAATTGTGGTGAGTGTCACCTTTGCAATTTTTAAAAAGGGAGAATTGAAACCATATTTTTTCCAAGTAAATAGTCTTAAATAATGTAACATACATTATAATAGAAGGTATAAGGTCTAAATATGGCCATAAAATGGGTGTTGTAAATGTGTCTAGGTCATTTGGCCCCTTAGGTTTTATGTTTAATCCCTTTGTAAACTTGTTTTTCTCTTAATCACTTTAATTAATTTTAACAACTTTCAGTAATCATTTTAGTCAAATTTTAAGTTTACTTTATTTCAAATTATAATTTATTTTTATTCATGATATTAAATAAATTCTTCCAAATTCAAAACATATAGGATGAAAAAATTAATTTAAAAATAATCATAGGGATGAAACAAGAAAGCGGATTTTTAAAGTGAAAATATTCAAAATCTTACTATGTTTTTATATCTAAAGTAAATATAAAATGATTTAAATTATATATATTATATTAATATATTTATAATTTATATAATTTAAATTTAAAATCAATTTCAATTATAATTTAACATTATATATTTTCTAGATGAAAATTTGGGTTTCAATTCCAATTTGGTATTTTAATCTATTCATCAAAAAATGATACTTATGAAAAAAGTCATACTAAGATAATTCTAAATTTCATATTTACAAAAAGAAGTTAATTTTTTTATATAAAATTTTAATTTTTTCAATATTTAGTTTTAAAACAAGTGCGCCATTAAATGTCTGTAAAACCGCCTTTAAAAAGATATAGCATTTTATGCATAAAATTGTATTTATTCATATCTTATTTGATAAATTTTAAAAAATTTATTTAATATAATATATAATATATAAATTTCATTAATAACATTCACTATTAGTAATTATTTTAATTTATTAGAATAAAATTCTTTTGGGACTATTAAAAAATTGAAAAAAATTAGTTTTATTTTTATTTCTGATCAATTAGAAACAAATTAATTCAAACATATAATTTTACAAGTTATTTAATACTATTCATAAATATAAATTTATATACTAGGAGAAAATTTTTATTTAAAATAATATTAATAATATTGTTATATAAGTATCTGTCTTGTGTGTAATGCAAGACATCCAAGAAATTCATTATTTCCTATAATAAAAGTTATGAAAACAATTATACTTTTTATAGGTGGAGATTACTGTAAATTACTGGGTTATTAATGTGATAAAGAAATTACTCAATCATGGTACTTTAGTTGTGCTAATATTCATCAAAAATCATATTTTGGCCCAAAAATTTGGGTTTTTGAGCCACAAGTCCTCCAATCCATCAAATAATTACATGCCTCTGGGTTTGTACATGAGTATATTATGACCCATTTAGTGCAATACAGAGATATGTTAGTCATATAAAATGCTTTTTGGGGTAGTATTACCATTGTATTAGAGGTAATATAGGCTATATGGCCTTTTAGCAATGTAATGGTTCTATATCAACTCAAAATAAAAGGTTCATAGTGAAATGAAAAAAATAGATTTTGGGGTATGTAATCCCAAAATCTAACAAAAAACCCATGTAGTTAGAATCTCAACTAAGTGATAAATTAACATTGTAATAATAAATTAGGCCATGGATCAAATGATGGAAACCACTTTTAAGGATATATACATGACATTTCATTTTCACAGTTCATGGAAGGAGGCCACAACATAGGCGACAACAATGTGAAGGATGGAGGACCCTGTTGTAAGGAATTTCTGGAAGCATGCATTGATAAAGGAAATTATGGGATGTAATTTATATTGGAGATTATATGAGGGGGACCAAATTATCAATCTCAATATATGTAGCATAGAGTGGGGGAATGACGACAGAGGAATACTAGCCACAAAGTCGGAGGAGGTTGTAGGTGCAATGATGAGGGTGTTGGGGCGCAACATAGGTACAATAAATCATAGTGATTTTTTCCAAATAATGGGGATGATGAAAAAATATATAATTTTCTTTGGTTCACTAGGAATTTTGTTTATGTAATTTAACAACTAAAAGGTCTGGTAACAGTTCCCTCTCAAATTGTAAAATGATGGTTTATATAGAAAATGGATTAACATAGAATTTTAATGAACTAAACCCCCAACAAAGACCTTCATTTATAGGAGAAGGGAACTTGACATACCTTATGGATTTTCCATGTGAGATTTGGTTTCAATTTTCTAACATTATAAAAATAATATAATAATAATAACATATAAATAATATTTAATAAATATAAAAACTATCTAATATAAAATTTCATTAATATAAATATTTTTAATATTATAAATATTATATAGTAAAATATAATTAATAATTATGGGGATAAATAGTAAATATTTATATAATTATTTTTTAATCATAATTATGTTATTGTGTTTACAATAAAGAAAAACACACACAGAGACGTATCGTTAAGCTAGAAAAAATGTCATAGCCCCCCTTCATTGATCACTCATAGAACTAACCATTTCAATAAAAAGAGTGGCCTAAATTAATAATGGGCCTGAAGCCCAATACATGGCCCAAAGGCCCAAAATAGTTACATGTATTCATCATTCCATATATGTCACCATCCCTTCATCTTGCCTATGTAACCTTCTACTAGTGTCATTTGTCACAGCCTGCCTGTATTGTTCTCGACATTTCAGCCAATATAGGCATGGAACAGATCATGTTCCCATCAAGGATTGAACATAGGGACTCCTTGGTGTGGAGGCTAGTGTTTGAGTACTACTCATCGGCGACGATGGCCACAAAAGGGGATATAACCCAATCAGACCAGGTAATGCACAAACACTTAATATTAACAAGGCGTTGTTTGTTCAAGACACAAAGATTTTACTCGGCATGCTGATAAGAGGTCTTGAACCCCATAACTCAATCAACGACAATTATTTGCACATCCACTCAACCATTGAACCATATGATAATTAGTTTTTAATAATATTACTATATTTAATATGATAAATAATAATTAACAATAAATAATATAATTTAATAAGAAAAAATTAATAATAATATCATTTATATAATTAATAATGTTAATAATAATATGTAATAAAATAATTAATTATTGTTATTTATTATTTATAATATGTAATAATTTAAAAAATAATTAATAATATGATTAATAATTAATTATTTGTAATATATAACTAAAAGAAACATTAACAAATAATAATTAACAATACTATTAATATTATAAGAACATGGGTTTTGTGGATACTTCATTTAATAAAATAGGACAATTTGATGTTTGAAATTAAAGGTGGGGAGTAATGATGTTTTACCGACCAGAGTTCCTGGATGTGTGCATTGTTTGTGGTTTATAATCCACTATACCTAATATAGTAATATAATAATAATATAAAAAATATTAATAAGATACTTTATAATTAGAAATTAATAAATCAGATAATAATAAAATTGATATATATAATAATAAATAAGATGATTGACAATTAATAATTACTAAATTTATAATATTTATTAATTAATAAGTATATTAATAATATTCTAAATTATATTAAAAATTAGAATAATTATTGTCAGTTTTATTATTAATTATTAATTAATAATTATATTATTAATTATTGATTTTTCTTATTCTTTATAATATTATTTATAAATTATTAATTGTTAATTAATTATATTATTATATATATCTATATATATTATTGATTACATTTTACTAAATTTGTATAATCATTAATAGTGTATTATTTATGTATTATTACAATTATTATTAATATGTTATTTCTATTTATTAATAATATTTATATATATTATTTTCTATTACCAATTATATTGTAAATTATTTTTTTAATATTGTTAACTGTTAATTTTATTATTAATTATTATTAATCTAAAAAAATAGTTTGATTCCTAAAAACCCCCTTTGTGGGGGTTATTTTTAGGACATTAATGGAAATATTTGTGGCCCGTATTGTGGAAATGTACAAAAGATGGAAGCATGGTAGGACCAAACAGATGGTATAGATTTCCAGGTAGGCAGTGTATCAAGAAAACATGCCCATAATGCTGGGTGGGTGGCTTGAAAGAGTGATGGGGGCATTGGTGTCTATCAACTGTCCTTCTACCCACCATGAAATTCTATTTTGTGTGGAGGGGTGGACCACCATGCGATGAAAAATTCAATGGAACCAATCATATGATGAAACATGACAGGGTAAGTGGTTCATCTAGGAGTCACATGAGCATCTCCTAAAAGGAAGATCAAAATAGGAATTAGTGTATTGACACCTATCAACTGACCCTCCTCTTATATAGAATTTGGATTGGGGATATACGGTTTCCCTATTTTCTTGGTTGGGTGTGGGGTGGCTCATCCTTTATATGGGTGATATGGTGCTATTATTTCTAAAATAAGGAGAAACTATTGAAACCAAGGCCGTTCATTACTAATAATGGAGTTTGGATTTTGTTAGGTGTCAATCTACACATGGATGACTAGGGAGTTTTCAAGGAATGTGGTCATATATTTTGGGATGAATGCAGTATTGAAGGTGGCCTATTTTCTCTATGTTTTCCAAATTTTTGGGCCTTAATATCTTGTGTTTTTTTTTGTAAAAACAAACGTTTTTTATATAAGAGTGAAGGGTATGGAGAATGAATAAGAAAACCAGAAAAATAATGAAACTACATACCTTGGAACATGGACCGCATTCTATGTTCCGAGAATTGTTCGTGGTCGCATTCTAGCAAGGGGGGGGGGGTAGTATACGGAGTGTTGCACGAAGTGGTGCACGGAGCTATGTACGGAACTAAAAACACTTCACAAAAATGGTATGTGGTGAAGGAATATATTGCGTGGTTAAATCATACAGTACGCGGAGTGTCGATGGTTTGAATGAATGCTGGAGTTCATGAAATAGGAGTGGTACATGGTGGAGCCTAATAGTATGTGATGGCATTCAGTTTACAGCAACAGTAATCCCACATAGAAAATTTAGTTAAATCATATTTCGGAAATTTTCAGAATTATGTGCCTATTTAAGTAATATTAATCATCTTTTTGAATGATGATATTAAAGATTAACATTTCGAGAAGAAATTCGGTGAAGTCCGAAGTGGTACGCGGTGGAGGAGATGATATGCGGAGAGAATCATTTGCATTAGGAAAATAATAAGCGGAAGAGTGTGTGGTTCATGCAGGTGGGCCATGAAGTATTTGGTAGAGAAAGGAATCATGTGGAGCAGTATGGTAAACAATGAAGTGGAGAAGTATACAGATAAGGGACGTACGTCGAGAAGGGAAGTTCTCAAAGGATCAGGGCGGTACGCAGAGGAGCTAGACAGTACGCGAAAACAGCTGCGATACACAGAAAATAAATTATTTTGCGAAATTAATTTCCATAACATATCAATGTACTGGAAAATAAATTACATTTTTGTGTGATTACGAGACTTCAACAGAGCATCCATTTACAGTTTAGGATATCTGATTTGATGATAAAACATTGAAGAGATCTTAATGTCGTTAAACTGAGTAAAGTTTATTCCAACATAGTGAGAAAGTGGGAGTCAGTGTAAGTGATCAAAGAGGCCCAGTGTGATATCCATAAAACATTTTAAAGGTAGTTCTTCTGGAATAAAGTGAATATGATCTATACTTTTAATCCATATCTAGTGAAGATTTGTTGTTTTGGTTTGACAGATACATAGTTGGTGTATGCTCCTTGGATGTATCCATAAGTGGTGAATGAAGTAAAATTGTTATATAGTTGCATTTCATGTGATTTTTATTTTCTACAAAGCCCTTATAGACATGTTTAATATGTTCCTACCATTTTAGGATCAATATCCATCAATTTAAATGAAAATTTGACACCCTAAATCACCCCTCCCCTTTCTTGGTGTTCTGGGGTCCTTTAGAAACATGATTGAAGACTATGGCTTGGAATTATGCTGGCTACTCTTTTGGGACATGGGATGTAACATCCCAAATAAATAAAGAAATATAAAATTTTCAAATTTATTAATATTTTTGAATTAAATATTAATTTTACTTTAAAAGGGATGCTATGTTTGATGTCATGTCCGATACGCAACAACCAGTTTTTTTTGAAATCTTACTTTGCACACTAATATATAATATTATTATATTAAAAGGTGGTTAAAGCCAAGTTATTTTATTAGAGTCAATGAATAGAACATATTAAAATATTATTATACATGTTAGTTAAATATTCTTACATTAGTCAATAAATGTTTGAGGCTTAAAAAGTGAATGAATCCGATGTGAAGCAAAAATACTCTAATATTCTTTAAATAGTTGATTTTCTGTGTTTTTATGGAAAACAATTTTTAAATCTAGTTTTAAGAACTTTTAGATAGTCTATATATCAAAATAAAATTCTTCTTTAGAATCGAGATATCAAAATTTACTTCAGACAAAATTTTGATATTTTTCTAATAAAGTTCATTTTTAATGAATAGTGAAAAATATTTTATTTTAATTAAATATTTCCTATTAATATGATTTATTTGTATGGATAGATTATCTTTTTAATAGGTTTTAAAGTGTAATTATAATATATTTTTACAATTTATTCATAGGTTGTTTATTGGAAGAAATTTCACATTGAAATTGGACATAAACAAGGGTCAATCTTTTGATAGTTATTTATTTTAAAACATTTTTATTGTTTTGACAGTAGGATTTAATATTAAATTAATTTCTACCACTTTATTGTTTTGAATTTGTAAAAATGGATTCCATATTTTGAGTTACGAGTTCCAAATTCTGTAAGTAGGTAACTATTATTTTTAGACATTATGAATATTTACTTCAGTAAAAAATTTATTTTACATGTTTAAAAGGTAAATATTGTAATTAAGGGTAAAACAATAATATTATAATAATATTAAAATACCCAAAATGTATCCTAATCCAATTTTTGGATACATATCCTACCATGGGCATCCCTGTGTCGATTTTGGAACCCCATGGGGCCACATGGGAATGATAATGACACTTTTAAATTTTCATAAAGTATTGTAAAAAATGAAATAAACAAATATCTTTTAGTAAATCAATTTTTACATGGGGTTATATAAGATATCATTTGGAATATAAATATTATTAAGAATGATAAGAAATTTTCCTACATCATGATATTTTGATAATAATTTTTAGACATCATATAACTTAAATTATTTATGGCAAAATAATGATGCAGTGTTTACCTCATTAATAAATGATTTAAATAAATAAGATTATAAAGTTTCAAATAATATAAAAACCCATCCAATTATAATTGTATGATTTTATTTCGACCTTGATCCATCTTACCTTTGATTTTAATATGTTTTTGGAATTTTGAAATTGAAAAGAATTATATAATAAAAAAATATTTTCACACATTCTTAAATAGCCCCTCCTCTCCCTTATAAAAAGCCCTCAACTCTATCCCATTACTCACACCTCTCAAGAACCTTTTATCATCAAAAATATACCCAATTGATGTCCCTACATCCCTCTCTTCCTCCTAGATGACTTCCCCTAGGCGGAAGGAAATTCAAGTAAACCATGTGGTTCAATCTAAAAAGAGATACCAGATTTAAAGGTAATGTCTTCTCCTATGTTCTTTTTTTATTTTCCTTCTCCCACCCCCTAAACACATTTTATTACTTTATTTTATAATAAAAAAAGTATCCTCAATATACTAGGTTGTTTTTATGAGAATTATATGAACTAAACATACACACACCTCTGTCTAATGAGAATAAACATACTGTTTCTATGGATGGCGAACTAACATCTCACGAAACAATGATTGTTCTATTATCTCCGAACTCCTATTATGGTGGCCATTAAGATGGAACTATAATTTTATGTGATATATATTATATTTATATTGTTTCTATGCTTCTAAATTTTTCATTTATATAATACCATTATGGTTTCCATAGTTGTTAAATACAATAATCTCATTTGAGGAAGTGCATACTACAACCCCCTCAATGTAATATGAATTGTTGATGCCTTACATGGAACATATAAAGGACGGTGTTAATGATATTATATATGATATTATACTGGAATTATAATATACCAATGTGTCATTATGTTTTCATTCCATAAATATGAAAAATAAATTAAAGTAGCATTCATGCGTACGTATGGCTTACCATCTCCATGAACGGTGCATTTCATTTATTACCTCCTAATGTTATGTAATATTTTAAAAAAAATTATACAATGTATATAATATATATATATATGATATCTTAATCATTAATATCATTATGGATATAAATTTCTTTTGACCACATTTACAACTTTTAATTACTAGAAGTTCATTTATGACTCAAGTACCAAATATCGACTATATGACCATTATTAACTTATATGATATAAGAATATTTATAACATGGTAATAAGTAATATAAAAAGAATAATAAACATGAAAATGGTTATTAATAAGGTCTAAATTAACTCTACTTTATTATTCATGAGATTAAATAATGAATGCATCATGTCAAATATGATGTATATGACTTCGTCTCAGTCTCCTTTCATTGAGGCATATTTGGTTTTAATACATGTCTTTATTTTATACATTGTATAAACACCTTTTTCTTTTCTTTTCATTCAACGTTAATATATTAATGTGAATCATTTTAATAAATGACATGAAATAATGTTTCTTTTTAACGTACGCTGTGACAATGACCTTTCTGCCGCCATGAGTATTATTTGATATTTGGATTCCATAACTAGCCGTAAAGTTTTAATAAGGAAAATAAATACTATATACCCATTTAACAAATTTTGGTATTGAAAATGGTTTTGAGAAATAATTTATTTTTAAATATCTTAAAATGATATATAGTGATAGAAATGTTGTAATGTTATCTTTCCATCATGCTTGTTTTATGTGTTATGGTTCTAGGAAATTGTTTATGTATACTGGTGGTTCAATGATAAACCTGTTGTGGGTGAGCCCAAGATAGCTCTCCAAATCATTAGATAACATGACAGAGGTAAAAGTGAATGTTTTTCCTAAGAGATTTTGGTAATATACCGTGATGGGTATTCCAAAGTAACTCCCTAAGTAGATATGATATCTACAATGTATGTATGATATGGATGCAACAAGTTACCTTTATAATTTATGATTTCAATCTGTTATTCATAAATATTATGATTTCAAGAGGTATGTTAATGTGCTTAAGTTATGTATGTATTGATGAACTAATGTTTTATTTTTTTTTGTTTTATAACCCTTACTAAGATTTTTAATATCATCCCATGTTTAAAAATGTATTTTAAAGGTCTTAAATATGAATTGGGTCAAGGATGGAATCATGGATAACTCATGCTGTCTAAAACATGGAATTGAACATGACTCTTTTTTTCAATAGTTTTTTTTTGAAATACTGGAAACTCAATAGAAATGTCTGCTTATTAATTTTTGAGATGTAATGTAATATTCATGGCCTCACTCTCTAAAACACTAATCTTAAAAATATGATCTATGTGAATTATTCATTTAATTCAATATTGGGTATTTTTTTAAGGCTGGGTCCTTATATTTAGTATAAAAGATCAATTTAGATAACTATAGAAGTTAGGATATTGTTAAATTATTGTTTATAATTTAATTTATGGTATGATTTTAGTGATATATCATTTACAGAATACCATGTTGCTTCACCAAAGACATTTATATGTTCAGAATAGTATTCCATAGAGGAAACAAGGCGGTTGTGATGAGACGACATAAGAAGGAAGACAACCTTCCATATCAGCAACTTGATATGGTTGGATTTGGAACTGAACAATTTATAGTTGTTATGGTACAATTGACTCAAGAAATAAATGGTGGTGGTATCCATGCACAAGATCTACCAGATCAACCACATAAAAACATGTTAGTAGTGGAGAAATTCATGAGGTAATATCCCCCATCATTCAGAGGATCATCTAACCCAATGCAAGAAGAAGGGTGGATTAAAGCACTAGAGAAGATTTTTGAGCTCAAGGGGTGTTTAGAACATCGAAGTTTAGTCTTGTAGTTCACCATTTTGAATGAGATGCTGATCAGAGGTGGTTTATGGTGAAAAATACCAGGGATAGTGAGGATATTGATGCTTTTGATTGGGATGAATTCAAAGGTATGTTTCTCAAGAAATTTTTTCCTAAGGTGGCTCATCATAGGATGGAAACGAAATTCTTCGAATTGAGGTAGGAGGATGACTCAGTGGATGTTTATGAAGCAAAATTCACTCGAAGGGAATGGTATGTTCTATATTTCATACGAGATAATGATAGTAAAATAAACTATTTTTACTCTGGACTAAATCCAAAGTACCGAAGGGCTTTATTGTCTTGTGAGTTCAAAAGTTATGAAAAACTTGTTCAATGTGTGGAGAATATGGAAATAGAGTTTTCTGATGTTCATGATTTCTTTGAAAAAAAAACAGAATAAGAGGTCAATGTGGCAGACGAAAGGGAAGAACTCTTCAAACATGTCTAATGGTAAAAAACTTAAGTTTACAGTTTCTGAAAATTGTGGAACAAATCTTGTTTCAGAATATCTTTTGAATTAATGTTAGTGCAACTAATGTGGTAAAATTGTACATAAGGATCCTAATTGCACTGAAAAAGAGTTGGGTAGTGGTAATAAAAAATTTGATTTACAGTTAGTAAAATGTTTTAAATGAAATTAATTGGTTCATTATAAAAATGAGTGTTCATCAAGGAACATAACTGAGATAAAGTAGCCATAGTACAAGTAGAAAGGGGTGGTTAAATCATTTGAAACTACTTCAACAGATGATGGTCCATCAAATGAAGTAGTATCAGGTAGACTGTTTCTCTATTCAGATTATGGCAATGAGTTTTTCCATTTGGGGTCTACACATTTGTTCATTTATGATATTTTTCTAGTAGATTGTGAATTCCACATCAAGATATGATTTCTGATATTATGGTAAAAACACCAAGATGAAATTTTTAGACAAAAATAAATTATAAGAACCTTCATATCCTTGTGTGTGGAAGGAATATACCATAAAATCATATTGTTTTGCCTATATTAGTGTTTGATGTTATTTTGGGTATGGATTGGTTTTATTTTTATCATGATATGATTGACTATAGAGATAAAGAGTTATATTTTCATAAAGATTTTATGTCTCTATAAAATAATGATCCTTAAATTTTTATAACATAACTCAATGATGAGATACTAGTAAAATTTAGAAATGAATATCACCTTGAAAATATCATTGAAAACAAAAGACCTATTTAGATTAATGATGTGCCAGTATTAAATGAGTACCATGATGTTTTTTCTGATGAGTTTCCACGTATTATACCAGATCGTGTAGTTTAATTTATTGTTGACTTAGTTCATGAGGCTAAAAAAATTTTAAAACCCCCATATCGAAAGGATTAAATTAAAATTTTAGAGTTAACGAAAAAATTGCAGGAATTATTAGATAAAGGTTTCATTCGACCTACCACATCACCAGGGGGGTGATCCTTTCTAGTTTGTTAAAAAAGATTTTTCAATGAGACTTTTCATTGATTATAGAGCATTGAATTACATCACTGTTAAGAACAAGTGTCATTTTCCTCATATTGATTACTTGATTGATCTTCTCCAGGGAGCTCAGTATTTTTCAAAGATTGACTTGAGGTCGGGGTACCATTAGTTGAATGTAAAGGAATCATAAACTCCATAGATAGAATTTCGTACTATATATGGCCATTATGAATTTGGTTTTATACCTTTTGGTTTAATCAATGCACCTACAATATTGATGGATCTTATGAATATAATTTTCTGTGAGTTCTAGGATAAGTTCGTGTTTGTGTTCATTGAAGATATTTTGGTTTATTTTAAAATTGAAGTTGGGCGTGAATGTCATTTAAATATTTTCTTAAAAACCTTAAAAGAAAACAAACTATTTGGGAAATTCAGCAAGTGTGAGTTTTGGTTTTTGAAAATTTCATTCCTTAGACACATTATTTCAAACAATGGCTTAATTGTTGATCTTGGTAAAACAAAACTTGTTGAAGAATGGATAAGACCCTCAAATATAACCGAGATTTATAGATTTATTGGTATGGAAAGTTATTACCAGAGGTTTGTTGAGAATATTTCATAGTTACCTAGCCCACTGACTATGTCAACTCAAAAAGGTGTTAAGTTTGTTTGGAAAAAACAATGTGATGATTGTTTTCAGGAATTGAAAGGAAGATTAGTGAATGTTCTAGTTTTGAAACTACCATCTATAAATGGTGAGTTTGTTATCAACAGTGATGCTTTGTTGAGTGGACTTTGTTGTGTCCTTATGTGTAATGATAAGGTAATTATGCATGCTTCATGTTAGTTGAAACCTCATGAGTTTAATTACCCAACACATGATTTGGAATTATCTGATGTTGTTTTTGCTTTAAAAATTTGGAGGCAACATATGTATGGAGTAAAATGTGAAATATATACTGACCAAAAAAGATTGAAGTATATATTCACTCAGAAATATTTTAACATGAGACAGAGGAGATGGTTGGAATTAATTAGGGATTATGATTTCACAATCCTTTACCATCCAGTAAAACAAAATTATGTGGATGGCAATTTGTGTCAAAAAATTAATGATTCATTAACCTTCTTACATTTGGAATAAGATCCATTGAATTATGATATGATGAAATTTGGCATAGAAGTTTTTGGAGTATGAAATTCCTCTGTTTTCATTCATGATTCAGTGAAATTATCTCTATCAGATAGAATAAATTAATCACAAAAGGAAGATAGTGAGTTGTAGAAGAAGGTAGATATAGTGAAAAAGGATATGTTACCTAATTTTAACTTCGATAATGATTTCGTTTTGAGATTTGGAAAGAGATTATGTGTGCCTTGTGGTTCACAGTTGAAGAAATAGTTGTTATTTGAAGCTCATAGTTCCCTGTTTCAGTTCATCCTAGCATTACTAAGATGTACATATATATTTGGGAGTATTATTGGTGGGATGGAATTAAATTAGATATTTCTGGTTTTACCCTGAAGTGTTTGACTTGTCAGCAGGTTAAAGAAGAGTGACAGTTACCAAAAGGGATGCTTTATCATTTATCAGTTCCAGAGTGGAAATGTGAAAACATATCCATGGACTTCGTTGTAAGATTACCAAAGACATATCGAGGTAATAATGAAATATGGGTTATCGTTGATCAATTGAATAAATCTGCTCATTTCCTACTTATTCGAGATACTTTGTCTATAGATCAAATTTATTAGTTTTATATTAAAGAGATAGTTAGGTTGCATGGTGTTCCCATCTCCATTGTATATGATCATGATGCCATGTTTACTTACAACTTTTGGAAATTCCATCAGAAGTCATTGGGTACAGAATTAAATTTTAGTATAGCTCTTCATCCTCAATAAGATGGGCAGTCAGAATGAATAATTCACACCTTGTAAGATATGTTATGTGCTTGTTCAATGGAATAACATGGAAGTTGGGACCAACGTATTTCTTTGGATGAATATTCTTATAACAACAATTTTTATTCTAGTATATAGATAGCCCCATTTGGGATATTATATGGGAAGGGATGTTGAACTACAGATTTTGGGTATGAAGTAGGGGAAAAGATGCTTATGGGGCTAGAATTGGTAGAAGAAATTGCATAGAAAGTTCAGTTGATTCAGAATAACATAAGAATATATCAGAGTAGGAAAAAATGTTATGCCGATAATAGGGGGAGTGATCTCTCATTCGAGTTAGGAGATCATGTCTTTGTCAATTTTTCTCTATGGAAAAGTGTGATGGGTTTTTATAAGAAAGGAAATTTGATTCCGAGGTTCCTTGAACCATATGAAATCCTAGAGAAAGTTCGATCAGTTTCTTACAGCTTGGATTTATCTCTATGTTTATCCTAGGTAAACAATGTTTTTCATGTTTCAATTTTTAGAAAGTATATTCTTGAACCATATCATGTTTTGATCCCAGAGGTAGTTCAGTTGGAAGGGAATCTCTCTTATGAGGAACAACTAGTCAAAATTCTTGATCGAAGAGAGCAAGTATTGCGGAATAAGGAAATTAATCAGGTAATGATTTGGTTGAAAAACCATATAGTTAAAGAGGGAATGTGGGAATCTGAAAATTCTTTGAGGGATAATTACCCCCATTTATTTGACAAGTGAATAAAATTGGGAGGACACAATTACCAAAAGGGGGGAAGGATGTAACATCCTAGGTAAATAAAGAAACATATCATTTTCATATTTATTAATATTTCTAAATTAAATATAAACTTTCATTTAAATGAGATGCTATGGTCGATGGTGTGACCGATATGCAACAACGAGTTTCTTTGAAATCTTACATTTCACACTAATAATATAATATTATTATTTTAAATGATAGTTAATGCCTAGCCATTGTATTGTAAATAATGAATAAAACTATCTATAAGATGAATATTCATGTTTATTAAATTTTTTTACATTTATCCAAAAAATGTTAGTGGCTTAAAATGAGAATGAATCCAATTTAATGCATAAATACTCTAATATTTATTAAAAGGTTGATTTAACACCTTTTGATAGTGAACTTGTTTTAAATATAGTTTTGGTCAATTTTATATATTCTATTTAGAAAAATAATATTCTTATTTAGAATCGGGATTTTAAAATTTAATTTGGATGAATTTTTTGTATTTCTCTAATAAAGATCATTTTTAATGAATAGTGAAAAATATTTCATTTTAATTCAAAACATCCTTTTAATAGAATTTATTTATGTTGATATTTTTTCTTTTTAATTGGATTTAAAGTGTAATTAGAATATATTTTTACCATTTAATCCAATTTTGGTCACTGGATGTAATTTTACATTAAAATTGGACATAAACAAATGTCAATCTTTTGATATTTATTTCTTAAAAACACACTTTTTGTTTACCATAGTTAAAAGGTAAATCTATTAATTATACGTAACATATTAATATTATAATAATATTAAATTACCCTAACATATGTTCTAGTCCTATTGGTTGATACATATCTGACCATGGGCATCCTTGGGTCGATTTTGGGACCCTATGGGGCCACTTGGGAGTGATAATGACACTTTACTTTAATTAACTTAATGTAAAGGCAAAAATGACATAATCAAATATCGTTTGGTAAATCAATTTCGACATGGAGTTATATATATTATATTTTTGACTATAATTATTATTTTTAAAGCTAAAAATAGTTCCTACATTATGATATTTGTTTTATAAATTTTAGACATCAAATAAATTAAATTCTTTATGACACAACGTGTTGTAGTGTTTACCTCATTAATAAATGATTTAAATAAATAATTTTATAAATATTACAATAATATCAAAAAACCTGTTCGATTCAAATAGGATGATTTTATTTCTACCATGTTTCATCATATATTTGTCTTTAATTTGTTTTGGACATGTAGAAACTGAAAATAATTATAGAATAAAATAATATTTTAACACTTTCCTAAAGAGCTTCTCCAACCCTTATAAAAATCCCTCACCTCATACCCATTACTCACACCTCTCAAGCCCCATGGAATGTCTAGACTCTTAAAAGTTATGCTTTTTACATCCCCATCCTTCTCCTAGAAGCCATCCCCTAGGTATAAGGCAATTCCAGTAAACCATTTGTTTCAAACCAAAAGGAGATACTCTATTTAAAGGAAATGTATTCACCTAAGTTATTTTATTTTATTTTCATTCTCCAACCCCCTAAACACTTTTTATATATTTATGTTATAACAACACCATTTTCCTCAATATACTAGGTTATTTTTATGAGATGTATTCGAACTACACTTGCACACACCTCCGTCTGATGGATGAAGAACATATTGTTTCTCTGGATGGTGAACTAACGCCTCATGAAACGATGATTGTTAAATTACATCCTACCACCTCTCATAGTGGGAATTAATTTGGAACCATAATTATATGTTATATATATTATATTTATATTTTTTCTATAATTCTTCATTATTCAGTTAATTAATAAATTTTTGGTTTACATAGTGGGTAAATTCGATAATCTCATTGGACGAAGTGCGGACTACCACCCCCTCAAAGTGATATGACTCGTTCATGACTTATGTGGAACATATAAAGGATAGACTTAATGAAATTATATGTTATATTATACAATAATTATTATATACCTATATATCATTATGTTTTCATTCCATTAAATATGAAAAAGAAATGAATGTAGTGCTCATACGTACGTATGACTTACCATATCTATGAATGGTGCATTTCATTTATTTCCACCAAATGTAAGGTACTATTATAAATAAATGTATAAAACTAATATATAAGATATATATGGTATCTAATTGATTAATATCATTTTGGATATAATGAACTTTTGACCACGTGAACAACTTGTGATTATAAGAGGTTCATTTTTGACTCAAGTAACAAATATCAACAAAATGACCATTTTTAACTTAAATGATTACATAATGTTTATAACATGGTAATAAGTAATATAAAAGAATAAATAAACTTCAAAAAAGTTTATAAGAATGTTGAAATTATCTTTAGTTTATTATTCAGAAGATTAAAGAACGAGCGGGTCTAGTCGGATATGAGGCATGGGACTTCATCTCAACCCCATTTCATTGAGGAAGATTTTTTTAATACACGAATTTCTTTCATATGATTTATAAACACCACGTAATTTTTATTTCATTCAAATGGAATATTTTTCTACGAAGCATTTTACAAAATGAAAAAATAGATTGTTTATTTTTAACGTATGCTGTAATAACGTCCTTTCCACCGCCACGAGTATTATTTGATATTTGGCTTCCGTAACATGCTGTAGTGTTTTTAAGGTAAATTAATACTATATATCCTTTTTAAGTATTTTGACATTGGAAATGGATTTGAGAAAGAATTGATTATTTCAATATCTTAAAATGATATATTGTGATCTAAATGTAGAAATTTTACCTTTCTATTAGGATTATTTTATGTGTTATGGTTCTTGGAAATTATTTATATATAAAGGTGGTTCCGTGAAATACCATGTGCGGGTGAGCCGGAGATTGCTCTCTAATGCATTGGGTGACGTCACCGAGGAAAATTTGAATTTTTCTCCTAAGAGATTTTGGAAATATAATGTGATGGGTATTCCGACATAACTCCCTATCTAATAGTGATAACTATAATGTAAGTATGATATGGATGCCACGCATTTCCTTTATGATCAATTATTTCAATGTGTCATTCATAAATCTTATGATTTTATGAGGTATGTTAACATGCTTATATTATGTATTTATTGATGAACTAATGTTTTCTTTCTTTGTTTTATAACCCATACTAAGATTTTTATGCTCATCCCATGTTTTTAAATATTTTTCACAGAACTTAATGATGAATAGGATCATGGATGGGATCAAGGGAAAGTCATGATGACTAAATCATGGAACTGGACATGACTTTTTTTTTCAATAGTTTTTATTTTATGAAAAATCGGAAACATAGTATAAGTGTATACATTGTAATTTTTGAGATGTAATGTAATAGATAAGGACTAACTCTTTAAACCTCAAAACCTAAAAAGAACTTCAATGTGAATTATTCATTTAATACTAGTTTACGAAATGTTTTAAGGATGGGTCCATATATTGCACGATCTCTTCCAAAATTCCTTTATGCCACAATCATTAGGAGCTTTTGGAAACTCTTGTAATAAAATAAGTTCGGTGGGTGAATTTCATTCCATATAGAGAGGGATAAGGCATGACCCAATATAGTGATTTTGTGGTTGTGTGTTTATCATCGGTTGTAATCCCTTATAGATAATTTATATTAATTATTAATCATATTATCAATTTTTATATTTATTAATAATTATATTAATAATTATTAACAATCATATTAATTAATTTTTTAATTGTAAATTGTTAATTATCAAATATACTATTATCTATTAATCACCCGATAAATTATCAACTCTTATTTTTTAATAATTATATTAAAATGTTTTTAATTATTAATTTTATTATTATCAATTAATAAGATTATTGATATAGAATTATATTATTAATTTTTATTTAAGGAGGTCATAACCCACTACATGGGAACTGCCACATGTTTGAGTCCTAACATACTCAAAATTAGAAAGGGACAAATAGTGTATAAGTGGTTAGTTTTTCCCAGTAAAGGTGTGGTGTGGCTCCTTCAAATACCTCATAAACAACATTCTATTTTATAGTTGGGGGATTGTGTTAGTTTTCATTTAACCTCATAATTCTATATATAACCAGGATTAAAACCCTAACATCCTCCCTTATTAGAGAGACTTTCTAGGCCAGTTGGGGATGATGACATAGGTGGTGATACAGGTGATGATTTAGGTAGAGGTGAATACCTTGGTACAAGATGGTGTCATGGGAGATATATGTATGAGACCTTTTTCTCAGGATGGAGGGTTCATTATTCAATAAAATTGTAGAACATCTTTGTAAGATCCTAATTTTTTTTGTAAATGGATCATGCATTATTTCAAATATTATTTTTGGTTTAACCATACATTGTTTTTGTTTTAACATGTGTTGTGTTTGGGTAAAAATGTAGAAACATTGAAATAAAAAGGGCAGTGCATTGGTGACACACGTAATTCCCTACCCGTGCGTTAGGGCACATCAAATTGTGCAACCCTGTATATAGTGGATTTTCACATTTTTGTGAACGGATTGTCAAACCTTGCATCCTAAAATAAGAAATTCTACACCACCTTAAAAAAGAGGTTCACAATTCACTGTGCACCATCAGGGGAAACCATACACCCCAACAGATAAAAATTGGGCATTGGAATTTAATTCATCCTAAAAGTAGGTTTTAATTCATATGAAAACACCAAAACTCCCCCTATTTGACCCTAACAGAGACCAAATCAACTCCTCACATTTTAGAGCCTCATCTATGGATTCCAAGATATCCAAACATCATATTCATTGCGATTTGAAGGCCTAATTAAGGATTTGTATCCCTTTCTGTACGAGAATCATATCCTGCTTGGTTTACAGTCCCCCCTCCTTTCTTCTCCCATTAAATAAAATGCTGTTCATTTTATCTTGATAATATTTAGATCTATTTTTTTGTATCCTGGTCTAGAATTGTAGATCTAGAATAATTAATTATTGAATTAATTATATGGGAATTTATATTTTTGAATTAAATAATGAATTTTGGAATTAAATTGGGGATATTGGGATTGTTGAATTCATTAATTAATTGATAAACTAAATGTGAGAAAATGGATTGGAGATATATTTAATTAATTGTTGAGTTAATTAATAATATTGATATGATTAATTAATTTTCCAATAAATTAATATGATTGATATGATTAATTAACTGTTGAGTTAATTAATAATATTGAGATAATTAATTAATTTTCTGGTTAATTAATAATATTAATATGGTTATTTAATTATTGAGTTAATTAATAGGATTGAGGCGATTAATAAAATATTCAGTTAATTAATTATATTTAATAGATTAATTAATTAATTATTTATTTATTAAAATTGAGAAGATTAAATAAATGATTAGTTAATTAATGAGACTGATAAGTTTAATTAATTTTTGATTTAATTAATGAGATTGATTTTATTAATTAATTATTAAATTAATTAATTATATGATGAATGAATAAAATGGAATTCATATGAGAATTGAGAAATAAAATGGTTACAATGTAATTTTATGATGTTATATTAGATATAGATTGATAGAAGTGGTATTCTAGGACCTGATATACCTTGGTGATAGTTTGGACTCTAACATGGTTTGAAGTAGGTATTGAAATTTAGGATTCCTCAAAACCAAGGGAATTTATGTTGTTTAATAAATAATTGTTTATTAGTGTGATAATAATTTATTTATGAAATACACTTATTCCTTAATACAAATGTATACACTATTATGAACAAGATAATTTTTATACACCATTGGCGGTTGCCAACTGAGTTGTACTCACACCGTATTCAAGCTTCCTAATCGACAACTGAATATATTTTTTTAATATCATGACTAGAAAAGGGATAAGGCCCTCTGTTAGGTGGCTGAGTTGGGATGGAACCTAGATAAGGGAACATTACAATGTTTCAGGATCCATAGGGGAGTAGTTAGAATCTTTATTTTTGAGTTAACATTTTGCAACTAGTCATGTAATTTGTAATTGAATATCTACTACAATGTTTTGATATTTCATTTCCTATTTTGATTATCTTGTTATATTGTTATTGTTCTATTTATGATATCATTTGTTTATTATATTGTTATTCTTTATTTATTTCCATTGGTGTATTAATATAAGGAAAAATGGGGTATAGTATCCTCATGAATGATATTAGACCATTTCCACTAGTCGGAAGCCTATGCTATATGGAGAGGCATGCTTGAGGTCTTGTAGTGAACTGGATCAAGGAACTGATGTGTGGAACCCAGTCTAGTACGTTACAATGTTTTATCAAATATTAGTTTTATTTTCTATTTATTTTGTATTACTTATTGGGAATGTTGTAGAGGAGAGTAAGAATATTAGGCCCTTGGTTATGATCTCATTCATAGGATCATCTAACCCATATACGGGGTAGAACCAATGTTTTTTGGATTCTTTTTTACTGTTGTTTTCTATATTAATTGGATATTAGTTCACCTTGGGTCAAACAATTGTGGTGTGATGTGATTTATTTTCTGAAATTTTCTATAAATTTATTTATGTCCAGGTTTGGAATGAGAGTAGTGTTTTCATGCATCATACAAGGCAATCAGAATAATTTTATGACATGCATCATTTTAAGAATGTAAGGAAAATGAGTTTTGGGTAATAAGTTGATCTTGAACTATTTTTACGTTCCTATAAAATTGTATTGAATATGGTTCCTAATATAAAATTAAACGTGTTAAAATGATTCAAGATAATAAAAATTGGTCATCTAAATGAGAAACATGAATGATAAAAATGGGCTACCCATTAATAACCTTTACCTAGATGTAGGATTATTAAGGGTTGTGTTAGAACTTTAGATTAGACCATTTTGATGGTATGAGGGAAAATACTTGTTGTTTCTTGTTTTGACTTCCGATAAATGTTTTAATGTTGGGAAAAGTATTCTAGGGTGCATTTTTTGATTGTATAGTAATGACTCTATAATGTAATTTTTTGATAGGATTTCAGAATGAAATGGTTAGGGATGATCCACCAATTATGGAAACAAAGGAATCGATAGTACCTGGTGGGGAAATTAGAGATATGATTTGGGAGATCATAGAAAAGTTCATAAAATTCATGTAAAGAGAACTAGAACAGGTTGAGACAATCATTACTAACATAATGAGGGAGTTTCAATTTTAGAACCCTCTTAATTTTTATAGAGATTTTTGACCTATGTGATATGAGTTCTGGATTGCGTTAATCAATACTATGCATTGCCACTTTTAGAATCCTACTGAAAATAAATTCAAGATGGATACATATATTCTATGAGGATAAGCGAAGCGCTGATTTGATGTTTAGGATCTGGCTGGATAGGAAAATGGTATTTTATAAAAGGGTTTCTCAGAGTGTTTTTTGGAGAAATTATACCAAATACATTGATGCAATAGATAATAGTTGAGTACATGAGGTTTTCTCAAGGGAGAAACTCTATGGTGGACAATGTTGGAAACTTTATATATTAGAAGTTCTTTTCTCCATCTTTGTCATTGGATGAAGCTACTTCAGAAAAAAAAAATCAGGAAGGACATAAGTGTAAAATTAAGTCATAGGTGAACATCTTCTGGATGAAGAATATTTCAGAGGTGGTGAATAAGTCTCTTATGGCATACAGAAACAAGAAGTAGGATTCTAATATAGGATAGATAATTGTTACTAGATGAATCGGAGAAATTTATTCAGATATAAGGAAGCATAATTTTTAGATCTTTAGAAAAGTAGTGGAAAATAGAGTAGAAGGGGTGGAATTCAGTTTCATAGGACCTTTATCTAGTTATTTTCCCCCATTATATTAGGTCAGGCCCCCATCGTATAAACTATCATTGAACACTAGTGGAGTGTCAAACTTACGAAAAGATGATACATCTATAGATTTTCTTACGAAAAACAAGAAAGACAGGTAATGATGCATAATTTAGATAGTATTAGATTGTGGGGAGTATATCTTCTACAACTTATCAGGATGGTAGTTGGAGTTCTACTGCTCGTGGTGGTATAGGTAGTGGATGTGGTAATTTTGGGAAAGATCACCCATATCAGTCGAGTGGTGAAGCTTAGTAGAGTCAGACTGAATCACATAAAAGAGGGGAAAGATAGCTGCATGTGGTTCATAATACACTGTTGGATAGTTAGGTTATAATGTCTCAGTAAGAGGTAATTTTTTATAGATTATATAGTATTTAATGTTGTTTTATATTGGTATCTCTAATTTATTTATTTCCAAGAATCTGGTGAATGTTTTGATCTGTGTTGTGGAGTTCTCGAATGGAGTGTTAACAATGGATACAATATTGTGTGTACGGTCTATGTACATCTTCTTGTGCAAGGTATGTTCTCTCAAAATTGGTGAGTATCATTTTTTGTAGGATATATTCTTGACAGGACAAGATTTAACCTAATTCTATTTAAGGAAAAGTTAGTATCATAATGAGCTGAAATTTATTATTACAATTGGATAGTGAATTTTTCTTCTCTTAAGAGTGACAAATATGTTTAATATGGAGAGTCGGATGTCCAGGGAGGTTGGGTAGGGAAAAATAATGAGAATCCTCGAGATCTCATATCCTAGGATTCTTTTCTATTACTGTATGATGTAGGTGTAATGTAGGATGTCCTTACATATGTATTGGACTAATTTCATGATTTGTTTTTAGAAGAATTCTGAGTGCTTCGACATCAGACATATGTTGAATTTACTATTATGCTTATATGAGGAGCTGAACTGGTTTCTATTCCCCCATACAGAAAAGAATCAATGGAGATTCTATAACTCAATACTCAGTTGGAGAAGTTTATGGTCAACTTTTTTATCCATCTGAGTATGTCTCATTGGGGATCACCAGTGTTGTTTTAAAAGACGGTTGTTCATATTTTCCATTGTGTGATGACTACCATAATATAAAAAAGATGACAGTAAAAAACTGATATGCTCTACCATATATCGTTAATATTTTTTACTAGTTGAGATGAGGTTGTCTCTTTTCAAAGACTAACTTGAGATCATGTTATCATCAGTTTAGAGTTTGTAATTTTGATATATCGAGTTTTTACTTCAGAAGTAGGTATGGAATAATGTGTTCTTCATAATGGAATTTGTTTTTATGAACAAACCAATAGGTTTTGTTGGAATTGATTAACAAAACCTTCCATCAATACATGGATTATTTTTTGGTAATATTTTTTGATGAAACCTTTGAATACCCCATGACTCATGACTGTCATGAACTACATCATTAAATCATCCTGATTACACTGAGAGAGCATTGGCTATATGCCAAGCTATCAAAGTGTTAGTTTTGGTTTAATCAAGTGAACATTCTGGGTGACATTATCTGAGAGGAAGGTGTATATGTGGACCTAGAGATGGTGCAAGAAGTGGATCATTGGGAGCATCCCAAGATTTTTTTCGATATTCATACCTTTTGTGTATTATGTACATAATATCATAGGATTATCCAAGACTTTTCTAGCATAGCCGAACCTATTTTAGTCTTGATAGAGAAGGTAATTAATATTGAATGGTTGGAATCATGTGAGGATGCTTTCTAAGAGTTGAAAAAGTTATTGACTTTAGAACCAATCTTTATCCCACCTGATCCATGTGAGGATATCAATAGGTTTTGTGATGTTTGTGGGATAGGTCTTGGAGTAGTGTTTATGCAAAGATATCATGTTTGTGGTGGGTTTTCATGATGTTTTTTAGGAATTATATCATGGTTCACTGGTTTATAATATTCACCGATCACAAGAACTTATGGTATATCTTATAACATGAATATTTGAATCATTGGAAGTGAATATAGGTTGAGTATATTCAGTAATTTGATTATGAACTGGCATATATTCATGGGAATGGAAATAGTGTTTCTGATTCTTTAAGAAGACAAACTTAGACACCTACATTTTAGGAGTCTAGTGACGAGTGGATGATGGTGACACTTCTAGCTAATATGCATGTGGTGATTAAAGAGAATTATTAGAAGATGACTTTGGTATCAGTTTCAATGGATTATACACCTTTGAGTCAGATTAAATATAGAATTTATGAGGATCTATAGTTTTTATCTTTTAAGGAATGTCTTGAAGGTTCAGAGACACCTCTAGACTAGATTATATATGATGATGAGACCATATATTCCAACAATCATGTTGGTATTCCTATGAGTATGCATGAGAGGTTTATGTGGGAATTTCATGACTTGAAGTGGGTGGTAAATCCTAGTGTGAACAAAATGTACCCCGAAATATGATGAGAGTTTTTGAGTATGATAATTAAAAAGTGGATAGTGTGGTTCATGACATGATGGTACACATGTTAGTAGGTGAAGTCAGAGTATCAACCACTTAGAGGTTTGCTACAATCATTACCCATTTTAGGGTGGAAGGGGGCGATGCTACCAAATACACCTAGGAAGAATGATGCTATTTGAGTTATTATAGAACATTTGAAAAATTTGGTTGTTTTATTTTTTATTTGGGAGAAAATCTCAATAAATCATTTGGAAAACACTTATGTTTGAGAGATAATTTATCTACATGGTGTTCCATGAACTATTATTTCATATTGTAACTCATATTTTACATTATGAAAATGGAAGGGATTACATAAGGCTATTGGTACACCATTTTTGTTGACTATGTATTTTCAATCATTGATAAATGAGAGGTCAGAGCATATTTTACAAGTAGATCAGGATATTTTTTAGGAGTGTGTCCTATAATTTAGTGGGACTGGGGAGAAGCACCTATCATTTCTGGAGTTTTCCTATAAAAACAGTTATCAGGAAACTATAAATATGTAACCAAATGAGAATATTTATAGTAATCCAAGAAGGTTACCTCTATGATGGATGGAGGTAGTTGAGTTATATTAATTTAGACCAAGTCTCTTGTAGAAGATGTTAATGTAGTTACAACTTATTCAAAATTATATGTTTGTGGATCATAGTAATCCAATTTCAAATATTGACAGGTGTAGATGACCCATAAATTTTATAGAGGGTGATCGTGTATTCCTTATAGTATCACCAAGGTTGGGTCACTAAAGGACACTAAGACTAAGAAGGATAGTGTCCAGGTTCATTGGAAGATTTGAGGGAGTGGAGATAATTGGGTTAATGTCATACTGATTGGCTCTTCCAAAAAAATACAATGTTATGCATGATTTTTTTTTTATGTTTCACATATTCGGAAGTATCTCCCTGAGCCTTGTCATTTGATCTTTATGGATTATGTGGATATTGAGATAGATGCATCCTTTGAGGAGCATATGATATTTATGTTGGATTTTAGTGAGAATGTTTTTAGGAAATATCATGCCAATATATTATGCATTGTTGAATCATGGTTGTGTTCAAGTGGAAACATGGGAGAGAGAAGATGATATGAGGGCTCTTTGGCATAATATTTTTTGTTTAGAATCATAAATATGTTTGGGAGTGCAATGTGAGGATGATTTGTTATAAGGTTGAGATATTTTATGCTCCCAACCTTTTTTGAGATGACTCTATCTTGATTTATGGAATTAATTTTTTTTGTTTGAGAATACATTGGTTGGTTTTTACCATGGGGTGAGTTTTTATAAAAATTAAGAAAAAATTAATGAAGGAGGTATGTTAATGGGTAGAGCACAGTTGGTCTAAACTGTGTACCCTAGCCTAGTAAACCATGAGATCTAGGATAGATAGGTTTTTCAAAGTTAGTGCATAGTTTTCCAAACCAGGTTCAATTAATGAAGAAAATGTCCACCACCCCAAAAGAGGTGCATGGTTAATGTTATCAATTTGGAGAAACCATGAACCCATACCTAGAAAACAATGTGTGAGAATTTAATTCATTTGAAATTTTGGTTTTAAATCACTCAAACCCCTGAAACTCACGTTATTCGACTCGAACATGGACCAACTCATCTCCTAAAAACATCAGAGCCTTCTAGATTGATTTTAATCCATCTTGAAATATGTTATTTTTTATTTGAATATTGGATCGATGATACTCAACCTTCTGTTAAGGAAATCCTATCCCACTTGGTTTTCTATTCTTCTGCCCTTCCTCTCTAATTTAAGAAAGGGTTGGACTTCTTATTTTGGTTAGATCATGATTTTTTTATGGATCGCGATATTGGATTGAAAATGTAGATCTATATTTAAGAGATCTTGAGTTTTTCAATCTTTATATATCATGTTATATCTATATCTTTTTCTACATCGTTGGGCTGCTGAAATATTGGAGATATTCATTGGGTGATCAATCATTAAGGAATTGTGGTAGGTGGTATATAATTAAAATCCAGAAGTCTTAATTTCAATCATTTGTATGTATTTTTATAATTTCAATTAAATTTTTATGAATTGATTTCTTGATAATGTTAATTAATTTGGAGATTTAATTAATTAATAAGAATTTTAAAAATTGGAATATTGGAATTATAAATATTTAATAATTAATTGTGGGATTTATTATGAGAAAAATAATACTCATTAATTGGATAATTTATTGTGTAATTAATTAGTGGATATTTGGATTCTTAAATTAAGTAATAAATTGTGGAATTAATTTTGGAATAATAAGATTGTGAGATGAGTAATTACTTTATGAGTTAATTATTAAGATTTAGATGAATAATTAATTATTTAGTTAATCAAAAAGATTCAGATTATTAATTAATTTTTGAGTTATTTAATAATATTGAGATGATTAAAAAATTGTTGAGTAAATTAATAATATTTGTATGATTAATTTATTTTTGAGTCAATTAATAAGATTGATATTTTTAATTAATTGTTTTTTAACTAATAGTATTGAGATGATTAATTAATTATTGAGTAAATTAATGATATTGAAATGATTAAATAATATTTGGGTTAATTAATATGATTTAATATATTAATGAATTATTTAGTTAATTGATGTGATTGAGAATATTTGTTAATTTTTTATTTAATTAATGATATTGAGAATATTATTTAATTTGTTACTTAGTGGTAAGCACCATGTAAAACTACATGAAAAAGGGGGGGTTCAAACCCCATTGGGCACAGGTGATATAGTAGTACTATAGTGATACTATACCAACGACATCTGTGGAGCGGCGACAAGACATTGTAGCAGTGGTAGGGCACTACAATAGTGGTAGGAACTCGGTGGTACTTTACCAGTATGAGGTATTGTCGTAGTACTATTCAAAGAATGGGATTTGAGCCAAAAATTTGGGCCTACTAGCTATGCAATGGGCTACATTCCCACGGGACCATCAGGCTTTGTAATGGGTCACCCTCTACATAGTTAAAAGAGGTATTTTATTTGATTTAATTATAAAAGGAGTCATTGGCCCCAACTTTTAAAAAAATTTATTGAGAAGATTAATTAATTATTGAGTAATTTAATGAGATTCAGATGATTAATAAATTGTTAAATTAGTTAACAAAATAAATAATGTTAACAATAGAATTCATATGGAAATTGAGATCTAAAATGTTAACAATTGAATTTTTATATATGATATGAGATATAGAATTATAAAAGTGGCATTCTGGGACGTGATATCCCATTGGGATAGTTTAGAATCTGGCATGTGTCATATTATTTATTGAGGTTCAGGTTTACTCTAAACTCAGGGAGTTTATGTGGTTAAATAAAGAGGCATTTGTTAGTGTGATAATTTTTTATTTATGCATTGTGCTTATTCATTAATATAACTACATGCACTATTACTGACTGGATATTGATTTGGATACAATTGGTGGGGGACCAATGAGTGGTGCTCACACCCTACTCATGTTTTATGATAATTTCATAAAAAAAAATTAATTGCAGGATATGGTAATGGGAAAAACCCTGTGTAAGGTGTTTGAGTCATGATAAATCATGGATGACGAAACCAGGTGTGGTTTGGGACACACTTTGGAGTCGTTAGAGTCTTTATTTTTATTTTTCCTTTTGAAACTCGAAATATATTTTTGCATTAAATATCGATTTTTGTGTTTTGATATAACATTTCTGGTTTTGGTTATCTTGATACAGTGGTATTATTCTGGTTGTGATATTATTTTTGTATTTCGTTGTTACTGTTTGTTTATTTATTCTGGTGTATTACTCTGATGAAAAAGAGGGTATGGTCTCCCAATAGATGAAATTAGACCTTCTCTACTATTTAGAATCCTCTAGCACATAGGGAGGCATGCTTGAGGTCACATATTGAATTAGCTTAGGGTACTGGTATGAGCCACCTTGGTAGGGATATTACATTTGTGTGTTACAATTTTCACATTTTCACTATACAGTGGGTCAACCATTGGTGGGGTTGTGGTCTTTATTATCTATCCAGAGTGTGTCAATGTTGTTTCATTTCTTATAAGATATCAGACCTTAAATAAATAAATTATTACATTTAATATTTATAATATTAATTTTCATTTATATTAAAATAAATTACTTTAATTACTTTCATTTTTAGTCATATGTTTTTATTTACGAATTATTATTATTAATAAGTTATTATTGTAATGTCGGTAAAATAAAATTGAATCCAACATGTAATTTCCATAAGATATGTTAATATCTAATTCCCTATAAAAGGGAGTTTATTTTTAATTTTTGTAGTTTTATTTTGGAATTACATTAATGATGTTAAATTAATTAAATAATATTTGTGTTTTTATGTGAAAAATTTGTATTTATATATATAATAAAATTTATATTTTATAAAAAGTGTCAAGAGAATTAAAAATGTTAATTTTAATTTCAATTTGGTTATATATATATAACAAATATAATTTTTATTTTTATTTTTTTCATAATAAATGATCATTAGTGACAAAACATTTTATGATCTCCCTTTAGATTGATAGGTATCAAATGGTTTTATGAATGGAAATCCAATTTTATGAAAAATTTAAAACCATAAATATTAAAAAAAAATTTAAAAAATTTTACATCTAAAAAAGAAGGACATGAACAATCTTATTCCCAATCCACAACTCATGTTATTACACAATGATCGATATCTTTCACTAGTTTTATATCCTACTGGTGAAAAACTTCTTTCTTACACATTCTATAGTATCCTCCTCCTTCATCCTATTAACCTCTTACATGAAACACCTATATAACCATGAAGATCACCATCTTAATCGGCTTTTTATAAATCTGGCCACTCATGGGTCTTTATCAGCACACCTATAACATATCATATATTGTGATTCTCAAATCACTAGGGGATAGAATGTAGGAAGAGAAATGTAACAAAATTGGCTTTTTTCTAGCATGAACAAAACTAATAGAGTTCATACATTTATTTCTATAATTAAAATATTATTATTATCACCCAAAAAATGAGTTTTCATGGCTAAAATCTAATGATGTTGGAAGGAAAATCAGTCCTTACATTAATATACATGGTGGAAGGTGTCAAGAATCATACATATCCAACCAATCCACCCTAAATTGACAAACGATGTACTCCTTCGACTAAATCCTATGTGGCAACTTGGACTGGCACTCTCAAATCTAGTTCCATAAGAACAAACATTATAAACTAGATTTGATTACAACTATAGAGAACTACGCATAAATATCCAAAAATTACATAACCTAAAGAAGATATTTCATCACATACGTTCTAAATTCCTTTCAGGGTTTGATCTTACGATTATTAAGATTATACATAAGCTACTAATTAATATTTATTTCTAAACCAAATGACATTTTTATCCTATATTTGAAACTAAATAATCAATAATCAGTCTTTAACATCATCCAAACATTCAACCACAGGTTCCTTCCTTATATACATGTAACATTTACTACATTACATAATAACCTGGGGAATGTAAACATAAGAAATGGGTGATTTAAAACACTCTGAAAGGAAAAAATATAACAAACGATATCAAAAACAAAATCATTGAATAATAATATTATAGGAATAAATATTACAAATAATGTTACATATTATTGATACTATTATCATACTATATACATAAAAATAAAAAAATAGATGTCAATAATAATTTTCTCATATTGATGAAATTATTGATTCTTGATTGTAATAATAGGCCATAAATGCCTTGTACAAATATAATATAATGATATGGGTAGAGGTATATAGACAAATCACTATTGTATTATCTCATGAGACATAGTTAGGCATTATGGGGTTATATAATGTCGAGAGTCACTAGTCACTTGATTATCAAAATAAAATTACTTTATGATTCAAAAATACATTTCATACCATTACCTAAGGAACCAAATATTGCATAAAAAATTGGTTATTTGTATAAAAATAAATACATCATATTAATACATAATCAACTTATGTTATTATTCAATTATAATCTATAATATCAATACTTTTTGATTCAATAAATATTCTCTCTTTCTATGTGAACATCCTTCAATATGAATTCTTTAAAATGAGAAATCCACATCGTATAGGGTAATGAATATATGGTTAATTCAATGTTGAATTAAAAAGATCATAATACATCAAAATAAATATGGTGTATGGTTTGGAAATAGCATATCCCCATTTTATCAAATGAAAAATAGAAGGATTTTTTCATAAATGAAAAAGACATTCATTAAACAATGTCTTAAAAGGGATCAAAAAAGTAAGAATCAATAATAGAAATGTGGTATACCAAAAGATGAACACCCCAAATGATAAATATATGTGTTATAAGATAAATCCTGAATCAATATCCCCTTTAATATATATCATTTTCTTAATAGTTATAGAATTTTATGTGAGAACATAAAAATGGATTTCAGAAAACATTTTAATCATTAATGTAAAATAAAGATATAGATGTTTCATTAAAATGTATATTTAGAAATGGTGATGTGAAATATTTTGAAAAACATTAATTTAAAATAATTTTGAAATAATGGAATCTTAAAAATAAAATAAATGTTATCATTGATAAATTAGGATAGGAAGACAAAACATATGAATGTAAAAGGAAAAACCTTTTTATTACTTTTAAAATATCTTTATTAAAAACTCACATTATATATTTAGTGAAGAAAGTTTCTTTTATATAAAAATATAATTTTCACTATATAAGTATAAATTTTTTCATAAAATAAAATATTAGATTGTGGGAACCCAATAATGGATGAAATAATCATTATAAAACAATAGAACTCAATAAATAGAGATTTGAGTTATCAATGTCACTTGTGGAAAACATATTCCTTGATATATGAAAAATTTCAACATGGTTTATTACTTTTTAGAATTGTAAATTCATATATAAAAAATATAATACCACATTATATAATCATTTAACTAAGTGGACCTAACTTTTAAGGCCTACAAGATGATTATAATTAAATGAATGTATATTGCGTTACCAAAATATTTACGACTTGGGTTATAATTGAGTAAAATTACTTTAATGAAACCGAACATATTTTTTTGTATTTCCCATGAATAGAAAAATATATTATAAAGATACATCCTTGGGTTTTGAATAAATAATTTAATGGAAAACATTTTTCATAACATAAACACGTCTCAAGGGATTTACGATTGAAAAAAATAATCATTATTTCTTATGTAACTTTTTAATAAATACCCCTTGAAAGAGAGGGATCATAATTGAATATAATATAAAATGATAAAAATATAATTCATGAAATGATATAACAAATAGATTGTAAATGAATCACATGAAACACAATTACATGCATAATTCCAAACATGTCTTAAATAGTAGAATTTGAGCTAAAAACCATTACGACATTAGATGTTTCCCAATAAAGACACCCCTGAAGAATATAATTTCATATAAAATAGTAAATATAATCAATAGTAAGATAAAAATGATAAAAGATACTAAAATTATATTAGATACAACATTATAAAGAAATTTTTTTGTATAATTATAAATATGTCTCAATAACTGAAATTTTGAGGCATGAAACCCTTACCTCAGTTCGATTTCATTCAGAACCTCCACCAAATGTACTATGTAATTAAATTAGGTTAATTAAATAGATAAAAAAATATATTATTCAAAACTATATCAGTTAATAATCCTCATTTATAATCATTATATACATATATTTATTAGTAAGTTTTTTACTTATTTTTTACCCCATGTTTTAGTCTTTATCATTTTTAATTAGTTTCATTAATGTGGAATTGATATATATATTTTTCACAAGATAAATCATTAATAAATATAATATAGTTATAAAATATATATTATATTATATTTATAAATATATAATCTAATTTCATTGTAGTTTCGGCTATGATCAATGAGGTTGAAATCAACAATGGTCACTTTTTGATTATTCATAATGAACGATGGGTGACTTCATAAATAATTAGTTAAATT
The DNA here is from genome assembly GCA_963277665.1 of Viscum album. Classification (NCBI taxonomy): domain Eukaryota; kingdom Viridiplantae; phylum Streptophyta; class Magnoliopsida; order Santalales; family Viscaceae; genus Viscum; species Viscum album. Next base: position 1,075,283,225 of record OY728138.1, read on the forward strand.
AATATATATACATTAAATAATAGAAAAACATTATTTTCATATTTATTTCATATTTCAAAAATAAATAATTTATCATACCATCCATGATATAAATGCACAATTAATTATTTAGTTGGTTGAACTGACCCAAATAATAACATACCATTATTAATGGAAAATTATGAGGGGTTTTTGTTTATAATATCAATATACCTAAAAAATAATTATATCATTTGGTTATTGTCAGTGAGATATATAAGAAATTTAAATAATTAAAAATGGTTTTATAATTTATATAAAATCATTACTTATAATGAAAAGATCATTTTCATATTTTTATGCACATTTTAAATGATTGAAAGAATGAGAATCATTTGTTGATTATTTAATTAATAGTTTATACAATTTTTCATACCAAAAACAGAAAGATATCATAAAAATAAGATTTATCTGCTAAATTTTTTCTCATGGACATCCATGTAAGGATGTTAAGAAAAGAAAAATAGAAATTAATCATTTTATAGAGGTGGTAGTTCACATGTATGCATGGTTGATGATTTTAATTTTATAGAGTGTATGAAATTCATAATATGATTTATCATTATGGTATATAAAATATTATATAAATATCATAATTGTTTATTAAATTCAATAGTATTACCAACAATGTTAGGTGGTAAAGGAAAAAAGAAACATGATTATTTATGGAGGGTGTAGTCTGTGCACATGCACGAATGACGTTTCATCTTTTCATAATGAATTAATTGAAATGGAGATTAATGATTAGCCCCATAAAATAATAAAATTAATCATATAACCAATACTATTTTAATTAAATAATTATTTTTAAATTATAACTTTAATATAAAAATAGGAAAAAATATGTTAGGTAAAAATGATTACTCATGTAAAGCACTTCAGTATTTCCATGGAAGATCACTAGGAAATGGATGGAATATGATAATATATTGTGACAAGAATATAGAGAGAATGAAAATGTATTCTTGGGGAATAAAAATATAATTTTTAATCATAAAACATAAATTTTTGGAGTTTTATTAAGGGGAGGTGAGATGTCCCTTTTATAAGTGGTGAGAATGACATATTTCTAAATATTTCAACTTAATACAGAGGTAGAACATGTTAAACAAGTTATGTGTCAGAATAAATAGAAACAAATTGTTTGGAGGGTGTAATAATGTTTATATTCTCTCAAAATCTCCATTATAAACATTTTTTGTCATGTTTCATTCCCTTTACACCATGAATTATTATTTTTTCCATTTATGTTTTTAAAGTAGTATCTAGTTTTTACCGAAGGTAACTTAATAATTATTTTATAAAAGTAATTTGGTGCTTATTTTATAATTTGGATAATGAGATTCTAAATTTTAAATACATTTTATTTTATTTATTTTATAATAGTGACAAAAATAACATTAAAATACTAAATGTGTAATGTATAAAAAATTGAATAAATCTAAATAATGCATTAAAATTTCAAATAAGATATTTTAAATTAAAATTGAAAATTTTTAAATATAAATCCACATATAAAATTAATATATGGTCTTGTAAAAAGTTTTATTTAATTTTCAATTTATAATAACATCAAAAGTTCCGTGTATTTGAAATAAAATATCATTCATTATTCACCTCAAATCATTTTTTTAAAAAAAATACTCAGAATTAATCATAATCTAATATTACATTGATTAATATAAAAATAAAAATAAAAATAATTATAATTTTTAGTTATACAACTTTTTAATAAAAATGTGAGATATAATAAATACTAGTTTCATAGGAAAATTGATATTTTTTAGAATATTAACCATTCTCATTCATATTTACTTTTATTTAGTAGTTAAATTATTATTAACCAATTATTTTTATCGAATATATTTTATCTTCCTTATTCAAAATACTCTTGAAATATAAATTCATATCGCATTCAAAAAGAAATATTTAGATAAATACTTTTCTAAGAATAAAATGATTAGTCATTTTAGTTATACAAATTTACTTTACTTCATATTAAAAGTACCCTTTATATTTTTCTATATATATTTCATAAATTCTTTATTCCTTTTAATTTTTACAATTTTATGGGATATATTTTAAAGGTTAAAACATATCATGATTTAATTATAGTTTGGGGTTTGATGTGGTGTATGATATCGAAAATACCGAATTATTTAATGGTAATTATATATTATAATTTTGAGGTGTCACATCCCCCCATAAATCCATTATATTATAAAATATTAAAATAAATATCAATGTAATATCAATAGGTAACTCATAATTATCTATAGATCGTCATATTATGATGGGTTTATTTTGGGGGAAAATGAGATCTATATGAATGAGACATTATTATAAGCACTTAATCAGGATAACTAACTCATTATTAATTTCACATAGAATTTAACTGAAGAAAACATATCTATATAAATAATTACAACATCCCATAAACTTTAAAACTAATTTATATTAAAATCATACCATTATGGGTTTTTATTTATAACTCAATATCCAATAGTTATATAAAAAATGAAAGAAATAAAAACTCGAAAATTAAGAGTTAAAAATCAATATCCCCATATAATGGCTTCATTATTTGTTGAGAGGTGATAAGAGATAAAAACAGTTCAGTCACTTTGGGATTTAATGCATATTATGTACCCAAGAGATAAAAACATTGCGATAGATGCCTTGAATAGAAAAAACGTGTCCATATGAAATTTTTTTATTATATATTCATATGGGTTCTATACAAAAATATTTTAATAAATTTTTTAATGCTGACACACTTGGTTTTAACTATTTCATTCCACCTTAACTTGTATTACCTTCTTTTTTTTCTCAAATAAAAAATCTCAATTGTCAGTCAGTCATACAATACCCAAATATCTTATAATTGTGTCAACATATTTATATATATATTCAATATTTTCATTAAAATTATGAATCTAATGAAATTAATATCCACACTTATAACATTTTCCTATCCATTTATATGAATTTATCCTATGGTTCTTCTCACATTTTTTTCATGTAGGAAATGAAATTCCATCCTTATCTTCTGTGGTGTGTTAGGGATATAATCTATATTCCCATTGTTAATCAGGATTCTTGATAGTTGGTTCGGAATAATCTTAATATTTTTCACTCGATCACTTATCCTATAAGGTTTTATATTGTGATACTTTCAACATTGTCCATGGAATCTGTTATTAAATTGGTTCAATTAGATATCAACCATTACTACAACTAAATGTGGAATCAATAGTGGAAATAATTATAATATAATAATAATAAATATCCATATAAATATTTAACACCAATATGTCTCACCTTAAATCCTAATCTTCTTAGAATGTATTACATTCAAATAAACATGTATCAGACTCAGTTCAATATATATCACTCTCAGTTCAACCTAAATCATTTTTAGTTTAACCAAGGTTACATTGAGGTGGGTTCTCAAATAATTTTGGAAAAAATCCTAAAAATGATGATATCAAATTACCATGATCATTATTAAAATATTATTAACCCAAAAATCATCAAAATTATATGTACTCAAAATCCAACATAGCATTCATTTATGAAAGTACATATTAAAAAATATGGGCAATTACACAGTAATTTTTACATTTCAATCAATGTATCAATGGTCACTTTATTATTTAGTTATCTAGTCTAAAAAATTAAAAAATTTCCTAATGGTTCATAAAAATAATTTGATTAACCAAATCTTATCCATCAATATTTCCATACAAGGAGTACAGTTTTACATATTTATCAGGAACCAAGTGACAATCAATCTAATACCCAATATACACTTTTTGTGGTTATTACCCCCAAGTAATTTTTTTCAAACCCTTCATCCACTTATTATATCCATATATTGATTTAATTTTCCAGGGTAACAAACCAAATTTACCCAAAAATTGGTAATTAATCCTATAAATTGAATTATATTTTAGAATTATCCCTTGGGATTTCACTAATGTTCTATTGTTATGAACCCTAAATAAAATGTGCATTATTACCCTAAAAATAAATTATATATTATACTCAATGTCTATCCATAACTTTTAAATTTTGAAGCAACTATACTTTCTAACCATGAAATTATCCTAAAAAAATTCAAAACACCAAAGTAATCTAAACGATTCTGTGATACAAATTGTGGAACCCCAGACCCACACCCTCAGATCTGACTCCATGGACACATATGTTACATACTGGTTTCTATAGTGAATATACCTTATATAACATAACTATACCATAATAACATGATATAATGAAAATATTTCATTACATTCATTTATAATATCTTTTAGGTTTTGAGATTTAGAGTATTAAGACTAAACAAAAAATAATAAATCCATTTTCATTCTCAACAAAAGTAATTTTTCCCATTATATAAAAAAAACTAATCCATAATGAGTCTTAAATATAACCTATTAATTTCTTCTACACCTGATATCATTTTAAACATATCTTTCGTACTATATTAATTCTTAACTTATGGAATGGATACATGATAAATGGATGATCAAAAATTCTTAACACCAAAAAAAATAAATAAACCTCCCAAATTTATTTTAATAAAAAATATTATATGAATAAATAATCATAATAATTCAATATTAAATTGAATATGAGACAATAATATATCAATTGAAGTAAATGAAAATATGGATATAAATAATACTTGTCTCAAACTAATGGAATTCATAAAAGAAGACTATAACAACATGTTAACAATGTACTGTACCAAGAACATATATTGATATGGGGAGAGGTACATGAAAAAATGGAAAATATTTCATCCCATGATACCTGTCGATGTATCATGGGGATGTATAATGATTAAACCCACCCATTATTTTTTTATGTCTAATTACTTCACTATTTGAGTCAAAAATAACATTGATTTCATTACCTAAAAAACTATATATGAATAATTACATGGTTATCCAAATAATGAAAAATAAATAATATTATTATATAATAAAAAAATTTTATTGGTAAATAATCAATAATAATGGGAATACTTCCCAGAAAATGAATAAATTTTATTTCTAGGTGAACATCCTCTGATATTATTTTATAAAATAATATTTCACAACGTAGAGGGCAATGAGTATATAGTTAATTCAATACTCAAATAACATGAATATAATCCATATAGAGAAAGAAGTTACATGGTTTAAAAAGAAAATATCCCTAGTGTAACAAAAGAAACTTAAAAGGATGTTGACATAAATTTAAAACACCATCACAAAATAATGTACCAAAAGATATCAGAAAAACGTTATCCAGATTCTTATTTTTTATATCATGACTTAATCCTTCGAAATGATAAATATATATTATAGGATAAATCACGAGACACAAAACCCACTAGTATACATCATTATTAATATGATATGGGAAATTAGTGTGTAAACATATATTATATTATATTCAAAAACATAACATTGATGTAAAATAAAAATTTACATGTTTGTTTTAATGATATATTTTAAAAAGCAGATGTGAATGCTTAAAAAAATTAATTTTAAAATAATTTCCAATAATGGATCCTTGAAAAGTAAATAAATTTTATATTGGATAAATGAGGAGTAGAATAGAAAAAACATGAAGGTGAATGTAAAATCCCTTTTCATTTTTAAATACATTTGTTCAAAACTCACATAGTAAAAAGTATATCAGTTTTTTTTAAAACAAATTCAACATATTAGTTGTAAAATTAACATAATATAAAATAATACTAATTTACAACCCCATAATATATGTAACAAGATCATGATGAAACAATATAACTCTATCAAAAGAGATTTTAGTTATCAATGTCTCTTAAATTAATCATACTCATTGATTTAAGAAATATTTCAAAAAAGTGTATTTTTTGTAGTAATGTAAATTAATTAGAAAAAATATAATACCACATAATAAAATAAATTTCCAGAATTTAACCATATTTTGTTCCCTATAGGACAATAATAACTCAATGAATGAAAATTGGGTTACCCAAATCATTACAACTGGGGTAACAATTGAATTAAATCCATTTGATGGAAAATAACATATTTGTAATAGTATTTCCCAGGAAATATATATATTATAAATATACATCCTTTATAATAAAAACAAATATTTTATGGAATAAATACTGCATTAAGTTAACACTGTCCAAGGACTTATGATTATGACAAAGAATCCTTAGAACTTGAGTAACATTTTAATAATAATACATTTAAAGAGAGGGATTATAATTGAAAATTAAATACTATTTCTAAAATATAATTCATGATATGGTATCTAAAATAGTAATTATATACACCCAAAAATTGAAATTATTATTCTTAAAAGTAACATTTATCAAAAAGAGAAATTTGATATGAAAACCCTTATGACAATTGAAGCATTTGAGTTAAAAGTACCTTGAATGATTGAATTTATAATTATACATTAAATATCATGAATAATGAGAGGTTTAGTGTAATAAATATTAAATTATATTTAGATAAAAAATTTCAATAAAAATATGTTTTATAATAATAAATATGTCTCAGCGATTGACGATTTTAGAAAAAAAAATTATATCAGTCCAAATTTATACATAACCATCCAATACGTTCCTTGAATAATGAAATTAACTTTAATAAATAAATACCCATGAATCATATTCATAAAAATTAATATTTATTCTCTTAATTTTCCATTCTTTTATACATATAAATACTAGTTAGTTTAAATAAATTAAATATTTGAATAACATAATCATTATTAGTTGGAACTAGATTCATGAAAGTGGTGTCAGTATATATTATTTTCATAAAATACATAATTGAAAGATCATCTATGGTATTGTAATTTTTATTTTTATCTTGTTTATAAATCTATAATATCATTCATGGATGTTTTTTGTAACATACATGATTGAGTTATGTCTCTTTTTATGATTTGGGATACATCAGTCTAGCTTTGCGTAGTTTTGAGTTTGGATTAGTAAATTTTAAATGGTTTTGGGATTTTCTTAATGAAAAATGTGATATATCACACTATGGTCACTGAAGTTTCACACATAGGTAGTGCATCTATACTATATGTTTGTTAACCTTTCCTATAGTAGATAGGTGTCATGAATATAGATAGTTTATTGTTTCCATATTCTCTACAAAGAAAATGACTCACAACCAGAATGTTCGAGGCCATAGAAAACTACAAAAAGACCATAGTTTTGGGGGATGGAAATATTTAGTGGGTGCGTCAAGGTTCTTGGTGTGGTTCCACTAAGGCTACCTTATTCATGGTGAACCTTTACCAAACTATGGTGTTTCCTAGTTTGGAATTTCATGTGGATGAATATGCCACATAAATTTGATGAAATCAATATTTATGTTTATAAAAATACATAGGATCATTAGTAGGTGAATTTTAATTTGGGTTTAAGTAATTTTAAACCACTATTAATCCTTCTTTACCCATTTTTTTGTTGTGGTTTTATTTTTAGAAGGCTCTAGAGGATCGATTTGGATGATCCTTGTGTGTTCAAGGTTCTGTAATAGGTGTTTTGGTTTCTCCTAGATCAATTCGTGTTCATACTTATTAGGAAATCATGATAAGTGATATAGTGTTTAACTATCCCTGAACAATGTGTGACAACATACAGATAATTTGGGATATTTTTGTTTGTAACTTGTTTTGTATTTATTGAAAACTAACCATTTGTAATGTAAGTGTTTTTATTTTTAGGATCATACCCAGTTCATTTATATGACTTTCTACATGAATGTAAATTGATAATATTAGATTGAAACTAAACACAAAGGGGAGAAAATTATTGAATTTTTTTTCTTGAAGTAGGTTATGAAGAATAGAAGAAACATATTCCAAAGATGTTAGAAAGATGAAGTTACTAATTGGACTAACCTTCAGTCTCATAATCAAAAACCTAATGTTGCAGATCTATCTAAACGTTTTTTTGTTTTTAAATTAATTTTTGTAGTGAATTAATGTTTGAATGTTTATTATGTCTGACAAGTAAATTTCAATATAATTATGAGTTAAAATTTTATTATGATTTATAATATTATGTCATATGTTGATTTTCTCATTTTTAATTCTCAAATATAATAATTTTTTTGGAACACAAATAATGTATTCTGTATGAAGAAAAGGGGTAGAATATGTGTTTTCAATCATATCGTGTTTTAGTTAAAAATAAATGAGGCGGTGAAAGTAAAGGAAGTTATAATACATTCCATTGTTATTTATTAAATTCATTATCGGTCATGGAGTTATCATAAATCATGAAAATTTATTTTGAATAATTTAGGATTTTGAAGGTATCATTATTGTTTATATTAGTTCTAGAAACCTAGACATAAAATACCACATAGAGATGTACCAAACACAAAATTTTACATAATTTTGTATGAGCAAACGAGATAATGATTAAATTTAGTCTGATTGATGCCTCTATCAAATGTAGAACATTAGAGTAAAAATAGTTGTTAAAAATGATGCATCTACAAAGATTAGTTTTGAATGAATAATGATTCTAAAGGTGTTATGATAACTTGAGAAATGAAAAAAAGTGATTTCAATTTTGACATCGATCCAACAGATGAGGAAAAAAACTGTTCCATTAGATAAATGTTTCACATTGATATTTTTTTTGATGTAGTGGTTCAATAAATATGATCGGTCAATGAAATTGTATGAATGATGTTATCATAATGAGATGAGGATGTTCCTTCGTAATGAGATGAGGAAGTTCCATTATACAGAGCTTAGGATGTATCTTATTAATGAGAGGAGGAGGATCCATTAAACTGAGTTGAGGAAGATTCACCATAATGGGTTGAGGAGGTTCCATCAAACTACATAAACATTAGGAAGTCGTGTAAGTTTAACTATAGAGAAGACTCAAGATGATTCAAGAATATTTGTGATGAGTGGTAGTGGTCAAACATGAAATTTAAATATATATTGTTCATAGAGTTATTGAATTTTAGATAGCAGGGAATGATTTCATGTTTCATGTATTTTCCATTATAAGATGACAATAAATAGAAGAATAGTACAATAAAAATTTAAAAAACATTGATATGATCAAAAAAGGAAGGGTGTCATAGAATTCATGTCAAATTTATATTTCCAGACCAAGAACTCATTAGAATTCCAGACATCATAATATTTTATTACTATATTGAGGAAGATCAGACTAATAATTTGAGAAATGTTTAAGTAATTCTAATTGACAATAACTTCATCATACTGGATCCATCAGAATAAATTCAACGAACTAAGTACATTTGTCCCAACCCCATCAAACTGAGAGAATCAGACCTAGAAACATTAGACTGAGGTTCCAGAAAGAAAATTTTTAGAGTAGTTTAAACAAATCCTCTATTCTTTTATTTTGGATAAATTATTTGTAAGATAATTATTTAAAATTATTGGAGTTATTATAATCATTTCTAACAAGAGATAAAATTTGTCTAATACTATTTTGAACGAGTTTTATTCACTTCATAATAATGGAGAATTTCCATAGATCCACAATAGTGGCTAGGCCAAGGATGTAGGTTCCCACATAGATTCTATACCATATAAATATTGTCAATTTTATTTTTTAATACTGTTTCATGAATTATTATTTACTAAATGTTGTTAATTTAAGAAATTTTAATATTTTTCAAGGGTTCTATTTATAATAATGTTCAAAATTATTAAAATTATAAAATTGATTCACCCCTACCCCCTTAGTTGTCATTTGAAGATTTTTAACTTTAAAACATTTATAGTATGTATTTCTATTTATCACAATTGACCATGAAGATATTTATTTCTAGTTTTCTGATGTTCTATCCTTATTTTATGTCATTTTATTTATCCAATTTGATCCAACTTTTTCATTGGTTTTAGATTTCATTTTTTTATATGAACCAATGTTTCTGGTATGTGGTTCAATCTTTAGACTGTGAATTGTGAACCACACATTCATTGGCTTCTATAACAAGATTTATAAATGATTATTGTGTTTATCCCTGATAATCTTGATATGCATTCATAAATGGTTTTTAGATCATGGTTTTATATTATTTTTTAAGAGAAATATGATTTAAAATCCCTATGAAATGATTTGTAAAATTGGTTTTAAACGTATGATTTTTATAGAAAATTTGATGATTGGAAACTTATATGTTAAAAAGGATGAGTCCAACGAATCATTTTGTCATTTAAAGCACATCATAACCTTTTGTTATAAGAAGGGGTTTTAGTGTTGGGATTTTACCTATTTTTTAACGGGGGTCCAATCTTATGATTTTTATCTACTAATACTACCTTTATATCCTATGGACATGATTATATGACACTATATGTGGTTCAATCATCTGGTGTTTCTAGATTTCTTATGATCCATTGTTGTAGGGACTGGTTTTTTGAACTTATTCATGACATAATTATTTAGGTATGAAAAACATTGCCATCCCAAATATATGTTATCATTGGGGGGATCTAAATTTTACTTTTTTATTAGATTTGGTATTGATATAGGTAAAATATGCAGGATTTGATTAATTTTTTATTTAAAAATGTATTTTGGATGATATTATATGATGAATTACGTAGATTTGTGAAAATGAGAAATGTGTTTCAATGAATTTTATATAAATGTAAAAAACATTTATAATTCCTTTTTGTTCATATATTGAATAAATTTGGAATATTTAATTGTGAATTTTTATAGAACACTTGGTTAGAATCATATCATGCCTGCTTAACTCATACATTTAACAATCCCTTGGGGTGTAATGTCCATGTTTTTTATGATGTAAATGGAAATGAGCCACAATTAGGTGACAAGGATTATTTATAATCTATATTGAGAAGATAGTGGGATGTTTCCAACATATCACATGGGGTTGATGTTGGTAGTTGGGTAACATTTGTTTTTGTTATTGGATGTATACCTTGGTTTTGGTTTGATACCTTGATTTTATTTCAACCATTTTGAGTTTTTAGATTGTGAATATCGCTCCCACTATTTTTTTAGGTTTGTTGTTGAATTATTGGGTTATATATATCATCTATTGGGGATTGGAAATACCCTTCTGGTAGTGTCATAGAACAGTTCAATTATTTGTTGGATGGGTTTTCTAGGATGGGAAATCAAAAGTAGTTATAATATGTAAGTTTACCATTTCATTTTCTTGGTATGTTTTGTTTACATCATATATGATTTTGAAGAATTAAGAATTATATTGTGAGTGAGTGTCTGATTAAATCTCATTGTAATGATATCTATGTCACAAAATGATTTTGGTTTTTTTATCTATTTTTTGGTTTTTAATCTAGATATCATTTTCTTATAATGTACAATTGGTGTAAACTGGTATTGTTAAATTTTTTGATAATCTATTTAAGATTTTTTATTCAAAATAATTTATCCAAGTTATATTTATGGGATTTATTGAGAGGGGTATGTGTGGCATTAACCCTAATGGAATCCTAATAATGATTATAATCTCATCAAGTCTATCTTACAGTTAGTTAGTTTAATGGATCGCAAGGTGCATCATATTCTGAATAATCAAAAGAGGTATTACAACGATCTTGGGAGACAATGATCAAGAACATGAGTTACATCATCTGAAAATTGTATCTGTGATGTGTGATAATGAACATCAAGATGTGTAGGACTAAATGGATAATATTTATGTGGTCATTGAATTCATAGAGGCAGTAGAATCTGTAAAGGTGTCATGTGAATTTTTTAAGATCAAGTGTCTTAGAAGGAGGTCGGGGGACTCTATGGTATATGTGAATAGAAAATTCATCCCATATAAGAAGGGCATAAATACAATTTTCAATCAGAATTATTGCTTAAAATATTTATTAAGGGATATTTTAAGGAGTTAATATACATTTAGTTGAGAGATCATTCAATTAATGTGTACACCAACAACATTGTTGAGTTGATTCAATTTTTTATATTGTAGGTGATGAATGATATGTTTAAGTATAAAAATTATTACATGGCTTGAAACTTGATGTCATATAAAAGGTATATATTTTGAATCTCTTAATCTATGTTGTCATGTTTGAGAAGGCTATGGTGATAGAGATTGAATGGAGGAAGGACAAGTTAGTTTAAGTTTCATTTCTACCAAATGGGAATTCCAATAGGACACATGGGACGAAGTGGATGTGAAATTATAATCATAATGGTAGTCAATGTATTAACTCTATACATTATCTTTATACTCCTTCCATAGTGTATAGTTGTGTACTTTTGACCTACTACCAGTGTGGTAAGGTTGGGCACACTCAAGGGTCTTTCTCTATACCTGTGATTCTATACAATGAATGTTTTCATCATTTCCATCCATAGAGAGTATTCCAGGATATATCTAAACCACAATATAGTTAGGGATCATCAGCTTTAAAGGGAACCATGGTATTGTCATAAACTCATAGTAAATAGTGTTGTATCGAAAAGGCTTTGGAGTGAAGAAATTTCATATCGTAGAAAAGTTGTCGGTGGAGGTTGATGCAAGTCCGAATATTGTAAGAGCTACCATTTTTATTGATTATTATATAATTTTAATTGATATTGGTTCCTCACATTCAATTTTATCTTCTCATTTCATTGAAGAATTTAAAATTTCAATGGACCTCATTTCATATGTAATAGAGCTATAAAAACCTCTTTGAAAGAGAAAGAAGCAAGGCTTTAATTTTCTTTAATGATCTATTTTGATATCTAAAGTTATGTTAGTCTAGGAAATTTTAGTTCATGGTATATATCTTTTTGAAATTCTCCTCATGGTGGATTGTCTATTTTCTCTCTGATTTGATACATATTTTAAAAATCAATATATTTCATTAATTATTTTTGATGGTATCTCTCTAGTATTTTAGGGATAATGGGATATAAGGTTATTTCATGCAGGGCCTTCTCAACAGAGCTTAATGATTTGATGTGTTCTGATGTGTTTAATCCTGATTATTATCTTCTAATTTTAATCTACCCATGAGTTTTTTGGATTCTCCAATTTTTTCCTTGAAAATTTCTCCAGTCTTCCTCTTGAATGGTAGGTAGAGTTCTCCATCAATCTATTTACTTCTAAAATTCCAATTTTAAACCCTTTATAATTTGGAAATAACAATGTTGAAGAGATTAAGATCATGTTATAAGATCTCATAGCGAAGGGTTATGTTTGACCTAGTGATTTTTCATTGGTGGACCCAATTATTTTTTTCAATAAGGATAATGCTTCTATTTATCTCGACATATATTATTATATGCTGAAATGGTTAAAAATAAAGAATAATTGTGTTTTCCCCATGTGGATGAGATATTTTATTAGTTAAAGGGGAATGCAGTATTTTATAACAAATCATCAGTCGGGTTATCATCATCTTGAACTAATGGAGATATTATACCAATGACATCCTTCAGAAGATATTATGACCAATATGAATTTATCTTGTTGTCATCAAGCTTAACAAATTCACATATAATGTTTTTGGATTTGATAAACATTATATTTTACCATTAACTTGATACAATTATTGTGGTATTAAAATATAATATACTAGACTCTTAAAGAACATAGTATGATCATGAGTTGTATCAAAATTTAGCTTTAGAAATAATATGGATTCACTTCATTTATGTGAATTTATCAAAATTAAATATCTTGGTCCAAAAGGTGATGTTATTAGTGCACATTATTTCAGAACAGGGTCTCACAATTGATCCTGAAAAGGTGAGGGTTTTATTTTCTTGAGAATAACCCAATAATGCATTTGAGATAAAATATTGTTAGGAACATATTTTTATTATCGAAAGCCTAAAAATTATTTACTGAGAAACACCCTGAAATTTTAATATATGATAACCTTTAAATATGTTAATGAATTTGATAAGATTATTCGAATAGAATTGAGGACATAAATAAAACTAAAATACATTTTGATATAATATAAATATTTAAGTATCATCATTAAAACCAAGATATTGAATTATAGAGAATGAATAGGAGTAACTGATTTATAAAATATATGTAAAAAAAATAAGGTAACTTTTATTCAGAATGAAATATATTTAATTTCTCTAAAATGAATAATAAGATAATTAATTGTTTAAAAAATTATTTTTTTATAATTTTCTTATTTATGTTATTGGAGTTTATTATACACCAAATTTTTTATTAATGATGAAAAAAATATTTCATATGAATAATTCTTTAATAGTAATTTTATTATTAAATAATAAGAAATAATATTGAGAATGATTAATATTAGAATTTTTTTTATTTTCCTATAAAAATAGTTTTTCGTTATATCTAACATTCTTATTTAAAATTTAATAGATAAAATTTTATAATTTTAATATGAAGAATGTACAATTTTTGGGGTTATCATATTAATATTAACTGAATAAAAGATTTTTTAGATTTTACTAAAAAAAGGATGTTATGCATGAAAATGTAACAAATAATTTTACACACACATATTAAATGTATTTTATAAAATAAACGTTAAATTTATAATTATAAGATCCATACTCTGTAAAAATTTCAAATTCATTTTTATTAAATGAAATTAATTTACATGGTATATATATTAATCACCATGGTAAAAGTAAAATGGTTATTTTCAAAGAAATAATTATTATCTAAATAAATTATAATTATATAATAAAAAAATTTACTATAATATGATGTATGAACACATTAAAAAATAAAAAATCTCATTCAAATGATAATTAATAGTATATCATAATATGAAATAATCAATAATAAAACAATTTTCTATAAAAAAATACTTATATATTTGGTTTTAATTAAAAAAATATTTTTTTGAATCTATAAACTGAATTATGTTTAATGGATCCCTAATTTAGAGTCATCATGTTGAAATTTGGTATGAATGATAATCTTATAATAGTAGATCACTTCATCCCACATCAATACACACCTAGATTTTAAAATTCCCAAGAAACACTAGACAATTTAATTCTCATATATACCCTTTAAACCTCTCTCACCCCATATCCTTTACAATTTTCATCAAATACATCATTTAAAATGGAATCATCATGGGAAGATCCAAATCTTTAATGCATGTAATACATACCATTTTAGTTTTATTCCTTATCTTTCACATCCAACCACCTCGAAACACATTATAATCATATGTATCTAATAAAATTAGTATAAATAATATACTAAAATTTTATTATTTTTTTATTATAGTTATATACTCCTCTCTTAGTCAATCAAAAATATGAAAATGGTTTCTATTTGTGTGTGCGGACTATCACTTATAGGAATACAACATTTCATTATTACCACATTTCATCGATGGATCTATAAATTGGCTTAATAATATATATGATATTTATATAGTGATTTATAGTCTATAAATATAAATTATTCATTATATAATGAATATTATAAATAAGTTATCATTGTTACATTAATCGTCTAAAACAAGCTTACTAAGAGGAAAATATTTTTATTCACACTATGTAAATTTTTTAGATCTATTATATCTTCTTATACATCCTTTTATTTTTAACATATAACATTAAGAAGCACTAAACAATATCATTTAACTTCTGATATAATTATATTACAACTAAACCACCTCATAGTCATCCATTAATCATGGTAGGTTTTTTGGGTCAGTTTAATTACCTACTTGAACAATACTATGAATTTATAGCATGGATGAATAAAAGAACATATTTACAAGTAAAATATAATATAAGTAATTAGTTATGTGGTTTTTGGTTCTATGATGGTTTTATCAACTTTTAACTCATCAATTTACAAATCACCCTTCCCTCATTAAGAATCACTAAAATATACTAATCGTTGATTTCAGCCTCATAGATCATAACCAAAGATACCAAAAAAATGATATTATAGATTCATCAAAAAATTTGAATATATATTATACTATCTTATATTGGCTAATAGTGATGGATGTTTTCAGAATAATACATACCTACACCACATTGACAAAACTAGTTCAAAACGATAATGAATACTTACATCGGGTGTTGAAAATTGGTTTAAAACTAGCAATTTTATATATGTATAGAATTATCCTAAATTAAGAGTATAGATAGTTATTATTATGAATGTGGTTTTTTATGAATTCAATAAATTTAATTTAATTATTCATGACATTTTTTGCAATTTCATAATGAATCAAGATCAATGTGAGGGTTTTCGTCTCAAACTCATCTAATTGAGATATGTTTTTTAATATGCACCTAATTTCATTAATGTGGTGTATATAATAAATATTTTACATATAATAACATGAATTAACTTTTTATAATGTTATTGGAATTTCAATTATAATCCCTTTCTTTAATGGTGTTTTAATTAAAGTTATACTTATGAAGCAATGGTAATTTTCATCAGAATTCCTCTTTTTTGAGATATGATATATGTTCTAATCGATGTTTATTTGTTATGGTGTTATATTGATTTATTATCCCATGAATATTCTTTAAATTATTTCCTTTTCATTTATTGATTAAGCTAATAGAAATATTTTTTTTGAAATGTATTTGAATCAAGTGTCTCATCAGACATAAGAGTTTTTTGTAACATAATATGTCTTCACTATGTTCTGATCATTCACATGATGTTATTTAATATAATATAGGTAAAATATTCCATCTTATATTATTAGGCAGTATAATCTCATGATTTACATTTTTTAACATAAATCACTTTTCCAATTTTTCATGGTTCATGGATAGTGTTACTTTAAGGGATATTGATAACTCAAGGGTCCTTTCCATGAGTATTATTGTTTAATTAAGAAAATATTTATTTCATTCTTAGGGTTTCTACAATATTATTTTATAATATATTATTTTATAATACTATTTGGTAAAAATAATTCATAATGAAAATTATTGTTTTTCTTCTTCTTTCAATGAGATTTCTAAACAAAGGTATTTTGAAAATAATAAAAATGGGTTTTTACATTCACATTCATATGTTTTGTCCTCCCATCATCATCTATCCATGATAAAAATTAATTTTTTCCAGGGATACATTATTGGATATTATTTTAAAATTAATGTTTCTAAATTTTTTTCATGTCACTTTTTAAAAATTAACTGTTGAAGTGACTTGTATGTTTTTATTTTACGTCATTATCAAACATATTTTATAAATGATATTTTTTGGGTTTTAATTCATTACAATAATTATTTCAAACTATTTTACCGAAATTGGGTTTAGGTTTCATGAATTATTTTCATATATATATATATATATAATCAATTTTGAGATTAAACCCATGATATGAAATAATTCGATTCTTGATCACTTATTTTGGATAACTATTTAAAGAATTTTTTCATAAAATGTGTTTTTTATGTAAAAAACTCCCTACGTTTTCTTTTGTACACTCCGTTTATGTTTTTTATAGCTATCCATATTCATTATTTTTATGGATTATGATCATATTATTCTATTAATTACATAAACGTAGACCCATTGTTCTATAATATATAAACATCAAATTTTTAAAAAAATTAGATTGGATGGTTTTCACAAGGAATGAATATTATTCTAATTACATGGAGAAAAATATTGGTGTAACATATATTATAATGCCAATATGGGCAATTATTGGCATGTTAATTATGTATTATTTAAAATCAACCTTTTTTCTAAGGGTGGGTTATGATAATTTTATCTCTTTTATTTTAATGGGGAAATTTATTGATATTATTGATGACTGTTGAGTACCAACATGGATTGATAATGTATTTATATTCCATATTATTCATTATATATATATATATATATTATTTAGAAAAGGATTCCACAGGGAATGGTATAAAAGGTGTTATAGACTCTTACAGTGAATATTCTAGACTTAGTTATGTGATGGGTGGGGCTTGAAATTATATATCTCCTTGATGCATCCACAATAATCAAGAGATAAGACCTGTTTGGGTATTTTTGTGTCTATCCAATTAAGAAATAAGCCTTGAATTTAATCCTAATGACATGTAAATGCCTTTGAATATGGACTTTACAACATGATTTTGATGTCAAGAATTATTCATTCAACACTTATAGGATCAATATTTCTTATATCCAAATTTTTATTTATTTTCATTGATCTTGGATTTTTTTTACTTATTCTATCCATAATGTTTTTCCATTTTGATTGCATTATTACCGTAGTTGTATGTTTTCCTTTACTAAGAATTCTTTCTCACCCTTACTTGGGTTTTATTTTCCATGGTTTTGAATAAAAGTAGAAAACATGATATGCCTAATAGTATTGGTTATGTGAATATTTTTTGGGGTATATTGTATTATTATCATGTATTCAGTAGTTTTTTACATAGAATAGAAACTATCTACTTGATATAGAGAACATTGTCCTTATTATTTTTATACTAATTATCTAAGAAACTAAAATTAAATGGCCCTGTGAATGTATGTAACATTCTATTTTTATTAAGACATGTAATTATGCGATAGTTAATTCCAATAATGATTTTTCTTTATCAAATATAGTATGTAATGTATGTGTATAGGGCACTAGATATAGGACAGTAGGTCTAAGGCATCATAGTTGGTATCAAATAATGTTTTATATATATTTGGATAATATGATGCTTTTTAGGATAATATAAGGGTTCATAAGTTATTGTTGATCATAATTTCAATTTTATTGATTAACCTTTATGGTAGTTGAGGTAATATTGAATCTTTTTTGGTATTAAGAAAATATAAAATTAGTTAATATACTGCGAAAGAGTCAATGTATAAGATGACATATTTTTGTTTTGGAAAAATACCAATAATGTAGTATTCCTTATAATCAATCCATATTTGTATACTATAAGTGGATTCTGGAATAGTACCATATATACCTTTTGTTAATAACCATAAAAAATGAGAATTGGATATTATCTTGATCATCACATCATGGATGAAAAAGACACTTAACCGCACACCCGACTTGACACACCCAGGGTATAACCTTTGGATAATCACATTCAATTTACAAACCATTATGAATGATTTATTTCCTAATAAAAATATGGTATTAGGAATATAATTATAATAGAACCCAACTTAAAGAAAAGTAGATTGAATTGGAAGTGTTTTTGTCTGAGAAGAATGTGTCACAAGAGAAGACATATAAGGATTTATTTTCTTATTCATATGATCATTTAGTTTGATTTGATTTTTTACCATTTTTGGTTTTGGTATTTGGATGAAATAAGATCACAAATAAAAAGCAGAGAAAGGTATGTACCTAAAAACAACTATGTCTTATAACTATATAAAGTTGAATAATGAAATGGTTATAATTTTCAGTATGTTCCAATAATGATGAAAAAAGTGTGTTTTTTTATCTTACTTATATTTGTGAGGTTTATATCATAATATAAATTAATTCAATTTACACATAGCTATTTTATTTAGTCAATTTTTTTTTTAATGAAATTATGGTATATTTTAAATGTTATTATGGATTATGTGAAAAAATAATGATTATTAATTAAATAATTTTTTATTAATGGTCTGAAATAATATACTAAATATAATCATTAAAATTGAGAAACGATTTTTTAATGGAAATATTTTTAGAGATAACTATTGAAGAACACAAGTTTGTGAGATAGAAAAGTTTTATGTTTTGTATATTTTTTATGTTGAGATATTAGTTGTTATGGTGACATTGAAAATAGATTTCATGTAGTATCAATATCCTTCAGATTAATAATAATTAATTTTTATTTTTATGTAATTTTTTAGGATTATGAAATATATTAATTAGTGTGTGAACATATGAAGTAGTAGGTAATACCATTTTATGGTTATATATAGAGTTAATTTTCGGAAGGAATATATAAATTTGTTGTGTTTTATTGACATAGTGATTTAAATAATTTTGGGGAAGGTGTGTTATGCACTGTGTATAATTAGAGTTTATACATACATATGTATATGATTGTATAAATAAAAATGGGTTTTTGATGAAATATATTAAACTTGATATATACAAGGAAACTGTCATATATTTAATATTAGTGGTTATACCCTAAGAAGACTTTGATTGCATGCTTTACTCCTTCTCAGTACGAGCCCCACACACCCGCACTGTAACGCCCCGACCCCAGTTACCTAGAGTCGGTGCATTATTACATAACATTGGAATGATCACAAGAAAGATCAAATCTCGAAAGACCGATTGGTTTAGTAGCCTTGGAAACAGTAGATATATTCATAAGTTTTACATTACTTCATAAAATGAAAAACTACCACAACAACATAATGTCTCCATAGTCCACACTATTATCCCCTCATAATATCCCTGCAGGTCATTCATAACTTACTTCTTCACATCCTGGGGAAAATAAAACATAGAAAAGGGGTGAGCTCAAATGCCCAGTAAGGATAACAATATAGCAGAACATTCAAAATAAGAATAAAAATTTAAGGCAATGAAGTTCTAAAACAAAAGCCTTTTAAACATGAACTTCAACATAGTATGGCAAAAGTAAAATGAAATAATTCCATTTACTTATTCACATTGATATTCTACTAATCAAATAATCACATGCAAAATAAATAACCACTTTCATAATCATGGAATGCATAATGCTAAACTTTAATTTCTTTTCAAGGCCTCGTCCCAAGACCATGGGGCTAACTGTAACCGGAACCCAACCCGGAGTGCCTCTAATAACCGGACACCAACCCGGAGTGCCTCTAATAACCGGACACCAACCCAGAGTGCCTCTAATAACCGGAGACCAAACCGAAGGGCTTACTTTTACCAGTCCCCAACCTGGAGGGCTTACTTTTACCAGTCACCAACCTGGAGGGCTTAGTTTTACCAGTCCCCTACCTGGAGGGCTTACTTTAACCAGTCCCCAACCTGGAACATACTTGTCCAACACATTCATATGAAGTAAAGGTTGAAATATAACATAAACATTCTTATTGGAACTAGCATACGAAATGTCAATACTTTACTCATAAACCATGAATTCGATATAAATGACACATCTACATTCAAACATATCACAAAACACCATTACAATATGGAAGTTTTAAATCATAATAAATCAACTTCAAATAATCTTAAAATCCATCAAAGGATGTTGACATAGATGAAAATGTTTTTTTTAAATTATTGAGAGAAATATCCCTTTTTCATGAAAACATTTTAATGTTACACAATTTAGAATGTAAGGCATTTAAATACATTTTTGAATCAAAGTGTCCCATACCACTTTGAAACTTTTGAATGGATTTAACACTTTTAAAACATTCATTTTCATATAAATAAATCCTTACAAACCATTTTGAAAACGTGGACATAAATGAGGATGATTTAGAAGAATAAATATTTAAAACATTTAAAATGATGTTTTAGTAAAAGTTCCCTTAGAAATAATCCCTTTGAAAACACTTTTATGAAATATGGACATGGATAGTAAATATGTCCCTGTAGATACTTACGTAAAGACAACCTCGGATATTAAAGAGATTGTGAAGTAAACCCTTATCAATTTGGTAACTTATGAAACATACAACCCATGAAAGAGGTATCGTACAATGAAAATGTAAATACACATAAGGTAAGTGTATTACACAAATAATACAATTATGGGCAGTACGTACACCACACAAAAGATAATAGTGGAAATATGGCATGAATCTCACGGAAATAAAGAGTGAGATGAAAACCCCTTACCACGTTAATCAATTGAGTCGTATGGAAAAAAGTTAATAACCACCAAATTATTTACAGAATAACGTGAATATAAAGACAATCATGATAATATATATCAAATGCCAGTACACAATACACCACTTTCAATAATTTAGTGGCGAATAATGAAAATCTCACGGAATTGAATGTGAGATAAGAAAATCCGTTACCTTGTACTTTTACTTGGTTGGGGTAGGTTAACCTCCTGTATAATATTGAAATAATTGTTATTAAATTATACAAGAATCATATATATTAATATCATATCATATATGATCTTTTAACTTTTCTTTGTTAATAATGTCTTAGTATTATCGTTGTTTCGGGTGTTAACTTACTCGTTTTATTTTATATGTTTTATTACGTAAGCCATGTTTGTAATGGATAGGTTGTATATTATTCATATACAGAATGATATCAAGTCCTTAAACATCATTTTTAAATCATAAAATGATAATTATAATTGAATGGATATGATGGAGAATGAATCTCATCGCGTTCGTGGAGACGGTAGTCCGTACATACGCACGAGCGAAAATATCATTCTTTTGATATTAAAATAATATATAAATGAATGGTATATCATATATAAAGAATCAATAACATGTTATATTTATTATTTACATGAGTTACACATCATTATTATACCCATCCAAATAATAATATATTGAATAACAATTACACCACGACGTGGAGACGGTAAGCCGTACGTACGCATGTATGGTGACATGTTATTCAAAGGGTGGATAGAATACTGAATATGGTTGTACCATATTTATAATAACATCACAGTATATATATGATACTTTAGTTATTATTTTAGAATGGTAACAACAAAGTAAGAAGAAGTGGAAGAAGAAGGAACTTGGAAAAAGGGTGGTGAAATCATTACCTCTTCTTCGGTTCCCTCCTTTTGATTTGATCAAAAGGGCTCCTTAGGCTGGATTTCTGATCAAACTAAGGCCTCTAGGTTGTAGTTAGGGAATTTGGGAGAGTATTTGGGCAGAGTTTGGCCGAACCATAAGTCTTTGAAGTTGTGACAAAATGAGAAGGAGGAGTACCATTTTATAAGAGGGGTGAGGGGCACCCTTGGAAAAGCTAGAAATATTAATTTATAATAAATTCTTATTCGGTTTCTAATGGCTCCAAAGTTGATTATTTAAATGTTAAGGTGGGTAATTGTCTAATACAACTCAACCAATATAATTTAGACAGGTTTGGGTACTTATATTAACCTTATAGTTAAGTATTAACTCTAAGTTAATTAGTTTCACTTTTACAATGTCTCTTTGTATTTTTATATAATATGGTTAATAAACTTACTATATACATCCAAGAGACCCCCAACTGGTCCATTAATGACGAACCTATCATGATATAAGTCTCTTGGCCGAGCCTTAGATTTTTAGGAATTTAATATCAATTCATAATATAATATTTGTATTAAGAACTCTTTTATGTCAATTTTGACACTATTCAATAGTTGATTTTTGTGAAACTAATAACAGATTGATTACTTCAAAGAAAGTAAATTAAATAAATTCTAATATATCATATTATCCTATAAAATTAGTCTAATTCATTAAAAGTTTCATATTATATTTATTTGGGTATTTATAATATCAATTATTTTGATTTTTCACTATTATATTAATTACTGCATCATCATTGTGTCATAAATAAATTAACTTATTTAATGTCTAAAAATTATAAATAAAATATCATTATGTAGAAAATCTTTTTATCTTTCTAATGAATATTTATAATCTAAAATCCATCATATATAACCTTATGTAAAAATTGTTTTTCTAAAAGATATATGCTTGTGTCATTTTTGTATTCATTTTAATTTAATTAAAATAAAGTGTCCCTATCACCTACAAGTGGCACCATGGGGTCCCAAAATAGACCCAAAGATGCCTATGGTAAAACATGTATCAACCAATAAGTCTAGGATATGTTTTAGGGTAATTTAGTATTATTATAATATTATTTTTAACCCTTATTTACCGGATTTACCCTTAATCATGGTAAATAAAATTTTTACCGCAGTAATTATTCAAAATGTCTAAGAATAAAAGTTACCTATTTACACAATTTGAACATCCTGATTAAAAATATGGAATCCATTTTTATAAATTCAAAAAACATAAGTGGAAGAAATTAAATTAAAATTAATTCACGCTGTCAAAACAAAAAGCGTGTTTTTAAGAGATAATAACTATCAAAAGATTGACACCTGTTTATGTTCGGTTTAATTGTAAAATTATGTCCAATGACCAAAATTATATTAAATGGTAAAAATATATTCTAAATATACTTTAAAACCACTTAAATTCATAATTTATCACTATTAATTATTTTGATTAAAAAAGTTGTTTTTAATTAAAATTTAGTAATTTTCACTATTCATCAAAATATGAAAGTTATCCGAAATGTACCAAAATTTCACCTTAGGCTAAATTCGATATTCCGAATCCAAAAATGAAGTCCATTCTAAAATATTAAATATATATAATTTCAAAAAGTAGGTATTACTATTCATAACGGCTAGTTTGATTGGTTGTGGTGTGTTAGAACTCGAAGTTGCGTACAACACACGCTACTGTATTATTCAAAGGAAAGCGTACCATGGAAGCTTGGGATGTTTCATTTTAAATTTTTTTTGATGTCCTCATTTAGTCAAAAAGTTTAAAATATTGTATTTAAAAAGGTATCACTATTAAAAGTTGATAAAAGTGCAATACTGAAAATGAATCTGTTCTTGTATTATGTCTAAGAAACTCATAATATGGATTCTAAAATTATAAGGATTATATAAAGTTTAAAATTTAGTTAATACTATTCATAACCTCTTTTGAACGGCTTGTTTGGTAAGTCATGGTGTGATTGAACTCGGTGTTGCGTGTAGTGCAAGTTATTGTATTATTTTAAAGAAATAACACACTATGAAATCTTGGGGTGTTACATTCTCCCCTCCTTCAATAAATTGCGTCCTCGAAATTTGAAATTGTTCTTCGAAAATAAAAGGTTGAAAATAAAAAATATCTTTGTGGGAAAACCCACATCGGAAATTGGGTTACTAAAATTTAGTCTTAATATGAGGAAATGAGAAATGAAAGGGTCACCACCAAATTATGATCTCGATTAGGAGAACATTGGTGTCAATTAGAGACATATAATTGGAGGAAAAACGTAAATATTTATAGTTAGTGATTGAGGTCATCAATCACAAACAAGTATAAAATTGAGGTCCTTAAACTCATCAATCTATGATGATTTGAAATACCATCGGTTCAACAAAACATAGGGTGTTAGGATAAAACATTTTTGATGTTTCAAAATATATTAGTTGAAATCCCACATTGAAAAATGAATTAATGAGGCCTCTATTTAAAATAAAGAGTGGAAAGTATGAAGATTACCGAAAATAACACATACTAGGGTTCCATGTAGGAAAATGTGGATATGGAAGAGAAATCTAACCATCAATTATCTGATGGAGAGTGGTAGAGAACATGGCTATGAAAAGGCCAACAATCCCAAAGCCATAAATTAGTGATGATTTAAGGTACCACCTAGGACAACATTTTTGTTCTAAGTTCCTTTTCTTAATGTTGAGGAATTTATTTATGAGATTGGATAAGATCATAAGGATATATACTTACTTTATAATTAGAGTTTTGTCCATTAATACATTTCTACCACAAACTCATCTTTCACTCGTAAAAAAAATTCTATTTATACTATTCATACAGGGTTCCTAAATAAACGAATTTATAATTCATCTACCAGATCTTTTAAAAAAACTACATTATTTAATCCAGGAAATCTCTTGGGCCAGTGGTAGGTGATACACCCCTGTCGCCCTTCGGTTGTGGGTTCAAGTCTCGCGGCCTTGCCGGACGCGACGGGTTGCCGCCCGACCTCCGGGTTGTCCTTTTATGGGAATCCAAAATAATCCAAACTAGAACAATCCAAAATACTTATGTCCAAACTCACAGTCCAACATTTATAAGGAAGGTAAACATAATGTAGATCCTTTTTACCAAGTAATAGAATATGAATACCTTCATCATGTATTCTTTTAATACACTGAAACATCCTGATTTACCATAATCCTTGTTGATTACATTCATGCTCCCTTATTCCATATAGAATGCTGGATATACTTCATCAATCCAAAAATGTTTTAAACCCTAACAATGATGGAATAGACAAATCATTAATCAGCTTCAAGGTAGTCAAGAAAATGCAATATAATTTATCCAAATCAATCATGTATTATTCTAAAATCACTACCTCAGTATCAGAACCATATTATGGTTTATCTTTTTCTCCCCCATATATTTTCCAAAAATTTAACCTTATATTGAGTCACTTTTCTTTGTTCCACACAATCTCAAGTCCTTAATGAAATAGTACTGCAGTACAATCCTTATATACTCCATAATTATTATAACAAGTACATTGTAGATACAACACTCAATTGACATAATCAACATAAGAACTCTAATCATTCCTCTTCATCTGTGGTAGTATCATAACTTGATTATTATCCAATAGCATCATTTGCGGCATAGTCTGATGACTGGGACATAGGTTCGCGTACTGTCCAAACTCCTTGCAAATGAAGCATTGTACATTTGAAACCATTTTCTTACCCTTGCAGTCACGTACTTTGTGCCCTTTTCCTCCACACTTATAACAAACTCCCATTCCTTTCAGGCAAGTTCCAGGGTGTTTCTTTCCACAGTTACCACATATGGGAAAATTCTTCTTTTCCCTCTTACCTTTATCCATCTTTCTCTCTTCCATCCTTTTCTTCTCTTGCTTCCCTTCAAAGCCATAGGACTCAGTAAACTCTTTACTTATCTTATCAACACATGATATTATTTCTTCATATAATGATAATACAGGCGAGACTATTTCTCTTGTAAATTCTAGCTTAAGAACATAAAATATATGATCCTTCTTTCTCTTTAGAACATGTGCATTTCTAGAGTTCTCATTCCTTCTACTGGGCTCCATTTCTAAACAATGGCATACATTAGATTAGTTTATGAATAACAATACCTAATCCCAAACTTATAAAACACATAACATAAATTAAATAGTTTATGGATATAATCCATAATCATAAAAATGTCTCCTTTGAGGAAGTATATACTCATAAACCCTTCATAATGATTTGTAAGGAAAATGAGAGTTATCCTAAGCATATCTCTCGGGAGTGTCGTAACCAAGAGTGCAGCAAGGCCCGTTGTCGTGCACCAGTTCCCGTTCGAGTCTAGCTCAAAGCGGTGTTTTTGGGTTTTACACCTAGGTACATCTGTGCCAGATCCGCCTCTACCTGCTCGTATCCAGACAGGGATGTATTGCTCGAAAAACTCACAAAATCTATACAATACCAAAATTTTAGGAAGTTCTTCTATACTAATCCTCAAAGTCCATCATAGGTCTAGGTGCTCTAATCAGAGTTTATCTAAATCTAGCTTCCAAGGTTTGTACTAAACTTTCTCTGATACCAACTGTAATGCCCCGACCCCAGTTACCTAGAGTCGGTGCATTATTACAGAACATTTTCATGATCACAAGAAAGATCAAATCTCGAAAGACCGATTGGTTTAGTAGCCTTGGAAACACTAGATATATTCATAAGTTTTACATTACATCATAAAATGAATAACTACCACAACAACATAATGTCTCCATAGTCCACACTATTATCCCCTCATAATATCCCTGCAGGTCATTCATAACTTACTTCTTCACATCCTGGGGAAAATAAAACATAGAAAAGGGGTGAGCTCAAATTCCCAGTAAGGATAACAATATAGCATAACATTCAACATAAGCATAAACATTTAAGGCAACGAAGTACTAAAACAAAAGCCTTTTAAACTTGAACTTCAACATAGTATGGCAAAAGTAAAATGAAATAATGCCATTTACTTATTCACATAGATATTATACTAATCGAATAATCACATGCAAAATCAATAACCACTTTCATAATCATGGAATGCATAATGCTAAACTTTAATTTCTTTTCAAGGCCTCATCCCAAGACCTTGGGGCTAACTGTAACCGGAACCCAACCCGGAGTGCCTCTAATAACCGGACACCAACCCGGAGTGCCTCTAATAACCGGACACCAACCCGGAGTGCCTCTAATAATCGGAGACCAAAACAGAGGGCTTACTTTTACCAGTCCCTAACCTGGAGGGCTTAATTTTACCAGTCCCCAACCTGGAGGGCTTACTTTTACCAGTCCCCAACCTGGAGGGCTTACTTTAACCAGTCCCCAACCTGGAACATACTTGTCCAACACATTCATATGAAGTAAAGGTTGAAATATAACATAAACATTCTTATTGGAACTAGCATAAAAAATGTCAATACTTTACTCATAAACCATGAATGCTATATAAATGACACATCTACAGTCAAACATATCACAAAAAACCATTACAATATGGAAGTTTTAAATCATAATAAATCAACTTCAAATAATCTTAAAATCCATCAA
The DNA here is from genome assembly GCA_963277665.1 of Viscum album. Classification (NCBI taxonomy): domain Eukaryota; kingdom Viridiplantae; phylum Streptophyta; class Magnoliopsida; order Santalales; family Viscaceae; genus Viscum; species Viscum album. The sequence continues at coordinate 1,075,311,564 of OY728138.1, forward strand.
AGGATGTTGACATAGATGAAAATGTTTTTTTTTAAATTATTGAGAGAAATATCCCTTTTTCATGAAAACATTTTAATGTTACACAATTTAGAATGTAAGGCATTTAAATACATTTTTGAATCAAAATGTCCCATACCACTTTGAAACTTTTTAATGGATTTAACACTTTTAAAACATTCATTTTCATATAAATAAATCCTTACAAACCATTTTGAAAACGTGGACATAAATGAGGATGATTTAGAAGAATAAATATTTAAAACATTTAAAATGATGTTTTAGTAAAAGTTCCCTTAGAAATAATCCCTTTGAAAACTCTTTTATGAAATATGGACATGGATAGTAAATATGTCCCTGTAGATACTTACGTAAAGACAACCTCAGATATTAAAGAGATTGTGAAGTAAACCCTTATCAATTTGGTAACTTATGAAACATACAACCCATGAAAGAGGTATCGTACAATGAAAATGTAAATACACATAAGGTAAGTGTATTACACAAAGAATACAATTATGGGCAGTACATAGACCACACAAAAGATAATAGTGGAAATATGGCATGAATCTCATGGAAATAAAGAGTGAGATGAAAACCCCTTACCACGTTAATCAACTAAGTCGTATGGCCAAAAGTTAATAACCACCAAATTATTTACAGAATAACATGAATATAAAGATAATCATGATAATATATATCAAATGCCAGTACACAATACACCACTTTCAATAATTTAGTGGCGAATAATGAAAATCTCACGGAATTTAATGTGAGATAAGAAAATCCCTTACCTTGTACTTTTACTTGGTTGGGGTAGGTTAACCTCCTATATAATATTGAAATAATTGTTATTAAATTATACAAGAATCATATATATTAATATCATATCATATATGATCTTTTTACTTTTCATTGTTAATAATGTCTTAGTATTATCGTTGTTTCGGGTGTTAACTTACTCGTTTTCTTTTATATGTTTTATTACGTAAGCCATGTTTGTAATGGATAGGTTGTATATTATTCATATCCAGAATGATATCAAGTCCTTAAACATCTTTTTTAAATCAGAAAATGATAATTATAATTGAATTGATATGATGGAGAATGAATCTCATCGCGTTCGTGGAGACGGTAGTCTGTACGTACGCACGAGCGAAAATATCATTCTTTTGATATTAAAATAATATATAAATGAATGGTATATCATATATAAAGAATCACTAACATGTTATATTTATTATTTAAATGAGTTACACATCATTATTATACCCATCCAAATAATAATATATTGAATAACAATTACACCACGACGTGGAGACGGTAAGCCGTACGTACGCACGTATGGTGACATGTTATTCAAAGGGTAGAAAGAATACTGAATATGGTTGTACCATATTTATAATTACATCACAGTATATATATGATAATGGAGTTATTATTTTATAATGGTAACAACAAAGTAAGAAGAAGTGGAAGAAGAAAGAACTTGGAAAAAGGGTGGTGAAATCATTACCTCTTCTTCGGTTCCCTCCTTTTGATTTGATCAAAAGGGCTCCTTAGGTTGGCTTTTTGATCAAACTAAGGCCTCTAGGTTGTAGTTAGGGAAGTTGGGAGAGTATTTGGGCAGAGTTTGGCCGATCCATAAGGCTTTGAAGGTGTGAAAAAATGATAAGGAGGAGTGCCCTTTTATAAGAGGGGTGAGGGGCACCCTTGGAAAAGCTAGAAATATTAGTTTATAATAAATTCTTATTCGGTTTCTAATGGCTCAAAAGTTGATTATTTAACTTTTAAGGTGGGGAATAGTCTAATACAACTCAACCAATTTAATTTAGACAGGTTTGGGTACTTATATTAACCTTATCATTAAGTATTAACTCTAAGTTAATTAGTTTTACTTTTACAATGTCTCTTTGTATTTTTATATAATATGGTTAATAAACATACTATATACATCCAAGAGACCCCAAAATGGTCCATTAATGATGAAATTATCATTATATAAGTCTCTTGGCCGAGCCTTAGATTTTTAGGAATTTAATATCAATTAATAATATAATATTTGTTTTAAGAACTCTTTTATGTCAATTTTGACACTATTCAATAGTTGATTTTTGTTAAACTCATAACAGATTGATTAATTCAAAGAAAGTAAATTAAATAAATTATAATATATAATATTATCCTATAAAATTAGTCTAATTCATTAAAAGTTTCATATTATATTTATTTGGGTATTTATAATATCAATTATTTGGATTTTTCACTATTATATTAATTACTGCATCATCATTGTGTCATAAATAAATTAACTTATTTAATGTCTAAAAATTATAAATAAAATATAATTATGTTAGAAATCTTTTTATATTTCTATTTAATATTTATAATCTAAAATCCATCATATATAACATTATGTAAAAATTGTTTTTCTAAAAGATATATGCTTGTGTCATTTTTGTATTTATTTTAATTTAATTAAAATAAAGTGTCCCTATCACCTACAAGTGGTACCATGGGGTCCCAAAATAGACCCAAAGATGCATATGGTCAAACATGTATCAACTAATAAGGCTAGGACACGTTTTAGGGTAATTTAGTATTATTATAATATTATTTTTTAACCCTTATTTACCGGATTTACCCTTAACCATGGTAAATAAAATTTTTACCGCAGTAATTATTCAAAATGTCTAAAAATAAAAGTTACCTATTTACACAATTTGAACATCCTGATTCCAAATATGGAATCCATTTTTCTAAATTCAAAACACATAAGTGGCAGAAATTAATTTAAAATTAATTCCCGCTGTCAAAACAAAAAGCGTGTTTTTAAGAGATAATAACTATCAAAAGATTGACACCTATTTATGTTAGGTTTAATTGTAAAATTATGTCCAATGACCAAAATTATATTAAACGGTAAAAATATATTCTAAATATACTTTAAAACCACTTAAATACATAATTTATCACTATTAATTATTTTGATTAAAAAAGTTGTTTTGAATTAAAATTTAGTAATTTTCACTATTCATCAAAATATGAAAGTTATCCGAAATGTACCAAAATTTCACCTTAGGATAAATTCGATATTCCGATTCCAAAAATGATTCCATTCTAAAATATTAATTATATATAATTTCAAAAAGTAGGTATTACTATTCATAACGGCTAGTTTTATTGGTTGTGGTGTGTTAGAACTCGAAGTTGCGTACAACACACGCTACTGTATTATTCAAAGGAAAGCGTACCGTGGAAGCTTGGGATGTTTCATTTTAAATTTTTTTTGATGTCCCCATTTAGTCAAAAAGTTTAAAATATTGTATTTAAAAAGGTTTTACTATTAAAAGTTGATAAAAGTGCAATACTGAAAATGAATATGTTCTTGTATTATGTCTAAGAAACTCATAATATGGATTCTAAAATTATAAGGATTATATAAATTTTAAAATTTAGTTAATACTATTCATAACCTCTTTTTAACGGCTTGTTTGGTAAGTCATGGTGTGCTTGAACTCGGTGTTGCGTGTAGTGCAAGTTATTGTATTATTTTAAAGAAATAAAACACTATGAAATCTTGGGGTGTTACACGCACATTTTCAGACTCTTTGGACTATTGGAACCCACTTAGTTGTCTCAATGCTGGTGGATTCTCCTCATCCTCCCTGAACTAGCTCAATTCCTATAGAATGATCTCATGCAGTTTATGTTCTTTCTTCATATTATAGAAGGTTTCGACCCTCGAAGCATTCTCTACCATGTCCCTCCATTAAAGAATATCATATTGGCATGCCATGGTCATCGTCATTTATAAAAAACCCTGGGATTTTTAAGTTGGTGCCTCAATGTTTTTATGTTTATGGTTTTCTTATGTTATCCTTTTTAGGTGAATAATTTGATGTGGTGATAAACTTCTATTAGTGAACATTAGTGGAAAATTTTGGCTTACAGGGCCCCCTTTAGCATAGTTTCTATTACATTTAGGATATTTAGGTTTATCTTATTTGGAGCATTAATTTTTTATTGAAAAAATTTATTGGTATGTTATTATCAATTCTAGGTAGGAATCTGTGCTCTCTGGGTCCCATTCACCTTGTGTTCTAGACATTTGGTGTTTCATGATTTCTAGGTGTCATTAGACACTCACTCGTTATGTGATTCTAATCAGGCAGTGGTATATCTTAGACTTCAAGTCTCATAGTCTCCCTACATTAAATTTCCATCTTAAAATTCTTAGGTGACACTACCATATAATTATTTTGCGAAGATGAAGGATCTCTCAATCTTCGGGATTCTTCCATGGAATAGATCATTGTTAATATGGATTTTTCCAAGCTTCTTCCATCTCACATTTTCCCTAATGCAGACGACACATTCTACTAATGCTAGATTATTTTTTAATGTTTCTGAAGATGTTTTTTTTGACATGAAATATTCAATGGAACATCATATAAATCTGTAGAAGGTCCCAATTTTTCTTCATGGTTCTATGTATGGGTCATTGGAGGCCCCAGATTCTGTGTCATTGGTCTTTGAGAAGGATTGGTATGTTTTTTAACCTATGGATTCTTTTTCCTCACTACCTAATGTGAGTGGATAGAATGATTCTTTATCTTACCCTAGTGGTTCATTCTATGTTCTGTATCTTCTTCCTCTGTAACTTTAACTCCCCCCTTCGATGAAGATGAAGACATGTTCAGACTTGGTGGGGTATAAGACTGAGTGTGCATCTGTGATTCAAGAACAGGTGGCCTCCCTTCCTCTAGTCCATTTTTATTCACAGAGATCACCTCAGATGCATGACAAGGTGGTGGTCCTATCGTTACTCTCTCAAATAGGAATTGAGTTTTTGGTTTCATTTTATTATCATTCATTCCCTTACTTGTTATAATTCATATATGGTTTTATTAGATGTCTAGTTATATGATTTATCATATAAGGATCCTTCAACACCATTTAGTCCTAGAAGAGATTCGCCCAGTGGTATTTGTATATGATCACAACTCAAAAAGAGTTTGGTAGAATTACAGTCCACATTTTGTAGTTATTTGATTCCAAGTTTCTCCACTCAACATCATATTCTCCAATGAGTTGTATTCTCATGTAAAATGTGAAGGTCTTAGGTTCTTGAGGGAAGAAGGATTTTCTTTCCATTGTTTTTTTTATATTATTATATTTCTATTCATGTGTTTCTAGTACAAAAAAATTATTTGGAAATACTATTAGAGTTTTCCAATATGATGGGTTTCCAGGATTTCTTGCATGGTGCACCTTTTAACTATCACGGTACGGATTTATTGTAAGAGTTTTATTTTGGTGTAATTGGTTATGGATTATGATTAGTTCATTTCAATGAAGATCATGTCTAGATCCTTGTATATATTATTATATTTTGTGTTTGACAAATGTGATGTCATAGAAAGAGGGTGTTTGTAGAACAAGCTAGGATCCTATCACTCAGGATCTTATTTATGATTCATCAGAGATTATTTCAATTTCATCATCGATTTCATTGAAAATAAAGGGGGAGAAAACTAATAAAGGGTGGCTTGGAAGTATTTCACCATCTTTGTTTCACATACTCATTTAGTTTTATTGGGATATATGGGTGGCCCTTTCACCTATTATAATAACTAGAATGTGAGTCATAAAAGTTGGTACCTCCTAGACAGGTGCTTTCTTAGATCATTTGAATATCTCCCAGTTCTTATTCACCTTGGTTCATCACCTTGTTCCATCTCTTCTGGACCAATCATAATTTTTCATGAACATGGGACTTCAAAGGGATGTGTATACGTGATTCTTCTTTTTCAATACCTGAGATGATGACCATAGTTTTCTTTTTGTTTTTTGGGAATCATGGAATGAAAAAATGAAGTGAAGGTTGTGGGTTTGGTGTCACAATAAGATTCATCTCTTGAAGGGTTTATATAGACATGGAATTACATGAGACCCTATCACATGAATGGTCTTTAAAATATTACAAGGGAAACTAACTCATTTATTCATGGCTCATAGATGGAAGGAATTCGGTCCTTTTTGAAGCAATAGTTTGAAAAAAAGTCTAATTTATCAGAGTTATTATTGGGATAGGAGAGGGAATCCAATGTGCAGTCAATGGTTACCTAGCATAAATAGGTTTATAGAATCCTAGTTTTCTTCCATTCCTAAATCTAGAAAAAGTGTCACTTCACCAGCCTAAATATTCTTTCAACTTTTGTCTCATATACTGATGAACCACCATTTAATAGAGTTATTGTTTTGATTTATTTCAAGTAATTTATTATTGATACTAATACTTGTGCTTGAATGGTTATCTGGGGAAGCACACCTATATTTCATACATCAAACCAAGTTTGTTGAATGATCTTATCAGTTATGCTGAGTTGGGTTCAACAAGAATGTGAAATATGGGATGTTGTCAAGTCTCTTAACCTTGATAGAAAACATAATCTAGATGGATTTTAAGGGCCCATTATATATCTATAAGGGAACTTGTGAAGAAATATATCATAGAGGTTATTCATGAATTCTATGATTGAGGGATCCTTCCCCATGTTTCATGTTCCACCACCGTACTCTTCATTCAGAATGTCAAGGAACTCACATCTCTCAATCAATTTATGTACATCAACACATGCAATATCACATAATTTTTTTTGAAAATCATTCAAAGTTAAATATTTTCTCCTCACTTTCCCTAGTGGATCTATGGAGAAAATATTGTTTTTTAATGTTTGATTCATCTCGGGTGAAATTTTCATTTCCCATGAAATGGGTGGGGACATTGGGGTTAAGTCCCCAAGATCTATCATTCTAATAAAAATTATAGGGATAAATATAATGATATAATCTAATGGAATTTCATTATCTAGGTTACGAGCTACATGGGATTCTCTCATTAGGTTTCAAAACTTATTTTAATGTGCTTTAGTTCTTCATGGGTGGCCATCTATTTCATGGGTAGTAAGAATGGATTCTTAATGATTGTTTGAGGGATGAGGTAGGGGCACTTTCATCGACTATGTTCATCATGGCTCAACGCACCTTGACTGGGTATTTAAATTAGAGCATCCTTACTAGTAATATATGTCCTTTTAAGAGTAGGGGATATTATACTTCTTTGTCACATATTTTTTCTGATGATATGGTGTTTTTTTAATATTAATAATATATCCTTCTTGAAATTTAAATTTTCAACATTATTATGGAAACCACTTGATGGAGTGACCCTATGGATCCAAAAACCATGAGATGATGCACCCTACCTGGTGGTTTTATTATTTCCCCCTTTAGTGAAACTTATAGTCCTGGTGATTCTATAATTGATGAGGAATTCTCTATGCATGATAGTCTTGAGATGTATAATAAAAATGAAACCAGCTTATCATTTGTAATGATAGACTCAGCGATCATATTTAATTATACATAGGAGTGGATTGTGGTTCCGTGCTCAATTATTTTTTCCATTTATATATTCAATGAAATTATTAAGGACCACAATATACTGCATCATACATGCTGTGAAGGGAACCAAGAAGTAAATTTTTCGACTTTAAGGGTTATCATGATGAGTTATTTTATTTGTTTCACTAATTTTGGATCTCTTCCACTTTTTTTATTTTTTTTATTTCAGTTAATTACCTAAGACTTCAATATTTTATTTCACCTTGATATTTTCCCCCTTTTTCCATTCCTGAATAAAAAATTTAATTTGACATCAATTGAAAATGAAGTTTCAAGGAGTTTATATCCCATGGTTCCCAGAGATGTGATAATGGAGATTTATTTCCAACATGTGATCTCATACATGTGATATCAAAATACATGGTTCACAGAGATGTGATCAAGGAGATCAAGAATCCAATTTCATTGTTAATTTGGGAAGATCACTCTGATGGAATACATCATTGGGCCTCATGGGGAAGGCTATCCATGCCTTGGAATGATGGTTGTATTATTCTTAGGGATGTCTCAGGTATGATGCATGTCATGCAAGCCAAGTTGTAATGGGAAAATATAGAAGGTCAGACTCTTTGGGGAAGATTCATTAACAATATGTATGGAATTGATTTGAGTAATAGATGAGGAAGGTTTTATAGATTTTGGAATAATATTCATGTTCATATTTGGCATATCCTGGGTAACTCTTGTTAGATCATTGGTCGAGGAGATATCATCTTCTTGAGTCATAATTAGGTTTATTGTCTGCTCTGAATTCCAGGTTTCCCAACACTAGATAATTACTTCATGAATTATTTAACATATCCTTTGTTTTTAATGTGCTTATAAACAATTAGAATAATGATATTTTTCATAATATCCACTTGAATTAGGATTTTGATAAATTTTTCTTCATGGCCTCCACATCACATTTTTTGGTAAATCATATTGTACTACAGTCCATGTTCCTTATGCTCATAATTATTGGGGCTCTATTCTTTGGTGAAAAAATCTTCCTAATAAAAAAAATTTGTTAAAGAGTAAGAGGAACTCCACTATTCCCACCGATGATAAGATAAAGTGCACTTTTATGTATAAAATTTTGAAGTGCACCAGATTTCAGAACCCCCATGAAGAATCAACCTCTCCTATATTTTTAAGAAGACTAGGATACATATGGGTAGTTGTTTTTCATTGGTTCTTATAGCATATCCCACCTATACTGAATTAGGGATGACCTTATACATATTTATTTCAATAGAATCTGTGGATACTATCCAAAAATGAATGTGAGGGTTCTCATTCTATTACCTAGTTCGTGTCGTTTATGTGATGTTAGGAACAAGGCCCGTCAAGAGGGAGACTCCAATCCATACAGCTATATGGTTTCCAAAATACACTTTTCGGTGGCTGAGCTAACATCGCTTATAAAAATATGTGATTGAAATATTACACTTAGGAGACACATACTAGTAGGTGAGGCTTCTTCCAGAAGGTGGGGTGCATCTTCTCAAGGTTTTTGGATCCGAAGGGTCACTCCATCCAATGGTTTCAATCATACAATGGATAGTTGATGTTTTTATAGTTATATATAAGGTGGTAGACCTATTTATGATCCTGGTGGATTGGTTATTTTAACATTTAGTGCAACTTATGGTATTGGTGATTCTATAATTGATGAGTCATGGTCTACGCATGCAAGTATGGAGATGAATAGTAAAAACAATTCTAGCTTATCAATGGTGGTGATAGACTAGGTGATCATATTTAATTCTACGTAAGAGTGGATTGTGGTTCCATGTTCTATTATTTTTCAAATTTATATATTCAATGAAATTATTAAGGACCATAATATTTTACATCATACATGGTGGGAAGGGAACCAGGTAGTAAACTTTTTGGCTTCAAGGGTTAGCCTGATGAGTTCTTATATTTGTTTCACTAATTTTGGATCTCTTCCACTTGGTTTTATTTATATTATTAGAGTTAATTCACTAGGACTTCACTATTTTATACACCCTAATATTTTCCCCTCCTTTTCTATTCATCAATAAAAAATTTAATATGACATCAATGGAAAATGAAGTTTCGAGGAGGTTATATCCCAAATGATGAATATGTTTTTTATACCCTCATAAATATTCGTCCCTGATTAATAATTAATGATGTGAGGATACAATTTATTTCTGAGGGTGGATGGAACACCCTAAAATGTTAATACATGAATACCTTCAAATAATTCAATGTTCTCAATAGCTTTCTCCAAAGACAACACCCAACATAAAAAAATCAGGATATATTTTGATAAAATATAAATATTTTAGCATTATCATTAAAAAATAGTTTGTTAATTAGTGTTATTGAATTTCCAGAATCACATTTTAAAATATATGATTAATTAAAATAATGGTAGATTTTTATTTGAATGGAATTAAATTACTATAGATAAATGACTAATTGAATGATTTCTTATTTAGAAAATTATTTATCAAAAAATTTACTTTTAATGTGATATTCATTTCTATTTCATGAAAGGTGTGATTAATGATGATAAAATATATTTGGAATAAATAATTTGTCAATAGTTAATTACATAGTAAATAATAGAAAACATGAATGAGAATGATAAATATTATAAAAAATATATCTTCTGAAAAGTAAAATTTTACGTTAAATAATTCATTTTTATTTAAATGTTAAATTTATAAAATTTAGAATTTGAATTTGAAGAAAATTAAAATTATTTTTAAATTCATTATTGTAATATCCACTTAAAATTAACATTAGACCTTATTTTAAAAAACTCCTCTTATGCATGAAAATGTTTAAAGAATTTTCCCTACACATATTAATTTTATGTGATAATATAGAGTTTTTATACAGAATAAGTAGGTTTAAATTATGTAAATACAAACATCTTATTTTTAGAAATTGAAAATAAGTAAATTAGGATAACGAATAATTACCTCAGTAAATGTAAAATAGTTATTTTTAAAGAATTAATTTTTAAGATGAAAATATTAGATTAATAAAATATAAAATATAACTCTAAATGATATTTTAAAAAATAAAAAATCTATAAATATTCATAAAATTAATTATTATTAGTAAATGAGAATAAAAAAATTTATGATTAGAAAAAGTTGTTTTACATTGAATTTTTTTCCTATATCTCATGTTATAATATAAAATTTAATTTTCTCATATTTAGAAATTTTATTAAGTTATATAAATCCATATTTTGGATTCAAATTGTAATTTTTTAAATAATATTAATCTTATATTTTTTGTGATAAAGTAATTACCAAAGTTAAATTTTTAGCAATAATAATAATGTAAAAATGTGAAAATGAGGTATCTCAACGTTTTAATAATTTAGAGGTCACATAATCCTTATATAAAGCCTTTTTATGTATTATGTTCCTAATAAAATTTCTAACCGAATATTTCTCTACATAAATCACCAAAATCTGAGTAAATTCCATTATTATCTCTTACTTAGAAATCATTTGCAATGATTTGTGGCTCTTTTTTTAATTATATAAGGAGATCACATCCTCCAACATCATGGCAGAACTATATTTAAAAATATCAATGAAAAATTAAAAAATTAAATCTTATTGATAAATTATACACATTCGTCATCCTATATCCATAATAAACTTCTCATATCCTTAAATTCTATATGATTCATCATGTGAAGATTCATATTCTCAATGTAAGGGTTACTTACCCATTTACTTTTATTCTCTATCTTTCACATCCAACCTCCTCTAATTCCATTATGATTTATCAAAATAAATAAATAAATATAAATAATATATTGAAATTTTATTACATTTTTTATAACCATTATCTATTTCCATCTCACTCAATGTAAAAAATTAAAATGTTGCTTATACATGTGTGCACACTACTCTCATTATGAATTACACAATTCATTTTTCCCCACCACCATTCAAAGCTTGTTATAGAAATGGTTTTATTGGAAATTAATGTTATTTATTTCATTAACTATATTCTTTAAATACAAATTTTGTATTATATTATCAATATCTTAAATAAGGTTTAATTGAAATGTTAACCATCTTAAATAATTATATTAAGAGGAAAAAACTTTTATTCACACTACATAATATTTTCATATCTAGAACATCTTCCTTAACATAATTAAAATGTTAATATACAAAGTAAACACTAAATAATATCATTATGATTATAGTATAATGATATTAAAATTGAACCACCTTATAATCATCCATTAATCACAATGGTTTCATGTTTAGGTTGGCTTAACTACCTAGTTGAACAAAATTGAACATTTATATCATTAATGACTGTGAAATTATTTACTGGTATAATATGATATAAATATGTAAATAATTCATTATTTTTTGTTATAGTAACTTAATATCCAAGTTTATCTCATCAATTAATAAATCACGATTCATTTTTAATTAATCATTGAAACATGCTCATAGTCAGTTTAATCCCCATGGATCGTAATCAAATATATTATGAAATGAGATTATAGCTTTATAAAATATATTTTAAAATATATTTTGGTAAATTATATGATATAATAATGATATAATTTGGGATATAATATACACCTAATCTTCTTTTAAAATTCTAGTTCAAAGTGTAAAAGATTACTTACACCTGATGTTCAAAATAGGTAAAAACTATATAATGTATATATATATATAATGATTATAAATTAAGTGAATAAATATCCATAATTATGGATAAGGTTAATTTATATTTATTTAATAAAATTAATTGAATATTTTAGAACACAATTTGCAAGGGAAGAATGAATCTATTCTGTGTTAAGGATTTTCCTCTAAAATTATTCTCGTTGAGACATTTTTTTTATATTATACACCTAATTTAATTTATCAGGTGTATTGTGTATAGACCCCAACCATAGTATCCAAGAGTCAGTTGTTACATTATAACATTGGTATTAGATATAATACATTTCATTCCTATGGACCGAATGGGTTTGTAGTCTTGGAAATCTAGACACATAGTTGAATTTGACATCACATTTGAAAACTAAAAATAAAATATTGTATTTTAGTGGAAAAAATACTATTTTATTTATCATAACAATGATTATAAATCACAATTAAGATACTAGAATCCTATAAAAATGAAATATAAAATAGAGGTGAGCACAATAGAGTGGTAAGTGCTCGTGTACTATTGAATCTATCATGAATAAATATGTCATAGTAATAATACAAAGGTAAATAACAAAAAACACTTTCCATTTAATAAATAACATTAGCATGAAGAATAATATTTTAGGAATATATGATGATAATAAATTTCTTATAACTAATCACATGTGCTTAAAATATATTCATGGATATCCTAACTATTCTAGTAATCACATTGATATCAATAACTAATTTTATAATGATGGAATGAAAAATTTTGAGCATCAAAAACATAATTCAAGTCCACCTACCTGGACATCAAACATAAATGGGTAAGGCATTATCCAAATACGCAAACTAGTTTGTCTCATAAGACATATTGATTTATTGAGGGAATATAGAGATCCCCTCATATCAATAACTATGCCTTTGCATTTTTCATATGAAAGGGGAGAAATCGAATAAATGTAAATATTCAAATAAAAAAACTAGAATACTAAATGTTAATAATTTAACGAATAAGTAATCACAAACCAAAACCATATGGATTAATATTCTCAATGGTATCAAAATAGTACATCCCCAGTCATATTGATAATAACCCATCAATAAAAATCATAAGGATGGTATCATTATTACATATCCCTTATAGAGAAAATGTAAATATGTGTGTATTGTTTTAATGAATTAAAATTTCACTAAAATACCATTAAAGTAATTATTGATGAAGATACCCTTTTTAATTTGATATCACCTTTAAAAATAAATATTTATTTAATTTTAGGAAAAATATTATCTTTTAAATGATCCTTTTAACCTTCTAAAGTAAGCATCAAATTTTTGGGTGTTTCTGATTATGTTAAATTCCATTCATGTAAAGTTTATTAAAAAATGATTTATATCACATTTTTTTAGGAAATAAAAAATAAACTAATTAGTAAAATAATAGGAATATTCAATTTTAAAAAAAATTATAAGTAATTTTTTTTAAATGTGTCATTAAGAAATAGATTTAGAATATCAATATAATGTTTAAAACATTTTTTGAAAACATGAACTTGGATGAAAAAAAAATCGATTAAAGTGGAAATAAAATATATTTTTAAAAAAAATTCTTCATATTTTTTTACAAAAAAGTGGGAAATGAAATTAAAACAAAGAATTTTAAAAATTAACTAGAGGATAATAAAATATATTGGGGTTAAGATAGAAATATCATATAATTTCATTGGTGCATACTTAATTATAAACAATCTTCAATAATGATGTGATTGTGAAATAAACCCATTCGAACTGAGTTATTTTATAACCATAACCCCCATTAAATAAATAAAATCAAATATAATTGAAATTTAATAAATTTAAATAACATTTTGATATGTCCAATGAAAGGGTCAGTAGACACACCACTTATAACAACATATGTGTTTAAAATAATATGCATCCCAAAGAAAACAATTTTAGATGAAGGATCCTCACAAAGATCATTATATTTAAGTGAGAATTAATAAATTATTTTTTTATTTATAGAAAATATAAATCCACATAAGACAAGGGTAAATAAAATAGTAAATAATAAAAATTGACTAAACAATTTATAATAGAATATGAATGAAAATGAAGAATGAATATAACTTAATGAAACAAAATTGAGTTATGAATCAAATACCAATAAGTAACATTCAATTAAAATTCATTTCGATGTAATAATATTGAAAATAAAATAAAATAATATAAATTATGAAGGATAAATTATATAACTCATAAATAGGTAGTGTATACACCAGATAAAGAAAATTGGTGTAATAAATTAAATTATTCCTTAATGAATGGAAATTGAGACAAAACCCCTTAACTCAGGTTCGAACCATAACATAAAAACATTTACTCAATAAATAATAAAATTTTATTAATTATTTAATTTTCTAATAACCTTTATAAATATTATTATTCATTTAATATTATTTATTTCTTTTTTATATTTAATTAATTAATCAATTAAGTTCATGTCAAACAATTTTAGAACATTTGGTCCATGTGTCCAAAATTACATCAACAGTTTTAATATAGTTAAAGTTGTAATTGTTCCTTAATATTGAGAATAGTAATTAAATATTTAACTTTTATATATTTGAAAAAGTATTTTTAAACCAATCATGAATTATGGTTATCATAAATTAATTATGTTATAATTATGGAGATGGTAAGTTGTATGAGCACATGAGTAAAATTTCCCCATGTGAAGGATTATTATAGAAAGAAGGTAAGTATTATTTTATCATAGAAAAATAATCATAAAATAATCAATAATATATTTTATATTTAAATAAACATATATAATTCATCCATTTAGTTTGGTGATGAAAGAAAATCATATCAGATTGTGAACGAGGTCGTCTACACATATGCATGAATGACATTATCAAATTTGAATGGATTGAAAAGAAATATGTTCGATGTGATATATTTATTATAAAAGTATAATTTTGTCATAATTTAACATATATAATATAAATCTATCATTATACCTAACTTTGTGGTGCGGGGATTGAAATAAATTACATTGGCCCATGAGGCGATACTCCATCGTACACACGATCGACAATTTCTTCTTCCATTTTTAGGGAGACAAGTTTTATATTGGTTGTTATGTTAACATAATTACATAATAAAATATTTTATAAAACTATTTTAGTATATTTTAATTATTATGTCATTAATAAATGTGGTAAGGGAACTAGTAAAAAAGAAATATCTTTGTGAAGATAATTACCTTCTCTTAGAAAAAACCTCCTTTGGATTTTATGCTAAAAAACCCTAAGGATGGTATTTTAGGAATACCATTAGTTCTAGAATATGTATAAGGATTTTTGGGATATATTATGTTATGATTTAGTGGAGATAAATGGCTTAATAGGTGCGGATAACTAAGAAGAGGAGGGTCCCTTTTATGATAGAGGAGGAGTGACATTTTTTTAAATACCCATACTATTGAATAATTAAAAGACACTCTCAACCCCAAGTGACTCCAAAATTAGAAAATAAAATATTTCAGGGAATTTATTTATGATCCACCAAAAAGAAATAAATTTTTTTTGAAAATGATATTTTATTAACCTCTATGGTCAGTCTCTTCTTCTATTTTTAATTTCATCATAGTAGTTAGTTTTTTAGTAACCTTAGTAGTTTATTCTTTAAGCATAAAATAAATAAAGAATATTTTATAATTTAGAATCACTATTTATAAATATTAAATATAATTTTCTAATAAATATTTTATGTGTTTAGAAAATTAATTTTAACCAAGGCACATGTATTTCGCAATCCCTAGTTTTAAATTTAATCGTAAAAACGTATTTCCAAACTGAAAGAGTTTTAATTTTACTTATAATATAGTGAATGAATAATAAATAGGAAACAATAATATTTTATAAAATTTGTCAAAATAATTTTCCTCTTTCCTATTTATTGGGAATTTTATTTAATTTATAAAATATTATTTACCATAAAATATCATTGAGATCATTTTTGACACTATTAATTTAATTTATCTTTGAAAACATGAAAATAAAAATAATGTATCATTTAATTATAAATAATAAATCATTAATTATAATAACATTATTTTTTAACCATATATCATCACAAATACATTACTTTTAGTGTTTAAAAAATTATATACATTGAATTTTCCCATACTTCTATAATTGTTGTGTCATCATTTTATAAGAATTTAAGGTAATTATATATTCAAGAAAAATTAAAAATAAACTTAAATAATGTAAATAATTTCATTATTCTTTAAATAAAAATTCATATTCTTTAACCTCTTATTTTTATACATTTATAAACATATAAGAGATATTGATTCAAAAGAGAGTGACATTTTGGCTTCTTTTTTACATAAATTGTTAATTATGTCACTTTCATGCAATGGTTTCTAACTAATAATTTGATATTGAGACTAAGGTGATATGGGTTGAATTATTTTTATAAAATAATAATTAATATGATAAATGGTGACCTTATAACTCTGTTTCATACAATGTTGACCTTATTTACCTTTTTATTGTGGTGATAAATTTTCAATTGTTTTTTCTATTCATTAAGGCCTAAAATTAAGTTGTCCATGTTACAAAATATTAATTTTTGTGATGCAAAAAATGGAATATTTTTTTTATCAAATTCCAATCATATAAGTGTTATAATTTCATTTAATAATGAACCTGTAAAATGTTTCAAAAACCCATTTTTTCAAGAATTGTATTTTTCAAGGATAAAATGATCTTATAATAACTCTCTGACTAGAATTCATTATTACATGACTCGAAATAAATATATATTGATATATAATCTATATATTTATTTTTAATATTTCATTATTAGGTTTTATTTTAATAACTAAAATATTTAAACATTGAGCATTAAAAAATAGTTCTACAAAAAATGCATGTTTAATCCAAAAAATAAAATTATACCAAAATACGGTATAAGGATGATTAAATTGTTACAAATTATATTAAATATATAAAATACAGAATTTAAATTTAAATAAAAATTATATCTTAATGGTACTTATAATTTAATTAATATTATAAAAATAAATGATTGTTTTACAAAAAACTGTATTTTCATTATTCACTGAAAATCACACTTTTCCGAAAAATCCCAAAATTCCAATGTAAGATATTTTATATATTATTATTTCAAAAGTCATATAATTTTTCTAAAATACCTTTTATATAATTTATATAATAAAATTATAATATTCTCTTGAAAATCTAATGAAACATTTTTTGATGAAAATCTATTTTTTGAAGAATAAAACGACTTTCTTAAAAAATGACTGATTACATAAATATAATTAGTTAATAAGTTTGTGTTAAACAGAAACATTATAAATAATTTTCAATATTATTAATCCTATTTATAACAACTAATTTAATGGCTTGGATGTAATGGTTATACTTAAATAATAAAATATCATGATTTAATATGGATTGTTGTTGTGTGTCGTATATATTATCAAACATATTATTACTCTTTTAAAATATCCGAGTCTTACTTTTTACATATATTTAATGAATTTCTTCCTCGCAATTATAAATTTATCTAAAAATTAAATATTTTTCCATATTAAAACACCTTTGTATAAATCTCAAATTGTTCAAAGGGTTAACAAATCATCTTCTTGATAAGAGAGACAAGTATGTATTAAGCTCATCTATATGATAACATGACTAGGTTTCCATGTAGGGAAAACTATTAAGTTGTGAAAATATAAACATGTAGAATAAATATAATATCCAAAATAATGATGGAGAATGATAAAGAACATTAGACATACGAATATGAATGATTATAAGAAATTAAATGACATTAAAATCATAAAAAATGTGGTTTGAAAAAGAAAATCTATTTTCCATAAATGAAGTAAATATAATAATTTTTTCTAGAGCACGTTTTTAGAGTTTATGGTTTCCTTTTCGATCTAGACTAAGAAAATAAGGAAATATAGATAGTTAAAATCTTTCTATTTCGTATGCACAATTTCATCCTTTGGTTGTGCTATAATAAATTTACGCTTAATCTCATACACAAAGGAATGAAAAGAATATACGATTTTTTAATGCAAGAAGCACTGAAATTAACATTCCATGAATCATAATATCCATAAAAGAGTTACAAATCCTTCTATATATCTCTAAATATTTACCAAAACCATAATAGATAAAACTAGTTATCCAATATAATACCTTAATATATAAAAACACTATAATAAGTCCCAATGTTATTCTTAATCCATTCCATAAGTACTTATTTTTCAATCTTTTTATGTAAACAAAATGTAATATTATCCAATACATCATGTCTTGCAATGGTAGGAACTTCTCCCTTGCCGCTCATCAACAATGGGTTTATGCCCTGTGGCCTTCTCAGATGTGATGGGTTGTCCCCTAACATGTATGTTATCCTTTTTAAAAATATATATGAATAAAATTTCTATAAAATTCCAAAATATAGGATGAATAAATTCAAAATAACATTATCCATCAAACCACTTTTTAACTATAACGATTTTCTATACATCGCAATTTATCCCAAAATAAAATAATCTTAATTGATTATTATTACCTTAACATCAATGATCATATGAAACCAAATGTTTTTAAATTACATTAATATTATGTAGAAAAATGATTATTCTTGGGATAACCTTTTAATGTAAACAAATAATAAACAAAATAATTTTATTCAAATAAATCTCTCTGAAAAAACCATCAATCATATTAAACAACCATCACTTAAAACATCAAATTGGTATCTATTACTTTAAAATTATTGTAACATTTATACTTATTAACCCTTGATGGTAAGTAAAAGTATTAAACAATACTAATATAAATCATAAAAATAGTGTCTTTGGGTAATGTAATATATTTCTTCCATAGGGTTATATTCACTAATATTTATTTTAGTCAATCTAGTTGTTAAAGTTTCAACTAAACATTCTATAATACCAATAAAATTGACCAAAATCATATTAGCTCAGAGATAGTTGTTAGTTTATTATATTTTTACTAGATATAAGTTATCGTATCCCAATATAATAAATTGTTTTGTAGTGTTAGAAAAATAAATACATACCTTAATTTTACATTACATTTGAAAAAATAAAATGAAACATAATATTTTATTTGAAAACACCATTATTTACTATATAATATCACTATATATCAATAATAATAACCTACCTAGAATCATGGGGAAAGGATTCATATGAAGGGGGTGTTATCGAATTCTCACTATGTAGATCATAAAATAAAATCAATTATAAATAAATAAGTAATTTTAAAAATGAAAAGGTAAATAACTAAAAATTCATATCATTTAATCAATAAATTGTGCATTAATAATAATATGTTATGAATAAATGATGATAAATAATAATATATAAACAATCAAATGATATTGAAACATATCCATAGATATCATAACTAATTAAATGATCACATAGTAATCAATATGTAATATCATAATGATTTAATATATAAATCTAAACATCATAAACAGTCAATTAATTCCACAAACATTGAAATATGATATAAAGGTTATGTCCTCTTCTAAACACAAAAAATATTATGTATCATGATAACTACTGATGCATCAAGGGGATATAATAGGCCCCACTGATCTCATACTAAATAAATTTTATTAAACATATGAAAGGGGTGAATCATATGGAATGTAAAATTTTATAATGAAAAAAATAGTAATGGGAAATGTTAATAATTTTTCCAATCAATAAAAATAATCATAAACCATCTAGAGTAAAATGGATAATCATATTAAAATTGTACATCCCTAGTTAAAATTATCATTAACCGTAAAGATAAATAATATGGATTGAATCATTACAACATATCCAAATTGGATTATAAATAAAATAAAGGATTATTGTCATTTAAGAGTATAAATTATATAAAAAGATCATTGAAATAATTATTGAGGAAAACAACATTTCTACATTGATAATCACTTTTAAAAACTCTATATTTCCATAATATTTGGTTGTTTTTTCTTTCAAATGAATATTTTAAACTTTTATAGGAATCTTATAAGTTTTGGGTTGTCCTAACGACAAGAAATTCGGGTCTTCTTGAGTATGTGAAGAAAAATATTACTTTTATATTTTTGTATGAAATGAAAAATTACCTAATTCAAAAGACAATTATAATATTCATACTAACAAAATTAAAAATATAAAACATGGTTAAAATTTAGTTTAATAAATATTTAGATAATATTAAATCATTTTTAAAACATTTTATACAACATTGTCATTGATGGAAAATATTCTAATCTAATGAGGAAATAAATCATATTTTTAACAAAAAATGATCTTTTATGTACATAAGAGGGAAAAATGAAAGAAAAAAATATAATTCTCACAAATAAATTAATTGGAATAAAATATATTGGGTTTATTATCTAAATGTAAAATAATTCAGCTAGATAAGACAAAAGTATTATCAATCCTGAATAATGAAAAGATTTTGAAAAAACCCTTACAACTTTAGTAACATTCAATTAAAAATTCACAAGAAATTAACAAATTCAAATGATAAATAAAATACCGTAAATGTAAATAGACTAATGATATAACATATCCAAATTTAAGTATATATTTTTCAAAAAATATGATAGGTTTATAACGTATCACATTCCCAAAATAGAAGAATTTGAGATGAAGAACACTTACAGTGATCTGAACATCGAAGTGAAAACTAATAAATGAATTGACTATAAATATAATATAAATAAAAAAAATAATGTGTAGAAAACATACAATAATAAAAATATTTTTCATACATAATCAATGAATATAAAATACAATGAAGAAGTTATTTAACCCAATGAAAAGAAATTTAGTTATGAAACACTTAACACTTGAAAACAATCAAGAATAAATTAATTTGATGAAATAATATGAAATGAAACATTAAAAACCCTTAAATATTAAGGATTCATTATATAACAAGTAAATGAGAATTTTATGCATCATATAAAGAAAATTTTTCTAATACTTTTATAAAATGAATCATTGAGTGGAAATTGAGATAGAATTCTTCAACTCAAGTTTGAACCATCATGTACATTATTTATATGAAAAAATAATAAACACATATGAATTATTTTCTTACCTAAGAACAATTATAATGTTTTGTTTTTATTTTATTTTATTTTATTACAATTTTATATTTAATTTCATAATAAAATAAGTTCATGTTATGTGTTTTCAAGATATTTGCTTCATATGTCCAAAATGAATTTGGTACTATTATTGTGGTAAGTGGAATCTTTTTTCCATAATATAAATAATAAATAATAAATAATTATAATTTCTATACATCTATTATACTATTTCAACCATCCAAGATTTATGGTCATGAGAAATTAACTATGTTACAATCATTGAGACAGTAAGTTGTATATACGCATGAGAAACATTTCATTTTTTAAGAATCATTATGAAAAGTATGTAAGTATTATTATTACTTTTAAAATTTATAATATTATAATAAATAACATATTATTTATTTTAATATACTTATATATGTCATCCATGTGAGGTGGTATAGAAAAACAAGTCAGGTCGGTTCATCGAGGTGGTAGTCCACACGTACACACAAAAAATGTTGTCATATTATAATAGATTGGAAGGAAATAAGGTAGTTGAGATATTATTTCTCCATTAATATAATTTTTAAATAAATATCATATACATACACATTGAATATATCATTATCAATATTTGTGATAGGCTGTGATGGAAAATGAATTACTACGGTTTGCGAGGCTGTAGTCTCTCATTCACACGATTGATGATTTTGTTTTCATTTAAATAGAAGAGGAGATTAATACTTGATATTCCATAAAATATAATAACATATAATTATATTTTATATACGGGTATTTTTATATTGGAATTATTATTAAATGATTGGTGGTTGGAATATAAAATTCATAAGAATGGGCATTGTGAAGACAATTACATTCACTTAGAAAAATCAACTTTCGATATCATAGTAAGGACCCTAGGGTTTATATCATGGGAAAAAAGTATCAATAAAACATTTATAATGGGTTTTGGGAGAACGTTTTTATGTATTTGGTCATGATTAATGGGTAATGAGTTGTGATTATGTGAGGGTAGGAGGTTCCCTATTATAATTAAAGAGGTGTGGAATTTTTGTAAAAACACAAACTATTCATTAATGGAAAGTCACTCACAACCCATGCGCCTATAAAAATGGATAAATAATAAATTTTATGTTATGAAAATTTTAACCACACGTAAACCATAAAAAATGACATTTTAAACATGTTATTACCTTAACCTTTATGGTTACCCACGTTTTCCATTTCAGTTTTAACCACGGTAACTGGTTTTTTATTTACGTAGATATTTTATCCTTTAAGAATAAATAAATGAGCCTAATTATATAATTTTTACCCACTTATTTTGAATATTAAATTTAATTTATCAAATAAAAATCCAATCTGTGGGTAAATGTCATTCTAATATATGTGTATGTAATGCACAAAAGCCAATTTTATATTTAACAACAGTATCATCTTATTCAAAATTAAAGGGTTATAATTTTACTTATAATATAAAAAATATATCATAAATTTAAAATGAAAAAAATTTAAACTACTTATCATCATATTTTTTCAGTTGTATAATTTTTATCATTTTTGAATAAATTTATAAAATATTATTTAACATAAAATATGATTAATGTCAATTTTGACACTATTTATTTAATTTCAATTTAAAATTCTAAAAATAATAATGATTTTATATTTTAATAAATATAAAAATAAATAAAATATAATTATTAACAATAATATTATTTTATTACTATAACTCATTAAAAATATATTTCTTCTGATGTTTTAAAATTATTTACCGTGATTTTCTCATTGCTTTCATAAACCATGTCTTAGTATTATATATGTGTTTGATATAATTATATAATAACTAAAAAATGATGAAAATAATTTCATTATAGTCAAAATAAAATTTAATATTCATTCACCAAATATTCGTATCCCAATATGATTATATATGAGATATTTAAAGTAAAGAGAGTGACAATTTTTCCTTTTATTTTATTATATTGTTATATTGTTCACTTTTATAGGAAAGTGTCCAATAAATAGATAAAAATCAAGAATAATCTTTAAAATAAATTAATCCAAAAATAATTAATAGGATCAATTGTGGCCTTATCAGTTACTTTTAAGAGAAGTTAACTTGTTTTACCCTTTTACCAAGCTGGTAAATTTACTAAAATTTTTATTATTCATTATGATACAAATTTAAGATGACCAAATAAAATAATATAATTTATCATTATTCCTAATAAGGAATAAATTTTATTTAATTAAATTCAATGAAATTTAATAATTTAATTTAAAAATTAACACTAAAATGCATCAAAATACAGTTTTTCAAGAAATATATTTTTCAAGAATAAGATGATCTTACATTAACTCTATGAATATTAGTCATTATTAAATTAATTTAAATTAAAATATATATAAAATATATAAATTTAATTTAACCGATTCCTCATTTGGGTTTATTTTAATCTGTTAAAATGGGAGAACATTATGCATTTAAAACTAGTTTTAAGATAAATGTGTTTTTAATTCAAAAAATAATCATACAATGAAATCTGATATAATGATGATTAAAATATAATTAAATAGATTAAATTTAATTTAATAGTAATTATATTTAATTATAACGAAACTCAAATCATAAATGTACTATTAAATGACATATTTTTTTGAAAAGAAGTGGTAGAATTTCAATAAGTGGAAATTTTCACTATTCACTGAAAAATAACTCTTTCCAGAAAAATTCAAAGATTTTACACATTTATAATTTTGATATTATGATTTAAAAAATGAAATTATTTTTATAAAATACCAATTCTAAATGTTCAATAAATAATTTGTAATATTCTCTCACAAAAAATAATAAAACCCATATTTTAAAAAAATTAAATTATAATATAATTCATAAAATTGAGTGATTATTTCCTAAGAAATGGTTTGTATATTTTTATTAAATAGTATTTATATATATAATTCATAATAAATTTAATCATGTTGATGAACTCTAATTTAATTTCTTCATTGTAATAGTTACATTTACATATTAGTATTTCATGGTTAGTTTAGCCTAGGTGTTGTGGGTTGTTTTTTCTATAGAAAATAATGTTACTCTATTAAAATATAAATGTATTAAAATATATACAACTTATATTATATATAATATCATAAATTATATTTCAATTATGTTTTTTGATATTTAATTAATATACCTTACTTTCACTAGGGGTTTTTTAAAGAGTTACTCAACCTGTTTGAGTGTTTTTGACTCAATCCTACTTTTCTGAGACATGGTACATGATATGTACTATGTTTCTTTTGTATGTTATTATATTTATGTACTATAAAAATATTGTTTTAAACATTTTTTAAATTTATAATTGATTAGATAAACTATTCAAAAAAAGATATTTTCATCAAATTTATTTTTATTAAAGTGTTTCTCTTGTCGTAAGAGTTATTGGTTACTCGATTTTGAATCATTTAGTTATAGTAATTATCATGAAATTATTTCATATATTTTGGGAAAATTATACCATTTTATATTATTATGTATTTTTCTCTCATGCTTTACCTTTTCACTACACAAACCTCTTTTTAAATTTTTTTATGATTCCTAGAGTATGTCTCTCGTAAGGGATATGGATAACTCAAGTCTCCTTTACATAAGTTATATTGCTTAATCCTAAACATATTTACACCATTATTGGGTTCTCCTACCCTAATATTTTAGTATATTTTATTTTATAATCATTTATGATAAAATTAGGTTTTAATGAAATTAAATGTTTTATTACTCTACAAAAATGTATGTTTTAAACAAATGTATTTTGAATAAAAAAATTTGTTTATCCATTCACTTTCACAGGGGTTTTTCTTCTAATCCTCGTCTCTATAAGATAAATACTATTCATTTTTACAGATTCATTATTATATATTCATTTAAATGTAAAATTTTGCATTTTAATTCACAATACCTTTTCAAAATTTACATTTAACAGGAACATGTATGTTTTTATTTTATATCAATGTAAAAAAATATTTTCCTAAAGATATTTTATGTTTTCACGTACATTTCCATTATCATTTTAAATATTTTATAACGTAATTCGTTTTCACTTTCATGATATATCTAATAATATATATATATATATATAAATAGTATCATTTGGTGGATTCATCTCATGTTATAAAATAATTTGATTCTTGACCCCAGCTTTTGTGATACCGTTCAAAGGATTATTTATACAAAGGAATTTTTAATTTATGTCAACACCATGCTCTGATTAAATTATTTTATTAGGGTTATATTCTTCTTATTCATTCCAATTTTTCCTTTTTATGAAATATCATCATTTTGTTACTGTTTTGACTTCGTCGTATGCCCATTTCTCTATACGGAGTTAACATCACATTTTATATAATTCATATTAGATTTTGTTCACCTAGAAAGAAGTTTAATCTATTTAATAGGGGAAAATTATTGTCATATTGTATATTATTATTCAAATATTAATGATTATTTTCAAGCTGATTATGTATTTTTTGACTATCCACCTTCTTTTTTGGGATGATTTATTATCATGTTATCCCTTTTATTAAAATTGGGAAATTTTCTGAAATTATTTATTATTAATGACTAATAATGTAGGTTGATCATTTAATAATAATCTATATTCAACATTATATGGGTAAAATTGTTTTTATTTAGAAAATTTTTCCTTATATAATGGAATGAATGGTCTTATTGACTTGTATGGTTAATGTATTAGATATAATTAGTTGACGAGTTGGGCTTTGAATTATATAGATCCCAGATTCATTGATAGGTCACCTGAGAAAAATCATGTTTTGGTATTTGGTGTATTCCCACCCAATTTAGTAATATTTCATGATTTTTGTCTTGACAACAAGTAAATTTCATTACATAAGGCCTGAATAGTATGTTTTTGGTGTCTAGAATTATTCAATCCATTAGTATGAGATGAGTATTATTTATAATCCTATTTTTATTTATTTTTAGGGATACAAAAGAATATATGTTTTAGGTTATTATGGTTTCATGTGGTATAAATATTGTTGATATTGTTTATATTAAATTATTATTCCATTATTTTCCATATTTTACTATATTGAGTTTTTTGATCTCACACTTTTTTATGTTTCCATTCCCCTTGGTATGAAGAAAATTATTACACAAGAAATTTTTAATAAGATAAACTTGGGTATATAATTTTATTTGATATGTAGAAAACTAATTATGAATTATATAGATTAAAAGATAGTGAAGAAATGTCTTTTTGAATCAAATAACATGGTATTTATTAGTTTTTTCCAAATTATCTAAAGTTCTAAACCTAGAAGGTCTAGAGAGGGAATAAAATGCAATATTTTTTTTCATTCAAGGAGTTATGGGATTGTTTTGTCTATGCATCTATTGTTTTTATCGATGATACTAATTAAATAATGTTTCTATGGAATTGAATCTGATAGTGCAAGTCTGAGAATTCAAAACATGAATTTGGGGTCATAATTGACTACTATTACTAAGAAACATGTGAAATTATAATGAGATATTAATGAATATTTGGATGATATGAAATAGAAGCGAATATAAACTAAAAATATTGTCTTTCTAAATACTCAGAATTTTCTATGTGGTTAATTATGATGAATATTTTGATGGATTGGGATTTATTCTTATACAGTATAATCATGTGGTGTTGTAAGATTCTCATTAGTTTCATCCACATGAGATGAATTATACTATTCATGTGATGGAACTCACCACAGTTATTTATTCCATTATGTATTGGTGATATTACATTTTAAGCATATAACGACCCCTACTTTACATACATTATTATTACTTCATAATTGAAGCACACTTATTACAACATATAACAAAACCATGAAAGGACTGTATAGGTATGGTGTCTTTAGAAACTGGGAAACATAAACAACTGGTTCATAAAGCATCTACTTTGCCTCCCATTTATTTCATCATATCTAGAGTCCCTTTTGGCATATTCTATTTAATAACCTTCTTCATGACCTGGGGAAATAAAACATACAAAAGGGTGAGCTCAAATGATCAGTAAGGGTAAACAAAAGAAATATCAATCACATCATATATAAGCACATAACATTTGGAAATCTTAACCTACAAAAGAGATCATAATTTCATAACATGGGATAAATCATAGTAGTGAAATGTAATCCCAATAATCATAACATAAAACGTGAAACTTTGTGGAATAAACACATAATCATAGAGAATCATTTCTTATTAGTCAAGACTCACTGCCAAGGCTATCTTAGTGGACAAAGTCCATTTCTGAACCGAGTTCACACTTCGTTTCAGTCCTATTTCACAGAACCAGTATAACCTACCATTCCAGCCATGTCTATCTCATGAGATATAAACTCTTTACCCAATGCATTGGAGGGAGATATAGGTCCCACCCATCTCATAATGATACCATTCTTATGTGTGCCACAAAATCACAAATCATACATCATTGAATAACCCATGTAGTAAAAATGGGAATCTTAAACAACATGACATCATAAAACAATTCATATAAGATAAAAGAATTCATACGTATATTTCCATCACAACATAATCAAATCAATGTAATAATAGGGATAAAAACAGAACCCTATATTATCTTAAATGTAAAATAATTTTGATAAAACACTTGAACTCCATTCTTGAGGAAAATATCCTTTCTACTTCAAAAACACTTTTCCTTTCTTAACATGTCATAAAATTCTAAACTAAAAGAAGTTTATTAAAAATAAACTTTAAAACTTGTAAAGGAAGCTTCTTGGAAATAATGTTTTAAAAATCCATTCATGCAGTATAAGGTAAAAGAACATTCTTCGTACTTTTGTCGGAAAAGTCAAAAAGTACCTCGTACAAAAAATGACAAAAGATTCTTTTCATATATTTTACTAAAAACTCACCGAAGGGTAAAATTGGATTTAAAAAATTTTATGTGGATGGAAATAATATTACAAATTGAGGAAAAATGGATGTGGATGATAAAATACACCCCAGTAAATACCAAAGTATAAACAATCTCAGATAAAAATGAGATTGTGATATTTCCCTTACCTTAGGTCTGATATGCTTTGTACGTGTCCGAACCTCTTGTAAAATGATTCAAATAATGTTATTGACTTATTCCAGAATCATAATTATTTTTATGATATCATACTTGGTCATATTCATTCATTTAATGATGTTATATAATCATTATGAAATGATGATCATGTAGAACGAGTCGCATCACATTGTGGAGATGGTATTCCGTACGTACGCACGAGTGATGATATCGTTCCTATGATCATGGAATTGTATTGGAGTGTATGTATACTATTTCAGAATCAGTATCACTTTATAATAGTCATATATAGTCATTATTTACACCATTATACCCATCCAAGTATGGTGGTGGTGGAAAATAGATTACACCACGGCGTGGAGACGGTATTCCGTACGTACGCACGCGCGGTGATTTCTTTTTCCGTAGGATGGATAGATGGTGAAATAGAGTTGTTTTGTACTTATATTAACATATCGGTATATGAGTGATACTGATGTTATTACTTCATAATGAAACAACTAAATAAGAATAAGTGGAAGAAGAAATAAAGATGAATCAATCAGTAACGGACATTACCTCTTCTTTGAAGTGCTTCTTTGAGACCTTCTTTTAGGGAACTGAAATTGGTCTTTGAAGAAGACCAGTGTAACACTCGAGACTTTTATGATATATAAAGCATCAATGGAATCTTTTTCTACACAACACTTTCTTGGCTTGCTTTACACGCAATCGCGACCTTCCTCGAGAGCTTGCGTCGTACGCAATACCGAGTTTCACTAAACAACAATATGCTATTAAAACTAGCCGTTATGAATAGTAATAACCACTTTTTGAAATTTTATAAATTTTATTTTTCAAAATGGACTTCATTTTTGGACTCATAATATCGAAATTAGCCTAGGGTGAAATTTTGGTATTTTTCTGAAAACTTTCAATTTTTGATGAATAGTGAAACCACTAAGTGGTAGGTTAAAAACTGAATTTTGCATAAAACATAATTTTACCGCTTCTGTGAATGGAATTTCAAAAATACGACAGACACGGTTGATATCAGTAAGTAAAATGTGGTTCAATGAGCTAAAAATAATTTTTTGGTGAATAGTAACTTTTTACTTTTTTACAACGGTTAATAGTAAATAAGGTAACTAAGGGTAAATATGATATTACTATTACCCTAACACATGTCCTAATTCTATTGGATAAGTTTAATTCGACCAAAAACAACCTTATGAATAAAATATGACCATTTAGGCCCACTTGGATTAGATTAGGACATTTATTATTAATTTATTTAAAGAAGGGTTAAAATAGTTTAAATCAAAGTTTAATAAGTAAATCATTTTTAATATGGGGTTATACATAAGATAAAATTCAACTATAAATATTACTTAGAAAGCTAAAAAGATTTCCTACATAATAGTATTTTATTTGTAATTTTTAGACATTAAATAATTTAATTTATTTATGACACAATGATGATGTAGTAATTATCTTATTAATGAAATATTGACATAATTGATGTTATAAACACCAAAATAAATGTAATTTGAGACTTTTTATGAATTACACTAATTTTCTAGGTTACTATGATATATTAATGTTGATTTAATCAAATTGTTCGAACATATAATTCTGTTATGACTTTCACAAAAATCATATATCAAGTAGTGTCAAAATTGACACAAAATAGTTTTTAAATCAAATATTATATTATTAATTGTTATTTTATTCCTAAAAATCTAAGGTTCGGCCAAATGACTTAGATAAGGATATATATATTAATAATAAACAATTTGGGGTTCGTTTGGCATGTTATAGTAAGTGTATTAACCATATAGTGAAAGAAAAGAAAAAGACACGGTAAAAGTTAAATTAATTAACTTAGAGTTAAATCTAATTGATAAGGTTAAAATAATACCCTAAACTTGTCTAAATCCTCTTGTTTGATAGGATTTCGACCCATACCCACTTTAGCTTCGAAATAAGACCCTTTGGATCCATTATAAACCTATTTTGACTTTAATATAAAATAATATTTTGAGATATTCCTAAGGTGCCCCTCTCCTCCCTTATAAAAGGGCACCTCCTCCCCCTCCTCCTGACACCAATTTGAGCACTCAAGCTCGGAAAACCCCTGCCATTTTCTCCTCTCCACTTCCCTAGAATAATCCTAGAGGTCCTGGTCTTCTTCAAAGACCAATCTTAGTTCCCTAAGTGGAGGATTCAAAGAAGAGTTCCAAAGAAGAGGTAATATCCATTACCGATCTTTTCAATTTCTTTCTTATTCAACTTCTTCTTCTTTAGTTGTTTCATGATAAAGTAATAACATCAGTATTACTTACATACTGATATGTTATTATAAATATGAAACAACCCTAATTCACCTTCTATCCATCCTACGTAAAAATGAAATCACCGCACGTGCGTACGTACGGAATACCGTCCCCACGCCGTGGTGTAATATATTTTCCACCATCACTTTACAAGGATGGGTATAATGGTGTAATGAGTAACTATTTATTATTATTATAAAGTAATATTGATACTGAAATAATATATATATATACTCCAATACAGTTCCACGATCATAGGAATGATATCATCACTCGTGCGTACGTACGGAATACTGTCTCCACGATGTGATGCGACTCGTTCTACATGATCATCATTACATAGTAATTATATAAATGAATTGAATGAATAAATATGATATATGTTACACTAATACCATTCTGCATATAAGGTATCTATAACCTTAAAATAATAATAAGAATGTATTCGGCAAAACACGCATAAGAACAAAAGGCAATAAAGACCCGAGTAACAAGTAACAATGAAATATTACTATCAAGAAGCTAAGAATATGACCATATATGATATCATATCAATATGTATGATTCTGGAATAATTCAATAACATTATTTAAACCATTATACAGGAGCTTCGGACACGTACAAAGCAAATTGGACCTAAGGTAAGGGAAATATCACAATCTCATTTTTATCCGAGATTGTTTATTCGTAAGTAATTACTGGGGTGTATTTTATCATCCACATCCATGTTTCATCAATATGTAATGTTATTTCCATCCACCTAAAATTGTTTAAATCCATTTTTTTTACCCTTCGGAGAGTTTTTAGTAAAAGAAATGAAAGGAATCTTTTGTCGTCTTTCGTACGAGGTACTTTTTGACTTTTCCGACAAAAGTACGAAGAATGTTTTTTTTAACTTATACGGCATGAATGGATTTTTAAAACAAAATTTCCAAGAATATTCCTTTACAAGTTTTAAAGTTTATTTTTAATCAACTTATTTTATTTTAAAGTCGTATGACATGTTATGAAAGGAAAAATGTTTTTGAAGAAGAAAGGATATTTTCCTCAAGAATGGAGTTCAAGTGTTTTATCAAAATTATTTTCCATCTAAAAGAATAAAGGGTTATGTTTTAATCCCTATTATTACATTGGTTTGATTATGTTGTGATGGAAATATTTTTATGAATTCCTTTATCTTATATGAATTGTTTTATGATGTCATGTTGTTTAAGAATCCCATTTTTATTACATGGGTTACGCTATGATGTATGGTTTATAATTATGTGGCACACATAAGAAAGGATTAATTATGAGATGGGTGGGACCTATATCTCCCTCCAATGCATTGGGTAATGATTTTATATCTCATGAGATAGACATGGATGGAATGTTAGGTTATACCGGTTCAGTGAAACAGGACTGGAACGAGGGTGACTCGGTTCAGAAAGGGACTCTGTCCACTAAGATAGTCTTGACAATGAGTCATGACTAACAAGAAATGATTTTCCATGATTATGTGTGCATGCCACAAAGTTTCAAGTTTTATGTTATGATTATGGGGATCTCATTTTCACTTATATGATTTGTTCCATGTTAAGATATTATGATCTCTTTTGCAGGTTTTGATTTTCAAAAAGATATGATATGATTTTTATTTCCTTTATTTGCCCTTGCTGAGAATTTGAGCTCACCCTTTTATGTTTTCTTTTCCCCAG
Organism: Viscum album; assembly: GCA_963277665.1. Lineage (NCBI taxonomy): Eukaryota > Viridiplantae > Streptophyta > Magnoliopsida > Santalales > Viscaceae > Viscum > Viscum album. The sequence goes on from OY728138.1 coordinate 1,075,344,008, forward strand.
GTCAGGAAGATGGATATTAAGTAGAATATTCTTAAAGGGACCCTAGATATGATGAAATAAATGGGAGATACTGTAGAAGATTTATGAACCAGTTGTTTATGTTTCCCAGTTTCTAAAGACACTATACCTATACGGTCCTTTGTGGTTTTGTCATATGTTGTAATAAGTGTGCTTCAATTTTGAAGTATTAACAATGTATGTAAAGTATGGGTCCTTATAGTTGGTATCAGAGGAAAGGTATAGTCAACCTTTGGAAACTAGGATGTGAAAGCCTTAGTAAGAACCCTAAGGATAAGTCTAACCATAGAACACAATCTTAGTGTTTTAGAAATGGCCATGAATACCCTAGGATAAAACCTTAAGTGTGAAATTTTATCCTTGATTATGTGGTTTTCCTATTATAATTAGTGTTGCTCACACTATTCTTCTTGGTTTTAGTCAATGGCTGGAACCCGAAGGAACCGTGTTAATGCGAAATGCGATGGGCAATGCAATGATTGTCCCCCTGAGAAACCAAACGATATGGGAGCTGGAATGAAAAATCTTGTAGCCATGCTCACACAACTTTCTCAAGCTATGAATCATGCATGACTTCCAAACGAGCAAAGGAAGGAGCAACATTCTGTTGAATCCTTCATGAGGCAGCGTCCACCTTCTTTCAGCGGGTCTACTGATCCATTAGTTGCTGAACAATGGATTAGTACTATTGAAAAGATATTTTCAGTTCTTCAATGTTCTGAACATGATAAAGTAATCCTAGTAGTGTATCGTTTGGAAGGAGATGTTGATCAATGGTGGAATCTTATTAAGAATATGAGGCAAAGGGATGAAATTGAGTCAATGGAATGGGGCGAGTTCAAGAACTTATTTTTCAATAAGTACTTCCCTCGTATTCTCCGAACAAAGATGGAGAAAGAGTTTCTTTAACTGAAGCAAAGGGATGATGAATCTGTTGGTACCTATGAAGCAAATTTTACAAGACTTGCAAGGTACGCTTCTGGTATTATTATCCAACCTGAGAGTAAGATCGATCGATTCTTTAGTGGCTTAAAACCAAGTCTTCGAAGGGAGTTAGCCATAAGGGACTTCAATAGCTACGAGGAAATCGTTCGATGTGCTCTCAAATTCGAGATTGAGATTGGAATAACCCATCAGTCACATGGGTTTGATAAGAAGAGGAAGATGGAATTCAAAGAAAAATCTAAAGAGCACACGGAAAAGAAGATGAGCTTTTCCTTATGCTCAAAGTGTGGAAAGAAACATGGAGGGAGTTGTCTTAAATGGAAAAGTAAATGTTTTAAATGTGGAAAGGAAGGTCATCGGGCATTTGAATGCCGCGATAATGGGAAGAAGATGTCTAATGATGCAAACAAAGGAAGGGATACACAGAATGAACCTACTACACTTCAATGTTTCAAGTGCAAGGAGATGGGGCATTATGCCAATCAATGCCCAAATCCAAGGGTTGATGATGATGGTCGACGTCAACAAAATCTTAAGGCTAAAGACAAAGGAAAGTCACATGCAATTTCTATCAGCGATGTGGAGTACGATAACGAAGTGGTGAAAGGTATACTTACCATCCACTCTAAAGTAGCAAATGTTTTATTTGATTATGGATCCACCCACTCTTTTGTTTCTGAAAAATTTTCTAAGGGTATCACCGTACTACCTCAACAATTAGATGTTGAGTAAGCTGTGACAACACCTAATGGCACAACAGTCGCATCAGAAGTTTATAATTCTTCTCCGATCGAAGTTTGTGGGAAAGTGCTTCCTGCAAATCTTGTGATCCTTCCTTTAGTGGAATTTGATGTGATTCTTGGCATGGATTGGCTTTCTCTACATGGAGCTCATATCAATTGCCAAAGAAGGGAAGTCACATTTCATATTCCAGATCAATCTACGATCGTATATCAATGCAAGGATGAACATAACCTTCCAGTGGAAATTTCATCCATCTTATGGGTATTGATTCCACTAAATAAAGGTTATTTATCTCAAATGGTTGGTGAGAAAATCACGATTAAGAATATTCCCATTGTACGGGAGTTTGATGATGTCTTTCCGGAGGAATTACCGGGTCTTCCACCAAATCGTGAAGTTGAGTTTTCAATAGAACTCGTACCGGGTGCTTTACCTATTTCAAAGACACCTTATAGAATGGCCCTAATTGAGTTGCAGGAATTGAAGAAGCAACTCCAAGAGAATCTTGATAAGGGATTCATACGCCCTAGTGCGTCACCCTGGGGAGCACCTATTCTATTTGTTAAGAAAAAAGATGGATCAATGAGACTCTGCATTGATTATCGAGAACTTAACAAGATCACTATCAAGAACAAATATCCTCTCCCACGCATTGATGACCTATTTGACCAACTACGCGGAGCTCAATACTTTTCCAAGATTGATCTTCGTTCAGGGTATCATCAATTAAGGGTCAAAAGGGAGGATACACCAAAGACGGATTTACGTACAAGGTATGGACACTATGAATTTATAGTGATACCATTTGGTCTTACTAATGCCCCTGCTATCTTCATGGATCTAATGAATAGAGTCTTTAGAGACTATCTTGATCAATTTGTGGTAGTCTTTATAGACGATATTCTTGTCTATTCAAAGAGTAAGGAAGAGCATGAAGATCACTTGAGAATTATATTGAAGACCCTGAGAAAGGAGAAGCTTTATTCCAAATTTACCAAGTGTGAATTTTGGCTTCAAAAAGTTGCATTTTTGGGTCACATAATCTCAAAAGAGGGGATATCTGTGGATCCAGCAAAAACAGTGGTTATTGAAAGATGGTCGAGACCAACAACAGTAACTGAGATTCGAAGTTTTCTTGGTTTGGCTGGATATTATCGACGTTTTGTAAACGATTTTTCACGATTATCTAATCCACTTACCAAGTTGACTCGGAAAGGAGTTAAGTTTGTCTGGACAGAGTAATGTGAAGAGAATTTCAAGGAGTTGAAAAGAAGGTTATCCAGTGCACCTGTGCTCACACTGCCTTGTAGTGGAGAAAGGTTTGTGATCTACAGTGATGCATCCAAGAAGGGATTGGGGTGTGTTCTTATGAAAAATGATATGGTGATAGCTTATGCCTCACGACAGTTGAAAATCCATGAGCAAAATTACCCAACACATGATTTGGAGTTGGCTGCGGTAATCTTTGCATTAAAGATTTAGAGGCATTACCTTTATGGTGAAAGGTGTGATATTTATACTGATCATAAAAGTTTAAAGTATATTTTCACACAAAAGGAGCTGAATATGCGTCAAAGAAGATGGTTGGAGCTGATTAAGGATTATGACTGCTCAATCCATTACCACCCTGGGAAAGAAAACAAGGTGGCATATGAATTAAGTCGACAAGACCATGCTAGTTTATCCATGATGAGGATCACAAAAGATCCAATATTTATGGATTTACAAAGAATGGATCTTGGAATTATAATGGAAGGGGAAAAATCTTATCTTTCTCAAATAAATGTTCAACCATCTATACATGTGAAGATTAAAGAGGAACAAAAAGAATATGTCGAGTTACAAAAGAAGGTGAGAAATGTTCCTGAATTCAACCTTGATTGTGATGGGATAATAATGTTCAGGAATCGGGTTTGTGTTCCTTCCATCCCCAAATTAAAGAAGGAGCTGCTGGATGAGGCTCATAGTTCTTCATTCTCTATTCATCCTGGAAGCACGAAGATGTATAGGGACCTGAAAGAGTACTTCTGGTGGGATGGCATGAAAAGAGATGTTGTTGAATATGTCTCTCGATGCTTGGTTTGTCAACAAGTTAAAGCTGAGAGACAGAAGTCTAAGGGGATGTTACAACCATTACCAATACCTGAATGGAAATGGGAAAACATCACTATGGACTTTGTCACAGGACTTCCTAAAACATCCAAAGGCAATAATGCTATCTGGGTCATAGTTGATCGTCTTACAAAGTCTGCACACTTCATTCCTATTAAGGAGGATTTCTCTCTAGATCAGCTTTCCAGGATATATGTAAAGGAAGTGGTAAGATTGCATGGAGTACCACTTTCTATTATATCTGATCGGGATCCGAGATTTACCTCGAAGTTCTGGCGAAGTCTTCAGCATACTCTGGATACAGAGTTGAGTTTCAGCACTGCTTATCATCCCCAGACAGACGGTCAGTCTGAGAGAACAATTCAAACCCTAGAAGATATGTTGAGAGCTTGCTCTATGGATTTCAAAGGAGGTTGGGATCAACACCTACCTTTGGTGGAATTTTCTTATAATAATAGCTTTCACTCCAGTAGTCAGATGGCTCCTTATGAAGCTCTCTATGGAAAGAAATGCAGGACTCCAACTTTCTGGGATGATGTTAGGGAAAGAAAGCTATTAGGACCTGATCTCGTTGATGAAATGGCAGAAAAGGTCAGATCTATTCAACAACACATAAGCGCAGCTCAGAGTCGACAGAAAAGTTATGCCGACAACCGAAGAAAAGACCTAGAGTTTGAAGTGGGTGATAATGTGTTCTTACGAATATCTCCCTGGAAGAGGGTTATGAGATTTGGAAAGAAGGGGAAGTTGAGCCCTAGATATATTGGTCCTTTCGAAATACTGGATCGTGTTGGGAAGGTAGCTTACCGATTGGCGCTTCCACCGAATCTCTCTCAAGTTCACGATGTGTTCCATGTATCTCTCCTGAGAAAGTACATACCAAATCCTTCACATGTACTCAGCTCAGAAGTTGTTCCACTGGAGCAAGATCTTTGTTATGAAGAACAGCCGATAGAGATTCTGGATCGTAGCGAAAAAGTCCTACGAAACAAGACCACTCGATTGGTGAAAGTTTTATGGAGGAACCACCAACTTGAAGAAGCTACATGGGAGCTTGAGGATATGATGAGGGAGAAGTATCCTCATCTGTTTGTTACAAAGTGACGAATTTCGAGGGAGAAATTCCTTTTAAGGGGGGTAGAATGTAACACCCGAGACTTTTATGTTATATAAATCATCAAAGGAATCTTTTTCTACACAACATTTGCTTGTCCTGCTTTACACGCAATCGCGACCTTCCTCGATAGCTTGCGTCGTACGCAATACCGAGTTTCACTAAACAACAATATGCTATTAAAACTAGCCGTTATGAATAGTAATAACCACTTTTTGAAATTTTATAAATTTTATTTTTCAAAATGGACTTCATTTTTGGACTCAGAATATCGAAATTAGCCTAGGGTGAAATTTTTGTATTTTTCTGAAAACTTTCAATTTTTGATGAATAGTGAAACCACTAAGTGGTAGGTTAAAAACTAAATTTTGCATAAAACTTAATTTTACCGCTTCTGTGAATGGAATTTCAAAAATCCGACAGACACGGTTGATATCAGTAAGTAAAATGTGGTTCAATGAGATAAAAATAATTTTTTGGTGAATAGTAACTTTTTACATTTTTTACCGCGGTTAATAGTAAATAAGGTAACTAAGGGTAAATATGATATTACTATTACCCTAACACATGTCCTAATTCTATTGGATAAGTGTAATTCGACCAAAAACAACCTTATGAATAAAATATGACCATTTAGGCCCACTTGGATTAGATTAGGACATTTATTATTAATTTATTTAAAGAAGGGTTAAAATAGTTAAAATCAAAGTTTAATAAGTAAATCATTTTTAATATGGGGTTATAAATAAGATAAAATTAAACTATAAATATTCATTAGAAATCTAAAATGATTAACTACATAATGGTATTTTATTTGTAATTTTTAGACATTATATAATTTAATTTATTTATGACACAATGATGATGCAGTAATTATCTTATTAATGAAATATTGACATAATTGATGTTATAAACACCAAAATAAATGTAATTTGAGACTTTTTATGAATTCAACTAATTTTCTAGGTTACTGTGATATATTAATGTTGATTTATTCAACTTGGTTCGAACATATAATTCTGTTATGACTTTCACAAAAATCATATATCAAATAGTGTCAAAATTGACACAAAATAGTTTTTAAATCAAATATTATATTATTAATTGTTATTTTATTCCTAAAAATCTATGGTTCGGCCAAATGACTTAGATACGGATATATATATTAATAATAAACAATTTGGGGTTCGTTTGGCATGTTATAGTAAGTGTATTAACCATATAGTGAAAGAAAACAAAAAGACACGGTAAAAGTTAAATTAATTAACTTAGAGTTAAATCTAATTGATAAAGTTAAAATAATACCCTAAACTTGTCTAAATACTGTTGGTTGATAGGATTTCGACCCATCCCCACTTTATCTTCGAAATAAGACCCTTTGTAACCATTATAAACCGATTTTGACTTTAATATAAAATAATATTTTGAGATATTCCTAAGGTGCCCCTCTCCTCCCTTATAAAAGGGCACCTCCTCCCCCTCCTCCTCACAACAATTTGAGCACTCAAGCTCTGCCAACCCCTGCCATTTTCTTCTCTCCACTTCCCTAGAATAATCCTAGAGGTCCTGGTCTTCTTCAAAGACCAATCTTATTTCCCTAAGTGGAGGATTCAAAGAAGAGTTCCAAAGAAGAGGTAATATCCATTACCGATCTTTTCAATTTCTTTCTTCTTCAACTTCTTCTTCTTTAGTTGTTTCATGATAAAGTAATAACATTAGTATTACTTACATACTAATATGTTATTATAAATATGAAACAACCCTAATTCACCTTCTATCCATCCTACGGAAAAATGAAATCACCGCGCGTGCGTACGTACAGAATACCGTCTCCACGCCGTGGTGTAATCTATTTTCCACCATCACATTACAAGGATGGGTATAATGGTGTAATGAGTAACTATTTATGATTATTATAAAGTAATATTGATACTGAAATAATATATATATATACTCCAATACAGTTCCACGATCATAGGAACGATATCATCACTCGTGCGTACATACGGAATACCGTCTCCACGATGTGATGCGACTCGTTCTACATGATCATCATTACATAGTAATTATATAAATGAATTGAATGAATAAATATGATAAATGTTACACTAATACCATTCTGGATATAAGGTATCTATAACCTTAAAAGAAGAATAAGAATGTATTCGGCAAAACACGCATAAGAACAAAAGGCAATAAAGACCCGAGTAACAAGTAACAATGAAATATTACTATCAAGAAGCTAAGAATATGACCATATATGATATCATATCAATATGTATGATTCTGGAATAATTCAATAACATTATTTAAACCATTATACAGGAGCTTCAGACACGTACAAAGCAAATTGGACCTAAGGTAAGGGAAATATCACAAACTCATTTTTATCCGAGATTGTTTATTCGTAAGTAATTAATGGGGTGTATTTTATCATCCACATCCATGTTTCATAAATATATAATATTATTTCCATCCACCTACAATTGTTTAAATCCATTTTTTTTACCCTTCGGTGAGTTTTTAGTAAAAGAAATGAAAGGAATCTTTTTTCGTCTTTCGTACGAGGTACTTTTTTGACTTTTTCGACAAAAGTACGAAGAATGTTTTTTTTAACTTATACAACATGAATGGATTTTTAAAACAAAATTTTCAAGAATCTTCCTTTACAAGTTTTCAAGTTTATTTTTTATCAACTTCTTTTATTTTAAAGTCGTATGACATGTTATGAAAGGAAAAATGTTTTTGAAGAAGAAATGATATTTTCCTCAAGAATGGAGTTCAAGTGTTTTATCAAAATTATTTTCCATCTAAAATAATAAAGGGTTCTGTTTTAATCCCTATTATTAAATTGGTTTGATTATGTTGTGATGGAAATATTTTTATGAATTCCTTTATCTTATATGAATTGGTTTATGATGTCATGTTGTTTAAGAATCCCATTTTTATTACATGGGTTACGCTATGATGTATGGTTTATAATTATGTGGCACACATAAGAAAGGATTCATTATGAGATGGGTGGGACCTATATCTCCCTCCAATGCATTGTGTAAATATTTTATATCTCATGAGATAGACATGGCTGGAACGGTAGGTTATACCGGTTCAGTGAAACAGGACTGGAACGAGGGTGACTCGGTTCAGAAAGGGACTTTGTCCACTAAGATAGTCTTGGCAATGAGTCATGACTAACAAGAAATGATTTTCCATGATTATGTGTGAATGCCACAAAGTTTCATGTTTTATGTTATGATTATGGGGATCTCATTTTCACTTCTATGATTTGTTCCATGTTAAGATATTATTATCTCTTTTGCAGGTTTTGATTTTCAAAAAGATATGATATGATTTTTATTTCCTTTATTTGCCCTTGCTAGGCATTTGAGCTCACCCTTTTATGTTTTCTTTTCCCCAGGTCAGGAAGATGGATATTAAGTAGAATATGCTTGAAGGGACCCTAGATATGATGAAATAAATGGGAGATACTGTAGAAGATTTATGAACCAGTTGTTTATGTTTCCTAGTTTCTAAAGACACTATACCTATACGGTCCTTTGTGGTTTTGTCATATGTTGTAATAAGTGTGCTTCAATTTTGAAGTATTAACAATGTATGTAAAGTATGGGTCGTTATAACCAGGACCTCTAGGATGTCTCCTGGGAAGTGGAGAGGAGAATGTGGCAGGGGATGGCCGAGCTTGAAGACTCAATGTGGTGTGAGGAAGATAGGATGGAGGTACCCTTTTATAAGGGAGCCGAGGGGATCCTTTGGAAAAACTAAAAATATTATTTTATTATGAAGTCAAGTTCGGTTTTAAATAGCTCCAAATTGATTTATTTATAAGATATGGTGGGGATGGGTCTAAATTCTATCATACAATAGAATTTAGACAAGTTTGGGATCCTATTTTAACCTTATCATTTAGATTTATCATTAAGTTAAATAATTTTACTTTTACTGTGTCTTCTTGTGTTCTTATACTATAAGGTTAATAAACATACTATAATTAGCCAAACGAACCCCAAGTTGTTTATTATTAATATATATAACCTTATCTATGTTATTTGGACGAACCTTAGATTTTTAGTAATAAAATAACAATTACTAATATAATATTTGTTTTAAAAGCTATTTTATGTCAATTTTGACACTATTTAGTAATTAATTTTTGTGAAAATCATAACAGAATTATTAGTTAGAAAAAAGTTATTTAAATAAAAACTAACATGTCATATTAATCTAGAAAATTAGTTTAATTTATAAAAAGTCTCAAATTATATTTATTTGGTTATTTATAACATCAATTATGTCAATATTTCATTAATAAGATAATTACTGCATCATGGTTGTGTCATAAATAAATTAAATTATTTAATGTCTAAAAATTACAAATAAAATACAATTATGTAGTAAATCCTTTTATCTTTCTAATTAATATTTATATTCCAATTTATCTTATGTATAACCCCATATTAAAAATGATTTAGTTATTAAACTTTGTTTTTAACTATTTTAACCCTTCTTTAAATAAATTAATAATAAATGTCATAATCTAATCCAAGTGGGCCTAAATGGTCATATTTTATTCCTAAGGTTGTTTCTGGTCGAATTAAACTTGTCCAATAGAATTAGGACATGTTTTATGGTAATAATAATATCATTTTTACGCATAATTACCCTATTTACTTTTAACCGTGGTAAAAAAAGTAAAAAGTTACCATTCACAAAAAAATTATTTTCATCTCATTGAACCACATTTTACATAATGACATCAAACGTATCTCTAGGATTTTCGAAATTCCACTCAGAGAAGCGGTAAAATTAAGTTTTATGAAAAATTCAGTTTTTTAACTACCACATAGTGGTTTCAGTATTCATCAAAAATGGAAAGTTTTCAGAAAAATACCAAAATTTCACCCTAGGATAATTTAGATATTACGAATCCAAAAAATGAAGTCCAATTTGAAAAATAAAATTTATAAATGTTTAAAAAAGTGGTTATTACTATTCATAACGGCTAGTTTTAATAATATTTTAATAGTATATCGTTGTTTAGTGAAACTCGGTATTGAGTACGACGCAAGCTATCGAGGAAGATTGTGATTTCGTGTAAAGCAAGAAAAAAAAGTGTTGTGTGTAGAAAAAGATTCCTTTGATGATTTATATAACATAAAAGTCTCGGGTGTTACATTCTACCCCCCTTAAAATGAATTTCTCCCTCGAAATTCGTCACTTTGTAACAAACAGATGAGGATACATATCCCTCCTCACATCCTCAAGCTCCAAAGTAGCTTCTTCTAATTGGTGGTTCCTCCATAAAACTTTCACCAATCGAGTGGTCTTATTTCGTAGGACATTTTCGCTACGATCTAGAATCTCTATCGGTTGTTCTTTATAAGAAAGATCTTGCTCCCGCGGTACAACTTCTGAGCTGAGTACATGTGAAGGATCAGGTATGTACTTTCTCAGGAGAGATACATTGAACACATCGTGAACTTGAGAGAGATTCGGTGGAATCACCAATCGGTAATCTACCTTCCCAAGATGATCCATTATTTCGAAAGGACCGATATTTCTAGGGCTCAACTTCCCCTTCTTTCCAAATCTCATAACCCTCTTCTAGGGAGATATTCGTAATAACACTTTATCCCCCACTTCAAACTCTAGGTCTTTTCTTTGGTTGTCATCATAACTTTTCTGTCGACTCTGAGCTACTCTTATGTGTTGTTGAATAGATCTGACCTTTTCTGGAATTTCATCAATGAGATCGGGTCCTAATTGCTTTCTTTCCCCAACATCATCCCAGAAAGTTGGAGTACTGCATTTCTTTCCATAGAGAGCTTCATAAGGAGCCATCTGAATACTGGAGTGAAAGCTATTATTATAATAAAATTCCACCAAAGGTAGGTGTTGATCCCAACTACCTTTGAAATCCATAGAGCAAGCTCTCAACATGTCTTCTAGAGTTTGAATTGTTCTCTCAGACTGACCGTCTGTCTGAGGATGATAAGAAGTGCTGAAACATAACTCTGTATCCAGAGTATGCTGAAGACTTTGCCAGATCTTTGAGGTAAACCTCAGATCTCGATCAGATATAATAGAAAGTGGTACTCCATGCAATCTTACCACTTCCTTTACATATATCCTGGCAAGCTGATCCAGAGAGAAACCCTCTCTAATAGAAATGAAGTGTGCAGACTTTGTAAGACAATCAACTATGACCCAGATAGCATTATTGCCTTTGGATGTTTTAGGAAGTCATGTGACAAAGTCCATAGTGATGTTTTCTAATTTCCATTCGGTGACGGGTAATGGTTGTAACATCCCCTTAGAATTCTATCTCTTAGCTTTAACTTGTTGACAAACCAAGCATCGAGAGACATATTCAGCAACATCTCTTTTCATGCCATCATACCAGAAGTATTCTTTCAGGTCCCTATACATCTTCGGGCTTCCAGGATGAATAGAGAATGAAGAACTATGAGCCTCATCCAGCAGCACCTTCTTTATTTCGGGGATGGGAGGAACACAAACCCGATTCCTAAACTTTATTATCCCATCACAATAAAGGTTGAATTCAGGAACATCTCTCACCTTCTTTTGTAACTCGACATCTTCTTTCTGTGCCTTTTTAATATTCACATGTATAGATGGTTGAACATTCATTTGAGAAAGATAAGATTTTTCCCCTTTCATTATAATTCCATGATCCATCCTTTGTAAATCCATAAATATTGGATCTTTTGTGATCCTCATCATGGATAAACTAGCATGGTCTTGTCGACTTAATGCATCTGCCACCTTGTTTGCTTTCCCAGGGTGGTAATGAATTGAGCAGTCGTAATCCTTAATAAACTCCAAACATCTTCTTTGACGCATATTCATATCCTTTTGTGGGAAAATATACATTAAAATTTTATGATCAGTATAAATATCACACCTTTCACTATAAAGGTAATGCCTCCAAATATTTAATGCAAAGATTACCGCACCTAACTCCAAAGCTTGAGTTGGGTAATTTTGCTCATGTATTTTCAACTGTCGTGTGGCATAAGATATCAACATATCATTTTGCATAAGAACACACCCCAATCCCTTTTTGGATGCATCACTATAGATCACAAAACTTTCTCCACTACAAGGAAGTGTGAGCACAGGTACACTAGATAAACTTCTTTTCAACTCCTTGAAATTCTCTTCACATTCCTCCATCTAAACAAACTTAACTTCTTTCCGAGTCAACTTGGTGAGTGGATTAGATAATCATGAAAAATATTTCACAAAACGTCGATAATATCCAGAAAAACCAAGAAAACTTTGGATCTCAGTCACTGTTGTTGGTATCGACCATCTTTCGATAACCTCTGTTTTTGCTGGATCCATAGATATCCCCTCATTTGAGATTATGTGACCCAAAAATGAATCTTTTTGAAGCCAAAATTCACACTTGGTAAATTTGGCATAAAGATTCTCCTTTCTCAGGGTCTTCAATATAATTCTCAATTGATCTTCATGATCTTCCTTGCTCTTTGAATATACAAGAATATCGTCTATAAAGACTACCACAAACTGATCATGATAGTCTCTAAAGACTTTATTCATTAGATCCATGAAGATAGCAGGGGCATTAGTAAGACCAAATGGCATCACTATAAATTCATAGTGTCCATACCTTGTACGGAAAGCCGTCATTGGTATATCCTCCCTTTTGACCCTTAATTGATGATACCCTGAACGAAGATCAATCTTGGAAAATTATTGAGCTCCGCGTAGTTGGTCAAATAGGTCATCAATGCGCGGGAAAGGATATTTGTTCTTGATAGTGATCTTGATAAGTTCTCAATAATCAGTGTACAATCTCATTGATCCATCTTTATTCATAACAAAGATAACAGGTGCTCCCCAAGGTGATGCACTAGGGCGTATGAACCCCTCATCAATATTCTCTTGGAGTTTCTTCTTCAATTCCTGCAACTCAATTTGGTCAATTCTATAAGGTGTCTTTGGAATAGGCAAAGCACCCGGTACGAGTTCTATTGAAAAATCAACTTCACGATTCAGTGGAGGACCCGGTAATTCATCCGGAAAGACATCATCAAACTCCCATACAATGGGAATATTCTTAATTGTGAGTTTCTCACCAACCATTTGAGATAAATGACATTCATTTAGTGGAATCAAGACCCATAATATGGAAGTAATTTCCACTAGAAGGTTACGTTCATCATTGCATCGATAGACGATCATAGATTGTTTTGGAATATGAAATGTGACTTCCCTTCTTTGGAAATTGATATGATCTCCATGTAGAGAAAGTAAATCCATGCCAAGAATCACATCAAATTCCACTATAGGAAGGATCAAAAGATTTGCAGGAAGCACTTTCCCACAAACTTCATTCGGAGAAGAATTATAAACTTTTGATGCGACTGTTGTGCCATTAGGTGTTGTCACAACTAACTCAACATCTAATTGTTAAGGTAATATGGTGATACCCTTAGAAAATTCTTCATAAATAAAGGAGTTGGTGGATCTAGAATCAAATAAAACATTTGCTACTTTAGAGTGGATGGTAAGTGTACCTTTCACCACATCGTTATCGTACTCCACATCGCTGATAGAAATTGCATGTGACTTTCCTTTGTCTTTAGCCTTAAGAGTTTGTTGACGTCGACCATCATCATCAACCCATGGATTTGGGCATTTATTGGCATAATGCCCCATCTCCTTGAACTTGAAACATTGAAGTGTAGTAGGTTAATTCTTTGCATCCCTTCCTTTGTTTGCATCATTAGACATCTTCTTCCCATCATTACGACATTCAAATGCCCAATGACCTTCCATTCCACATTTGAAACATTTACTTGTCCCTTTAAGACAACTCCCTCCATGTTTCTTTCCACACTTTGAGCACAAGGGAAAGCTCATATTCTTTTCAGTGTGCTCTTTAGATTTTCCTTTGAATTCCATTTTCCTCTTCCTATCAAACCCATATGACTGATGGGTTACTCCAATATCTATCTTAACTTTGAGAGCACATCGAATGATTTACTCATAGATATTGAAGTCCCTTATGTCTAAGGCCCTTCGAAGACTTGGTTTGAAGCCACTAAGGAATCGATCGATCTTACTCTCAGGTTGGATAATAATACCAGAAGTGTACCTTGCATGTCTTGTAAAATTTTCTTCATAGGTACCAACAGATTCATCATCCTTTTGCTTCAGTTCAAGAAACTCTTTCTCCATATTTGTTCAGAGAATACGAGGGAAGTACTTATTGAAAAATAAGTTCTTGAACTCGTCCCATTCCATGGACTCAATTTCATCCATTTTCCTTGTGTTCTTAATAAGATTCCACCATTGATCAGCATCACCTTCCAAACGATACACTACTAAGATGACTTTATCACCCTCAGAACGTTGAAGAACTGAAAATAACTTTTCAGTAGTACTAATCCAATGTTCAGCAACTAATGGATCAGTAGACCCGCTGAATGAAGGTGGACGCTGTCTCATGAAGGATTCAACAGAATGTGGCTCCTTCCTTTGCTCGTTTGTAAATTCTGCATGATTCATAGCTTGAGAAAGTTGTGTGAGCATGGATTCAAGATTTTTCATTCCAGCTCCCATAACGTTTGGTTGCTCAGGGGGACAATCATTGCATTGCCCATCGCATTCCGCATTAACACAGTTCCTTCGGGTTCCAGCCATTGACTAAAACCAAGAAGAATAGTGTGAGCAACAATAATTATAATAGAAAAAACACATAATCAAGAATAAAATTTCACACTTAAGGTCTTATCCTAGGTTATTCATGGCCATTTCTAAAACACTAAGATTGTGTTCTTTTCTTAGACATATCCTTAGGGTTCTTACTAAGGCTTTCACATCCTAGTTTCCAAAGGATGACTATACCCTTCCTATGATACCAACTATAATGACCCATAATTTACATACATTGTTATTACTTCAGAATTGAAGCACACTTATTACAACATATAACAAAACCAAGAAAGGAACGTATAGTTATAGTGTCTTTAGAAACTGAGAAACCTAAACAACTGGTTCATAAAGCATCTACTTTGCCTCCCATTTATTTCATCATATCTAGAGTCCCTTTTTGGCATATTCTACTTAACAACCTTCTTCATGACCTGGGGAAATAAAACATACAAAAGGGTGAGGTCAAATGCTCAGTAAGGGTAAACAAAAGAAATATCAATCACATCATATATAAACACATAACTTTTGGAAATCTTATCCTGCAAAAGAGATCATAATTTCATAACATGGGATAAATCATAGTAGTGAAATGTAATCCCAATAATCATAACTTAAAACATGAAACTTTGTGGCATACACACATAATCATAGAGACTCCTTTCTTATTAGTCAAGACTCATTTCCAAGACTATCTTAGTGGACAAGGTCCATTTCTGAACCGAGTTCACTCCTCGTTTCAGTCCTGTTTCACTGAACCGGTATAACCTACCATTCGAGCCATGTCTATCTCATGAGATATAAAATCTTTACCCAATGCATTGGAGGGAGATACAGGTCCCACCCATCTCATAATGATACCATTCTTATGTGTGCCATAAAATCACAAATCATACATCATTTCATAAACCATGTAGTGAAAATGGGATTCTTAAACAACATGACATCATAAAACAATTCATATAAGATAAAGGAATTCATAAAAATATTTCCATAACAACATAATAAAATCAATGTAATTATAGGGATAAAAATAGAACCCTATGTTATCTTATATGGAAAATAATTTTGATAAAACACTTGACCTCCATTCTTGAGGAAAATATCCTTTCTACTTCAAAAACACTTTTCCTTTCTTAACATTTCATACAATTATAAACTAAAAGAAGTTGATTAAAAATAAAAATTAAAACTTGTAAAGGAAGATTCTTGGAAATAAGGTTTTAAAAATCCATTCATGCCGTATAAGTTAAAAAAACATTCTTCGTACTTTTGTCGAAAAAGTCAAAAAGTACCTCGTACAAAAAACGAAAAAAGATTCTTTTCATATATTTTAACAAAAACTCACCAAAGGGTAAAATTGGATTTAAAAAAAATTGTATGTGGATGGAAATAATATTACATATTGAGGAAACATGGATGTGGATGATAAAATACACCCCAGTAAATACCAAAGTATAAACAATCTCAGATAAAAATGAGATTGTGATATTTCCCTTACCTTAGGACCGATATGCTTTGTACGTGTCCGAACCTCCTGTATAATGATTTAAATAATGTTATTGACTTATTCCAGAATCATAATTATTTTTATGATATCATATTTGGTCATATTCTTAGCATCTTAGTAGTAATATTTCATTGCTTCTTGTTATTTGGGTGTTTATAACTTTTTGTTCTTATGCGTGTTTTGTCAAATAAATTCTTATTATTCTCTTTAGGTTATAGATACCTCATTTACATAATGGTATTGGAGTAATATATATAATATTAATTCATTTAATTTATTTATATAATCATTATGAAATGAAGATCATGTAGAACGAGTCACATCACATCGTGGAGACGGTATTCCGTACGTACGTACGAGTGATGATATCGTTACTAAGATCATGGAATTGTATTGGAGTGTATGTATACTATTTCAGAATCAGTATCAATTTATAATAGTCATATATAGTCATTATTTACACCATTATACCCCTCCAAGTAAGGTGGTGGTGGAAAATAGATTACACCACTGTGTGGAGACGGTATTCCGTACGTACGCATGCGCGGTGATTTATTTTTCCGTAGGATGGATAGATGGTGAAATATGGTTGTTTAATACTTATAATAACATATCAGTATATTAGTGATACTAATTTTATTACTTCATAATGAAACAACTAAATTAGAAGAAGTGGAAGAAGAAATAAAGATGAAATAATCGGTAACGGACATTACCTCTTCTTTGAAGTGCTTCTTTGAAACCTTCTTTTAGGGCACTAAAATTGGTCTTTGAAGAAGACCAGGACCTCTAGGATGTCTCTAGGGAAGTGGAGAGGAGAAAGTGGCACGGGTTGGACGAGATTTAAGGCTCAAATTGGTGTGGGGAAGAGAGGTTGGAGGTGCCCTTTTATAAGGGAGGAGAGGGGCTCCTTTGGAAAAACTAAAAATATTATTTTATTATAAAGTCAAATTCGGTTTTAAATAACTCCAAATTGATTTATTTCAAAGCTAAGGTGGGGATGGGTCACAATAATCTCATCCAATAGAATTTATACAAGCTTGGGTTCCTATTTTAACCTTATCATTTAGATTTAACATTAAGTTAAATAATTTTACTTTTACCGTGTCTTCTTGTGTTCTTATACTATAAGGTTAATAAACTTACTATAAGCAGCCAAAAGAACCCCAAGTTGTTTATTATTAATATATATAACCTTAGTTAAGTTATTTTTCAGAACCATAGAATTTTAGTAATAAAATAACAATTACTAATATAATATTTGTTTAAAAAACTATTTTATGTCAATTTTGTCACTATTTAGTAATTAATTTTTGTGAAAATTATAACTGAATTATTAGTTCTAAAAAAGTTAATTAAATCAATACTAACATGTCATGTTAATCTAGAAAATTAGTTGAATTCATAAAAAGTCTCAAATAATATTTATTTGGGTATTTATAACATCAATTATGTCAATATTTCATTAATAAGATAATTACTACGTCATCGTTGTGTCATAACGAAATTAACTTATTTAATGTCTAAAAATTAAAAATAAAATACCATTATGTAGGAAAGCTTTTTATCTTTCTAATGAATATTTATAGTTCAATTTATCTTATATATAACCTCATATTAAAAATTATTTATTTATTAAACTTTGATTTTAACTATTTTAACCCTTCTTTAAATAAATTAATAATAAATGTCCTAATCTAATCCAAGTGGGCCTGAATGGTCATATTGTATTCCTAAGGTTGTTTTTGGTAGAATTACACTTGTAACATAGAATTAGGACATGTGTTAGGGTAATAATAACATCATTTTTACCCTTAATTACCCTATTTACTTTTAATCGTGGTAAAAAAAAGTAAAAAGTTACTATTCACCAAAAAATTATTTTCATCTCATTGAACCACATTTTACTTATTGAAATCAACCGTGTCTCTCAGATTTTTGAAATTCCACTCACAGAAGTGGTAAAATTATGTTTTATGAAAAATTCAGTTTTTTTAACTACCACTAAGTTGTTCCACTATTCATCAAAAATTGAAAGTTTTCAGAAAAATACCAAAATTTCACCCTAGGCTAATTTCGATATTACAAATCCAAAAATGAAGTCCATTTTTAAAAATAAAATTTATAAAATTTCAAAAAGGGGTTATTACAATTCATAACGGCTAGTTTTAATAATATTTTAATAGTATGTCGTTGTTTAGTGAAACTCGGTATTGCGTACGACGCAAGCTATCAAGGAAGCTCGCGATTTCGTGTAAAGCAAGACAAGAAAGTGTTGTGTGTAGAAAAAGATTCCTTTGATGATTTATATAACATAAAAGTCTCGGGTGTTACAAAGCATATGTTCAATATCTATTCTGATCACAAGTGTTCGAGTTATAGATTCTCTCTAAAAGGCTTGAACAACATGTAGATGATATGTGGAGGACTATCTTCTAATGTTGGACTTTGACATCACTTATAAACTTGATAAGGTGATTTTTTATGACACACTCTGTATGAAATTTCATCCCCATAAAAACCTATAATTTAAATAGGAATGAAACCATATGGGTATTTTTGATACCCTATATTAGTATTTTCATGAGGATGATTCAGGGATGGTTCTGAATTTTTTTAGTTGAAATCATCTATCCTTGAGTAGATTCTACAATAATAATTGAATGATAATGAGTTCATAAGAATCAAAAAATCATTATATATAGTGGAAACCATTCATTGTTGGTCTCTCTCCTATGATGGAATTCTTTACATTAGGAGTTAGATCATCATCCCTTGGTCTATCTAAAAATTTTTTATACTTGATTTTCATAGTTCATCATGGGTTATTTATCATAGTACTGGAAACAAATGAGACATATTATCTCATTTTGGAGGCTAGGTATTAATTATAACATTATATATGTTGTGTCTCATAATAAAACCTACTAGATAATTAAGACATAACAATTAAGGACTTCTTGTTTTCTTTTACCTCTTCAGGTCCCGGTGTGGAAATGGAATACGATAAAATGATATTTATATTTGGATTACCATACACTCCAATGAATGCATAAATTTTGGGTGATGATTGATTGGTTGAACAAATCATCAAACTTCATTCTGATTAGGAATACTACAAATGTTGAAGATCTAAGAAATCTATACATGCAACAAATCAATATGTTGTATGGGGTTCCCTTAATGATTATTTCTAACAGGGATCCTAGGATTACTTCCAGATTCTATAAATGTCTCCAAGAGGGGTTGGGGACTCAAGTTAGGTTGAGTACATCATATCATCCATATATTGATGGCCATAAGGTCCAAGCTATTCATATTCTAGAGGATATACTATATGCATGTGATATATATTTAAGGGGATCTTGGTATTTCCTTAAATGGCGTGTTGAGTATTCTTATAATAATAGTTAGTATTTTTCTATTGAAATGGTTTTTTGAGGTTTTTATATTCACCCTTATGTATCCCCACTTTATTGGTCATAAGTGGGAAAAACCTCTCTCATATAAGTGAATGTGATTTAATATATTTTAGCAAGGATTTGGGATATACATGGATTCCTGGTAATATATCCAATTCATTGTAAATCTAATGTGGATAATTGATTACAGTCTTTTGATTTTTCATTGGTGATAAAAACATCATGATAGTTTAACCTAAGATAAGTCTATATAATCTAGGGAAATAGGGAAATTTGGCTCCAATATATGTTTTACCATTCAATATCTGTGAGCTGATTAGATATATAGATTATGGGTTGTTATTACAAACACATTAGATTGGTATCCATGATGTTTTCCACATATCTCAACTAAAAAATTATCAACTTGATCCTTCCCATGTTGTAAATGGGAAAGAATCAGAGCTAGAGATATATGTTTTATTTGGGGACTGGCTAGTAGAAAACATTGGTTATGAAATGGAAATTCTTCTTGGGGAGGTTCTAATATCATAGATTATGGTATGACACTATTTGAGCATTGGGATGTTTCTTTCTATATTTGGGGATCTTACGATTTTTATTGGTTTATTTTATGGGGGTTTCATTTTTTCCATGGAAAAATGGGAAAGAGTAGAAATTAGTCAAGGTCATTTCACTCTTATGTAGAGGTTGTGTTCCATGGGAAGAGCCACCACACCGATACCATGGAATGATATCAAGCATGAAAAGATGATGGTCACCTTTTGCCCACAACCTATAATAATCACCTTGTTTATGGTGTAGTAAATGGATGGAAAAAATTATCTACAATTTGGGTGCGATGGTGAGTTCGATAGTTGTGTAATAGTTTTTGGTGAGGTTCCACTGAGGCCACCATGGGTTTGGTAAAATTCCACTATGTCATGGTGTCACCTATTTTGAAATTTCAATTAGTGAAATTATATATATTTTCTGAATACATTATTCATATTTTCTAGAATTGTGAAGGATCTATTAAGTATTTAAATATGGGTTTGACATGATTTTAACCTATATGAAGCCTTCATTACTCATTTTTCTTTCTAATTATATATTAAACATTTGGGAGATCCTTGATAATTCATGATTATATAATAGGTGTTTTGGTTCATCTTAAATTTATTCTTTTTTAACTAGGAGATCTAGGTAAGGGAGACAAATTTTTTCTCTCATAAATTGTTGTATGGAAACCATTATTGTGTGTATTTCCATCTCTCTCTTTTCCTCTATAGGATTTGTATTTATAGTTTTCTAATGTGATATCCTTAGTTTTGGTCATCCCTTTACTCCCATTGGATCCAAAATTCTCATTTGTTATTGAATCATTTATGGGTTTTATGTAAACCAAATTGGGATGTTGGTAGTTCTATATATATATATATCCAATTTTTGGTGAACAAAACATGATATGGTTTTTCTATCTTATTTTTTGAAATATGAGTTGAATATTTTTTGTTACTCTTTTATTCATGCACAAATGAATATGGATAAATGTAGGGTTTTCCCAAGTTTTATTTAAAGAAAAATGATTTCAAATAACTATGAAATGGTCTGTGAAATTTGTTTTCTTGTCATGATTTTGTTTGAAATCTGAATGTTTAGAAGCAGTTTTGTGAAATGTGATGAACCATTTGAAATTTTTTGATATATATATCCCATGGGAGACTTTCATATATTGAATATCATTTTATTATAGGTCTTTTTCTTTGTTTCTGTCAAGGGCTTCTCTCAAGGAGTGTTCCTATGTTCCCTATTTTTTTTCTAGGAACTTTAGTTTAGAAAACTATAGGGGGGTCACTAATGGTATGATCCTGTATTCTATAATAACTATTATTTTAAGGAATTTTTTAGTTTAATTAGTCCTAAAATGATTATCGAGGTATCAGATACCTATCAGGCTAAGACCCATGTTATCCTAAGGGTGATATCCAATGTTATTTTCATTAAGTGTTTTTGGTTTTTATATGAATAAATTATTCTTGATTCAATAAATGTTTTTTTGGAAATTTTTCTTTTAAATTTTTTATGTGAAAACTTCTAGGGAACATTGGAAAGGATAAATGTATTACCATTATTTTAATATAAATATAAAACAATTTTACAATGCCATGTTTTTCATATATTGGGAATATAGATATTATCTGACTGAGACTTTATATGGAACACTTGGTTGAAATTATACGAATATTTTATCGATAACAACATAAACACTCCCCCAAGGGAGTGTACAAATTTTGTTTTATGCTAGAAATAGAAATTTTCCATGATGAGGTGGTGAGGTTTCATGTCAATTGGTCTTTATTAGCAGGTTGTGAGAAGTGATATATTTCCCACATAACACAGACAATAACTATCAATGATTGGTTTTCATTTTTCATTGTTCATAGATTTTAGCCTTGTTTTTGGGTTGATACATGGGTTATATCAGTACATCTATTGGTTTACCCTTATGATATGTTTTATTTTTGGTTATCATTCTCAATATGTATATCATATTATTTGTTTAGATTAGGAAAATATTTCCATCTATTTGTAGTTAGATGCCTGGGTGTTAGTCTCTAGAACATGGGGATGGAGAATGCCCCTGGTTATTATTGTGCTCTAGTTATAATCCTAGTTGGATGAGTTTTCCAAGCCGGTTCATAACCATTTCTATTAGGATCCATTAGGTTAAAATCAAAAACAAGCATTCTTTGATGAATCTTATAAATAAATGGTGATTTTTTAATCAATGAGTTAAATATTGTTATGACCATTATACAACATAAAAATGATTTACATATTTATATAATATTATATCAGTAAATATGTTTTCATAGTCATCTGAGATATAAATTCATATTATTATACAGGTAGGTGATTAAACTAACGTAACACTGATCTTACCTCTATTAAAGGATGATTATGTGGTTGTTTAGTTGTAATATCATTATATTTGAAGAATAATAACCTAATTTGGTTCCTATTGGTGTTATATATAATAATTATATATAATTCTAAATAATATATAATTTATATAAATTCAGTATATAGAAAGAAGATATCATTTTTCTCTTAGTATGCCCGTTTTGATCAATTGGCAAAACGATAATCTCTTTTTATTATATCATTAGTAGGTTGTCTGTTTTTTCCTAAAAACATTAATGATATCATAATGATCATTTTTACCCACTAAAAGCATTCTCATTTTCATCCATGTAAGATGATTATGAAAATAATAATAGAAATCAATTGTTCCATGGAGGTAGTAGTCTGCATGGTTGATGATTTCATTTTCCATAGAATGGTAGAAATTTATAATATATTTTATCGATTAAAAAAATGAAATACATTATAAATATCATACTTATTTATTAATATAAAAAATAGTACCATCTATGTAAGGTAGTAATGGAAAATTAAATATGACGTTACGTGGAGGTGGTAGTCCACACAAACAAAATAATGTTTTTTTAACATTTCTTATTAAAAAAATGGAAAATTAGATTAATTATTATTCCCATATAATAATAAAAAAAAGTATATAACAAATAATTTTTTCATTATATGGGGATCAATAATTAAAATTTTAAAAAAACAGAATGAACTTAAGTAAAAATGATTACTCATGTTGAGTATTTTGAGATATTCTTGGAAGATGCCTAGAAAATGGATGGAATAAGATAATATTTTATGACCGGAAGCTTAATTGAGTGATAGATAATTATATAGGAATTTAATAGTTATAGGTTTTTGAAGAATCAAATTATTATGAGTTCCTTAAATGTGTGGTGAAAAATCTCTCTTATAAGTGGTGAGAATGTTATATTTTAATTATTTTAATTTTATATAATTGGATCACATGTTAAACATGTAAATTGGATCTAAAAATAGAAAATAATTGAATAGAAGGGGATATATGATGTATAATATAACAAATACAAAATCAGAAAAAAAAAACAATTTTCAATCCTTTTACAGATTGAATTATCACTTTTTTTGATTTTACTATGGTAACAAGTTTTTACCTATAGTAATTTAATAATTTTGAATAAAAATAAAATATCCATTTTTCCATAATTTGGACCTCAAGATTCAAAATTAAAAATAAATTATATTTTATTCAATTTATTATATAGATAAAAATTAATTTGAAAATGCTAAATTTATAATGTTTTAAAAACATTTTTTAGAAAAAATATAACTATGTTCTAAAATATCAATTATGTGTTTCTAAATTGAAACCAAATTTTTTAAAAATAAAAATAATTATATAAAATAAATTTATGGTATTTTATGAATGTTTCATGAATTTAAAATTAAATATAATGTCATAAAATACATATTGTTGGTAAAAACTATATTTTACACTATTCACATGAAAATCCTTGTGTTTAGAAAAACCCCAAAAATTCATATTGAAAAAATATTACTATGATGAATCCAAAAATAATTTCAATTTCATAAATTTAAAATTCTAAAATTATATATATTTTAATTTGAAATTAATCATTGAGATATAATGGATGTTTATTTTTATATGAACATATCCTTTTAGAATATTAAAATATCTCATTAATATTTCCTATTATTTTCAAATTAAGTTATTATCGACTAATTAATCATATAAAATATATTTTATAATCATTAATCGTGAATTTCATGGACTTTAAAAGTATATGTCATATTAATAATATATATATATATATATATATATATTACTAATCATAAAATGAACTTATTAGCCATTTTATACACCAATTGAATTTTATTCATATTAAAAGTTGCCTTTATTTTCTTTATTATATAGAGACGATAATCCTATTAATTATTAATAATTAAATGGATAAATTTAAGAGATACAAATATATTGTTGTTTTATTTTCGTTTGGGGTTCTATTATGATAAACCTATAAAACAATTTGACTCATTTAAATGTAATCCTTTATAAATATTGAAGGGTTTTACATATGAGATATGGGCCCAAATTGTCAAAAGGCCTTCATTTTTATTGATTTTTGATAACCCCCCTTTCAAGGGAAGTGGGGGGACCCTTACAAGGCCGATAGGCTTTAGAGTTCACATGGCCCGTATACTAAGGAGAGGTTACATGACCCAAAGGTTTTAGGTAATTCAACCAGACTATAAATACATGGAACTGCACATCCCCAGCATCATCATTCTGATGGTATCCCTCCACCTTCTCATGGACGTGTGAATAAGCTTCCCATGTAATCACAATCTGGTCCTGATGGTGTTGTCCCACCCTCTCATTTTTCCAAATCCGTTGGTTCTACTTTGGTGAGTGTTCCTGCTCTAAATCCTCCTCTAGGGATACTCCTTTTTTGTAGAGTCTATCTTGGGAACCACATTTGATCATATTTCCTGAAGGCCTTGAGGTGTTATGAAGGCATTAACTGTAGACTGAAAGCCTTACTAACATAATTTTCTGGGTTTCCAGAAGGACTTAAGGACTCCAAACCCAAACCGATGGCCCCATGTGAGTAGTTTTGACTTCTATAGTACCAAACAATTTCTACAACATTTACTGCTACATTACTTGCTACCGTACTAGCACAACACTACTACAATGCCTGCTACAACACTATTATAGTTCCCTAGAAGTATTCCTCCACCTGGTTTCGAACATGGGTCTCATGGATGAAACATCAATGCACTCTAAATTGGTTCTAGATTATGATATGCACTCAGTCATCCATGATTTACATAATATATTTCCTCTATTTTAATTTTAGATATATCCAAATTTTGAATTAAATCTATCAGTATATCAGATAATGTTTTCCTCTATATAACCTTCTATGACTGGATCAATATCCAATAGATGAAACATAGCATTGATATAATTTTATAATACCTTATAATCCACATGAAAACATCTTAGTACCACTTCCTAGGTTTACAAAGTAATAATCTCATGGTCACCACTTCCTGGGAAATTTAAATCCTCATAAGAACCATAGCATATATTATTCTTAAAAATGGTGAGGTGTCTAGTATCATCTTTATTAACTCAATATCATCCATGTATAATGAAACTAAACTCATTACCAAATTTATATTATTGGGTAGAATAATAATCACTAGTCTATAAATATCAATGTTGAAATGATTCAATGTACATTCAATATACTTCTACTGAGATAGACTTAACATCCTCCTCTTCGTTTCATGAATGACCTACATCACCAAAATCTATTGAGCTTATCCCAAGTCTTTAATATCAGAAAACATGTTTAGCTACTTATTCAACATATTATTCTCTTCTTCATCTGTCAGAATAATTTTATTTTCAGCAATATAAATTAAGAGAGAAACAATGTTGTCATCAATAAATGTTTCGAAGTAAACATAAGGAACTCTTTTGTCCGTTTGTTTCCATGAATCAACATAAATGTGTCCAACTTCTGGTATCATAGTATAAGATCTTTTTTCAATCCATACAAGATATTATTCAACATAAACATTATGATTTTTTTTCTTCAAACCCCAAAACATTTGGGAAAATTTATTTAAATTTCCCTGGTGTGGTCAACATTAAGAAAATTCAACTTTATATCCATCTTCTCAGGCCCCAGGTCCAAGATATCCAAAAATCTGAAAATGACTCAGATTGATAGCCTATTTACCATGGGTGAAAATAACACAACAATTTAAACACCTTTATTATGATGGAATCCATTGACCACTAATAAATGTTTGTGAATGACCTCCACTATTCATCCTTCTTTCATCATCTTGAACACCCATTTGTTTATTAGAGTCTTCTTTCCTTTGGGTATTGCCATTGATTAGTATGTATTATTTTTAATTTATGAATCTACATAATCCTTAATTATATACATTCATATGAGTTTACCCAGATGAATACTACTTCTAGATATCTTTTAGGCCCCCCATTTCATTCAAAAAATGTACTCGAACTCGGAATATAATTTTAATAGAATCATTTTTTAGTAAGATCACGAAACCAGGGAAATGTTAGGATCAAAATTCACAGCATTACTTGGATTTTATACCAATCTCCAACTTTTTGGGGAGAGTATTAAGTCTCCTCTTACTCAATGTCCTCCTTTCCTATATCCTTGTATTCTATTGATGAGTCTTCTACCACCTTGTCCTATTCAGTTGAAGGTGGTGTTCATATTGATGTTGGATTATGAAAAAAATTCTTTGACTCATTCAAGTCAATAAATTTTGAGTATTTTAATTCCATTGTTCATATTGTTCTTTTAGAACACAACATCTCAAATTTTTACCACCCACTTTTCCTTTGTGCTCCAAAGATTGTACCTAAAATTCTAATCTCTATATCAAATGAAGACGCAGGGGGTAGAACCCCCATCTATAATCTTCATTATATTATTGGACACATTATAAAATTATAAACATCCATATAATCATAAATGATAATAATATGGATATTTACCATACCATATCAGATATGGGATCAAGAAATCCAGTGGAGATAATATTGAAATTTTTATAAGGTAGAATGAAACTGAAACAGATTCACCTCATAATTGATTAGGGAGATTAAAAAAACTCATATTAAATCCAAAAATATATATTATTGTTCTATTAATCCTTTTTTATAATTACATTGGGTTGTGGGATGTGTGGGACCATCCTCTAATTCTATATTCCTTAACTTCTATAATCGGAATAAATCTCCCTAGATGTGTATTGTCCTATGTTTTATGAATGAATATATTTTAACTTCACTCTAGTTTCTTGATCCCCCATGTCATAGAACATCATGAATTAGTATAACACTTGGTCATTCATATGTAAGGAGATCATCTACACTATTCTAGGTAGATTGTTGAATAGGACGAAGAGTGGATCTGTGGGCCACAAAAGGGGTTTATTATGAAAAACCTGGTTCTTTGGAATCACTATCTCATATATAGTACAATATGGGTTTTACTCTACAATAACTCAAAATCATTTTATGGAATTTCATCATAATATTCATAAATGATCCTCCCACTCATAAATATCACAAATAATGTTAGGAAATTTTTGTTACCACTCATTGAATCCATCTACCTGGGATCACATCCATCAGAGTTCACCAGATCAAGAAACTCATATATCCTCTATGAAATAGAACTCAATAAGGTATTTTTTTGTATTACCCTATAATAATTTTTTTAAGGTTCATGTGATGCATCATTGTCAACATATTTTTACATCTTCATTATCAAGGTGGATAACCCACATTCACTCATTTACACTAGTCTCCTATTCCACTTATTGGATAACACCTCTCCTTACATTGTGTCAAATAATTCTCTATATCTCTTTACAATAGTTTTGTACCAATTACCACATATGAGTCCTTAGGTGATGATGATGTATCCTTTCATCATTTTTCATTCACCATTATGTAAAATGTTTATATAGCCTTGGCTATAAAAGGTTTTACCTAATAACAGGCTGAGTAAAAGAGTGAGAACATATCACACATCCTTTAGGGTGATTTTGAATCCACAATTTTTCTTGACATGGATATAACCCTTTAAAAAATATTTATCAAACCGGTATTTCCCATATTTACTACACTAATATCGTCATCATGATAAGTTAACAAATTATCATGATGCAATGTGATGTGGTATGATGCTTTATTATCAATAACCAATTCTTTTTTTGGTCTAATAAGTAATAGTGAGTCTCTTATTCATATTTTGATCATATTTCAACTTCTCTAGTGATTTTTACATCCATGTCTTAAATTCAACAATTATGAATACCGCATTTGTCATTATCTTGTAGTAATGTTTTGAAATTCTTCATCAGATTTCCCTCAATACCAAAATTGTATCATATTTATATTATCATCCTTTTATATTTTTACCTTCATCTACTTATTCATTTACCTTTGGTTTGTTCCCCTCAACAACTTCCCATGGGTACACCCTCCATTGAATTTAATATCTCTAAAATCAGTGCATAATATTGTACAGCGGAGTGCACCATTACATTCATAATCATCTAATGGTGGAATTAACTCTTTAATCATCGAAATAGTACTCTATTAAGTAATTATATGATCAAATAAATTACAATGGTTGAGATTTATGATGAAATAACATTGACTGTGAATGCTGGAGAAGCTGTCAGAAGATCGTCATAAAAATACTCGACTTTGAAATATCACCATCTTCTCTTTCATGAGGGAATTGTAGCACCCAATCATTAAATGACACAAGGGACCTTATTTTAGTTCCATTTCCTGACACCATTTAAACCAATAGAATTTACATTACATGAAAATTAAGAATCTAGATTCAAATGATGAATCAAAGAAACATAATTTTTCTGTTCCTCAAGAAAATATAATCTCCTCACCATCGTTTCCATGCCAATGGATCTGATATAATTTACTGTGTTTTTATTATCACTAATGGTTGGAATGGGGAAATAAAATAAGATAAAGATGGTTTTATTTAAAATACAGAAAAGATTCATGAATTACCCTAATCCTTCTCCCTTTATCTTTACAATGGAATTGTCCAGGTTCTATCCCAAAATAAGAGATATCTGAGATCAGATATATGATTAGTGGAAGTATCCCTAGACCCTTCTTTTTATAGACATGGTTTGATGTTTCATGATTCACATGTATTCCACCAATACAACCAAAACCCCTCAACCATGTTTTCAAGTGGAATACCTGATTAACATTTAAAATTTGTCATAACCATGATGGAAATCATCAATACATGCACCAACCACGAACCCTTAAAACATGGTAGCTATAATGATTCACCCCATAACACATATCCTTCATAATAGTAACCCATATAACACATACAATCAATATCCCTCTTTCATCCCCTCTATCAACAACATTATGAGCGACCAGATGCCTACTTCTAAATTATCTTTTTACAACTCTCACATAAATATGTGTATCATTTTCCTATAAGACTTATTTAAATACAATTTATTCCATGTCTAAATTACATATAACACACAATTATTTGTTTGAAACCTCTCACTGGTCTCCATGAAGGTTTTCAATCTCATGAGTCTTATAACAACCCTACTTTTATTACAAACTTAATCATGACTAATTACACAAAACCTTTACCTGATACAACATAGAAAATCAAGAGATTTGATTTCTTAGGGGCTTAAAAATATTAAATAACAACATGAAGAATATAACACATCATTATATTCAAAACATATTATACATGACCACTACTTTACCTCATACTTAGCATTTCATGGGATAAACAGAGGACATGCATAAGAAAAAGGTGATCTAGAAAGCCCAGTAAGAGAATAAACATGGAATAAAATAAGGAATAAATTACATGTTAGAAAATAGGCATATAAATTGAGCACAATAGAAGCATGAAAATAAAGGCATGATAATGCATGATAATCATAACATGGAAATGCGGAAACAACACTTAACATGGAATTAGCATGAGCCAAGGATCATTTCACATAGAGCATGACTAAAACCTTATTTCTCATGAATCATGAGTAAATACACATTTCACACAAATTAGAATGAGTCAAAACTCATTGAACATGACATATCAATATACTATACTTTACCCACTACCTTGAACCGCTATCAGGGTGCACCCTTCATAAATATTTCATTTTAGAAATATGTGTTCCAGATAGATCATTAAAAACGGAATCAATCATCATTATTTATTACACGATAATTGCATATGGAATACATACATGAATATTAATAATAATTAAGTAAACATCATTAAATTTGAATACCCATGATAGAAATATGGGTATGGTATTCACTACACAATGACATTGGCTTGGAAAACCGGTGCAATTTCGGCAGCATAGATGCGTGAAAATGGATTATTAGAGAGAAATGGGTGACTCATAATATGTAAATGAAATATAAATGTAAGGGATAATATTGATACAAGTCCCAACATATGTATTGGAAGTTATATTCATAATAAAAAATAATTAATTGAATGAAAATGAGTGTAGAGAAATTCCTTACATAATTTCGGCATAGTAACAGGTGTATATGGGTGACATTAATGAGAGATAAATGCATCTCACATCATTTAAACATAAATAGGATAGTATGGGAGAGGTGAAAAATCCTACCTCAACATTTATAATTGAAAATAAAAGGGCATAACAATATTAAGAAACATGGATAAAAAGAGAAAGGTAGGAATCCCTTACATGGAAGTGTGATCCCAAAGGCTTGAGAGATGCTTGAGAGAGGCTTATTTTGGAGATTGCGGCACCTTGGGAGGATTATATAGGGAGTATGGAAGAGGTTTGATGAACTCCAAATGCTTTGATTGAGTCAGAAGTGGGAGGTTGGGTGGTTTTATATTGGAAAGGAGGGGGAATTATTTATTATTTTGGTTTGGGACACCACACATTAAACTAATCAAAACCACATACAATCCCTTGCTTTTTTCCCATTTTTTTCCAAGGGGAGTTTAAATCAATATTTTATAAGGCCAATGGCCTAAAATTTTAAAATAATAGGGTTTCTCATGTGGAGGTGAGTCACACTCTCAAGGAAAACGATTTAAAAAGACAAAATGTATTATAATCTTCGAAGGGTCCTATTAAGCATTGTAAAATAAATAAAATCAAACCATAATAACTTTTTTTAATGTTAACACATATATTGGCTGGACATAATGTATATGATATTTTAGTACAACACTATGGGGTCAGTATGATGTCATAAAACACGTAATATTTTTAAATGGTATTTAATTTTTACCCAAATATTTTATTGTCTCAAAAAATTATGAAAAAATACTCTTTGGAAAATTTTGACATCCATATTCCAAAATTAATATTCATTTTATCTAAGTAATTTTCTAAATATGTGATATTTTTACTTTTAAAATAATAACCAACATTTATTGAAAATTCATGGGTTTTGACAAAAAAAATCTTTCAAACCTTAATAAACATTAAAATTACATTCATAAAATTATATGAGAATTTATATTTAATAAAAATGAAATAAATAATAATATTATTATTATTTTAAGAATATTATTTAATTTAAAAATCCATTAATTCATCAAAATTTATTTCATAGTTTGAATATTATCTAAAAATAATATTTGTGCTTTAAAAATTATTTACAATGTAACAATAATAAATTAAAAGTATATAATCTATACAAGAATAATTAATATAATCATAGTACTAGGTTATTGTTAAATAAAACCTTAATAAACCCACATAATACCTTAGGTTATGGTGTGAGTAGGTGACAAACTCTTGGGGTGGCTTAGATAACATTGCTTGTGTGGTAATCACTATCAACTTTCACTTATCTCGTAGGTGGTTTCGCTCGACATTAACAAATTCAATCTCATCTTGGGCATGATCAAGAGTGAAGCCCAATGAATCCACATCCTTTCCAAGCTCCGAAAAATGGGCCTCGTATGGGGAAAGTATACTAGATGAGGCCATCGCTTCCTTTGTCGGAGTAAATTATATTTAATAAAGCCCTAAATTTTTACTAATCATGTGGTCACTATTCAATGAATATATTAGCAATGGTCAAAATTCATAAGGGTATTTTAAAATTAATAAACATATAACCAAATAAGTGCAAAAGTTTTACATAACCATAAGAAGTCATTTATATATTCCAAGAGGAATTTTCATTAATGAATTTTTGGGTCGTTACAATCTTCCCCCCATAAAAACGTTAATCTTATAAATTTCCTTATCCCACAATAAAAAAGATGTTGGTAACTCTGCTTCATCACATCTTTTGATTCCACTATCTCTTCTTCAAAATTGTGGTTTTTCCACAACACATTGACAAGTGGAATTGTCTTATTTCATAAAACAGTTTCTCTACAATCTAGCATCATCACTGGTTTCTCCTCATAAGAATGATCATCCTGTAGTTGTACTACCTCTGAACAAAGTTCATGTTAAGGGTCTAATATGTACTTCCTAAAGAGGGTTACATAAAATATATCATGTACATTGGCCATGGTAGTTGGAAGTGCTAGTCGATAGGCCACAACCCTGACATGATCAAAAATCTCAAAGGGTCCGATTTTTCTAGGACATAACTTCACCTTATTTCCAAACCTTGTGACCTTATTCCATGTAGATATGCATAGAAATACCATGTCTCCAACATTAAAATCAAGGCCTCAATGACAATTATCTTTATAACTATTCTATCAACCTTGGGCTTCCTTGATATGCTATTGAATGGTTTTCATCTTCTCCACCATTTCATTGACCATTTCTTGTCCAAGAAGCTTATTCTCACCGACTTCATCCCAACATGCTAGTGTTCTGCACCTCGTCCCTTACATAGATTCATAAGGTGCCATTCAGATTCTATATTGGAAGCTGCTATTATAAGAGAATCCATCAAGAGGAAGATGTGGATTCCATCCTCCTTTAATGTCTATTGAACAGGATATTAAAATATCTTCCAGTGTCTGAATAGTTCCCTCATATTGGTCATCAGGATGAGATGATAGGCCGTGCTGAAGTTTAGTTCAGTATCCAGTTCATGTTGAAGACTCTTCCAAAAATTATAGGTGAATCATCGATCTTGATTGGATACAATAGATTGTGGTACTCCATGCATCATTACAACTTCAATGGTATATATTTTTTCTAGTTGATCCAATGATAAATCCCCTGGAATTTCAATGAATTGTTCAAATTTTGTAAGATGATCCATAGAAACCCAGAGTGGACTGTTGCCTTGGGATGTCTTCGGAAGTCCAGTGACAATGTCCATGGTGATGTTCTCCAGTTTCAATACTAGTAAGGGGGAAACAGATGCATCATCCCCTTAGACATCTATCTCTCTTCCTTCACTTGCTGACACACCAGGTACTTTGATGTATACTCAGCGATATCCCTTTTCATATTATACCACCAATAATGCTCTCAGAGATTTCAATAAATCTTTTTGTTTCATAGGTGAATAGAAAAATTTGAACCATGTGTATCATCCAAAAGTTCCTTCTTCACCTCCGGACTTGATGTAACATATATTATTTTCCCAAGTCTCACAATTCCTTCTTCATTAACATTGAACAACGAGGATTTCTATTTTCTGATAGCTTCCAATTTCTTTTGAATTCCCACATCATCCTTTTGAGCATCATTTAACCTCTCCAAAAGATATAGTTGAGAAATAATTTGTGAAAGGATTGATGATGTTACCTTCTTTATGATTCCCAAGTCCATCTTCATGATTTATATGAATATTGGAACCTTCTCAATTCTCATCAATGATAGAATTGCTGGGTCCATTCAACATAGAGCATCTGCCAACTTTTTTTGTTTCCCTGGGTTGTAATGGATGAGTAGTCATAGTATTTGAATATCTCTAACCATATTCATTGTCACATGTTCGACTCATTGATTTTGAATATATAAATGAGGATTTTATGATACTTGTATATTTCCAACATCTCCCCAAAGAGGTAATGTCACCAAATTTTTAATGTGAAGATCACCACAGCCAATTCTATATCATGTGTTGGATAATTTTTCTCCTAAACATTCAATTTCATTGAATCCTAGGCATTGAATTTGTCATTTTTCATCAACACACTACCCATTACCTTAATCAAATCATCACTGAATAACACAAAAAGTTCACCACTTATGTGTTAAGTGAGCACAGGTGGAGTGGTAAGCCTCATTTTCAACTCGTTAAATATTTTTTCACTTTAATCACTCTAATAAAACATTACTCTCTTCCATGTTATATAGGTTATAGGGTTGGATAATCATGATAAATTTCTCAAAAATCATCGATAATATCCAGCTAACCACAAAAATCTACATATATCTATTATCAACGTTGGTCTCAACCATCCCTCTATTGCGGCATTCTTGGAGGGGTCCACATATATCCCATTGTGTTTGATGATATAGATCAATAATGAGGCCCCTTCAAATAGAACTCAAGCATTCTATACTTTGCATAGATCTTTTCCTTTCAGAGGGTCTCTTGTACAGTTTTTTATACTCCTCATGATTCTCCTTGGTTTTAGAGTATATTACAATATCATCTATAAAGACTACCCCAAATTTGTCAAGGTATTTTATAAAGTCTATATTAATCATTTCCATTATAATTTCTGGAGAATTAGTGAGTTATAAATGCATTAATAATAATTCATAGTGCTCATATCTTGTACGAAAAGCAGTCTTGGGTATATCTTCCTTATTCACCCTTACTTGATAATAGCTTGATCGAAAATTAACATTGGATAATTATTGTGCTCCACACAGATGATCTAACAAGTCATGAATTCATGGGAGGGGATACTTGTTTTTTATCGTAATTTTGTTAAGCACATGATAATCGATGAAAAGGCTCATTGACCCATTATTCTTCTTGATGAAGAGGACTAGTGAACCCCTTGGTGAAGCAGTTGGCCTTATAAAACCATTATCTAGATTCTCTTGTACTTGATTTCTCATCTCATCAAGCTCTGCAACATCCATTCTATATGGAGTCTTGGATATTTTCAATTCCCCTAGGTATAATATCAATTATGAATTCAATGTATCTTCTAGGAGGAAGACTAGGAAATTCCCCGAGAAACACTTCAATGAATTTTATCACAACAGACATGTCTTCATAGATGTTTTCTTCCTTAGACTCAATAATCCGAGCTAGATACCCATGATCATAGGGCAGTAATATCCACACTAGAAATGATGAAGCTAAAGAAGATTAATATTCCTCCTCGAACTTTTACATAATCGGGGGTCGATTCTCCACATGGAGAGTGATTTCTCCAATACGGAAATTTATGTTGCCTTTATAAATGGACAACCAATCCATGCCAATAATTTAATCAAATTCCACTATTGTTATCATGAAATGGTTCACTGGGATGTTCAATCCAAAAATTATGACCGGGGAGGAGTTATATTCCTGGGATTCAATGATTTCCCTATTTTCCATACTCGCCAACATCATTACTTCCATTATATGTGGTGGTGTGAGGATTGTTCTAATAATCTTTTGGGTTATAACAGAATGGGTAGAACATGTATCAAAAAGTATCGTCACTTTTATTGAATGAATAACTAGCAAACATGTCACCACTTCATTTTCGGGGATCACTTCGGCAGTAGTGATGGCCAAAGCTCTCCATTTATTGCATGGAGGTTGTTGGTTGCCTCTAAAAACCCTTGGATTTGGGGACTAATTTACAAGATGCCCTGGTTATCTATATTTGAAACATTGAACAATGCGTTGAGAGTGGAATAGAGTGTTACTATTCTCTCTTTTAGTCATTGGGTTTTCTTTTCGGTAGATAAAATATTGATGTCCTTCTCTTCCACACCTAATGAATTTCCTCATCTCCTTCACGAAATTTCCATGGTGTTTCTTTCTGCACCATTGGAAAGTGGGGTGCTGGATCTTCATAGCACAGTAATATTTATCCATCAGACTGCCAAAATTGAAATCCACCTTATACTTCTTATCACCATGATACCCCTGAGATTTGTCGATCTCTATTTAAACCTTAAAGGAATATAAGACAATTTCTTCATAGCTGTTGATGTAGCAGATCACCAAGGATTTCTGTAGGCTAGGATTCATCCATCCATTTAAATGGTTATACTTTAATTCAGGGGCAATGACAATGCTAGAGGTGTATCATACAATCCTTGTAATGTTTTCCTCATAATCTATGATGGAATCGTCATCTTTTTTCTTGATGGAAACAAAGTCTCTTTCCATTTTAATCCGGAGGGTGAAGGGAACATATTTATCAAAAAACATCTTCTTGAAAATCATATCATTCCAATTCCACGATCTACTCCTCAGACATCCTATTTTTTATCAGTGTCCACCATTGATCAGCTTCACCATCCATACGATATGCATCAAGGAAAACCTTCTCTTCTTCGGAACATTGAAGGATGGAGAAGATCTTTTGAATGGAGTTGATCCATTGTTCAATGATTGAGGGATCATTTAATCCATTATAAGTAGGTGGAATTTATCTCATCAAGCATTTGATAGTGACTTGTTATTTCATAAGGGGGTTGAACATTCTTCTTGACCTAGGTTTCTATTCAACGCTAGAGTTAACAGAGAGAGAATCATGACAAAGTTCTCGATTCCCACTCCCATCAGATTGGGCATATCATTAGCATATTCATCACATTGATCTTTACATCAGTTGTTGGCCTGATTCCTCCTTACTAGCCATTGGCTAAGAGAAAACAAAAGTTAGGGGTAACACATAATGGGAAATCCAAGGACAAAACATATGACTTATAAATATCTTTTATTTCCTTAACTTGAGAATCTATAGGCTTCAATCTATGTAATCTATGATATATTCTTATGGGAATTTTTTTATTTCTCTTAATAATGGATCATACTATTCTTGTGAATTTACCAATGCACATCTCTCAGGAGTATTGTAATCATGAGTGTAGCATGACCCGTTGTCTTGTACCAGGATACCCCGGTTCTTTCCCAAAACACATTTTCTGGGTTTTCTCCCCTAGGTACATCTGTGCTAGAGCCGCCTCTACCTTCTCGTATCCAGATAGGGATTATTTTCTTGATAAACCAATTTCTAAATACTCACCAATACTTAGGGCAGTTTTTGTTATACATTGTCTTATCTCTAAGGCTTCACTAGGGTTTTCTAATACTTATCCAAAAAATAACTAAACATATCCTCTGATACCAACTATAACAACCCTGCCTTTATTAGACACTTAAACTTGATTTATTACATAAAACCCTCAGTTGATACCACATAGAAGATCGACATGTATAGTTTAATTTGGGATTAGTATCGTTACATAACAACTTAAAGCATATAATTTGAAATCTTTTTGATAATTTCATTTACATGACCACTGAATTCCCACGTACTAACCATTGCATGGGATAACCTAAGGACATGCATACGAATAGGGCGAGATATAAAGCCTATTAAGGGAATTAACATGGAATATCAGGAGTAATACAATAAATATTAGAAAATAATCATATCAATGGAGAAGAATGGAAATATGATCATAAAGTCATGATAAAGAATGATAATCATAACATGGAAAAGTTGTAACAACACTTATCGTGGAATTTGCGTGAGAAAATATTCATTGCACATGGAGCATATGTAAACCCTCATTGAACATGACGAAAAATAAATCCCTCTTTGCATATGAATTATCATGTTTCAACACTCATTGCACATGATTTATCCGATACTATACATTACCCAATTCATTGAAGCTCTATCAGGGCGCACCCTTCTTGAACATTGCATTTCATGCATAAGTGTGCCACATGGATCATACAACATAGAATAAATCATCATCATTTATTCCATGATAAAGGGTTGTGGAATAAATAAATGAATCTTTATAATTAATAATTAAAGTATCATAAAGGTGAATACCCTTGATAGATAAATGGTCTTGGTATTCACTACATAATGACATTGTCTTGGAAAATCGGTACAATTTCGGCTGCGTAAGGGCGTGATGTAAGAATTCATAAAAAAATTTGATGAGAGAGAAAGGGGTGAATTATCATATGTACATGAAATGGAATATAAAGGGGTCATATAGATACATGTACCAACATATGTAGTGGAACATTGATTCATAATACAAAATAATTTCTTGAATTTAAAGGAGGTCAGTGAAATTTCTTACAAAATTTCGGTACAGTAATGGGTGTACACAGGAGGCATTAATGACAGAGAAAGGAGTATCTCATCATTAAAACATAAAAATGGCAGTGTGGGGGAGGTTCAAAATAATACCCCCAATATTTATAATTTAAAATAAAAGTGCATAACAATATTAAGAAACATGGATAAAAAGTGAATTGTAAAAATTCATTACATGGATATGTGATCCCAAAGGATTTGCAGAGTCTTAAAAGAGGCTTATTGGGTGCATGGAACACCTTGGGATGATTATAGATAGAGGAG
Organism: Viscum album; assembly: GCA_963277665.1. Lineage (NCBI taxonomy): Eukaryota > Viridiplantae > Streptophyta > Magnoliopsida > Santalales > Viscaceae > Viscum > Viscum album. Next base: position 1,075,382,606 of record OY728138.1, read on the forward strand.
TGAAGAGGTGTTATGATCTCTAACGGCATTGAGTGAAGAGGAAGTGGGAGCTTGTGTGGTTTATTTGTGAAAGGAGGGGGAATTCATTATTATTTTGGTTTTAGACACCACACATTAAACTAATCAAAAACACAAACAAGACCATGGTTTTTGCCAATGATTTTTACCAATTGGGAGTGGAGAATAGTTTTTTATAAGTCCAATGGCCGAACATCTTGAAATAATTGGGTTATTTTTGTGGAGGTGAGTGAAAATATCAAGGAAAACAATTTAAAAATACAAAATGTTTTATAAAACTTGAAGGTTGCACATAAGATTTGTAATATAAATAAAAAACCCCCAAATCACATTATTTTAAATTTAAAACAAATATTCGCTGAACTAAATGTTTATTTTATTTTATTACATAACTATTGGGTCATTATGTTGTCATAAAACACAATATAGGTTTAAACGATATTTAAATTTTACCAAAAAATTCGACTGCCTCAGAAAATTATAAAAAATTCACCAATGGATAATTTTGAAGTCCATATTCTAAAAAAAAATCATTTTATCTGAATGATTTTCTAAATATTTGAATTTTATCTTTTTAAATAAAAACTTCCATTTATAAAAAAATCATGGTTTTTGACAATAACATCTTTCAAACTATAACAAATATTACAATTTCATTCATTAAATTATACAATCAATTATATTTAATGAAAAGTAAAATAATAATAATAATATTGATATTTTAACAATATTATTTAATTCTAAAATTTATTAATTCATCAAAATAGATTTCTTAGTTTGAATATTAACAAAAAATACTATTTTTTCATTAAAAACTATTTAAAAAGTAACAATAATAAAAAGAATTTATATTCTCTACAGAAGAATTATGCACATAATTGTAATACTAGGGTCTTGAAACATAACCACTTAAGAAACCCACATAAGACTATAGGTTAAGGTGCGTGAAGGAGACATACTCTTTGGGTGGCTTAGATAACATTACTCGAGTGGTAATCTCTATCAACATCCACTTCTCTCCTAGGCGGTTTCACTCGAGCTGTACATATTCAAGATCATCTTGGGGTTGGTGAAGAGAGAAGCCCAATTATTTCACCTCCAATCCATGATCTGATAAATGGGATTCATATGGGGAATGTCTACTAGAAGAGGTGATCTCTTCCTTTGTCAGAGTAAATTTGATTTGTTAAATCCATATATTTATACTAATCATGTGATCACTGTAAAATGTCTATATTATTAACAGTAGTAATTTACAACAGTATTTTAAAATAAAACAAATAAACCAAATAAGTGCATAATTTATTCATAACAATAATAATACATTTAAATATATCGAGAAAAATTTTCATAAATGATTTTTTTTGTCATTAAAATCTTCTCCCCTTAAGAATTTTTGTCATCAAAATTTGTTTTTTCCAACGTAAAACATATGTGGTTTACTTGGATTCATCACTTATTCTAATTTCAACATCTCTTCTTCAAACATGTGGTTTTTTCACAACATCTTGACAAGGGGAATTGTCTAATTTCATTGATCTTTTTCACTATGATATAAGATCTTCACTGGTTTATCATCATAAGAAATATCATACTCTAGATATAATACCTTTGAGGAGAATACATGTGAAGGGTCTGGTACGTACATCCTTAAGAGGGATATAGGAAAGACATAAAGTACTTTGGCCATGGTAGATGGAAGTGCTAGACTATAGGCCAGATCCCCGACATGGTCAAGAATCTCAAAGGGGCTGGAGTACCTAGGAATTAAGTTCCCATTCTTTCCAAACCTCATGTACTTCTTCCATGGAGATATGCATAGAAATACAATGTCGTCAACATTAAAATCAAGGTCTCATCGACGATTATCTTCCTAACTCTTCTTTGGACTATGGGTTTCCTTGATATGCTACTGAATGGTTTTCACCTTCTACACTAGTTATTTGATAATTTCATGTCCTAACAGCTTACTCTCAACGACTTTATCCCAACGAGCTAGTGTTCTTCACCACTTCTGATGAATCTAGAAATTTCAAATATTTAATACTATATTTCAATTTTCTAATACCTAACATAGTGTAATTTTATGAGAAATTATCACATTTTTACATTTTAGTGGAATTTTGAGCTCAAATGGAAAAATGGCTTAATTTTGTGATTTAACTCTTTTATTTGTATTATGTATTTAGGCCATATCATTTTACACAATGAATGAAATTGTGAAATTACTTTTTTTAGGTTTATGTAAATCATGTAACTCATTTCATACTACTAGAATACCAACTTAATCAATCATTTGGTGGCCCAAAATCAGCTCACAATCCGTGCCTCAAAAACAATGTGCATATCTGAAATGTTTTAAAGATGAAATTTTATATCGAAGAAGGCTTGTCCATTGGAGCTTAAATTTTCCAAGGATCTGGATATGAAATTAGTTATCATATTTCATTAAGGATTCCATGTATCAATCCTTATTTTAAAAAGCCATAATGTCATGGGAAGTTCGAGTTGTGGAAGATGAAGAGTCATGTTGGAAGATTAAATGTGCCTCACTAAAACCGCCATAAATCCTTCATAAGTGGACCAATGGTGCTACAATTTTGTGGAAGTACGTGAAGATGATATGGAACAACATTGAATAAGGTATAATTTATTAATTAAAGAATTTAATGATCCAAAAAGTCATGTACTTCAGGAAGACAGAATTCAGAGGGATTACTTCAACACATTTTCTCTATAAATTTGTACCTCCTCTCCCTTTAAAATGGATAGATATTTCAAGGGGAATCCAAAAAGTCATGTACTTCATTTCTTTTATTTTATGTGTTTCTCCCATAGTGATTCTTTCTAACTCCATGTTTATGGAGAGCTAACCCTCACTGCAGTTTGAGGGGGGAAGTGGTATTATTTGAGTTTATTGTGCTTTATTGTTTTATCATGATTTATTCTAAGGATTCAATAGTGTTTAAATGATTTTGGTGATTGGTCTCCCCACTTTCTCTACTATTTTCTTCTTCATCCTCATTTATAATTTTTCCTTCCCATCAATATCCAATTCATTCAAACGGTAGAGTTTGGATTGGGCATTGATGTGGAAGAGATTAATACTATATGCAGAGGTCTCCTAAATGTAGAGGTCTTGGTGTTCTACATCTCTTACCATACAGGGCTTCATAATGTTCCATTTAGATGCTCGAGTGGAAGCTGTTATTATAGGAGAGTAGAACTGGAGGAAGACATTGTTCTATCCTCCTTTAAAGTCCATTGAACACGATCTTAAAATATATTCTAGCGTCTGAATTGTTCGCTCATATTGTCCATCTATTTGAGGATGATAGGCCGTACTGATTTTCAGTTCCTTATCCAGGGCATGTTGAAGACTCATCTAAAACATATATGTGAATATTGGATCTCGATTAGATACAATAGATAGTGGTACATTATGCAGCCTTACCACTTCCATGATATATATCTGTCTTAGTTGATCCAATGAGGAATCCTCCTGAATTTAAATGAAGTGTGAAGTCTTTGAATGACTATCCACAACAACCTAGATTGAATTTTTTCCTTTGGATTTCTTGGAATGTCTAGTGACAATTCCCATGGTGATGTTCTCTTATTTCCATGCTGGTATTGGCAATGGTGCCATCATCACCTTAGGCATCTATCCCTCTACCTTCACTTGCCGACACAAAATGCACTTTGATGAATACTTAGTGATCTATTTCTTTATATTATCCCACAAATAATACGCTTATATATCATGACACATCTTTGTGTTTCCTGGGTGAATAGGGAAATTTGAACTATGTGCGTCGTCCAAATGTTCCTTCTTCAACTCCGGACTGGATGGAACAAATAGTTTTTTCACAAATCTCACAATTCACTCTTCATTAAAATTGATCTTTGAAGATTTCCCTTTTCTAATAGCATTCATATTCTTCTGAATTCACACATCATCCTTTGGAGCATCTTTTAACATTTTCAAAAGAGATAGTTGATCAATAATTTTTGAAAGGATTGATAATGTTTCCTTATTTATAATTCCCATGCACATATTCATCCAATATACGAAGATTGGATCCTTCTCAATTCTCCTCACTGATAAAATTGCTGGGTCCTTTCTACTTAGAGCATCCGACATCTTGTTCATTTTCCCAGGGAGGTAATGCATAGACCAGGCGTAGTCTACGATCATCTCTAACCATATTTTTTTCCACATGGTCAACTAATTCTATGTGAATATATACTTTGGGATTTTGTGATCTGTGTATATTTCACAGTTCTCCCCAAACAGGTAATGCGGCCAAATTTTTAAAGTGCTGATCACCGCAACTAACTCCAGATCATGTATTGGATAATTTTTCATATGAACATTCAATTTCCTTGAAGCATAGGTAATTACATTTTCATTTTCATCAACAAACACCCTAGGCCCTTCTTCAAATCATCACTAAATAAAACAAAAAGTTCTCCACTTGTGGGAAAAGTGAGCACGAGCACAAAGATATGCCTTCTTCTCGACTCCTTGAATCTTTTATCACATTCATCACTCCAAGAAAACTATACTACCATCCACGTTATGATTGTAAAAGGTCTGGAAAGTCATTATTAATTTCTAAAAAATCATTGATAATATCCAGCTAACCCCAAAAATATAAGTATATTCATTACTGATGATGGACTCGGCCATCACTCTATTGTAGTTTTCTTGGAGGGATCCAGATATATCCTATTTCTTGTGTTGATATGGCCCATGAATGATTCCTCCTTCAAAAAGAACTCAAAATTATTGTACTTTACACAGAGCATCTCTTTTTTCAAGGTCTCTAGTACAATTTTTAATGCTCTTCATGATCATAGATGGTTTTGGAGTATATTAGAATATCATTTATATATATACTACCACACATTTGTCGAGGTAATATATAAATAATATATTCATCATTTCCATGAATAGTTTTGGAGATTTATTCAGTCTGAAAGGCATTACTGTGAACTTATAGTGCCCGTATGTTGTACGAAAATCAGTTTTGGGGATATTTCTTTCACCCTTACATGATAATATCTCGAACACAAATCTACCTTTGAGATGTATTGTGCTCCACCTAGTTTATAGAACATGTCATCAATTTGTGGGAGAGGATACTTGTTATTTATTGAGATTTTGTTAATCACACAATAATCAATGCAAAGCCGCATTGACCCATCCATCTTCTTGATGAAGAGGACTGGTGCCCCCCATGGTGAAGCACATGGGAATAGAAACCCTTTATTTAGAATCTTTTTTAGTTGTTTCTTCTGATCCCCAAGCTCCACAATATCCATTTTATATAGTGTTTTGGATATTGAAAATTCCCCAGGTATAATATCAATTGATAATTCGACATATCTTCTAGGAGGAAGACCTGGAAATTCCTTGGGATACACTTCAGTGAATTCCCTCAGAATTGGAATGTCTTCAAGGATGGTTGCCTCCTTAGACTCAATCATTTGAGCTAGATATGAATCCTCATAAGGAATCATTATCCACTCTTGAGATGATAGAGATAAAAAAGATTCAGCTCCCTCCTTGCACTTGTATAGAATCGAGGGTCGATTCTCTACATGTAGAGTGATTTACCTCTCACGACAATTTATATTGGCTCTATATAGGGAAAGGCAATCCGTGTTGATATTTTCCTCAAATTATACCATAGTAAGTATGAAAAGGTTCACTAGGATGTTCAATACATAAATTATGACAGGGAAAGAGTTATATTATTGGGATGAAATGATTTCTCCATTTTCTAAACTCACCAACATCTTTACTTATATGATTTGTGGTGGTGTTGGTATTGCTCTACTAAATGTTTGGGATATAAAAGAATGCATAGAACCTGAATCAAAATTAAGTTCACTATTCATTGATGAATAACTAGCATTCCATTCACCAGTTCGTTTTCGGGGATCAATTCAGCGGTAGTGATGGACCAAGTTCACCCTTGCTACCTCGGTGGTTAATGGTTGCCTCTGAAAACCCTTGTCATATGGCATAGATTTACATGATTCCTTGGTTATTTGTAGACAAACCAATTAATAATTCATTGAGTGACTAATGAAGAATTCATCTCCTCTATTTCAGCCACGTGTTTTTATTATCAGCAGTTAATAGCTAGGTGTCCTTCTCTTCCCCAACTAATGCATTTCCTCATCCCCTTCAATCAATTTATATATTGATTTTTGTTACACCATTGGCCTATGCGGTGCTAGATCATCTTAGCACTTTTGGACTTATCCATTTTACCTCCTAAATAGAAATCCACCTTATGCTTATTATCCCCATGATACCCCTGATATTATCTGATCTATATTTCTACTTTGAGGGAACATTAGACAATTTCATCACAGCTGTCGAAGTCATGGATCACGAGGACTTTCGGAAGGCTAGGTATTTTCCCACCAAAGAAGTGGTCATCCTTGCATTCCAGGGTAACGAAAAATTTGATGTCATATCATACAAGCCTTGGGAAGTATTCCTCGTAATCTCTGATGGATTCATAGTCTTTTTGGTTGTTAGAAAGAAATTCTCTATCCATCTTTAGCTAGAGGGTGCATTAAAAATATTTATCAAAAAAAAATTTCCTGAATCCTTCCATTCCAATGCCTCGATCTCCTACTCAAGCTTCGTATTTTTGAATAATTTACACCATTGATTAGTTTCACCCTTTATATGATAATCAGCCCATATAACCTTCTCTTGTTTGGAATAATAAAGGATGGAGAATATCTTCTCAATAGAGTTGATCCCTTGTTGGATATTGATTGATCTAATGATCCATTAAAAGTAGGAAGCCTTTGTCTCATGAAGCTTTTGCGAGAGACTTGTTCTTTCTTGGGGGGGGGTGAATATTCCTTTTGACCAATGATTCTTTAAAATTCTTGAGATAAATGAGTGAGAATCATGACAATGTTCTTGATTCCCACTCCGATTGAATTTGGAATCTCTTTAGCATTGTCATCACATTGATCTTCACATCAGTTCTTGGCCTGAGTCCTCCTATTACCGGCCATTGGCTGGAATAAAAGGAATGTTATGGTACCAAATTAAGGGTAATCCAAGGAAAAAATGGTTGAATTATAAATAGCATTTATATCCTTAACTTTCGAATCTATAGGCTTCAATCTATGTTATCCAAGATATATTCGTAGAGGAATTTTCTTTTATTTCCCTTAATAATGGTTTATTCTAAGCTTGTGAATTTACCAATGCATATTCCCCTAGAGTGTCATATCAAAGTATGAAGCAAGGCATGTTGTCGTGTACCTAGATACCCCGGGTCAATCCCGAAATACATTGTCGGGGTTTTCACCCCAAGGTACATCTGTTTCGGAGCCGCATCTACCTGCTTGTATCAAGACAATGATGTATTTTCTTTATAAACCAGTTATTAAATAATCACCCTAACATGGGGATATTTTTATAATACATAGTCTTATCTCTATGGATTCACTAGGGTTTTCTAATCATAATCCTAGAAATAACTAAACTTATCCTCTGATACCAACTTTAACAACCCTACTTTTATGACACACTTAAACATGATTTATTACATAAAACCTTCACGTGATACAATATAAGAGATCAAGAGGTCTAGTGTCTTTTGTGCATTGGACAATTAAATAACAACGTAAACCATTGAACACAACATTTTATTGAAAACATCATTTACATGAACACTACATTCCCATGTAATAGGCATTGAATGGGATAACCTGAAGCCATGTAAAGGAAAATGGTGAGTTATAAATACCAGTACGAGAATAAAAATGGATTAACATGAGGAATACAATAGATCATAGAAAATATGCATATTAATGGAGCACCAGAGAAATATGAACATGAAGTCATGATAAATCATGATAATCATAACATGGAAATGTGGAAACAACACTTAACATGAAATTAGCAAGGGACAAAGCTCATTACACAATAGAGCATGAGTAAACCCTCATTACACTTGAAGCATGATTATACCATAGATTCACTTGAATTATAAAGCTTCCACACTCATTTCACATGATGTATCATGATACTATACATTACTTAAAGCATTTGAGTGATTTCTGGTCACACCAATCATAAACATTTAATTTCATGCATAAGTGTGAAACATTGATCATACAACATGAAATCAATCATCATGATTTATTAAAAAATAAAGGTATTTGGAATACATACATGAATCATTATAATAAATATTTAAATTTTCATAAAGTTGAATACCATTGACTGAGTAATGTGCATGGAAATCACTACACTAAGTCATAGGCTTTGAAAATTAGTTCCATTTTTGTAGCATAACGTCGTTATGTAAGAATTCATAAAAATTGTTGATGAGAGAGAGAGGAATGTGTCATTATATATATATATGAAATGGACCATAATGGGGTCATAAATATACAAGTACCAATATATGTAATGGAACAAATATTTATAATATAAAAGAAATACTTGAATATAAAAGAGGAGAAATAACTTCCTTACAAAATTTCAGCATTGTAACAGCTGTACATGGGAAGCATTGATGTCAGAAAAAAGGTTAAACCATCAGTAAAACATAAAAATGAATGTTTCAGGAAGGTGAAAAATCATACCCCAATATTTATAATTGAAAATAAAAGGGCATAAAAATATTAAGAATCATGGATAATAAGAGAAAGGTAGGAATCCCTTACTTGGAAGTGTGATCCCAATGGCTTGGGAGAGGCTTGAGAGAGGATTTTTTGGAGTTTTTGGATCCTTGGGATGATTATAGAGAGGAGAGGAAAGAGGTTGGATGATGTAAAAAGGCTTTGAGTTGAGAGGATGTGGGATCTTGGGTGGGTTTATATAGGACCGGAGGAGGAATTCATTATTATTTTGGTTTGGGACACCACACATTAAACTCATCAAATCCCCAAACCTGATCATGGTTTTTGTCAATGGTTTTTTCCATAGTGGATTGTAAAACAATATTTTATAATTAAAATGTCTTAACTTTTTAAAATAAGAGGGTTTCATTTGTGGATGTGGGTCACACTCCCAAGAAAAACAATTTGAAAATGAAAAATGTTTTATAAGCCATGAAGGGTTCACTTAATCTTTGTAAAATAATTAAAACAAACACAAAATCACATTATTTTAATGTTAAAACATATATTGTCTGAACATAATGTTTATAGTATTTTATTACATCACTATTGGGCCATTTATATGTCATAAATCACATTATATGTTTAAACGATATTTAATTTTTACCCAAACATTCGACAGTCTTATTAAATTATGAAAACCTCACTGTTGGATAATTTTGACATCTTGATTCAAAAAATAATATTCATTTTATCTAAATAATTTTATAAATATGTTAATTTTTACTTTTAAAATATAAACTGAATTTTTCCAAAAAATCAGGGGTTTTGACAAAAACTACTTTCAAACATTAATAAAAATTACAATTGCATTCATAATATTATATGATCATTTATATTTAATAAATATTAATTTAATAATAATAATAATATTTCAAAAGTATCATTTAATTAATAAATTAATTAATTAATCCTAATATATTTCATTGTTTGAATATTAATTAAAAATACTATTTTTTCTTTAAAAACTATTTACAAAGTAATAATAATTAAAAAATGTATATTCTCTGTACAAGAATAATGTAAATAATTATAGTACCAGGGTCTTGTTACATATCCCCTTTAAACACACACATAAGATCATTGGGTGAGGTGCAAGAGGGTGACAGTCTATTGGGGAGCCTCGAATATCATTGCTTTAGTGGTAATCTCAATCAACATCTACTTCCCTCATAGGTGGTTCCACTAAAGATTAATTTATACAATCTCAGATTGGGATTGGTCAAGAGAGAATCCCAATGATGACACCTCCTTTCCGAGCAATGATAAATGTGCTTCATATGGGGAAAGTCTATTGGATGATATCCTTGCTTTCTTTATCTGAGTCAATTTGATTTTTAAAGCCCTATATTTATATTAATCAGGTGATCACTGTTCAATGACTATATTAGCATTGATCACAATTCTTAATGGTATTTTAAAATCAAAAAACATTGAACCGAATGAGTGCATAAATTTTATATAACCATAAGAAGGGATTTAAATAGACCAAGTGAAATTTTAATTATTGAATTTTTTGGTCATTACAAGTCCACCTTGGGAGTCTACTCAGTGAGCCCAGCAAGGTTGCACTATATCTATGTGTTTACCACGACTCTACCTATTTTTCTTTTAGATGGAATAATAAACTCATGATCTTGACTTCCTTAATCTATATCACCCACTGCATAAATATAGAATTATTTTAGGTGTTCAATTTTTGGATTGATAATGTACTTAACATGGGGTAAATTTTTAAAATGGGAAACTTTTTTATTGTTGATCTATGTTTTAATTAATTAAAAAAAATTGGTTGAAATAAATTCAAATATATTGTGGCTGTCACAGTCCTAATTTTTTTATTTTTTTTAGTAATATAGAAGAAATTGTGAAAAATATATAGTCTTAAAATTATATATATTTGTTTTTAATGATTAAGGAATATATATTTTTATAAATTACAATACATATATAATATCTATATATATTTTAAAATAGAAATATCAATATATTTATAGATAAATTATTATATTTAATTATTATTTAGTAATAACATGTATTTTTATATTACTATATTCATAATATATATTACTATATTAATAAAAACAATTTGTGTGTGTTTGTAAACGTTTATCAAATACAAATTTCAATTGATCCCCTAAAACTATAAATGCAGTATGTATATATTTATTTATATATATATTTACTAAATATACCTAAAAAAGAAATTTTTTATATATAATAAAAAAAATTAGACAAAATTAAATAGAAATAAAATAATAATATATATATAGTTGTTTAGAATTATTATAAAATATATTTATATAAATTATAATATATATACATAATAATTGTATTTATATATACACCAATAAATAAATATATATCAACATATATACAACTATTTATATATTAATTACAATATATGTGAATATATTATATTTTACATATACTCAATATATATATATATATATTTTATAAAGAGAAATTTTTAATTATAGATATATATTTATATATATATTTATATATAGTTGGTCATAATTATATTAACATATATTTACATGTACCATATATTTTATTAATATATTCATTTAAAATAAATAATTTTATATACCAGTTAGTTCGTAAAATAATTAATTTTTTTATTGAAAATATATCAAAAGAATTATTTTAGTGACCCACGCATTTCCTGATCAAACAAAACTCATAATTTTAGGTTTTTTACTCTCTGGACATCTCTAGGGGTAATAGATTAAATTTACACTTGTATACGACATCAGAAAAATGTTATTATGGTTCCACTAATCTCAGGGTGTGGTTTTTACCCTCAGACTAAGCCGATGTGAATTTGTGTGTACTAAGGATTCTGGATTGAAATATAATAATTTTACAATATAATTAATAATATATTAATTTAAATATATTATTTTAATTATATTATTCTTAATTTATTGTTTTCAAGGCTCAACATCCTTAATTACAGTAAATATAGAGAATTTTATTTAAAGCACAACATACTATATAATACAATATATTAAAGAAGTTTTTTTATTAAAATAAACAAATAGACATTAATGTATTCGTTTATCTTCCAAGATTTTATAAATGCAGATTACTATGCCCAATATGGGATTAGGTGAGAAAAACCCTAAGAGGAGAGTGAATTAGGGTGTGAATTGTTTTCCAAATTAAAAAGTCATAACTCTATGATATCTTGAACACAAAATTATAGGTTTCCTTTATTCTTTCTATCTTATTAATTTTGATTCAATTAATATCCCTATATGACATTAGTTTACTACCTAATTATGTTTTGATTTATTTTTCAAACCTTCTTAGTTTCTGTTGCGTGGAATGTAAAAGAAGTTAATGTGAACAAGACACATAGGTTTTTTACATGGTTCTATAAATGGACTAATCCAAGGAGCTTGTAATAAAATTTTTTTCAATTAACCAATTGACCACTAACCTCACTAATAAATTGTACTGTTTATGCTAGGTCACTTCTGTCTAGGGTCATTCCCTTTACAATGGATTTGGGTTTAGTCACTACCACCCAAGGCTCCTTAATGTTCACTTTCTTTATTTTCAATCAATACTATAAGGGAGTGAAATATCATTAAAAAACATGAAAAAATAGAAACCCCACTTTTATAAATACACCATATATGGGTTGGTGCGTTTTCACTCCTCAATTTCTCCATTATAGTCCTTTTATGAATATCACTATGAAAAATATATTCTTATTTGTAAGATATTTCCTAAAACAACTAGATTTTTTCATTTATATAATATTTCTATTATTTAATTTTCCTTTTTAGTAATTTTATTGAAATTCTCTTTACTTTTATACACTAAAAAAACTTTTCTATTTTATAAAATCTACTAGATATGGTTGTGGAGACCATCTACCTAAAATACTTTTTTCTTATTATCATATGTGGTATTTGATATAAATATTACCATTTAGTAGTATAACACCAATATTTTTCATTTATGTTCAAATATCACCAAAAAATACAATTTATATATCTTATATATCATTCATTCTAGTCAGAAAAAATTGAATAATCCCTTACCACATGCATTTATCATTTTCTATTTATGTGATAATTTTTATTATATTTAAAAAATATATTTTCCTTTTTATTTGAATATTTTAATCCTACTATATCTCCATAAATGTTCAGCTTCCTTTTAATGAAAAGTCATTTTACATTAGAGTAATGAAATGATCCCATTTCTAGACCTAGTCACAAATCCATTTTAATAAATAAATATATAACTCCAAAAGAGATCAACTACACAAAAATAGATCCTTATACTTTTGAAAAATGTTTATTAATATTAAAATAAACCTAAATTACATAACTATCAATATCACCAATTCTATTTTCAATGAGGTGGCCCACATGTTAACTTTAAATTCTATTAATTCATTCTAAAATCTCTAAAAAATGAGTTTGGATGAATAATATATATGTCTGTCTTGTGGCTTGAAATTACCATGTAGTTACTTCATGTTCAATCATTATTGTGTGATATTTAATCAAAATAAATTCATATTTAATTTACTCAATTAATTTGTAAAAGTATCATAGATTTAAAAACTAAATAATCAAGAATATTTTTCACTAAGGATCATTTAATAGATTATATTATTTAGGGATGAAAATACCTAGAATATCACTACATAATTTTTATTTTATTTCAAAATAATATCCCTAAGAACTATATCATGAATTCATTCAATATATTTTACCAAAATATCAATTATCAATAATAATTGAAATTCAATAATTTATTATTTGTGGAACACATTAACTAGGTGTGTGCATGCTGATATTATGATAGAATAATTCATGTTTCAATAATAGATCATCTTATGTGGTCTCATTGTGACACCCCCCCAAAGAACTAAAATTCAAAAATGGAAATGATCCTTATGGAGCTGGAACAATTATCCCTATTTAATTCCATTGTGATACACACATAAAAAAATATTCTTAGGAATAATTATACAATGCATAACTATAATGGTCCATAAACAGGACAAAAATCATGGTTATGAAAAATGATCTTTATATAGAAAAAAATGATGGTTATATGAAGAAAAATAATTTTTATGCCGAGCCATAATTATATTGATGATTATGGATACTTGGATTCATTCTTATAAAAACATGATGATCCTTATGCAACTCAAAATGATCTAACATTGACCTCAAATGATGAGTTCACACCTCACCTTCATCCTTATGATGTTTTCTACTTATCCTTAAAAATCCTGTTCCTTTTTTTATAAATTCAAAATCACCCATGTGGTCAGATTTAATCCAGAAAAAATAAAAAATAAATTCAAAAAAATTCTTTCACCACTAGGAATCACTGTATGAATCACTCCAATTCTACCTTATTGAGAATAAAACCCAACTTCAAATTATCCTTATGATTCCTAGAAGGTTGAATGTAAAACAAACCTACAAGTATTACCACTTTCATTAATAGTTTCCTTATCCATCATTTTCTTAGTAACCATAATACAAAACTAATAATCTAAAAACACATAAAATGTTAATGTAATATGTCCAAGAACATTAAAACATATATTCAATATATATATAAAATCACACAGTGATCCCAAAATATAACCCATTAGATATAGTTAACAATAGATCATTCTTTAAATCTGAATTCACAAAATATAATGATCTAGTTAGGGTGACTTCTATCACCCACTTCCTAAAATGACCATAGGGGTATTAATGCTAGCATATCTATCCTATTTTTGATAATTTTATACAAATTGGTCTCCTATTAAACTTTATCAATATTTTATTTTAAAAGTTCTCTTCATTTTTCAGTAAAATGTAGAAGGTGCCTTCAACAACATATTCCGTTCTTTATTTTATAACTTCTATGAAGATAACTTAATCAATTTCAGATATCCCCTTATATCAACCATACTTCACATGAGGATCCTTACCCATCTCAATTATCCTTTTCATAATTTTTTAAATTTGTATAAATTTGTTGATGGATTTTGTAATATGAAACAAATACTCCTAGCCATCTCTGTACCAAATCTTAATCTGTAGTTCAACCATCTCAGATAATTACAATGAGTGAAACTACCACATAGTATTTAATCTCTTCACAAATCATCTAAAAAAATTGATCCAAGGATCATTGTAGGAAACAAAATATTTTGTTACTATAAACCAAAGATTTCCATGTCCAGGACAATTACTATATTTCCATTTAATCAATAGTAGTAAAAAAACATTCACATTCTTCATCATAAATAAACATGTGATATAATCACATTCTCAAAAAAAATATTCATTAGATAGAAAAGAATACACTGAGTGAGGGAGATGCATACCACATAGTGGATCAATTGATACTACTAGCAACTAGTTAACTAGTGATATTACTTTTAGTTTAAGTTATTATATACTTGAGAAGACATTTTTTATTCCAGAAAAGGCTTCACAACTAATAAATATTATCCATAAAATCAACATAAGTTTCAATATCACATATTTGATAATTTCTAAATTTGGGGAATCCACTTCTTCGGAATAAATCCTAATATTACCAATCCTTTAATATCGTGTAACCAATAATATCTAATATAAATTATTTGAATGTAAATATGAAAAACCTTCTTTTTATTACAACTTAAACATGATTTATTACATAAAACATAACTTGATACAAAAAAGAAGATCGAGATTTTTAGTGTATTTGGGGCTTAATATCATTACATAAAAACTTAAAACATGAAATGGAACATCTTTATTGAAAATATCCTTTACATGACCACTACATTCCTTCGTACTTAGCATTGCATGGGATAACCTGAGGACATGTATAAGAAAACGGTGAGCTATAAAGCCCAGTAAGGGAGTACACATGGAATAACATGAGGAGTACAATACATGTTATACAATAGGCATATCAATAGAGCATAAGAAAACATGAAAATAAAGGCATGATAATAATAACATGGAAATATTGCAACAATACTTAACATGGGATTAGGATGAGCCAAGACTCATTGCACATGGAGAATGAGAAAATCCTCACTGCACATGAAGCACGAGTAAACCCTCATTTCACTTGAATTATCATGAGTAAACACTCATTGCACATGATGTATCATGACACTATACTTTACCCAATGCATTGAAGTGCTATAAGGGTGCACCCTTCTTAAACATTTCATTTCATTCATAAGTGTGCCACATGGATCATAAAACATGGATTCATAAAACATAACCATTTATTCCACAATAAAGGAATGTGGAATTCATATATGAAAAATTACAATCAATAAGTAAATGTGCATAAAGGTGAATTCCCTTGATGGGGAAATGGTCATGGTATTCACTACACAATGACATTGTCTTAGAAAATCAGTGCGATTTCGGCAGCGTAACAGCGTGACATAAGAATTCATAAAAATGGTCGATGAGAGAGAAAGGGGTTCCTCATCATATTTACATGTAATGTAAAGTAATGAGGTCATATAGATACATGTCCAAACAATTGTAATGGAATTTAGATTCATGATACAAAAGTATTGCTTGAATGTAAAAGAGGAGAGAGATGTTCCTTTTAGAATTTCGGCATAGTAACAGGTGTACATGGGAGGAATTTAATGAGAGAGAAAGGGTGTCCCTTAATTAAAACATAAATAGGGCACTATGAGGGAGGTGAAAAACCATACCCCAACATTTATAGATGAAACTAAAAGGGCAAAACAACTTAAAGAAAATTGGAAAAAAAATGAGAAAGGAAGAAAAAACCCTTACTTGGATGTGTACTTCCAATGGCAAGAGAGATTCTTGTGAGAGGCTTCTTGGGAGCTTGGGGAAAATTGGTAGGATTATATAGAGAGTAGGGTAGAGGTTGGAATAACTCAAAATGCTTTTAGTGAGGAGGAAGTGGGAGCTTCGGTGGGTTTATATACGAAAGTTGAGGGAATTCTTTATTATTTAGGTTTGGGACCCCTTATAATAAATTAATCCAAACCACAAACCATCCAATTGTTTTTGCCCATGGTTTTTGGAAAATGGAAGAGGAAAATAATATTTTATAAGGCCATGGTACTAACTTCTTAATATATTAGGGTTTCTTTTGTGGAGGTGAGTAACACTCCCATGGAAATTAATTTAGAAAGACAAGGTGTTTAATAAGTCTTGAGGGGGTCCATTATTGCTTTGAAAAGTAAGCCAAAAAAACCCAAAATCACATTATTTTAATGGTAAAAATTATATTGGCCGAACATAAAGATTACAGTATTTTATTAAATCACTATTGGGTCATTATGATGTCATAAAACACATTATATATTAAAACGGTATTTAATTTTTACTCAAAAATTTGACTGTCTCTGAAAATTATGAAAAATTCACCATTGGATAATTTCAACATAATGATTCCAAAAATAACATTTATTTCATCTAAATGATTTTTTAAATATGTTAATTGTCACTTTTAAAATAAAAACTCACATTTATCAAAAATTCACGGGTTTTGACAAAAATGGCTTTCAAACCTTAATAAAAATTATAATTTCATCCATACAATTACATGATAATTTATATATAATAAAATTAGCCTAATAATAATAATAATATTTTATTAAAATATTATTTAATTCACAAATCCCATAATTTAATAAAATAGATTTCTTAATTAAATAATAACTAAAAACACAATTTGTACTTTAAAAACTATTTACAATTTATCAATAATGACAAGAAATTATATTCATTATTATATACAAAAATATTGTACATGAACATAGTACTATCGATTAGTTACACAACCCCTTGAAACAACCACATAAGACCTAAGGGTAAGGTGTGAGATAGTGATAGGCTCTTGGCGTGGCTCGGATAACATCGCTAGAGTGGTAATTTCTCTCAACTTCCACTTCTCCCGTAGACAGTCCCGTTCAAGCTTGACATGGTAAAGCTCAGCTTGGGCTTGGTCAAGAGCGAAGCCCAAGGATGCCACCTCTTTTCTGAGCTCCAATAAATGGGCTTTGTATGGGGGAATTATACTGGATGAGTCCATCACTTATTTTGTCTGAGTAAATTTGGATTTGTTAAAGCCTTATATTTATACTAATAATGTGATCAATGTTCAATGACTATATTAGCAACAGTCAAAATTCTTAACATAAAACCAAAGAAGTTGACATTTTATATAATCACAAAGAGACATGTAATTATATCAAGAAGGATTTCAATTAATGAAACTTTGGGTCATTACAATATTCCCCCCTTAAGAAATTTCACCCTTGAAATTTTCCTTTTCCCACACTAAAACAGATGTGGCTAACTCAGCTTCATCACTTCTTCCGATTCCCAAGTTGCTTCTTCAAACTTGTGGTTTCATTAAAACACCTTGATGAGGGGCATTGTCTTATTTCGTAGAACTTTTTCTCTACGGTATAAGATCTTCACTGGTTGATCCTCAGAAGAATGATAATCTTCCAATTGTACGACTTCAGAAGAGAGTACATGTGAAGGGTCCAGTATGTACTTCCTTAAGAGGGATACATGAAAGACATCATGTACTTTTTCCATAGTAGGCGGAAGTGCTAGTCGATAGGCAATAGCCCCGACATGATCATGAATCTCAAAGGGGCCGATGTACCTTCGACTTAGCTTCCATTTCTTTCCAAACCTCATGAACTTCTTCCATGGAGATATGCGTAGAAAAACCATGTCTCCAACTTTAAACTCAAGGTCTCGTCGATGATTATATGTTTAACATTTCTGTCGACTCTAGGCTACCTTGATATGCTGATGAATGGTTTTCACATTCTCCACAATTTCCTCCACCATTTCTGGTCCAAGCAGCTTACGTTCACTGACCTCATCCCAACATGCCAGTGTTCTGCAACTTTTCCCGTACAGGGATTCATATGGTGCCGTTTGGATGCTCGACTGGAAACTGTTATTATAAGAGAACTCAACCAGAGGATGATGTTTTTCCCATCCTCCTTTAATCTCCATTGAGCATGCACTCACTATATCCTCAAGTTTTTTGATAATCCAGTTGTATTGGCCATTAGTTTGAGGATGATAGGCCATACTAAAGTTCAGTTCAGTATTCAGAGCATGTTGAAGACTCTTCCAAAACATAGAGGTGAATCTTGGATCTCGGTCAGACATAGTAGATAATGGTACTCCATACAACCTTACCACTTCCCTGATATATATCTGTGCCATTTGATCGAATAAGAAATCCTCCCGAATAGAAATGAAGTGTGTAGTCTTTTTAAGAAAATCCACAAAAACCCATATTGCATTGTCGCCTTCGGATGTCCTCAGAAGTCCGGTGACAACGTCCATGGTGATGTTTTTCCATTTCCATTCTGGTATGGGAAATGGTTGCATCATCCCCTTATACTTCTTCCTCTCTGCCTTCACGTGCTAGTACACCAGGCACATTGATGTATATTCAGCAATCTCCTTCTTCATATTATCCCACCAAAAGTTTTCTCGGATATCTCGATACATCTTTGTGCTCCCTAGGTGAATAGTGAAATTTGAACTATGTGGATCTTCCAAAAGTTCCTTCTTCAGCTCCGGACTTGATGGAACACATAGTCTTTTCCCAAACCGCACAATTCCTTCTTCATTAACATTAAAATCCAAGTGTTTCCCTTTTGTGATAGCCCCCAGTTTTCCTTGAATTCCCACATCATCCTTTTGAGCATCCTTTATCCTTTCCAAAAGAGACGGTTGAGTAATAATTTGTTAAAGGATTGATTATATTCCATTATCTATGATTCCCATGTCCATATTCATCAAGTCTAAGAAGATTGGATCCTTCTCCATTCTCATCATTGATAGAATCACTGGATCCTTTATACTTAGGGAATCTGCCACCTTGTTCGCTTTCCCAGGGTGGTAATGGATTGAACAGTCATAATAATTGATGAGATCTATCCATATTCTCTGAGGCATATTAAGCTCATTCTATGTGAATATATATTTAAGAGTCTTGTGATCAGTATATATCTCACATTTCTCCCCATAGAGATAATTCCGCCAGATTTTCAAGGCAAAGATCACTACCACCAACTCCAGATCATGTGTTGGATAGTTTCACTCATGGAAATTCAATTGCCTTGAGGAATATGATATCACTTTATCATTATGCATCAGCACACAGCCTAACCCCTTCTTCGAAGTATCGCTGAATACCACAAAATGCTCCCCACTTGTGGGTAAAGTGGGCACGGGTGCCGTGATAAGCCTCCTTTTCAACTCTTTGAAGCATTCTTCACATTCATCACTCTAAGAAAACATTACTCCCTTTAGAGTTAGCTTGGTATGATGGTTCGAAAATCGTGAGAAATTTCACACAAATCATCGATAATATCTAGCTAACCCCAAGAAGCTATGGATATCTGTTACCGATGTTGGCCTCGGCCATCCCTCAATTGAATCTGTTTTGTAGGGATCCACAGATATCCCATTGCTTGTGATGATATCACCCAATAATGAGACCTCCTTCAACCAGAACTTACACTTGTTGTACTTTTCATAGAGCTTAGCCTTGTGAAAAGTCTCTAGTACAGTTCTTAAATGCTCCTCATGATCCTCCTTGGTTTTTGAGTATATTAGAATATCATCTATATAGACTACCCAAAATTTGTCTAGGTAATCTCTAAAGACTCTGTTAATCAAGTCCATCAAGATTTCTAGAGCATTGGTGAGTCCAAAAGGCATTACTATGAATTCATAGTTCTTCTATCTTGTACGAAAAGCAGTCTTGGGGTCATCTTCCTTCTTCACCTTTACTTGATAATATCCCGACCTAAAATCTACCTTGGAGAAGAATTGTGCTCCACGTAGCTGATCTAACAAGTCATAAATTCCTGGGAGATGATAAATGTTCTTTATCGTGATTTTATTATGTTCATGATAATCGATGCAAAGACGCATTGACCCATCAATCTTCTTGATGAAGCGGACTGGTGCACCCCATGGTGAAGCACTTGGGCGTATAAACCCTTTATACATATTCTCCTGTAGTTATTTCTTTAGATCTTCAAGATCTACAATAACCATTCTATATAGAGTCTTGGATATTGGTAAAGCCCCGGTATAAGTTCAATTGAGTATTCAACATCCTTTCTAGGAGGAAGACCAGGCAGTTCCTCGGGAAATACATCAGTCAATTCCCTCACAATAGGAATATATGCAAGGATGGTTTCTTCCTTGGACTCAATCATCAGAGCCAGATACGTGTCCTCATAAGGTAGTAATATCCACACTTGAGATGATGGAGCTAAAGTATATTCATCTTCCTCCTTACACATGTAAAGAATCCGGGGTCGATTCCCCATATAGAGTGTGATTTCCCTCTCCCGACAATTTATGTTGGCTCTATATAAGGAAATCCAATCCATGTCAATAATTTCATCAGATTCCACTAGAGGGAGTATGACGAGGTTCGCCAGGAAATTCAATTCACAGATTATAATAGGTAAGGACTTATATTCATGGGATGCAATGATTTCCCCATTTTCCATACTCACCGACATCATCACTTACATGATTTGTGGTGGTGCTAGGATTGTTCTACTAAACTTTTGAGATATAAAAGAATGCCTAGAACCTGAATCAAAAAGTACGTTTTCTATTCTTGAATTAATAACTAGCGTACTTGTCACCACTTTGTTGTCAGGGATCACTTCGGTAGAAGTGATGGCAAAATCTCTTCCTTGCTTCCTTGGAGGTTGTTGGTTGCCTTCAAAATCCCTTGGATTAGGGCACTGATTTGAAAAATGACCCGGTTATTTTCATTTGTAGAATTGAACAATTTGTTGAGGTTAGAATGGAGTGTTCCTCTCCTCTGCCGTAGCCGCGAGTTTTTCTTGCCGACAGTTAAAAACTATGTTCCCTTCTCTTCCACACCTGAAGCATTTCCACTTCCCCTTAAGGAAATTTCTAGGGTGCTTCTTTCTGCACTTTTGGCAAGTGGGGTGCTGGATCTTCTTAGCAACATTGGATTTATCTATCAGACCACCATCATTGAATTCAACCTTACGCTTCTTATCCCCATGATACCCCAGTGATTATCCGATCTCCATTTCGACCTTTTGGGAACATCGGACAATTTCCTCATAGCTTTCGAAGTCACGGATTTCTAATGCTTACCGTAGGCTAGGCTTCAACCCACCAAAGAAGTGGTCAACTTTTCATTCTGGGGTAACGAAAAAGCCGGAAGCGTTTCGTGCAAGCCTTGTGTAGTTTGCCTCTTACACTCAATAGATTATTAATCTTTTGTCTTGAGGGAAAGGAAGTCCCTTTCCATCTTAACCCGGAGGGTGCGCAGATATTATTTATCAAAAAACATCTTCCGAAAATCTTTCCATTCCAATGCCTCAATATCCTCCTCAGGCTTCATATTTTTTATCAACATCCACCATTGATCAGCCCCACCCTCCATATGATAAGTCGTCATGCGAACGTTCTCTTTTTCAGAACATTGAAGAATGGAGAAGATCATTTCAATGGGGTTGATCCATTGTTCAGTGATCTTGGGATCAGATGATCCACTAAAAGTAGGAGGCCTTTGTCTCATGAAGCTCTCGATAGCGACTTTTCCTTCCTTAGGGGGGTTTGAGCATTCCACTTGACCCATGTTTCTATTCAAAACATAAGTTAGTTGAAAGATAAGCGTGACAAAGTTCGTGATTCCTGCTCTCATTGGGTTGCACATCTCTTTAGTACGGTCATCACACTGATCTACACAACAGTTGTTAGCCCGAGTCCTCCTATTACCAACCATTGGTAGGAATAGAAGGAAAGTTAGGGGTAACACATAAAGGGAAATCCAAAGAAAAATGTTGATGACTTATAAATAAACTTTTATTTCCTTAACTCATGAGTCTATAGGCTTCAATCTAGTCTTTTCATGATCTACTTTCTAACATATATTCTTAGGGGAATTTTTTTTATTCCCTTAATAAGGTTCATAATATTCTTGTGAATTTATAAAAACATATCCCCCGGGAGTGTTGTAACCAAGAGTGCAGCAAGGCCCATTATTGTGCACCAGTTCCCGTTCGAGTCTAGCTCAAAGTGGTGTTTTCGGGTTTTACCTCTAGGATACATCTGTGTCATAGCCGCCTCTACCTGCTCGTATCGAGACAGAGATGTATTTTCTTGATAAACCACTTACTCAATACTAACCAAAATATAGGGATGTTTTTATTGTACTTAGTCTTGTATCTAAGGCTTTACTAGGTTTTTCTAATCCTAATCCTAAAAATAACCAAACCTATCCTTTGATACCAACTATGACAACCCTGCTTTTTTATTACAACTTAAACATGATTTATTACATAAAACTTCACCTGATACAACAAAGATAATCGAGTGGTTTAGTGTCTTTTGGGCTTAGGATCATTACATAAAAACTTAAAACATGAAATGCCACATCTTTATTGAAATCTACATTTACACGACCACTACATTCCTTCGTACATAGCATTGCAAGGGATAACCTGAGGACATGCATATGAAAAGGGTGAGCTATAAAGCCCAGTAAGGGAGTACACATGGAATAACATGAGGACTAAAATACATGTTATAAATCATTCATATCAATATACCATAAGAAAAACATGAACATAAAGGCATGATAAAGCATGATAATCATAACATGGAAATGTGGCAACAAAAGTAAACATGGGATTAGCATGAGCCAACACTCATTGCACATAGAGAATGAGAAAATCCTCATTGCACATGAAGAACGAGTAAAACTTTGTTTCACTTGAATTATCATGAGTCAACAGTCATTGCACATGAAGTATCATGATACTATACTTTACCCAATGCATTGGAGCGCTATAAAAGCGCACCTTTCTTAAATATTTCATTTCATGCATAAGTGTGCCACATGGATCATAAAACATGGATTCATAAAACATAACCATTTATTCTATGATAAAGGAATGTGGAATTCATACATGAAACTTTACAATAAATAAGTAAATGTGCATAAAGGTTAATACCGTTTATGGAGAAATGGGCATGGTATTCACTACACAATGACATTGTCTTAGAAAATCGGTGCGATTTCAGCAGCGTAACGACGTGACATAAGAATTCATAAAAATGGTTGGTGAGAGAGAAAGGGGTTCCTAATCATATTTACATGTAATGTACATTAAGGAGGTCATATAGATACATGTCCCATCAATTTTAAGGGAATTTAGATTCATGATACAAAAGTATTTCTTGAATGTAAAAGAGGAGAGAGAAGTTACTTTCAGAATTTCGGCATAGTAACGGGTGTACATGGGAGGAATTTAATGAGAGAGAAAGGGTCTCCCTTCATTAAAAAATGAATAGGGAAGTATGAGGGGGGTGAAAAACCATACCCCACCATTTATAATTGAAATTAAAAGGAAAAAACAACCTAATGAAAATTGGAGAAAAATGAGAAAGGAAGAAAAAACCCTTACTTGGAAGTGTGCATCCAAAGGCTAGAGAGAGGCTTGTGAGAGGATTTTTGGGTGCTTGGTGCACCATGGGAAGATTATAGAGATATTAGGGCAGAGGTTTGACGAACTATAAAGGATTTGAGTGAGGAGGAAGTGGGATCTTGGGTGGGTTTATATAGGAAAGGTGAGGGAATTCTTTATTATTTAGGTTTGGGACCCCTTATATTAAATTAATCCAAACCACAAACCATCCCATAGTTTTTGCTCATGGTTTTTTTCAAAGGGAAGAGGAAAATAATATTTTATATGGCCATGGTAGGAACTTCTTAAAATATTAGGGTTCCTTCTGTGGAGGTGAGTCACACTCCTATGGAAATTAATTTAAAAAGACAAGGTGTTTAATAAGTCTTGAGGGGTCCATTAATGCTTTGAAAAGTAAGCCAAACAAACCAAAAATAATATTATTTTAATTTTAAAACATATATTGGCCTAACATAAATATTATAGTATTTTATTACATCATTATTGGGTCATTATGATGTCATAAAACACATTATATATTTAAACGATATTTATTTTTTAGTCAAACATTTTACTGTCTCAAAAAATTATGAAAAATTCACCATTGGATAATTTCGACGTCCTGATTCAAAAAATAACAATTATTTTATCTAAATAATTTTCCAAATATGTTAATTTTCATTATTAAAATAAAAATCGACATTTATAATAAATTCACAGGTTTTGACAAAAATGGCTTTGAAACCTTAATAAAAATTATAATTGCATTCATACAATTACATGATCATTTATATATAATAAAATTAATCTAATAATAATAATATTTTTTAAAAATATTATTTAATTCAAAAATCCCTTAATTTTAAAAAATAGATTTTTTAATTAAATAATAACTAAAAACACCATTTGTACTTTGAAAACTATTTATAATGTATCAATAATTACAAGAAATTATATTCATTATTATTTAAACAAATAATGTACATGAACATAGTACTATAGATTAGTTACACAACCCCTTAAAACAGCCGCATAATACTTAAGGGTAAGGTGTGCAATGGTGACAGACTCTTGGGGTGGCTCAGATAACATCGCTCGAGTGGTAATTTCTATCAACTTCCACTTCTTCCGTAGACGGTGTCGTTCAAGCTTGACATGGTAAAGCTCAGCTTGGGCTTGGTCAAGAGCGAAGCCCAAGGATGCCACCTCTTTTCCGAGATCTGATAAATTGGCTTTGTATGGGAAAATTCTACTAGATGAGGCCATCGCTTCTTTTGTCTGAGTAAATTTGGATTTGTTAAAGCCCTATATTTATACTAATCATGTGATCACTGTTCAATGACTATATTAGCAACGATCAAAATTCTTACCATAAAACCAAAGAAGTTGACATTTTATATAAACATAAATAGGCATTTAATTAGATCAAGAGGTATTTCCATTAATGAATCTTTTGTTCATTACAGTAAAGTTATAAAAATATATTCTATCCCTACTAGTGATTCATAATGGTTCTCCACTTTTAGTAGTCTTATTCCACTAAATTAATTGCATAAAATAACTTTTTATAACTCATATTCACTGTAATACCACTAGTTGAATAATGTAATACTTGAAACCTATTTTATTCAAGATTAGCCTCATATCCATCATGATTTCACATTTAGTACAGAAATTATTCATTTTTTGTTGATTTGAAAATTCAAAAACTCTAAAGAAAATTCCATAAACTTATAGATCCAATTTTTAACAAATACTGTTGTTGTTATTCATCACATGTTCACATAGGGATATACTTAAGCGAATTTTTTAGTATTGGTATCAAAATGGGATTTTAATACTTCTGATTTCAGTTGTTGTATTCACTTTATATATTAAAATATATCCCAATTTAGATCAAAAACATGTTCTTTGTCTTAAATTAGCCCTATGGATTATATCTCATCCTAAAATCTACGTCACTTGTATAAAATTAGAAATCATTTAATAAAAAGGGGATATTGGTACCTTCTATTTTACTCAAGTTATGTTAGATAGTGTGCAATAATGGGCAAACATTTTTTCCTTTATCATTCTATTTGAAATCCAGTTTCAAATTTTAAGTTGTTCTTATGGAATTTAATTCCATATCAGATTCCTTATGATTCATCTTTTCTTTATATCCAAACATGTAATCTATTTTTTCATGAGAAACCTCAATGATTTATCATTTTATAACATGTATGTCTTTATTTTATTCAATCCATATCTTTTCTTTAATCATTCTTAAAGTATTTATTAGATCATTCAATATATACATTGTGCTTTAAAACAAATTTCAAATGATCTTTTCTAGTCCTAGAAGCATTTGACTAAATTTTATGGTTCTAAATATTTTTTGTATCTTTACTAGATAATTCTATTTGACAATAATATTTAATGATCCTACTCACACCACATGCAACATGGTTGTTTTATTCAACTATTGCCTGAAAACAGCTTTTCATGGGGAAATACTTACCAGTAGATATAGGCTTAAAATATACATTTATACAATTTAACATAGCCTAGGAAATCTATTAGTGGGAATAATAAACTTGTACGTATTTTTGGAATAAGAATCATACCTTATTTATTGTGCTCGATTACTCGACCATTCAAATATTCCACATCTGTACTATAAATAATGTATTCCAATTCTTCAAAATAAAAAATTGATTTGTATTCATTCATCACACAAAACTAATTCATATCAACAAAATTTATTTGATATATAATTTCGTTTTCCATTCCTATTTTAATGTCATTATAAGATGTATTTCTATCACCTATACAATTTCCATTTTTTACTGAATTTCCATACTTCTCTTATTCTCATGCCTCAGACATGTTTTCTCATAGGTAATAAATATTTTACCCAGGAACATGGACTTTGGGAAATGAAAATACTCTCATGTTTTCCTTTGAAACATAATATTTGTTTTTTAATTTCATTTTTATATACCTAAGGGTAACTAGATATAAAATATCGAGTATCTATTAGCTTATAATTACCCTTACCACTATCTTATTCCAAATATTTCTTATCTTAGATCATGTACTCCTCGAATTGCAAGATCATTTTTATTTCCTTTTCACGTTCAAAAATCATATATTTTTTTAAGATTATTACCACCTTATATCACATCTTAAAATGCATGTTTTTAGGATTCCATTTTTCTCTTTTATCTTCTTGTTCAATGTAAAAATAGATTTTAGTAACTCCTTGAGATTTTGGATTATATTTTTCTCTCTATTAATACTATGTTGAGTACTTTTTTTAAAAAAATCAGTTAATTATAAGATAAAACACATTAAATCATAATTATTATGAAAATTACATGAATAATAAAATGTCTATTAGATATATTGATATTACTCAACTAAAATTGTAAAATTTTTATTGATAAATATTAATAATAATTTAATATTAAGATAGATTTTTATTTATCAAGCTACCTTTTAATGTATTTTATAATTAATCATAACATGTTAAATGGAACAAATTTAAAATAATATTACATATGAGGAAATATATTAACGTTATTTAAATTATTAATTTTTTGTGAAATAATATTAAGAACACGTAAAAATTATTTTTTATAAGATTACATTTTCCTCATAATTTTTATTTTCATTTAAAAACTAAAATTTTAAATTATTTAATTTTAATTTTTTAAATTGAAATTAATTTATGGATTCAAAGTGTGAAAATTTAATTAGAATGAATTTTTGATATTTTTATGAAAATGATTAACTTTTTTTAATAATAAAAATTATAAATTTTCCAAATACTATCACTTTTATGAAATTTACATATTAAAAGTAAATTTTAAACGTTTTGGAAACAATTTTAATATAATATATATATATGTATCGAAGTAAATTAAATTAATAATTTTAATTTACGAAACACATGCTTAACATGTTGGAATTGTAAGTGATATTTTAATTCAATAAATACTATTTTGGAACTATTTTCTTTAACTAATGTTCCCCAAGATAAAATCACAATTTAGATATATTTAAATCCAAAAAAATTATTTTTTCAAAATAAACCAATTAATTTTATAAAATTAAAACCCATAATAGTTATATCATAATCACAAATTTTTATTAATAAATAAACAATTTTTATAAATACTAGTTTTTATGTTTTTAGTTCCCTAATATTTAAATTAATTTTTATCACCATTTAAAATTTTATTTGAAAAAATTTATTTAATATTTGGAATAATTATGTAAGAATTATGCCATGAACCATATTTAATTTTTATATAGTAATGTTACACTACATATGTATAAATCAGTTTCCAATATAAAAATATAAAATATTCACTGTGAAAAGTTTTGGAGTAAAGGACATAAAAATGTGTTAAAATTGAGTTTTTCAGTATTTATTCACCTTAACCCTTACCCCACTCCATTATTCTCAGTTATTAGATCGATATGATCTTTAAATAGGGAATTTAACTTATATAGTATTAAAAAATGGTCACTCCTCTCCCTTATAAATGGGGTCATCCCACACCACTTCTCACCACATCTCAAGAACAATTGATTTAATGAATCTCTTCCCAAATAACTCATATAACCTACAATCTATTTCATAAATGTTTTGGTCTTCTCAAAAGACCACCTCTGAAATCATTAATCAAAATTTCAAATGATATCTTCCTAGGAGTTAGGTGAACAACATAATTAATCCATCTTATTTCCATTTCCTTTATATGTTATTCTGAGTCCTTATATAATATAAACATATTAATGGAAAATACATCGGTATAATATTTATATTGAATTTTTATTATTTTCTGTGATAACCGTTTTCAACCATCCGTCAAACCATTCAAAAATAAAAATGTCATCTGTGTTGCGTGTACACAACCACCTCCAAAAGTAACATGATCTATTTTTCAACACTACCTTACATAAATTGATAAAAATATATATTTGATATATAAAATTTACATTTATAAAGTTTTTAATATTTTGAAATTATAAACTAATAAATGAAATTCTCCCACTCTATGGAATTGAAGGTGTTTCTAATGCGTAACTGTGGACATTTTCTACCATGAAAGTGATGTATTTTTTTTCAAGTAGAATTTTATTTTTGATCAAAATGTATTTAAATATGTATCAACACCTTTAATAATTATTATTATGATTCTAAAATAATGATATTATTTCAAAATAATCACTTTCTCAACTACACTCACCCGGAGATTATATCTTTGTCTTGTTTTGGTTAGTTTAACCACATACATGAAAAATATTATAAACCTATATAATGGATGAATATAGATACATAAATAAATGTTTTCTTTTAAATTATTGTGATAATAATGTTTTTATTGTTATGGAAATGTTATATTAAATGTTTTTTTATTATTAAATAGCCACCTAATTTTCATTAAAAATTACATATATATTCACCCCATTGATTATATCTCTAAGAAAAGTAACAAAAATATTTTAAAATGAAATTAAAATATTATAAATAATTATTAAACACCCATTATATTACCTATAATTATATAATAAGGAATAAATTTTAATATATAAATAATAATTGATATCGCCATTACAAAACCAGTAATAAAAAATAATAAAAAATAATAACATCTCATAAAGAATGTAATATATAATTAACAAATATATTTATAATTAATGATTATAAATGAATTTTATAAAAGGTTATTTGTGTGAATAAGTTTATAAGTTAATATATTAAGATAGTGTTTTTTATACGTTACTTTAATGATATTTTTGGAATTGAGGAATTGAGGTACAATTTCTCATCTCATTTTCCTTTCTTGATACTTGTTTTTATTTATCCACCTAATTTCATTTATGTAATAATGACAATTCTATATGTATAGTGATGAATTATAATTTATTCCTAGTATTTTAATTATAATTTCAAGTTCTCTATTTCAATGGATTTTAATTCAAATGATTCGTAAGTTTTATAGGGTTCTATTAACTCAAATTATATTATTGAATAATATTGATTCTTAATTGAAAATGGTTTTACATGGTTGATTTACACTTTTATTTATGA
This sequence comes from Viscum album, assembly GCA_963277665.1. Taxonomy (NCBI): domain Eukaryota; kingdom Viridiplantae; phylum Streptophyta; class Magnoliopsida; order Santalales; family Viscaceae; genus Viscum; species Viscum album. The sequence continues at coordinate 1,075,412,875 of OY728138.1, forward strand.
AATTTTAATTCCATTATACATTTTTATGAAGAATCGTAGTGATGTATTTTTTTCTTCATAAATTTTAATTATGAAAATAATAATTTTATGAGGCAAACCAAGTATTTTTTGAATAAATATTACATAATTTTAGATGAATATTCAATTCATATCATAATAATGCAAGTTTTGGTGTCATAATGGTTTTTGATAATTCGATATTAGATAAATAGTCAAATTAATTCATGAAATATCATCAATATATACCAAAATGTTCTTCTCAGATAGAACCCTTATTAGACATTCCCTATATAAGACATTTCTTTATAACGTTGGGAAATACAATAGATATAATGGGAGATATTAGGTTCCCAGTAATGGTATTCATAATAGATGTCAATCATTGATCCTAATAAAACATATAATAATCATACGGGTATTAGACCATATCAAATAAATAAATGGTAATTGATTTTGATTCATGAAGTAATTCTTTTTCATAATAAAATACAAAAGACATAAGAGTATAAAATCATCAATGATCAATAATTATCCATGATATATTTTCATAAGTATAAGAAATATTTTTTTCACACAGATGTAAGTATTGAAAATAATTTCCCATGTAAAGGATCACTAATAATACTATCATAGTGAATATATTCCCAACGTAGATTGGGCTCAATCAACATTTAATTAATCAAGAATCAATCACAAGATAATAATAGTTGAAATATCCCCTTATAGAACTTTGTTCACAGCTATTCTTTTCCATATTATCTCATGATATATCAATATTTCCCTAATGCATTGGAGAGCTATATAATAAAAGGTCCACCCATCACATAATGAAAATAAAAAATATTTGTTCTATAAAATCCTTAAAATATTCATCATTTAATAATATCATAACCCATAGAAAGGAAATATGTTTCATTTACACTTTATCATTTTATAATCACGGCCATCTAGAGAAAGTATGTGGATGGTATCATAAATGCATTCCTTATTTCATTATAGATTGATTATCCCATGGGAATGTAATGAAATTCCTTGAGTTGTCTGTTAAAATATAATCATCATAATAAAACAACATAAATAAATTGGATGGAATGATAATATCATTACCCTAGTGATGTACAAAGATTTTTAATGGATGCTGACATGTATGAAACATTCCTTTAAAAGGGAATTTTAATATTTCCTATAGAAACGAAAATTCATAGAAAATTTAGAAACATATTATATTGTAAAATTAAAATTGAAAGTAAAAAATGTAATATTAAAATTAAATAACATCCATGATGTTGTAAAAACTATTCAGGCAGTATACATTATAATAGAACATTCTTTTCACACATTTGTAAAAAAATGGATTCGTTGGTAATTTTATTGAATATATTTAATTTAATCTTCTGTAAAAAATTAAAATGTAGTCAATATAATATTTATCCAAAATATATGTACATATATAAAACAACTATAAATCATTTTTATGAATATATACATTGATGAAAAAGTATGTCAACCAATGAGAAAACAAGGTTGATTTCTTATAAAACGATTCTTCCTTCATTTAATTAATAAATAAAGTAAATTTTACAAATAATTGACGAATAATATAATAGTATTGCGAGAATAAGATAATTTGTTTAATATATATAAATCATATAATTTATCTTAATGGTAATTTATTATAAACAATCTTTAAAAGAAAATAAATTATAATATAGACTCGTATCCCCTTTGTTACTTCAGAATCCAAATCAGTTGATACAAATAAAATAAAAATAAAAATATAATTACATAAATACTAATATATTGATGATATTGAATATAACATGGGAATTATATACACTATGTAAATGAAAATAATTGAATAACATAAAACATGTATCAATGAAACAATATCGAGATGAAGAGGCCAATTTTTTTGGTAATATCATAATCAAATCATTATAATGCTGAGAAACAAAGATTGATTTTTAAATAAACATATTTTTAATTATAATAAACATAAAATACATTAATTTGAATTATATAAATCACAAAATATAAATAAGTGGTGAATAAAGAAGATGTGTCATGGAAATTAAAGTGGGAGGAGAAACCCTTACCTCATATCCCATTAGGCTTCTAACATATTCAAAAAACTTTTATAATAAATATTGATTTATTAAACAAAAAATTCCATGTATATTAATGTACATCCTTAAATTATAATTTCCAAAAACCATTTTTATTATTAATTCTTATTTAAAATCAACATTCTGTTTAAAACATTTATACATTACATGCATACTCTGGTGTGACGGTTCTGTTCCATAAACCTTGTCATTATTTTATCATATAAAAATATTAATAAATTCATAAATATAATATTTATTAATTATATTCAATTTTATAACCATTATAATAAATTATTTATGAATAAATAAATATGACACTACATGGAGATGGTTGTCCATACGTACACATGAGTTACGTTTTAACATTTCAATTGATTGAAGAAATGAAAAGTACATAATAATTCACCTTTCCAGAAAAATAATTACATCATAAATATAATATTTGTTAAATAAATATATCATTATCCCCATTAATTTAATCAGTAAATAAATAATGAATTACATCACTTAGTGAAGGTGGTATTCCACGCTTATGCACGAGTGACATTATCATTTTCCAATAGTCGGGAAAGAGGTAGAAAATGGATATAAAATTAATATAAAAATATAATATTATATAAAATATAATTATTACATCATTAAAATTTGGTTATATGACACCTTTATGAGGTATATGAAGAAATAAATATTAATTATTTTTAGAAAGAATATGCACATCTTCATCAGATATCCGCCTTTTTAAAAGCAACATATGGATTCTTAGATTGGCATGTTGTGAAGATAAACACCTCATGGTCATGTATATAGATTTTTGATGAGTATTTGTGCAGATAATTACCTAGATAAATCACTCTGGTGGTTCTTAGAATATATTAGGGGTTCTAATTTATAATTGATGGGAGTGTTAATGTTGTAATTATAAATAATATTAAAATATAATAAAGTCATTATCTTGGGAAAGTGGATCTATATTATCTGAAGATAAATAATTAGATGAGATAAGACCCAACGTAATTAAACTGGTAAGATTTGTGGAATCTTTGTTGTTTTTTAACCCTTATATCGTTATTTAACCCCTCAGAAACCCTTTTAACCTTTATTATAGTGCTGAATCATTACCTCGATTACTATTTATAATGGTTACAAATGAAATTATATTCATTAAATAAATTAATACCCGATGATTATAAATATGGAAACCATTTTATGCAATTAGATTTAATTACCTTCTAGAAATTCATTATAAAATAAGTGTACAAAATGCAAAGATAATTTTGTTTAGAAAAAATGCATTTTCAACCATAAAACAGAACATATTCTTATTCTATTCATAGTAAAAATAATTAAATAAATTTTAATATATGTAATTGTTTATATTTTATAAAAATATAATTTAAATAAATTTTCAATACTATTTAATTAATTTTATTATAATAAAATAAATTGGTCATAATAAATATATTTTTCTAAAAAAATATGCTTTTCACATTTATATGATTTTATCCTCATTTATATCCAATTGATAATCAATGTATGTAGGATTATTAATTTTTTCGCATTATGTTATTGTATATTTAATTAATATAGTAGTTCATTAGTGATCAAGAAATATAATATGTTGAAAATAAAATACTTTGAAAATTTGGCCTTTTAACATAAAATGAAATTATTTTTAATATTGAAAATTGATTACTTATGTCCAATTATTTAAAAAATACATTTAAACCTTAAAAAATTTTACCCAAATTTTTTCAATTTACTTAGTCATATTCATACCATCCAATCCAATGACATGTCTATAATAATATCATTTAATAATAATATTTCAATAGTACATCATAGTTCATCTATGTATAGTGTTACATGAAACATAAGTTATAAAAGACATAAAAATTACCTAAAAATAACTTTTATGAAATTTTAGGGTGTTACATTCTATGAATTTCACCTTTTAAATACAAACACTTTGATATAAAACATTGAGGATAATTTTACCACATCAAATCCTCTAGTTCCCATATATCACACATAAATTTATTAGTCCCCTATAAAACGTTAACCTTGGGATTAGTATAGTTTTGTAGAAATTTATCTCTCTGATTTGATATTTCTATTACTATTTCCTCATAATAAATATTCTGATTTAGAAGTTCAACCTCTGATTTTAGTACATTTGATGAATAAGGAATGAACATCCCCAAAATTGATACCAAGAATACATTATAATTCTAAGAGAGGTTCGGTGGAATCTCCATGAAATAATCTCCATAGGAATACCTTATAACTAACTTCATACTCTAGATCTCACCAATGTTTTTCAGAATAAATTTTAATTGACTCAGAGTTTCCGTTATACATTGCTAAATGTATATAACCTTATCATCTATTTTATAACCAATTCCATGTCTCAATATTTTTTTTTCAATATTAATTATAACACATTGGTGTTATGAACTTATTTTCATATGGCCTTTATAAGTATCTATCTAAATTTTTATTTGAAATTTAATTTCCCTAGCACTTTTCACATATTGTTACATGATTGTAAGCATAATTAAATAGAAAATAAAACCAAGGATTATACATTCTAGTGTCTCTGAAAGATTAAGTATATAATTAAAAACATGAAACTAAATTAAAAAACTCATTTATTTAATCTCATTAATGTGATCCTAATTTCTATTTAGTTCTTACATCTGTATAGGATAACCTCGGGAATAAATATACTAGGGATCATCCAAAAACCCATAAAGGGAATCAACATAGGAATAAAACATACCACATGGGTTAAAAGTCATAAAATGATAAATAAAAGGCATGTAATTGGAATAAAAGTAATTAATAATACCATGGTAACATTTAATCATGTCATCATAGAAATGTGGGAAAACATATAACATGAAATAAACATTAATAAATGCTAGATTCCGAGATTATATCAAATATTGGACAAAGTCCCATGAAGGAATCAGGTTCATTCCATATCCCAACATGACATATCAGGATACTAATAATTACCCAATACATTAGAGAACTATTTAGGTGGACCCATCATTACACATTCATCAATATTGTTTTCATATGAAAAGAAAATATAATGGTTACCCATCGGAAGAAATGGGTATCGTAATCTTGTAATAAAAAATAAGAAATGAGTATATAATAAATATATCCATAAAATAATGCATTTAAAACATATATGGACATTTATAAGGGAAAATAATAATTTATCATGATAATATATGTAAAAATTAAGTGAAAACATTTAAAAAGAGTGTTTACGTAACATTAGAATTGTTTTACTTTGGTGCTGTTTAATGAAAAATATTCAAGAGTTTTTTGAGTGGAAAATGAAATATTTTTATATAAAAACATAAATTAATCAATTAAATTATTTCATGATAAAATAAGTGATTATAGAAATATAATGGTGGAATAAAATAGATTATGTTTTGTACTTGAAAATGAGTGAGAAATTCGGAAGTTCACTTTAATCGAGGTTGCTTATCGACATGGATTAAGAAGGGAACCTTATTAAAACATGTGTTTCCACATTAAATAAGGTTTATAAGATATGGATACATGATTTTGGTACATATAAACATGATTTAGACAAATTATACTAAAATAAATAAGAATTGCATAGAGGAATGAAGGGATAAAGTGTAACCCGAAGGAAAAATGGACGTTAGAAAATAATCTCTTACCTTATGTTTGCAACAATTTTTTTACTTTAACTTAATATTATGAATAATCTAATTATATTCATTAATTAATAATTATAGAAACTATTATACATTTAATTTATTAATTATATTATATTATGTTCATTTATGGAATCTTTTATTGGTTAAAGTGTTCATATTCACCATTTGAGAGTGTTTATTTTCTTAGTTTCCAGGATCGGTTCTCTTGTATATGAGTATGAATATTCAAGTAAATGTGATTAGATATCCATAATTAATGTCATATGTTATTAATGAAAATCTAGAAGATTAAGTGGTTATATAATTCATTTGTTTTTTTGGGTTTTGAATGAATAATTAGATAAGATGTTAGTGATATTCATTTAGATTATTTTGAGAGTTTTTTCCTCATCACTTGCTAATATTGATTTATTAATTAATATCATGTATATATAATGGTAATATAAAATTGAATACACTGTAATACAAATATAATAATTATTTATAATCTTAAAAATGGTTTTATGATGAATCCTAGAGGTGGTAATTGAAATTTAAAACTCACTATCCCTGAATACGATAAATTGACCCATAACAGATGATGTTTTCATTTTTTGAATAAAAGGGAGGGGAAGAGAAATGTTCATTATTTATTCCAAAAACAAAAAAAAAATTATATTATATTAAATATACTAGTGTTATAATGTCACTTGGATAAGGAGAGGTGATGAGCGAATAAGAAAAGAATAGAAATTGAAAATAAATTAAAAGGAAAAAACAAAGAGGTTTTTACCTCTTGAGTAATTCTCCTTGAGAACCTCTATAGGGGAATGAGTTTTGGTCGTTTTTTATTACCAGAACCTCCTAGATGTGTGGAAGATAATTTTGAATAATACATCATAGAAACTGGATATGAATCAATGATTAACATGTGTTAGGAGAAGAAGATGTGGGGTGGTATTTATAGTGGGGAGGGGTGTTTTCTCAAAACAATATTCATTAGTTTATTATTATTTCTCAAAACTATGAAGAAGTTGAGAATTGTTAATAATAATATTAAAATAATGAATGTTAGTTCTATATTACTGTTCGAAAATTAGTAATGATTCATGTAATAGTGTACTTAATTTATAATTTATACATATTCAATAAATTAACTTATTTTATTATTCACAAAAAATTCATGTCTTTCAGAAAATTCACAAAAATTCACCATAACCATTTTTTGATATGTAGAATTACAAAATGCACTCAAATTTCTTAAATTAATTTTATAAATATGATAAATTTAGTTTTTAATTATAATTATCATTTAAATTGAAAATACTAATTACAAAATTCATAATTAATTTTTTAATGGAAGATCATACTATTATATTGGCTGGATTACTCTTTATATGGGTTGTATTACAATTACAAAGGTCAAGATACTATTCTATTAGTATATGTTCCATTACTTATAGTAATACTTATTATTCAATTAATTAATAATTTATAATGTTTGTATTGTGTTCTCTATGGGATTTTATTTGATTTATAATAAATCTCAAATTTATAAAAAGGACATTTCTATTGATAGTATTTCGGGATGTTACATTATTCCCCTCATGAAATTTCACCCCTGAAATATCGATTTACTTACTATAATGAAAAAATTGAGTCTAATTCTCTTTCATTGCCTCCTATGGTTACCATGTTGACTCTTCATACTTATAGTTCTTCCATATAACTTTGACTACGTGAGTAGTCATGTTGGGTCGAACTTTATCTCTTCAGTCAAAGATCTTCACTGGATGCTCCTTATAGAAGAGATCATTTTCCAAGTGTACCACCTCTGAATATAGTACATGATAGAGATATGGTATGTACATATCAATAGGGATACATGGAATACATCATGTACATGAGACGTGGTTGGTGGATGTTCTAGTCGATAGTCCACAATTCCTATATGATCAAGAATGTTGAAGGGTTGATATACCAAGGATTCACCTTTTCTTTCTTCCCAAATATTATTATATTTTTTCAAGAATATATGTGGAATAATACCATCCAACCATAAACTCAAGGTATAGTAGATGATTATCCACAAATCACTTCTATTATCTTCGGGCAGCCATGATGTGCTACTGAATGGTTTTCACCTTTTCAATAATTTCTTAGACCATTTGAAGACTACAAAGCCTGTGTTCACTAAGATTATACAAGAATGTCTATGTTCTACATATATTTCCATTAAGGGATTCATATGGATATATTTTTATTCTCTATTTGTAAATTATTGTTGTAATAGAAGTCAAATAGATATTGATGTTGGTACCACCATTATTTGTAGTCCATAGAACATGTTCTCAGCATGTCTTTCAGTTTATAAATAGTTAATTTATATTGTCCATTTTTTAGGATGATATGTCATACTAATGCTAATATTAGTGTTTGGATCATGTTACATAATTTTACAGAACATCGTGGTGAATCTTTTATCCCCAAAAAATACAATTCATGGTGGTATTCCATGTATCCTTTAAACTTCTGTGATTTATATCTATAAAAGTTTATCCAAGGAAAATTACTCTAAAATTATGATAAATTGATATGTCTTTTAAAAAATCATCCAAAACAACAAACATATGATTGTTTCTTAGGATGTATTTAGAAGTTACCTGAGAAAGTTCACGGTGTGTTTTCTAATTTACATGTTGGTATGGGCAATGGTTGCATCATCCCCTTAGAATTATTCTTTTCAAACATCACTTACAGTAATACTAAGAACTTTTATGTATATTTAGGGATCTCCTTTTTCATATTGTCCCACCAATAGATCTCTAAAATACCTCGATACATATTTGTGATCCCTAGGTGGATAGAGATTGTTGAGTTATGTGAATCTTTCAAAATATCTTTCTTTATCTTGGTATTGGATGATACCCATAGATGTTTCTCAAATCTCATGACTCCATCCACATCCATTTTGACCTCTAAGGATTTCCAATTTCTGATAGCATCCACCTTATTTTGAATTTCTATAACATTTCATTAAACACCCATTATTTTATCCAAAATGGATGGTTGACCAATCATTTGAGAAAGGATTGATGGTGTTAAATACTTAACGATTCTCATGTCTATCCTTTGTATCTCCTATAAAATCATATCCCTCTTAGTTATCATCATGAATAAAGACGGATTATCCTTTATACCAAGAGCATATTCTTCCATATTTTCATTACCAAGATTATAGTGGATTAAGAATTCATAATTCATGATGATCTATAACCATCATTACTAGCACAAGTAAAGAACTTTTAGTTTGAATAAATATTTAATACTTTTATGATTAGTATATATGTCTTATTTCTCCCAATATTAACAATTCCACCATATCTTAAATGTGATGATCACAACCACAAACTCTAGATCATTCTTGGGATTTCTTCTCATGAATGTTCAACTACCTTAAGGAATATGTTATCACTTTATCATTTTGCATCAATACATAGCGTAATTCATTCTCTTAAGCAACATTGTACACCATAAAAAGTTTCCCATTTTTTGTAGAATGAGCACCGATGCATTGATAAGTACATTTTTCCAATCCCTGATGTAGTCATCACATACATTGGTCTAGAAAAACATCACTCCATTCTATGTCAGCATGGTTAGTGGGTTTTCCAATAATGAGTATTTATTCACAAATCATTTCTATTACCCATCTAGACATAGGAAAGTAGAGATCTCCATTACATATGTTGTCTTGGGCCTCTCCTCAGTTTCCATTGTCTTGGAAGGGTGAAAAATATTCTTTTGTTGTTGATAACTTGCCTCAAAAATGTTATTTCCTCCAACTATAACTCATATTTTCTGTACATGGAATAAATATTCACCCTTCACAAATTCATCAAGATAGTATTCAAATTATTCCCATGTTTCTCCTTTCTCTTAGTGTAAATTATAATATCATCAATAAAGTATACCACAAATTGGTCAAGGTAATATCTAAATAATCAATTAATTAAATCCACGAAATTTTTTGGAACATTATTGATTCCAAAGGGAATGAGTATAAACACATAGTGTCCATACCTCATTCAAAAGGATGTATTGGAAATATATTTCTTCCTCACATTTAATTATTGCTATCTTGACCGAATGTCCACCATAGAAAAATAATTGGTACCCTGTAGTTGATAAAACAAGGGATCTATCCATGGAAGAGGAAACTTTTAATTAAAATTGAATTATTTGTACCGTTAATAATCAGTGAAAATTAACATTAATAACTACTTCTTTTTGACAAATATGATTGGTTCACCCCATGGTGAAGCAGTCAACCATACAAAACCCTTTTCCAAGTATTCCAATAATGGATTCTTTAGTTATTCCAACATAATAGAGTCCATTATATAAGGGGTATTTGATATATGTAATTATCAATAAATATGTTCAATTGAGAACTCAACTTCTCAGTCAAGAGGAAAACCAAGGACCTCTTCATTGAATATTTCAGTGTAGTAACTCACAAGGTGAATGGCTTAGAACTTGATTATAAACTTTGTAATAATCATTTGTTATATATATTATTTCTTAGATAGAATAAATATCCACAATTTAGATGATGATTATTATGAAGATATATCCCCATCCTTACACTTGTACAAAATTAGAGAATACTTCAGGATATAAAGAGTGATCTCCCTTTCCCAACTATTTTTTTTGTATAAAGATTTTTAATCCCTGCCCAATATAACATTGAACTCCAATAAAATAAGTAAGATATGATTTTCTTGTGGTTCGATCCACAAAAATTAACTAAGGTGGAGTTATATACATTAGATGAAATAATTTCACCATTTTTAGTTATCACAAATAAATAAAAATCCATATTGTAAGGTGGTGTTTTAATAGTTATAATAAACATTCATGTTATGAAGGAAAGTGTTGAACTATAATACACTAGTATGTTCACTATTCTTGAATTAATAACCAGTTTATATTCCACAACATTAATATTAGGATCCAACTCAATAATAGTGATAGAATATGACATTTGTTATTTCCTTAGTGGTTTTTTATTATTATTACCTCCATCAACCCGTGGCTTATGGATATGACTTGAATAATTCACATGCACCTTGTAGTTGAAACAATTCACTACATGATGTGTTTTCATCTGAACTATCCTTTACTCTTCCACACATGTAGGATTCATCATATCCCTTTGTTAGTTATTATATATATTCCCCACTCTTACACATTTGAATCATATCTTGGTTCCATTTAAGTATTTTCCATTATGCTTCATCCCATAATTTTGACACATTCGATGTTGGGACTTCCTTCTATCATTGATTTTATCTGTTGATCCATCCATATTAAACTCTATTTTCATCTTTTAATATCTAGGACCACAAGAACACAATGATTCTTCGTTCTCAATTTCAACATAATAGGCACCATGGGAAATATTCTAATAGATATAAAAGTCTAAAATGGCCAATTCTATTCATAGACTCAGATTTAATCCACTAAAGATGTGGTCCCCCATACTAGTTGTGTTCATGAAAAAGTAGGAGGTATATCACACATACCTTAAAATGTTTTCCTCTTATGCCCTGATAGAATCATCTTCCTTCTACATTAATCTGTGGAATTACCTTTCCATATTGATATGAAGGGTTTAGGGAAAATATTTATTGGTAAATATTTCATTGAATTCCACACAATCCATGGAATCATATTCTATATTGGAATTTGTTTTCTTGATCTGATTCCACCACTGGTCAGCTTCCCCATCAAATTGATAGAACACCAGCACAACATTATTTTATTTCGAGCACTAGAGGATTGAGAATATCATTTCAATGGATTTAATCCATTTTCCTATGTGGGGGGGGGATCAAAATATCCACTAAATATTGGAATACTTTTTATCATGAAGGATTTGACTGAATTATTATATTCCTTATGAGAAAAAGATTGTTCCACATAGTTAAGGTTATAATTTTTAAATTGATATAGTTTAGAAAGTACTCTCTTGAAATTTTGAACACTTGATTCCATTATATCATTAGAGAAATATACACATATTCCAATCGCATTTATTTTTGTATTAGGTTATTCTATTTATATCCACTCACTAAGAAAAATAAAGTAAAATTATGGGGCTTGAATAAATACATAGTAATCTTATAAAATAAAAAATTCAATATATAAGGACAAACTTTTAAACCAAAAATTTTATCATAACTTATGATTCCCTCTGTTTAAATATTGGGTATTCATGGTGATAGAATTATCCATAGGGTTTATACTAAATTTATCTTGTCTTAATATCAAAAAATAACTAGACCTTTATTTGATACCAACTATAATTACCATGTCCTTTTAACATATTCTTTCATTATTTTAATCCTTATTTACTATCAAATACAACCAATGATCATATATTATAGTGTATTTATAAGATTAGTTGAATATTTAGAAAACATGTAACCATGATAAAAACATATTTTATATAATATTTATAAAGAGAATATAACATTGATTGATCTCTTGCATCTACATGGTATATCATGGAGAATATATAAACCAAGGGATGTGAAAAATCATGGTAAGAAAATAATCTAAGAATACAACATAGCACATTGGTTAAAAGCCATAAATTGATGTAATAAAATACCTATAGCATGAATAAACATAAGAAAGAATAATAATGGGAAAAAATAATCACAAGATCATAGAAATGTAGAAATGACATATATCCTGACATAATTCATGATTCAAGGATAACTACCAAGACTATATAACATGGTGGAAAATTCCCATAAAGTTATCAGGCTCACACCTAGTCCCAAGATGATTTATTATGAGACTAAACATTAACCAATGCATTAGATAACTATTTGGTGGCACTCATCATACCATGTTCATTAATATCTGTTCTATATGATGAATAAATATAAGGGTTACCCATGGAAAGAAATGTGTATCATAATCATGTAACAAGAAAATAGAAATGACAATATCATAAATATGTCCATAAATGAAAGGATTTAAAACATACATGGACATTAATAATAGGAAATATGAATTTATCCTAATATTTTATGTCCAAAAATTGATAAAAAAAATAAAAATATAGTCTATGAAACATTCGAAATGAGCCACTTTGGTGTGGTTTAAAGAAATATTTTAATGATCTATTGAGAGGAAAAGGAATATCTATTAATATAAAACATGAAATAAACCAATGAAATATTTTCAAGGTAAAATGTGTGATTATAGAAAAGTAATGGTGTCTTAAAATAGATTATGCAGTGAACATGGAAATAGATAAGAAATCGAGAGGTTCTTGTTAATTGATCTTGTTTATCGAGAAAAATTGAGAACAAAACCATATAAAAACAATAATTTACACAGAAATTAAGGATGAAATAATATAAATACATAAGTCTAGAACATATACACAAAATTAAAATAGTTATATACTAATAAATAATAATTAAATGGGTGTAAGTATGGATAAAGTGTAATGTAAAGGAATACATGGAGGTTCAGAAAGAATCACATAACTTATGTCTCAAACGGTTTTTCACATGTACATAATATCCTGAATAATTATTTTAAAATTATTAATTAATAATTACAGTTCATGTTATACATTTAATTGTTTTATTATTGTTTATTAAGTTCATTTATGGATTTTTTTAATTGATTATTGTGTTTTATTTCATCATTATAGAGTGTTCATTTTCTTGGTTTGAATGATAGATTTTCTTGAATATGAGTATAAATGTTCATATAAAATGGGAATAGGTTTCATGAATTAAATTTATATGTTATTAATAAACATAAATAACATTAAATAGTTATATAATTCATTTAGTTATTTTTTGGTGTGGATGAATCATTAGATATGACATTAGTAATAATTGGTTAGATTATATTGGCGATTTTGCGATCATCACTAACTAGTTTTGTTTTATTAATTTTAATCACATATATGTAATGGTTCTATAAAATTAAATATGATATAATACATAAATTATATTCTGTTTTGACCATAAAATGGATTTATAACTATCCATTAAGGTGGTAATGGATATTGAAATCTCGTAATCCATATATACGAGACATTATAACATCACAGATGATGTATTCATTTTTAGAATAAAAGGGGAGGTGAAGATAAAAGATGATGGGTTATTAAATAAATACAATACGATTATAGTACACCAAATATACTATAGTTATCTTGTAACTTTTATAAGTGGATATGATGATATAATAAGAAAAATAATGAATATTAAAAGAGAACAAAAGAGTTTTTTACCGCTTGAGTTATTCTCCTTGAGGACATCTAGAGGGGGAATGGGTTTTGGTAATTTATTTGGGATAAAAAACTTTTGGATGTGGGGATGATACTTGGGGAAACTATTGTGTAGAAAATTTCAAAGCAACCAGGCATTATAGGAGTGAGGAGAGGAGGTGGTGAGGGGAGGTATTTATAGTGGAAAAGGGGGTGTTTTTCTCATTATTGTATTCATTAGTTCTTTATTTGTCCTCAAGACTATGAATATGTTGAGAATTATAAAAGAAATTATTAAAAAAATGAATGAGATTGCGATATTTTTTTTCTTACATCAGCGATTACTCAAGGAATAGTATATTTCATTTATAATTTATATATATACTTAAAATTACCATATTTTACACCTCATCTAAAATTCAGGTATTGTTGAAAATTCTCGAAAATTCACCCTAACAATTTTTTGGATTTATTTAATTAAAAAATGAACTCCATTTTATGAAATTTATTTTCTAATTTCTTGTAAATTAGTTTCTACTCAAAATCATTATTTACATGGAAAATACAGATTTTTAAATAATATTTGATTTTATAAAACATTGAAAAAGTAATTAAGGCCGCATAAAATTTTCTTATAATAATTAACAACGAAAATGTTAATCTATTAATATATTTAATGAAAATAATTTTTCTTTTAAATCTATATAATAATTATAAAGTAATAATTCATATTTATCTTGTATAAAAAAAATCAAAACATAACTAATAATTTATAAAACAATTATTTACTTATACTATGTTATAATTATATCATATTACCTATTATAAGATGCCTAAATTTTATTTATACATTCATGGGTGAGATTACTTTTCTATTTCATAGTTCACTATTTATAATGACCATATTTCTATTCCAAAGGTCATGTTACAATTCCATTAGCATAAGTTCTTTAACATTTACGAAATACCTATTATTCAATTCATAATTCATTTATAAATATAGAATTGTATTCTCTATATTATTTTCTTTGATTTATACAACATTGTATAATTATAAGAATACATTTATGTTGATTGAATTCTAGGTTGTTACATGAAATATATTATTTTTTAAAAATTTATTTATTTCATCCACCATTAAATTCCACAGAAATAGCTCCCAATATATCTTATAGTATTTGTATATCCCTTTTAGACTAAGAAATTGTGTGATAATGATGTCTAATAGAAAATACTATCTTTGTAATCAATGCATACAAAATACTTCTCCACAACATCAAGGTAATCACAAGATCCCGATCAGATAAAATAGAGTATGATGCAATATGAAACAATTAAATTTCATAATGTATGTCCTAATGTTTATGAAGATAGAAATATTGTTTTATAGAAATGAAAAGTTATAACATCATAAGTTGATCAACTATGAACCAAATAGTATTATGACCATTACATGTTTTAGGGAGCCCCCTGATGAAATGCACAATGATATTTTCCAATTTATATAGATATATGGTTAATGGTTATAACATCCCCTTATATATTGGTCACTCAAAATTAATTTATAGACATATAAAGTAATGATATGAAAGCTCTACATTATCCCTATTTATGATATACCATCAGAAATGATCTTTAATATCTATATACATATTTATTTTCTCGGATGAATAGTTAATGATGAACTATGATATTCATCTAAAAGACCCATATTCAATATTCGTACTAATTTTATAGATACATGGATATTTAATTCGATCATTCCATCATAGTTAATGTTGAACTCGAGGATAATCATTATATTCTTTTGGAGTTCTACATCTTCCTTCTCCACCTATTTAATCCTCAAATGGATGGATAATCAAACATTCATATGAGAAAGAAAAGAACTTTCTCATATCCTAATGATTTCATGTTCCATAATTTGTAAATGCAACACCGCTATATTTTATGATATGTATTTTATATTTCATTGATAGCATGCTTTATATAAACCAATGAGTTTGAAAAAATAAGGATACATTATTAAAATATTATTATGTGACTCTTATAACCTATATGATAAATTCGTGGGTATGATTTGGATTAAACACATAATGAGATATTTAAAATTATACTACACAATAGAAATGTATTGATTAATAATTAGTAATAATCATTCAATTTTTATCAAATTTATATTATGCATAAAATTAGATTTCCTTCAAAACAAATTAACTTCATATTGTGAAAAAATATTACATTTAATTTTTCTGACATATTTAAAAATTTAATTTAATAAATCTAAATATATTCTGACATCATCATATCAAAATTATATTATGGTTATTTTTTTGTAATTCTCGAAATAGATATATTTTCTAATGTATGGTGAAAATGTTGATTTCAGTTGAAGACTTTATTATTATATCATGCATGTAAACAATTTACATTTTTTAAGTATATTAAAATTATAATTAGTTTTATTATTTTTTAACAAATCCTATTATATTCATGTGAATAAATTTTATTTTTTCTTTTATTATAAAAACATTTCAATAGGAATACATCATTTTCCTGAAAAAATATTTTTATAAATGCAATTTTTTATCTTTTTAAATTAAATTTTTAACTATTGGTAAATTAGTATAATAAAATTTTAATATTATCGACACAATAATATTTTTTTATCATTCATCTAATATTTTTCCTATGCATGGGATTTGAATAAATATATTTTTATATTTAAAATTGTATTACTCTAAAACTGGGTTTTATTGTATTTTTTCCACTTATTTTAAAATTAATTTATATCACATATAGGTGTTTAATTTCATAAAATGGATTCAATATTTAGTTTAATGTGAATTTTTTTCAAATACTATCAAAATTTTAATATGTATTGTAAAAGATGTATAATTTATCACCTCAGTTAATGGAAAATCAGGTTAATATAGGTTTAAAATATCTGATAAGGCGGTAATTTTTCATTATAATTCAAATTGGAGGAAGGGAATTCGACCACTATAAAATTTGGCTCGAAATTGAGTTGTTTAAGGTATACATATAATTAATAATGTCATGTATAATATTCAATGGAAAGAAATTTACAAAACACCCATTATTAGTTTTAAATTTCACTTATGTGTCCACATGAAGGCCAAATAATGTTATGAACATTTATATTTATATGTCATTCTTTTGATATTAATGAAATTATTTTAATCATAAAAATATGTTTAAAATTTTAATTAATTATATAATAGACTTATATTTAATGGAAGAACGACGTAGTATTTCTCGAATTACTAATATATATATATATATAATGATGTTAAAAATATTAAAGGTAATATAATATTAGTTTTTTATTGTGTTATTTGAATTTTTATATGAATATGAAGTATTATAGATATGCTAATCAACTATATTTGAATTTTATAGTTTTATTGATGTATTTAAAGTCAAATTAATGGAATATTGTTGTAAATGGTATTAGGGATATTTTGTAATAGATAATATTTTATTATACGATATAAATTCATAAAAATATTTTATTAATATAATTAATGTTTTTACGGTTTAAAACATAACACATGGTCCATTTATGGGTATTTCTTAATTTTATGGTAACATAATTAATCAATAAAAATAGTAAACTTAATTATTTTGGTAATTAATGAAAGGTTTAATGAAGGGTCAACACATAAAGATAAGTGTAAAAATGTCATCCAAACATGTCGAACATTTATTGGAGAAGATTATTTAAACACATACTCATATTATATTTGATTCTTATCAAATTGGTTCTATTTTGAAAGCAATACTCGTTTATGATAATTTAATTTTTTAGGATATTCCAAGGGTTCCCATCCCATTAATTATAAAAGGGAACCCCTCCTTTCTATTTTTCACACCAAGTTGAGAATTATATAAAAAACAATAATAATTGCCATTATAAACTCCCATATACACATTATATATGTGCGGGTCTTCCCAAAAGTCTATCCCTAGATCCCTGAGGAGGATATCTAACTGAGTTTTATCAATGAATAGGCAATCTCCTTAACAGATCAAAATCTATTTAATTATTATTTTACCACCTATAAATATGTAATATTATTCAAAAAATAACATATCTCATATCATAAATATAATTTAATTCTATTATGATTATGAAACCACCTTTACCCCCCTTCATTCATTAAAATGATAAGGGAAAATATTTCTTTTTTGTACATACAATTAATAATCTCTGGATAACGATACAATTAATTTCTCTTCAATGTATTTTATTAAGTGGTGTTATGATTAGTTTAATTTTTATATATTATAATTTTGATTTAATAATAATTCTTGAATAATAATATCATATTTACCTTTTTACCATCACATGTATAGTAAAAGGATAACATTGACTATGCATACACGTGGAAAACCACCTCCACAAAGAGATGTGATTCTTTTTTCATGTATGTTTTACATAAAGGGTAATATTTTCTGGTTTAATGAATTTGTTTTAAAAATAATATAATAAATATTATATAATGGTGAGTTATTAATTACTTTTATTTAGTTTAATCCTTCAAAATTATGAAAACAGTGATCAAACGCACGCACAACCTACCATATCTATGAATTATGTAATTCATTTTTCTATCAATATGTTTCATAAATATCTCTAAAAATTTATAAATGAATTTATTTTATATTTATGTCATAATTAAAATTCATTACATGATGTAACCATGATAAAATTAGAAGGATCAAAAGTACCCAACTCTTAAATACAAGAAAATGAATTAGATATCACCTGGAATAATTATTCTAATTAAAAAAAGATTTAACACACAAGTGATAAAAGGTTTTAGTTAAATCATATATTGTATGATATATATGAGTATATTTATATAATATATTTATAATGAAACTATATTAATTATATATTATATTCCAATACATACAAAGGAAGAATGAGCTAAGGTAAGGGACGTCTGGTCTCACTTTTATTTATAGGAGAGATATACCATATTTATCAATACATTATTTATTGTTGTATATATATTGACCCATCGATAATTTTTATCAAAAATATAAATATTTTAATTATATATAATGTTTCAGTCATTTTTTAATTTAATTGGTCTTACAATTCAATTGTTTCAAAATAGGTAATGGATTTCTAGTCTATATTTTATTTTATTGAGATATATGCCATATTGACTACTGATTTCTTCTATATAGTGCATATACAACCCCTTAGACATGTTATATCATGAATATAATTAATTAAATGATATTTAATAATTCATTTTATGTTATTATTTAATGGTACATATTATTTATATGTTTCTAAACTAGTAATATATTTTTATCTCACTTTTATTTTTGTGGGATGTATGCCATATTCACCACTTGTTTCTTTTATATGGTGTATATACAAAAAATGAAAATATATTATAAATATTATAATGAAATTTTAATATTTGAATATCAATATAAGGTTTATTATTTCATTATTATTATGATTCAAATTTCACCAAAGGAGTAAGGGTTTTATGTTATAATCTTATTATTTTTCAGGGTTTTTTATGATTATATATCTGATGACGAAGTATTATGATCTAACCCTCATGAAATTCATGAATTTAATTATAATACTATTATTACTTGTTAATAAATGTTTTCCTTTCATTTTTAACATATTAATTAGTCAATATACCAAAAAATTGTTTTTAAGCAAAATCAACAGTCTTTTCCCCTTTCGTGGAACAACCTTTTTTTTTCCATATTCATGTTATCTGAAAATTTTTTAAAAAGGTTTAGATTTTTATACTATGCTTTTTAATTTCATTTCTATCCATTATATAATTTTTAAAATACTATAAGAATTTATTTTTTTATGATATAGTTTTTCTAAAAATGTGTGAACGAGATGTTTTTTTAACATATTATAAATGAATAGTACATCACACCATCATGACTGATTAATGTTTTAATTATTTCATTACATGTTTTCAAGATTATTTTCATTAAAATTTATACCTTAATAATTTTTAAATAATTATCTTTTTTAATGGTTTTTTAAAATCGTAAATGATATTTTCCTTAAGAAATGTTCCATGTGATCATTCAAAGTCATTTTACTTATACGATAACATCTTCAATATTAATTATTATTTATTTACGATATGATCCAATTATAAAAATAATAGTATTTCTAAGGATGGTTAATATTCATTTTAATGAAACTTTTAAGAAACTAATTTATTCCCCATGGGTTATGATATAGTTAATTGATGACCTATTTTGTTTGCATGGGTTATGATGTGATGTTATGATGAATATTTTATTTTCATGTGGTTCACATATTAATGGTTATATTTATGTCATGTTGGTTACCTTATAACCAAGGATTATGTTTATTTTATAACCAATGAGGATTGTTATGTTTTATACAAATATATTAGTCACGTTATAACCAAGGAAGGGTGAGACCTATATCTCCCTCCAATGCATTGGTTATGATTGATATCTCATGAGATAAAAAATAATAGCATAGGGAATTATCCCAATTCAATAAGAGAAATTGTACATTATGATTTTCTCGGTAGTGATTCTTGATTAAAGTGATGGTTTTGGGAGTGAACCCATTACACTATGATATTATTCTCAATGGTCATTAACTATTTGGAATATGATTTTCTATGCTTATGAGTATGGTATTAACTTATATCTTATGCCACTGTTATTCTCTCATGACTAATTTTATATGATTTCTTAATGAATCATGCCTTATGAACTTCCATGATTTATTCAATGGGTCAATATTATTTTATGATATATAGGGAATAATTTTCAAAAGTTGTTATAATGTTCTCCTACCTTTATGTTAATGTTATGCTCAAGTGGTCCTTGATATCTCCCTTGATTACCCTCAGTGAGAATACCATCTCGCTAGTATTTAATATTTCCTTTCTCTATGTTATGATGAATGGTACTATTATGACATTCCTAAGAAGGGTGTTAGTTATGAAGTACTTTGTGGGATAAGTTGTAAATATTTTTTGAACTAGTTATTTAAGTGTACATGTTTCTAAAGACACTAATACTATATGATTACTAAATTAATTTTTTATTAAATATTCATCTATTTAAATGAGATATTCATGTATGAAAATTATTAGAGATTATAATTTGTATCATAGTATGGTTTACTTAAACTTTTGAAAAATGGATGATAAAACATTTGTGACAAACCTAGGGATAATTATAACTATAGTATAAAATCTTAATGTTTTAGTAAGGATCATTAATGACCAAAGTCATACATAAGGATTCAAATAAGATGATTCCCTGATTTAGAGATTCTTTAATAGATTTTCATGATAATTTAGTTTTAACATAGGAATTTTTTTATCAAATTATGGTTTTGGTTTGGATAGATGGATTGAAAGCAAAGCAATTGTGTTAACTCATTATATGATGGAAATTGAAATGAATTTACTCCTAAGAAACCAAATGTTATAAGAGATAGAATGTAAACTATTGTTTTTATACTCACATAAATTTCTAAATATATGGATCATACATAACATCAAAATGTGAAAATAAAGGAGAAAGGTTGTGTTGAGTCCTTAATGAGGTAAAGTATACCTTCTTTTAGTGGTTTCACTAATCTACAAGTTTTTGAAAAATGAACTAATTGTAGTGAAAATGTTCATTCTGTACATTAGTACTTAGAACAAGATAAATAAAATATATTTAGTTGTCATTTAAAAAAATTATATAAATGGTGGAATCTTATCATGAACATGATGAAAATAAGAATAAATTTACATTAGGGAGTTAGAAGAGTTTAAGAGATTATTTTTCAATAATTACTTTCCAAATTTTTTTCACATGAAAAATGAGATGTAATTACTTGAGATAATGTAGAAGGATGATGAATCTATTGTTACCTATGAGGGAAATTTTACAATACATGTAAGGAAAACTCCTGGTATTATCATCCAACCAGAAATTAAGCTTTATAAATTCTTAAATGGATTATAACCAAGTCTCTAAAGGGATTATACATTAGGGATATTCGTAGCTATAAATAAATTATTGAATTTTCCATATATATTGCGATATATATTGGAGTTACCCATTAATCTCACTGATTTTACAAGAAAAGAAATATTGAATTCAAATGGAATCCTAAAAAACAATGAGAAAAGAAGAAGGTACTTCCTTTAGGATCAATGTGTGGAATGAAAAAATAATTAAATTGGATTTGGGTAACTTGAAAATGATTAATGTAAGGAAAATAATTTCATCAGGAACTCAAATGGTAATGTGAGGTGAAGATGATGGCTAATTATGTGAATAGATATAAACCTCTTCAAAATGAACCACTCTCACACTATAGTTATAAAGAAAATGAGTTTTCTAATTACAGTAAACAATGAATTAATCAAAGGGCTAATGAGTATAACAATACATATTTAAATTTTAATGAATATGAAAAATAGAAATACTATACAATAATAATAGTTTATTTGAATCTAGGGAACTAGGGAATATTTATCCTCTACTTCATGGTTTGGGTTTCATGTTAGAGTTTCTTCGAATCTGCCCTATGAAAATATTATTATTCATAGTTTCGTGATATTTTATGTTTTTTTGATCATTTATCAACTCTATATACATATATTTGAGAATAAATAAATCACATCTAATATTATGAATCAACTTATGATCATCCATTAGGGTAAGGATGAACGCAAATTTCTAATTGAAATGTAATTGGTTAAAGATGGTATTATTTAAGGGACAAATGGTGAATTAAATTTTTTACAAATATATTATTTAACCATGAATTCATTTTTGTAAATAATTAGTGGATATACATTTTTTTATGAGTCATTATCAATGATTTAAATTATTTCAACATGATCCTTAAGTTGATCATGGAAGGATGTGAGAGCAAATCATTCTAGTTTTTGGGATTCGGTTTTTGTTAGTCATATTTTGTAGGTTACGTAATGTTAAATATTTATTTAATTTATTTATATGATCTTTAGTTGTTATTAGATAACATGGAAAATGAATTTTGGTTTTGGTAAACATTTTGGGGCATAATGAATGACTTAGTGATGTTTTAATTCTTGAAAAGTTAATTTTTGTGCTTCCGTCATAAAAAATAATTTTTTAAATTTTAATTTATTGGGATATGATATAAAGTGGAAGTGTATAAAATAACCAAAAAAGGATGATATTATATAAATAAATCTACAATTATATGATCTAGCAGAGGAAATGATAGAGAATGTCATATCCATTCAGAATGCTCATTTTCAATAGTAATATTATATAAGAAAGCATCAATGTGACCAAGAATTTTATATTATTGAGAATGGTTCTCTATGAATTTAAAATTTTTAATTTTTTATTATATTTAGAAATAATCGAAAATTAATCTCCATTTATATTTTCCCTTTTAATAATCCTGATAGAGCAGGATCTATGGATTATCGCTTGGCGCTTCCACTAAACCTCTATCATGCTACCAATGTTTTCCATGTATCTTCCTTTGTAATAACATACGTGATCCATTCCATATAATTATTCAAAAAACTATTGAATGTTATAAAAAATCACTTTTAGGTTATTATACCTTTTAAACATATTATGTAATGTTTTAAATCAAAAAGGAAATAATATAAATTAAACTATTTATTATAAGGTTTTATTTAATATATTAATTTATAAAAAATTATAATCACTCATTAAATAATAATATCAAAATTTACTTAGGTTTATATTTTAGGATTCTTTCAAAAATGATTTATTCTTCATTGAATACTAAAAATTATGGTTTTTTTGAAAAATCATTTATTTCCAATAATTTAAGTAATTAAATATTCGAAATATATTTTGAATATGATTTCAAGTCACATAAATATAATTTATATGTATTAAATCTACTAAAATACTTTTGAATCAACTATATATAGGTTTTTGGTATATTTTTATGGGTTTAAAAATAGATTTTTTCTAAAAAGAATTTCAAATTGAATAATGTCTCGCAATATTAACTAATTAAGATAACTCATCATGCCAAATCATTAAATGAAATTTGTCGATTATATATCAATAGATATTATATTATATTTATATAGATGTTATTATTAGTCATACAGTATAAATAAAAATATTTTTATTGAAAAGTACACTTATTGAAAACCTTCTTTTTTCATTGCATCTGTGGGTCTTGTTTTTAATTTAATTTTTTCAATTATTTGAGTTAGAATGGTATATTGGATTTAATATTTTTAATCAGAATAAATAATATTATTTAATATTTTATATTCATTTTTTATATAAACAAATAGTCAAAATAGAAGAAATTAATTATTGTTGTTAAGGTAAACAAATTTTAAATAGGGATTGATATAAAAATATAGGGGTTAAAATGATAATAAAACTTGTATTAAATATATTCTATTGACAAATATCGACCATATAATTTCAAAGTCTCAATAATTCTCCAATTTTTCTCATTTACTCATGTGAAAAAACTTGGGTAAAACTGTTTCTTTTCAAAAATTACAAGTGTGCCAGTCACCTCACTTATAAAATGGTACCCCCTCTCCTATATTATTCATACCTTTAAAAAAATTTAGTTCCTTAAAGGATTGAGTGAATAAAATTCATATCCTAATCCTAGAATCCATTTTTTTCATAAATCCATTCTTGGAATACTTTAGGTATAATCATAAAGGGTTTGTCCGATAAGATGTAAAATTTCTATAAGTTTATTTATTTATTCTTGAAACTACTTCAAATATATTTCATTTATGATTATATAAAAACACAATTATATCCCATATACATGTATTTTTTATGTTATGTTAATATCTTATATCAATCTATTATTTACTAAAATGGTAAAATGTCAGTGTCACTCGTGTGTACAATAGAGATTTTCATTGTGAACTGATATGAAACATTTTAAATAAACATAACTCCCAGTTTTTTTTTATGATGGATGTAATGTAATATCTCCTAACTTATTTTCCTTTATTAATTTACCCATATTTTTATCATTCTTTGGTTGGGTCATGTCTTAGTCAGTTTCAGGTAAATGTTGAATTTTATGAAGGTTTTATGATCTTTTCACGATTAGAGCGCAATTTTCTCAAATTGTATTCCCCTTTAGCAAAAAATATAGTCCCCTAGATAGTGGTGGATGTCACATTTACATCAAGGTTTGGAAAAACATGAACCAAACTAGTAGAAATTTTGGTCCTTGTATAGTGATTACAAGAGGGTGCCATGGTTTGGGTGCTTTGATTGTTTTACCATACGACCCTTCTCAGCAAACCACATAAGCGGGATAACTTTATTCCAATTTCAAAAAAATATTTGAAACCCATATTTAAGACACCACTCAACCCTATGTTGACAAAAAATATATTTCCTATGATTTTGAGGCCCTAAATATTTGATTTTGGATCCTCTAAACACTTTCCTTAGTAGATTGATTCATGGAAGATCTTATCCAGTCTCCTCAAGTTAAGTGAAACCCCTCTCATGTGTTTTCCCCCACAATATATTTATCTCATCCTTAAGAAGTGTTATATCATAATTTTTGTATGGATATAAATTATTTTTTATTTAATATTGAATATAGATTTAATATGTAGATCTTAATTTCCCACATTCTTCATTAGCAAATCCCCTTACGAGGGTTGTGAATTGTAATCTCTATGATTAAACGTAGGTGGATCAATTTGAGTTTAGTCATCTGATTAATCCTTGATTTTTTTATTTTTTAAAATATATTTTAATTAATTTAGGAAAACCCAAATTGATATAATATGGAATTGGGATTTGAGTTGGCATGTAATTTTGTAAAAAAACCAAATTCCAAAAGAATTGGATTTTTTTGACTATTTTGAAATTGTTTAAGATTTCGAAATTATTTTGAGGATTTATTATATAAAATTTATTAAACTGAATAGATTAAAACCTATGATTTTTTCCCCAAATTGAATGAAATGAAGTGAATCACATGTTTTGATTTGGAAATTGATTAGGCATATTAAAATGAAAAAATTGTAAAATTAAATTATAAATGATTAATTTATTTTAAATGAGATTACTTGTCCATTGTTGATTGATGGATTTAGAATAAGTGGTCCTGGTTAGATAATGTGTAATTTGGAAAATAATTATATGATGATAATTCATTGGTAGTGGATTAGTGATGAAAACTTGAAATAATATTTTAATGTTGATCTTATCCCCGATGGGATGTTGTTGAGTCCAATTCATCCTAAGATAGAGGGACATTTGTTCACATATTTCAATGATCACTAATATGAGATGTGTGAAGATACTATAACAAAAAACTATCTTACTATAGTGTAGATTCCCATGATGATTATTATGATTAATTTAAAATATATTCCGTGGATTATAAACTATTTTATTCATTCCATTTGAATAATATAAACTATCTAATATAAAATTATTATTTAATCAATGATTTAAATGATTCCCTCAGTTTTTAATGAAAGAATGTTTTTATATAATTATGAAATTGTTTTGAAATTCCATGTATTATAAAGAAAGGAAATAACAATTCGGGTTATTATTGTGGAATCGTATTGTGGAACACCAAGTTAGACTCTATTATGATTTATAACTCAAATTATGCCTTTTCCTTTTGGTATTTGTATATTTCCTTCTTCCATGTCCGATAAAATGAAAAGTACCCTCTAGAAGAGGTAAATATTATTTATCCTTTTATATTTGAGTGATATTTAATTTTCAACTTTTGATTTTTCTTTTTGGTTAATGAGTACATTATTGATGTACTATATTCAGTTTTTACTATACATATTTGGTTTCTAGTACTTTATCCTTATGGAGTTTTTGGGAATACTGACATATATGTATTATATTCTATTGTTGCATTGAATGTTCATTCAATATTTTATCATGTATGATTCCAAGTGCTAATCGGCAGCCTTTGTGGATTGGGAACTCCCTTTAGACCACGATAGTTTAATCTCAAGTATTAGAGTAGCAATGTATTTGGGATGGTACATTATGAATTTTTTGTAATGGGAGGTTTATAATATTTCCATACTGTCATTATATTATTTGAGATGTTTTTTTGTGAAGTAGGATGTTTCTATGAGTGTTTTTCTGGATAGATCTCACTATAATGGTCCTTATGTCACCATGGGTGTCTTGGTAAAGACACCATGAGGATAATTATAGTATTTTACCTACTTTTGTTTTTTATAGGATGAAATCCAAATACGGATATCTTTTATGATGAGATTAATTTCCACATTGATAATTTTTTAGTTTTTGATATATGTAACCATATGTTGTCTTCAAATGTTGTTTGATGATGTTTTGTATCATTATGACTCCAAAGAGATATAATAATAGGCCTCAGGAGGAAGCTTCTAACGAATCATAGCGATAAATATCTCCCATATACTATAATCTCATTGAGGTTATTGTACGTTTTGTCCAATCTCTAAGATAGAAACCTATATATGTTCTCTATTCAGGCCCTAGTCGAGGAACCTTAGATGTATGAATTCTATGATATTTTTTATGAGTTATATCACTATAAAATACTAGGTTTCTATGGCTCTAATGATCTTTATGAGGATGAGAAATTTTTGAGGTAGATAAATCTTATATTTGAATTATTGAAAATTATTTAAACAATTAAGTTGAAATGTGATACCTTCATGGAATAGGGACCTAGAAAATGATGATGGGAATCAATGGTGTTGAAGAAGTAGCACAAGGATTTGGATTGGAAGAAATTTATTGGTATTTTAACTGACTAGTTCTATCCAAAGATTATGGTGGTCTATAAGGATATGGAGTTTTTCATACTCGTGTAGGTCGACATGATCCTGATGAATAATGAAGATCATTTTATAATTTTTATTATTTTTCCCTATGATTATTTCAAATAAGAAGATGAAGACTTGATGTTTTGATATGGGTATTCAATATGATATCAATTATCGGTTTTTATTTCTAAAGATCAACTCTTATGTTGATTTTCTAGATATGGACATAATTGTTATGCCTTACATGGCTTGTAAGTCATGTTTGATAGGAGTTCCTTTATCTCTTAGTGGCAGTTATGTGAGTTCATTAGAGGGAAAAAAGGGTAATGATTCTCATGGTGGTTCTTGACAACATCATTATTTTAGACCTCCTATACTTCATGGAAGAGGAACTTTTCCTTGCTTCCAGTAGAGAAATCTTGGGCTTTCAAAATGGATTTCCATTGAGGCACCCAATATATGTAGCTCTTATGGATTCTTGGGTCACTTGAAGAAGTTCTGATATATATTTTCTAAAACATGTACTGGTATGGTCTTATTATAACCTAAAGATACTATGGTGAAATTTTATTCTTAATGAACAAAGGGGTTCTAGACATAGGTATCCAGAAATAATCCACTCCATATTGCGGAAGAGTCTACGGAGGAAGCTAGTTTGGGTCCAACAACCATGATATGTGCCATCACTATATCATCATCTGTACTTACTGGTTTGTTTTATACGAATACATCTTGTTCATTTATTTTGACTAATATTGTGAAACTGCAAAATTAGTCGATGGTGATTTTTTCCTACATGATGGAGATTACTTGAGGGAGACCCCCTATAGATTGAGCTTACATGGGATTTTATATTTCATGACTTGAAACTACCTGATTTCATTTTCAATATGAATTTGATATTTTTTAATAATAGCCGAATTGACTGATATCTTCCACGGTAGTTCTTTATTTTTCTTAATGGGGTGATTAATGTATTTTAGAGAGAATGGGACCAAAGGTCGATTTGATAAAGACGTTCCTATTTAGAGTTGTGAAAAGTAATATATATGATCACTTTTCATCTAGATCAGGATTCTATGAGAGAATATCCTCCTCAAGTTATTGTCTAGATTCATGTTGTTTTTCCTCTTAAATTCATTGTTTTTTCATTGGTAATGGAGCTAGAGTATCTAATGATATAGTGTATGGTACTGAAAACAATATGTATTTCTTCATTCTATATAGAACCTTCTGAAATGAAATATTTGAAGAATAAATAAGATGATCGGTTATAGGAAGGATTTATATCCCCAAGTGTGTCACTAGGGGAAATATGTATTTAATTAGCTAAGAATGATTGTAGATCACATTGAATTTGTGTTGATTACAAAAATGAAACTAATTTATGGTAAAGAAAAAATATTGTTTTCAATGTATTGATGATCTATTTGAAAAGTTATAAGGGTTGAAGTGGTTTTAAAGGATTGATCATTTATATGGTTATCACCAGTAGATAATAAAATAATTTTACATTTACAAAACCCCTTTCTAGAGTAGATATAAGTATTATGAGTACCATGTCAAACCAGTTAGACTAACTAAACCTCATACTGTTTTTATGGACATGATGAATATGACCTTCAATAAAAATCATGATATGTTCTTGATGGTCTCTGGGGATGATATTCTAGTGTACTCTATATCTGAGGAGGATCACATGAGCCATCTAAAAGGATACCTAGAATTGTTGATAAATCACAAAAATTAATCCAATCTATCAAAATGTGGTTTCTATATTTTTAAGTGATGTTCATGGGACACGTTCTCTCATGAAATTTTATTTCAGTTGATCCTGAGAGTGATAAAGGTTATATGACATGGGAGAAACCACATAGTTTTTGTGATATTTGATGCTTCTTGTGGTTAGCTTGGTATTATCACCAGTTTGTAATGGATTTCTCAATGTCGGCTTCTCTGATTTCTATGACCACTAGTAAGGGAGTGATGTTTTTTTGGGAAGAAAAATTTTAGAGTTGTTCGGTTGATATGTTTAATATTTTAACTTATTCTTCAGTGTTCTCTCTTTGAGAGGTTGGGATTTTCTATGTGGTCTTATGTGATGCATCGAGTTTAGTATTGGGTTGTGTAATTATTTAGGGTTATTAAATGGTATCATACAGATATCAGAATCTAAAGCTGCATGAGGGAATTTACAAAACATTAGACCTTGAACTTGTAACCATGATTAATTTTCTAATGAGTTGGTGGAATTACCTTTTTAATGAATGTTTTACTATGTATTTCCCCCACAAAATCATGTGTTATATCTTCTCTCAAAAATATTTGAATCACCACTAGAGTCATTGGGTGGAGTACCAAAAATCTTTTTATTTCAAAATTGTCTATGACCAAGAGAAAGGAAATGTTGTTTCCAATTCATTCTGCCAAAAACATATAACATAGGATATGAAAGAATAATCAGGACAGAGGAACATGGTGTCTATTTTTTCATAGTTTCATTTAAGAATCCAAGGATTGAGGATTTTTTTGACTTTGTTAGTGTTTAGTTGACCTCCACTATTCATAATAAGATTTTTCAAGAACAAAAACATGATGAAAAACATCTTCGTATTAGGAACTGTCTTTGTGATGGGTAGTGAATCGCTGACTGGTCATTCTCCATAGAGCGTATTATGTGTCTTTATAATTAGTAATTTGTTATGTCACCCATGAAAAATGATGTGATGGGTGATTTAATAATTCCTATTGGTCAGTATACCCAGTAACCAAATAGATTTTTTATGTCATACGAGGTAGATTCTTGTGGCCATTTATGAGTTATGGAATTACTGTTTTTGTATCTCATTGTTATACATTCCAAAATATCCAGGCCAATCACTAGAGACCATCAATTTTTCCTTAAATAAATATAATACCAACATAGAAGTAGGAAGATATATCTATGACCATTATGGTTGGGTTTTTGTGTACACTACAGAAGAAGAATACGATGTGGTTTTCAATTAGTAGTCTAACTAAATCGGCTAACATTATACCCATTCATGATACAAAAATGTTGAATCTAGGAAATCACTATCTAATTGAAATTGACCATTTTCACAAAGTTCTATATACTATATTCTCTCATAGAGATACCCATTTTACTTTTCACTTTTGGAGAGGCCTCCAGGAGGCACTAGGATATCTTGTAAATTTATATAAAATATACCATCCCCATATGGATAGAGAGATATAGAAGTCTATATAGATTCATTATTATATGATTCATGCCTAATTATTTAATTTTGGTGGATATTAGGATAGCCATTAAGAACTGTTTGAGTTTTCATATAACAATAGTGACCATTCTGCAATCAGAATGGATCATTTTGAAGCCTTTCATGGTTAGCCCTGTTTATATTCATAGTATTATTCAGATATTGGAGAAACATCCTTGTTTGGACTGAGATTTGTCTAAGAAATGATGGTAAGAATTTAGTTGATATACATATGAATTTTGATGGTCCATGGTCAATATAAATGTAATGTTGATTAGAATCAATGAGTGTTGGAGTTTTTAGTTGGTTACCGAGTTTTCTTGAATGTTTTTCCTAGTTTGGTTCATATATTGATTAGGAGGCAAGCGAAGTTTACTCCTCATTTTTGGGACCATTTGATGTTGTTGAGTGGGTGGATAATGTTTCTTAAAATATATAATTACTACTATAGTTAATGTCAATACATAATGTGTTATATATATATATATCAAAGATATAAAAGTTAATTTCTAATCCATATCACGTCTTGATATTGGGGGGGTCTTGATGTTGGCCCGAATTTATCCATAATTGAGCATCCAGATATGATTGTCAATTCTGTGACAAAGGTAGTTCCTGGGGGGATTATACCTTGGGTCTGTGTGCTATTGAATTAGGTTTCTGATTCATATGAGGCTTGGGAGCATGGGGGATTGTTGGGAGATCTGTGGCCTTATATCTTTAAATGGAAACACTATGTCATGCATTTAAAGGACAAAATTTGTCTATGGTGGGGATGTTATGTCATTATATTACAAGTTTTCAGGAATTATATAACAATTATTATGATTATTCTTTGGTTTGGTATTGTATCAGGTTGTTTTGGGTTAAATTTTAAAATTTATAGAGGTTGTCTATGCAATCCATGTTTGGTGCATGATTTTACCAAATTGTGCACTCCTTCCATAAAAAATGTGAATCAATAGATAATGGTGTTTTTCATAGTTCTCCCATAGTTTGGAAAACCATGAACCCACCTAGTAGAAATTGTCATCCTTGGAACGTGAGTTCAACAGGGGCTCGTTATTTGTTTAAAAGTAAGACCCTACCCAGCTAACTCTATGAATGCAATAATTTTAGTCTGAAAATTGTTCAAAAATTCTGTGAACCCCTATTTAATCCCCCGCTCAATCCTAACACATGTTAAATCGATTTCAGAGGCTTTGGAGGCCCTCATGTATCGATTTTGGCTCCCCCAACCCCTTTTTTGGCAGATGAAGTGTGGTGGATCTAGTTTTATCTCCATTATGTAATTGAATCTTCTTTTATATGTTTTCTCCTATGCCCTCTTTCATTTATACTTAATTTTTTTTAATCATCAGGTTCTTGATGTATATAAACTCTATTTAATTGAATCTTGACTCTAGGTTTGTCTCTTAATCTTTGTTTCCCTCATTCTTCATTGGAAAACCCTATTGTAGGTTTTGTGCATTGTGATATCCATGATTAAGGCAGGTAGATCAATTTTCATCCGGAAATGTTCTTCACCCCTGATATTATTAATTATTTTAAATAGCCTTCAATTAATTTATGAAAAACCAAATTGATATGATATGGAATTTTGATTTGAATTGGAAAGGAATTTATTGGAAAACCCTAAATCCAATATAATTAGAATTTGGGGTGTATTTTGAAATTATTGAAAATTGTGAAATATTTTGAGGATTGTTCTTGGAAAATGGATTAAATTGAATTGATGAAAAATAATTATTTTTTTTTTGTTTTTAAGAGGCATGATATTTTGAAAAACCCATGTTCTTTTTCTTGAAATTGATTTAGCATATTGTCATTTTAAATTGGAAAATCAAATTTTAAATGATGAATTGATTTGAAATGAGATGATTTACCAAATATTTATTTATTGATTGAGCATATGAGGGTATGGGTTTTTATTTGGTTGTTTGGGAAAAGAATGCAAATATTATAATTCTATGGAAGTGGATTTATGATGATACCTCTAAAAAATCCTAGTTAGGAAGATGTTATTCCTTATGGGATGTTGATGAGCCATATTGAGCGAGAGCCTGAGGGATGCTTGTTTATATATTTCCAAGGTCAATGATAAAATATCTGTGAGGATCCTATAACATGAAAATAACATTTATTTAGAAAATGTCCTTGGTTCTTGTTCTGATTATTTTGCAATATATTCAATTGATTACGAAACATTGTTATTCATGTTAGTTGATTTATATAAACAATTTTAAATAAATTGGTTGTTTAAGACATCTTTTAAAGGTTTTCTATAATTATTTAATGAAATCATGTTTTTTTAAATATCATACTGTATTAATAAGGCATATTTTATTAAAATTTAAAGTAGTATTTAGTATATTATTTTGGCATCTTATTATATAACACTTTGTGGGACCCTATTTGGATTCATAGCTCACACCAAATATCTTCCTTCTGGTGATTGTATATTTCCCTTTACCAAGTATAAGAAAAGGTTAATCACCACTTATAATAGTTTTATGTTATGGATTACTTAGTATTGGGGTAATGTTTTTTTGGGAAGTTTGAGTTTTCTTAATGGTTGCTGGGTACTTTTTGATGTAATGTTTTGGGTTATTCTATACCTGTTTGGTTTTTTTGTACTTTCTCCCAATAGATTTTTACAGTATACTGAGTTGTATCTATTATATTTCATTTTTTTGTTAAAAATTCATTCCCCATTTTATCATGTATGAATCCAAGTTCAATTGACCAACCTATGGGGATCTAGAGAATCCTTTGGACCATGTTAATGTCAGCTTGAGTATTAGGGTACCAAGGTATATGGTTTGGTTCATGAAATCTAAAATATATACCTTTTTTACTTTCTATTATATAGGGGATATGATTACATCACTTGTGTGTATGGTACACTACCACCTCACGATGTGTTGTGATTCATTTTTCACTAACTCTTTACATAGATAGTAAAATGGATAAAATTAATGAATATATGTATATAAATAACATATTCATGAAATTCATGTCATATATATCCTATTTATAAGATAATATTTCAATTTATTTCATACATTTTCACTCCTTGAGAAATGATAATCTTGTTTATGTACGTGTGGACTACCACTTTATGAAGCCACATAACTCGTTTTTCACCCAAACACCATATGGATGATATATTTAAGTATATTTCCATAAATAATATATTATATAATATATTTTTATCATTTTTTAAAGATACGATATATCTTAACTACTTTTCATTATGATGGTTGAAAAATAAAAATATTATTCATGCGTACGTATGACCTACCATCTCGAGGATTGAAATGTAGTAAATATTCCATAACCTTAATCCATGATTGGTTTAAAAATTATATTTTTTTAAATAAATATATATTTCAGGATTATTAGTATAATTCTGATTAAATAATGACCTTTATGACCATTGTAAGCCTACCAAATTAATTTTTGATAAATAATCAAAATATAATCATAACATTTTATGTAAACATAATTTATTAAGTAATTATATATATCATGATAATAAGTGAAATTAAAGGAATAATAATTTTTTTTCTTAAACAAGTAAATAATTCAAATAAGTTTATTATATAAGAAGATAAAGAACATATTTGATGAGTCAGACTCAGGGTAAGGGACATCATTTCAATTTCATTTCAATGAACTGTATGTTTATGTTGTACACATATATTCTTTTATAAGGTATCTATAATGACCCTTTGACATTTTATATCATGAATTTAACTATTTTAATGGTATTTAATGTTTTTTTAATTTATTTTTTTAGAGATATTATGATTCATAATTTTTTAAGGTGATAATGTTATTTTCTATAAAATATTATCTTTTTTGGTTTCCCATTCAAATACATTTATTCCATCTCCAGTGTTTTAAAATGATATTATGATGGTTTTTATATAGAAATAAAATATTTTTAAATTATGTTTCCTTCCATGACCAATATTTTATTTGTGGATTTATTTTCAAGATTTCATGTTTTATTTAACAAGAAACCCTCTTTCCATATTTTGGGTAGTTTGGTATTAAAAATGGGTTTCGAAAAGTGATGGATAGTTTAATATCTAAAAATTATTTTTTATGGGTGAAAATAATATTTTACGAGTTTGATTTTGATAATTGTATTCTATTATATATTATTAATATGTTATTGTTCTAGTGCATTTTTTTCTCAGGGGTAACATTATAAAACAAGGATGGTTAGTAACATTATAAACGAAGAAATGGTGTTTGTGTGATAATCTATGGATGGGTGGTTATGTTATAAACCGAGTATGAGTGGGTTTGTGATATCCTTCTAATGCATTTTTTATGGAATATGATAGTATGAATATTATATATGTAAGAGTGATATGCATAATTTTGTCCCAGAATACATCAATGATTTAACTATTTTTTTATGGGATATAATGTTTTTCATTGTGAGAAAATGTATTTGTGTTTTTTTCATGTCAAAATGATTTATTTATTTTTTCATAGGACATTTATATAATTGAAAAAATTTAATGGGTTATTACATTATACAAGAATACTATTTTTCATTTTTTTTATATCCCTTAATAATATTTTTGGGATCATACAACAATTATAAAATGTTTTTCATATGATTTAGGGAGGGATAAGGGATATGAATTATTCAAATTGAATGAAATTAATTTTTTTCATAAAGAGAAATTATTTTTTATCTGAAAAGATTCATAATGTGGAAAAAATGGATACTGATCAATAGTATGTACTTTGTGTTATATGGTTATGTTATGAATGAGTTATGGCCTGATTGTATAAATTTCCAAACCTATAAATATTATTAAATGTAATAGAATAAATTCTTTAATAAAATGAATGATTATGTAATATTTATGTTTGATTCCATATAGTTAGTATCTAAGGCCAGTTTATATAAAATTATAGTTGAGGTAAATGATAATTTCATACCGTTGAACAATTTAATGTTATTTTTATGTCTAAATGATATAGAATTTAAATATTCTTGGCACTCTTCATTTATATTATGTCTATTCATAATGGGTTTATAAAGACGAAGCGGTGAAGCTATAGTGTAATTTAATAGAGTGGAAAATATCCTTCCATAATAGAATCTGGATATGGTAAGGATTAGAATAGAATAGTTTTTTTGTTGTGATAGAATAGATGACACAATAAATTAATAGTGGTGGTATCCATGCTAGAGAGGAACCATATATACCATGTAGAAACATGTTAAAAAGGTATCATTTTTATATGGATCAGCTGAACCTACGATTATTGATGGATAGATTATATACATAAAAACAATATTTAATGTCATGGGATATTTAGATCATCAAAATAACTATCTAACAATTTAAATTTTTGATGGTGAAGGTTACTATTGGTGTATAATTATAAAGAATATCATATAATGGCAGGATATTTATTCCTGTGAATGATAATAATTTAAGAATATTTTCATTGAGAAATATACTCCGAGTTCTATTAAATTTTGGATGGAAAAACAAATCACTCAAATAGAGAAAAAATCATGAATATTCAATGGTGGTTTGTAAATGAAAATTCACCCAATAATAAATGTACTTCCCAAATTTTATTATGGGTCTTGATAGTATGATTTATTGGGTTTTCTCAGAATTTAATCCAAGATATCAATGGTAATTGGCATCTCATGAATTCAAAATCTATGTGAATTTTTTGATGTTATAATAATATAAGGACTCAACCTTAAACCATATATAATATTGAGATTTTATCATGAATTTACATTATATCACATTAAACATCTTTTCAGGTTTTTTGTTTTAGATAATTATACAATAACTATTACATTACATCTCAAAAAATACAATGTAGACACTTCTAATATATCTATTTTTCCAAAATAATAAAAATCTTTAAATAAAACAAGAATTATTATATTGATAAAAAAATTCATGAATTCATCCATTATCTTATATTTATATTAACATTATAAAAATATTAAAAAACCAGATATGAACATAAAATTCTCGGTAGGGAATTTAAAATAAATAATAAAACTGTTAGTCCATGAATATTTTAATCATTGGAAAACATTTTCACAAAATCATACTTTTCACACATAAAACAAAAACTCTTTATCATACCTTATAAAATCATATGATTCATAAACAAAATCATATAAAATATAAACCATAAAGGTAACTTGTTCATTAATAACTTACATACGTTGTTTCTTTCACAACTATATATAGAGTAACCATCTAGGTTATGTTTGGAATACCCATCATAGTATATTCCAGAAATCAATTAGGATAAACATTATTGTTTATAACCATCATGTTACCCAATGAATTGGAGAGCTATCTCTGGCTCACTCTCCCTTTGGTTTCCAAGGAACCACTTATACAGGTAAACAATTCCCAATAACCATAGCATTGTAATAACACATAAAACAAGTATAAAGAATATATAACATTTCTACATTGCAATCACAATATATCATTTCATGATAATGATATAATAAATGTATTCTAAAAATCATTTTCCATAAAACAAATATTTGAAAATGTTATATGGTATTTATTTCCCTTTTAAAAACATGATGACTTGATAAGGAATCCAAATACCAAATTATGCTCATGGTGGAGGAAGGATCATTGTCAATGTGTATGTTAAATTTGAATATTTCATTTTTCATTTAGAAAAATTCCTATTAGAAATATATATATCTAAAAACACATTTAATTAAAATAAATAAAAATGGTTATAATTATACACCTTATAAAATAAGGTCATTTGTAATCCAAAATATTCCATAATGAAAGGGGATTGAGACAAAGCCCTTAAAATTTATCTTACTTGTCATGTAAAATAATTATGTTTGTAAATAATAATAATAAGTTAATTTATAAATTCTTGAGAACCATTTTCATGCTTATTATTCATACTATATCTTTTATTATCATGTTATTACATTTAGTTAATTATTTGAGTTCATATTGGACATTTTGTCGATGTTCAGTTCTTGAGTCGAAAATGTACTTTTTTTATATAAATGATACTTGTCATCAAAGTATATCATATAAATTATATTATTAATTATTAAAATATCATATATTTCAATTACATTTGAATTTATAATATTCAATAAAAATTGGATATAATTAACAAAATGCACCATTCATGGAGATGATAAGTTGTATGTATGCATGAACTCTACATTCATTTCATTATCATATTAATGGGGTGAAAACTAAATGATACATAGGTATATTATAGTTTCATTAATATCTATGTTATATATGTCATATAAGTCCATTTAATCCATCTATGATACATTCAATGTATGGCATGAATGAGTCATATCACTTTGTGGGGGCGGTAATCCTAACTTCTCAAATTAAATTGTCATATTTACAATTTATGGAAATCATAAAGGTATGTTTGTAAATAAAAATTACATAATATTAAATAAAATATATATATCATATATAAATATAGTTCCATCATAATTTCCACCATAAGAGGCGGTAGGAGAAAATTGAACAATCAACATTTTGTGAGGCAGTAATTCGTTGTACACAGGAACAAAATGTTTCTATCCATTAGATAGAGGTGTGTGTAAGTGTAGTTAGAATCCATATCATGAAAAAAACTTATTATATTGAATATACTGGATTTTGTTTTTGAAATTCAAGAAAAATAATTTAATAGAGAGTGAATAATTAAAATAAGGGAAATTAACTTTAGAGAAGATATTACCTCTAAATATGGTAACTTTTATGATTTGAGCCAAAAGGATTCCTTGAATTTTCATCTACATAAGATAATAATTATAGGAGGAAGGGAGGGATGTTGGGGGATTATTTTAGAAGAATTTTGATTCTCAAGGGGCATTAGAGGTCTGATTATGTGGGGTATAGCTGAGGCCCTTTTATAAGAGGGGGGGGGGAACTTTAGGAATGTCTTGAAATATTAATTTATTATAAATTCAATTTTGATTAAAATGGTCCAAAGGTCAATTAATTAAAATATAAGATGATTTAGGTTCGAATACCAAACATCTAATAATTTTTTGACATGATTTGATATTTTTTTGTCCGTAACTTTTTGGGGAAACCCCTATTTTACCCTTTTTATTCATACAATGATATCGTGTTATTTACACATTTTGGGTCAATGTAATTACCAAATCATGTCAAACAACCCATAAAAAATTAATTTATGAAATAATCGTATTTTTAATATCCATTTGTCAAAATCATTTATTTCTATGAATTTTATATTATTCAATAAAACATTTTATATTTTATGTTATGAAATATGACAATTTGGAAACTATTCATACATGACTTTTTTAAAAATTCATAAAAACATGATTCATTCAAAAAAAGTCATTAAATCAAACATAATATGTCAATATAATCCATAATACTAGTGGATTACATAAAAATAACCAAATTACATTTAATTTAATATTTATAATATCATGTATTAGAATCATTCAATAATAAGGTAATAATTGCATCATTTAGGTGTCATAACTATTTTTTAGTATTTAATGCATAAAATTTATAAATAAAATACCATGATTTAGGAAATTTAATTATATTTCTGAGGAATATATATAGTTTAAGATATCATTTATATAAACCAAAATAAAATTGTTTTAATAAATGATACATGTTTATGGTATATTTCTCTTTCAATTAAATTAATTGTTATAACATTTAATTTTAACACCCTAGTGGATCCATGGGGTCCCTAAATAGACCCAAAAATTCTCATAGAAAGAAATATTTCATACAATAGGGTTAAGTCATGGGTTAGAGAAGTATTAGAATATTAAAATATTATTTTTTACCCTTATTTACCCGATTTTACCTTTAACTGTGGTAAATAGAAATAACAACTGAGGTTAAAATTCATTATGTCAAAAAATGAATGGTACCTATTTACAAAATTTGGACCTTATAATTCAAAATATAGAATCAATTTTTTTAAAATTCAAATCACAGAGTTGAAGAAATTAATTTAAAATTAATTTTGATTATCTAAACACAAATCGAGTTTTTAAAAAGTAAAAACTATCATTGGATTGACATGTGTTTATGTCCATTGAATGATTTTAAAGAAATCTATTGTTGTGTGTTAGGTACACAATCGAAAAAAGTTCCCTATTTAATATAAAATTATTATCTTATTCATAAATATAAATATATATGAAAACATATTATTCTATAAATAGAAGGGTCATTACATGATTCCCCCTTTTGGATATTACGTCTTCGCTATTTAGAAATATGGATTGGTAAATTCATTAAAATTCACACATTAGAGAAATAGTCGACAAAACCAACACTTTAAAATAATGACAGAGAAGTAAAAAGGTCACCATGATAACACAAACTAGGATTCCACATAGAATAACATGCATATGGAAGCGAAACTAAATATCATGTTCAGATGAAGAGTGATTGAAAACATGATCAGAAGAAAGTTAACAAACTGAACACCATAAACTTATGATGGGTTAAACGGTCTTTGATTTCGCTATAGGGAATAGAAATGGAATTTTTTTTTGTTTTAAGTACTTTTCATCAATTTGAGAAATTTATTTATGATCCCGACTAAAAACAAAAGGATATATACTTGTCATATATAGTTTCATCATAATATAAATATCTACCACGTACTCATATTTCCTTCAAATGGGGATCATTCAAGATTACCTTGCCATACATAAAGAGCATAAATCAAAATCTAGAGAATCAAATAATCCAAAATAGTGGAACTATATATTTCCCTTATCATTTGACATTATAAAAAACCCAAATGGTTAGTATAAGATCATACAATCCTCAAAAATAAAAGGCCATTATTGAATAAAATACTACTCTTAATCTCTAAATTTCAAAAACCAATACCTAATGCTCAATAAAGACCACTAAATGTAGAACAGTCGTTAAAATTATTCAACATAATCTAAACTAAAATTGAAACCCAATACATAATTGAACTTGATCACTTAGTCTTCCATGATAAATCATAACATTTATCTCCAAATAACTTCAACAACTGTTAAAGTCTCATATTGAAAAGTAATTAACCAAATCACATATTCTCCAAGATAGGTTAGACATTTCCATAAATATACCAAATCTATATATTTCTACAAAAAACATACATTAATACAAAATAAAATTTAACAATTACCCCTCAAATAAAGTCCCATAGTAATCTAATTTAATGAGGCATATAAGGTTCCCAAAATAGAGAACATCTTACAAAAAAACATTTATCACTTAATCTCCAATTAATTTTACTATACTAAGAATATCTATTTAATGAAACATAAGTACAAAAAATCAAATTATTTATTATCTATAAAATCATTTTACTAAAAATAATAAGTCATACTAAAAAGGGTCTTCATGTAGACCAGTGGAAGGAAAAAAATCCCAGTAGTAATTTGGTTGTGGGTTCGATTCTAGTAGATTTGTCTGACGCGACGGGTTGTCACATGGTCTATGTGTTTTCCATTCTAAAAAACTGTAACATTCTTATAACATTTTCAAAAAAATGATAATTTCATCTAAAATAATCATTATATTCTTTATCCACAATGTTTATCTAGTACATTTCATTTTAAATCCTAAAAATTAATAACCCGTAATTTCCTCAAATTCAAGAATCTTATAATCAATAATGATTATTTATTATAATATTAATAAAAAATATACAATTATTCCTCAATTATAATTTTTATAAAAAAATCTTAAGGGTTACCAATACTAGAAGTCTTCCAAAGTAATCCCATTATTAATACCTTTAAACATATCATTATCTATATATCTGAAATGACTTATATATTCATAAAATATAGACATATTAATCATAGAACATTTTTCATAATTATTTATCCACATTTTTTCATCTTATTCATATATACTTCTTTCATAAAAACACTATCATTCATTATATACTAAGAATCAAAAATATCAAAACATGAGATAAAAATTAATCCATTCCTTTCATAAGTCATTATCAGTTTCCTCATATTCAATTGGAATAAAATTAGGAATTGGTAAAAATATTTTTTTATA
This sequence comes from Viscum album, assembly GCA_963277665.1. Lineage (NCBI taxonomy): Eukaryota > Viridiplantae > Streptophyta > Magnoliopsida > Santalales > Viscaceae > Viscum > Viscum album. Next base: position 1,075,455,207 of record OY728138.1, read on the forward strand.
GTCATTCTGGTACAATTCTTTAAACTTCTTCATAGGATATTTATTTTCGTAATTACCATGCACCCCACAATTAATAAATTTAATTGATCCCTTGGAAGGAAATTCATTCCCTTTCCTCGAGTCAATTGAACACTTCCTTTTTCCATGGTAGGTTATATCTTTATGACCTTCATTACCATATATATAACATCTTTCCATCCATTCGAAACATTTTTCTATGTATTTCATTCCACTTCATTAAAAAATAAGTTTTTTTTAATATACTATCCTTTTTGATTATTTCAGGAACTTCAATAGGGATTTCATTCTCATATTTATTATTCTAGAGAAAAATCACCATGTTTCTATTGGTCAATTATTTTTTATACAGATGGTTAAGAATATTCATATGTGTTTTCATTTTAGCTCCCATTTCATTTCGATGCTTATTCAGAAAACCACCATAGTTTCCTTCAAATCCACTATTATGTTGGACCATGCTAGATCGAGCGATTTATTAAAACAAAAAGGATGGTGTTAGTAAATCAGTAAAATCACCATAAACAATTGTATGATGATGGTAAACACTAAGATATACTTATTCATTATCTCCTAAACTCATTCAGTTTATCTGAAATAACTATGAATCTTTCTAATATGTGGAGAATTAATGTAATGTCACTTATGCTTAAATAACACCCTATCCTTTAAAGTTATCTATACAATCCATTGATACAAACTCTAAGGACCCAACCTTAAAACATACATAATCATGAATTTTTATCAAGAATTTTAATTATTTCAAATCGAGGATCTTTTCTGGTATATTGTTTTATTCAATTAATTCCTAAATATTGTATTACATATCAAAAATTACCAAGTGGGTAATTCTACACTATCCATTACATAATAATAATAAAACTCGTTAAATTAAAAAAATATTATTTTCATGATATAAAACATCTTGAATTATTACTTTCTCTTAAACTTACTTGTACCCTATGAAAAAAATTTAAATAAAATGGGATGATCATAAAAATCCAAGTAAGGTATATAAAATAAAGAATAAAACTGTTAGTCAATGAATATTTAAAACCCATGACAGAATTTTCACAAAATAATACATTTTACACATAAAACATAAAATAGATAACAAACCTTATATTATCATAATATTCGTAATAAATGCATAGAAAAAAAAATTTAATGGTAATTTGTGCATTCATAACCTACTTATATTGTATCTTTCAAGACAACCTGGGGAGTAACCATTGTGGTTATGTTTTGAATACTATTATATAATATTCCCAAAAATATCTCAAGAGATACGTTTTTGTTTATCACCATCACATTACCCAATGCAATGGAGATATATCTGAGGCTCACGTACCCTCTATTTATCACAAAACCACCCATATAACTAAATAATTCCCAAAAACCATAACTTAACCATAACACATAAAGCAAGCATAATGGAAAGAAAACATTTCTACACTGCAATCACAATATCTAATTCAATGTTATTGAAAAAATAAATGTTTTTTAGAAACCATTTTCAATACCATAATACTTAAAAAGGGTATACAATATTTATTTTACTTTTGAAAACATTACAGATTTATAAGGAAACCAAATATCAAATAATCCTCATGGCGGTGGGAAGTTCATTATCATTGTGTATGTTAAAAAAGAATCATTCCTTTTTTTATTTAGCAAAATGCCTCATAAAATATGTTTTATTTTAAAACTCATTAAATTAAATTAAAAATATGGTATAATTATAATCTCTATAAAATAAGGCCATGTATAAAACAAAAAATTCCTTAATGAAAGGAGATTGAGGCAATGTCCCTTACTTGGATCCGACTCATCACAAACAATCATTATGTTCCAAAATAATAAAAATAGGTTAATTTATATTTTCTCAAGTAACTTTTTTGGATTTATTATTCCTTCAATATCATTTATTACCATTTTATAGAAAATAGTAAATTATTTGAGTTTATATTATTTGTTTTTTCGATATTCGGTTCTTGAGTCAAAAATGAACTTGTTTTGATGTAATTTATCTATGTGGTCAAAAGTACAGTATCTCAAGAATATTATTCATAATTTAAATATCATAAATATCCAGTACATATATAATTATAATATTACATATGATCTGGGGATATGCAATGAAATGCACCGTTCAAGGATAGGGTAAGCTCTATGTAAGCATGAACGCTACTTTCATTTCTTTGTCATATTAATAGAGTGAAAAATAAATGATAAAAATTTATTTTATAACTATAGTATAATATATATGTTATATATGTTAAAAAAGTTCATTATATCCATCCTTTTTATTCTATGTATGGAATGAATGAGTCATATAACTTTGAACTTGTGGTAGTCCGCACATTCCCAGATGAAATTATCGTATTTACACTTTATGGAAAGAATAATTGTATGTTGTGAATAAAAATTATAGATGAATAATGATTATATAAATTTAATATATATCATATATAAATACAGTTCCATTATAATGGACACCATGATAGGTGTTAAGGAAAAATTGAACAATCAGTGTTTCATGAGGCAATAGTTCAACATACAAATAAATAGAAAATTTATATCAATTAGAAGGAGGTGTGTGTAACTGTAGTTCGAATAATTATCATAACAACATCCTAGTTTATTTAGGATACTGATTTTTTAGTCAATCAAAGAATATCAATATAACAGAGAGTGAAGAAGTAAAATAAAGTTAATGAACTTTAGATATTTTGTTACCTCAAAACTGGGCAACTTCTTTTGATTTGAGCTGAAAGGCTTCATGAATAGCCTCCTGCAAAAGTTAACAACTGTATGAGTAAGGGAGGGATATTAGGATCTTATTTTAGTTAAATTTTTATGTTATAATGGGATTTAGAGGACTGAGTAAAGAGGTATATGTGATTCTCCTTAACAAGAGGGAGGAGGGGAAATTTAAGAATGTATTGAAATATGAATTTATTATATTCTCAATTTCAATTATAAAAGTAAAGAAAATTATTTAATTAAAATATAAGTTGAGGTTAGTTAAAATTTCAATTATCGAATAATTTTTTGACAAGTTTTGAATATTTTTTATCCTCATCTTTTTTGGATAACCCTTCTTTTACCCTATTTAATCATAGAGTGATATCATATTATTTACACATTCTAAGTTAATGTAATTACCATTCATGTAAAAAGACCCAAAAATTGTAATTTATGACATATTTAGACTTATGATAAACATTAAGCCGAATCATAGATATTTATGAATTTAATATCATTTAATAAACTCTTTTATATGTTTTGTTATGAATTATGACAATTTTGAACAGTATTCATATAAGTATTTTTTACAAATTCATAACAACCTTATTCCTTAAAAAATGGAATTAAGTAAAATATAATATGTAAATATCATCCCTAAAACACTTTTATGGAATAAAAATAACCAAATTATATTTATTTTTATATTTATAACATCACTTAATTGAATAATTCATAAATTAGGTAATAACTGCATCATTATTGTGTTATAAATAAATTTATATATTTAATTTCTAAAAATTATAAATAAAATACCTTGATGATGGAAATATTTTTATATTTTTATGGTTTATTTATAGTCTAAGATACCATTTATATAAACTAAATTAAAATTATTTTAGTAAAAGACACACGATTATGTTATATTTCTCTTTACATTAATTAAATTCTTATAACATATAATTATCACACCTATGTGGCTCCATGGGGACACAAAATAGACCCAAATATGCCCATGGTCGGGCTGATCGCATGAAATAAGATTAGGAAATGTTCTAGGGTAGTTTAATATTATTATAATATTATTTTTTACCCATATTAATATATTTTACCCTTTAACTATGGTAAATAAAAATTATTATGCAATTTACTATTCATAATGTCCAAAAAATAAAATGTTCATATTTACACAAATTGAAATATCTGATTCCAAATATGTAAATAAATTTTCCAAATTCAAAACATAGAGTCCAAAGAAATTAATTTAAAATTAATTCCCATTATAAAAACTAGAAAGTGAGTTTTTAAGAAGTAAAAAACTATCAAACGATTGATGTGTGTTTATATCTATTTTCAATGTGAAATCAGTTACAATGAACAAAATTGGAGAAAATGGTAAAAATATATTCTATTTATACTTTAAAACCATTAAATAATAAGATTTAACCATATAAATTATATTTATGAAAAAAGTTGTTTTCAATTAAAATTTAGTGTATTTTTACTATTAATAAAAATATGATAGTTATCAGAAAAATATCAATTATTCGTCAAAATTAAATTTTGACATCTAGATTCTAATGAAGATTATTTTGTCAAATATAACATATATATGCGTCCAAAACTATATTTAATAAGGATTATCCCTCAAAAGGTTGTAAAACAACATTTTTAGAAAAAATACTTCTTTTATTCGAATAAAATGAATTTGATCTTATATCATATCTAGAAAACATAAAAAATGAATTGGATATTATCAATGATTTTTTTTGGAATAAATTAATGTTTTTTCAACATATGATTTTGAAAAAACCCATTGTTGTGTGACTGGTATGCTATCGGAAAAAAGTTTTCTCATTAAAGTAAAATTAATATCTTATTCATCAATAAGAATATATATGAAAAATATTCTTCTAATAAAACATTGGTCATTACACCATTCCCCCACTTTTCAAATTGCGTCTAAAAAATATTAAATTTGGATTGGTAACTTCATTAATAATCCTACATTGGAAAAAGAGTCAATAACACTATTAGTTTGATTGAAATAACAAGATGTAGAAAGGTCACCTGAGATAACACAAAAATGGATTATATGTAGGATAAAATGGATATGGAAGAGAAAATAACCATCTTTTTATGATAGAGAGTGAGATAAAAAATGATCAAGAGAACGTTAATAAACTGAAACACAAAATATTATGATGGGTTAAATGGCTGTTGATTTCCCAGTATGAAAAGTAAATGGAAAATAATTTTTTATGGTCCTTTTCATAACTTTAAGGAATTTATATTTCGTATTTGCTAATAAAATAAGTAAAAATCATACTTTTCATGTAGATTTTCATCATATTATAAATATCTACCATAGACTAATCATTTCGTCAAACGATTAGAATTTAAGATGACATGGTCAGAAATGAAGCACTCGAATCAACTTCTAGAGAATCACATAATCCAAAAAAGATGAACAATATAATTCTTTGGTCTTTAGAAATTAAGAAAAACTATAATGGATAGTACAATATCAGTTAATCCCTAAAAATAAAAATTCATTATAGAAAGAAATATTACTCTTAATCTGCAAAATTCAACAAACAATATCTAATGAAAAAACAAAGATCACTTAATAATCATTTGTCCTTAAAATTATTCAATATAATCCAAAATAAGATTGAAACCCAAAATATAGAGCAATTTGATCACATAGTCTCCCATAATAAATATTGACATTTATCGTTAAATAACATTGACTACATTTAAAGTATCATATTGAAAAGTAATTAAACTAACCACATATTCTCCATGGCAGGATAAACAATTCCAAAAATAACCCAAAACAATATATTTCCACAAAAAACATATATTATTCCAAGATAAAACACAACTATTACCCCTATAATAAAAACCCATTGAATTCAATTTTCATTAGGCATATAAGTTCCAAAAATAGAGAACTTATTCTAAAATAACATTTATCAATTAGTCACCGAATATGATTCCTACTATTAGGATACCCATTTGATGAAACCTACTTTCTAAATATCTATATATTCGTGAACCATAAAATCCTTTAACTAAATAATAAGTTATGCTAACCAGGGACTTCATATAGGCTAGTTGAAGGTGATAAAACCCTATCGCACTGGGGTTATGGGTTCGATTCGCACAACATTGTCCTATACAATGTGTTGTCCCATGATCTATGTGTTTTCCTTTTTAAAAAAACTAATTATTATTATAACATTCTCTAAAATAATATAATTTCCTCAAAAATAACCATAACCTTTTTTATCCGAAAAGTATAACAAATACATTCATTTTACATCCCAAAAACTAATAACTCATGATTTCCTCAAATTCAAGGATCATATAAACACCAATGGTTATTTATAATAATATCAATAAAAAATATAATTCTTCCTCAATTATAATATTTATAAAACAATCTTAATTATTACAAATAATATAATTCATCTAAAGTAATCCCATCATCACCCATATATTTGACATAACTCTTCTATTAAAAAATTATAGACTTCTTAATCACTGAATAATCTTCATGATCATTTTCCCATGTTCTTTAATATTTTTCTTTTATATTTAATTCATAAAAACAAAATCATGCATAATGTCTAAATATTTAATAATGTCAAAACATGAGGTAAGAATAAGTCCATACCTTTAATAAGTTATTTACGGTTTCGAAATAATCATTTAGAATGACAATGGGCATGGATAAAACTGAATTTGTATAGTCATGATGATCTTATTATAAAACCTTCTTCACATGAAATCAATTTTTTTTAATTACCATACACAACACATCTAAAACATTAAATTGATCCCTTAGAATGAACTTCATTCCCTTCTTTGGAGTCAACTGAATGCTTCCTTTTTCCATTGTAGGTTATTTCTTTATGACCTTCATTACCACATCTATAAACTTTTATTATCCCATTGAAACATATTTATAGGTGTTTCATTAAAAATAATTGACACATAGGTTTTTAATATACTTTCATTTATGATTATTACCTGAACTGTCACTGTGATTCATTTCTTGCCTATATGATGCCTTATAAGATTACCCAGGTTTACAGTGGTCAATCATGACTCCAAATAGTTTGTGAAGAATACCCATAGGGATTATAATTACATCTATAAATTTCATTTGGTTTCTTATTCATAAATCCACCATAGTTTCCTTCACATCCACTATTACATTGGTTCCTCCTAGATCCCACCATTTTCTAAAACCAAAATGTTTAGTGTGAGTATATCAGAAAAATCATCAAATACTATATTATGAGGAGGGTAAACACTAATATATACTTATTCATGTTATTTTAAACTCATTAAAGTTATCTAAAATAATTATGAAACTTTCTAATATGCTAACCATTATGGTTATGTAACTTATTCTAAAATAATACCCTAGCCTCTAAAGTTATCTTAATATACCTATGATACCAACTATAAGGCCCCAGCACTAAACCATACATAATCTTGAGTTGTGATCATTAGTTTACATTATTTGTCATTTAAGATCCTTTCAGGGTTATAATTTTGGTAACTAGGCTATAACTATTACATTACATCTCAAAAAATACAATGTACACAATCCACAACTATGCAATTTTTAAAAAATAATAAAACTACTTAAAAAAATAAGAATTATTTTCTTGATAAAAATATCCTCAAATCATTATTTTCTCTTATCCTTCCTTATAAACTATGAAAAACATTTAAAAATTAAGGAATGTGAATAAAATAAAGATTAAGGAAAAAAAACAACGAATAAAATTGTTAATCCATGAAAATTTAAAATCCATGAATACATTTTAAAAAAATCATAATTTTCAAACATAAAACACAAAATATTTAACATAAGATATGAAATCATAAGATTCATAAATAAAATAAAAGAAATAATAAATCATAAAGATAACTTGTGCATCTATAACATGCTTACAATGTTTCATTCAAAGCTACGTAGCAAGTAACCATCATTTTTATGTTTGGAATACCCATCATAGTATATTCAAAAAATATATTATGAGAAACCATATTTTTTATCACCCTAATATTAAACAATACATTGGAGAGCCATCTAGGGCTCATATTCCCTCAGTTTATCATAGAACCACCCATATACCTAAACAATTCCCAAGAACCACAACATAATCATAATAGATAAAAATAAACATAAAGGAAAGATAACGTTTCCACATTGCAATAATAATATATCATTTCATGATAGTGAAATAATCGATGATTTATAAAAACCATTTTATATACCAAAACATATAAAAGGATATTTGGTATTTATTTTCAAGTTAAAAACATTGTGAACTATAATGGAAACCAAATTTCAAAAAACGTTCGCGGTGGCAGAAACTTAATTGTTGCCGCATATGTTAAATAGAGACAATCATTTTGTAATATAGTTATATTATTCATTGAAAAATATTTCATTTAAACCCCATTGAATTATAATAATTGAAAAAACGTTATAATTATACATCATATAAAATTTTTTTATGTATAAACAAAAATATACTTCGATGAAAGGAGATTGAGACAAAGTCCCTAACCTTGATGGAAATCGTCACGTACAATATTTATGTTAAAAAATTATAAATATAGGTCAATTTATATATTATCTATTTATTTTTTTATTTTTATATTTCCTTTAATATCATTTATTACCATGTTATAATAATTAGTTAATTATTTGAGTTCATATTGGTTGTTTTGTTGATATATGGTTCTTGAGTTCAAAATGAACTTGTTTTGATGTAAATAATCCATGTGGTAAAAGTTGCATAATCTCCATAAAATAATTCATGATTTAAATATCATATATATAAATTACATGTTTATTTATAATATTCCATAATATTTCGAGATGAGAAATTTAATGCACTATTGATAGAGATGGTAAGTTATACGTACACATGAACGATACTTTAATTTATTTTTCATATTGAAGGAGTGAATGATGAATTATTCATATGTATATTATAATTCTAGTATAATATATATTATATATATATTCTACATAATATTTTGAAATACATACTATATATTTTCTATTTGTGGCATGAATCAGTCATATCACTTTGAGGGGGCAGTTGTTCGTAATTTCCTCAAATGAAATTATCGTATTTACCCTTTATGAAAAGAATAAAAGAATGTTTTAATTAAAAATAACATAAAAATAGGGACAATATAAATATATTATATATAATTTACAAATATGGTTCAATCATATTGGTGACCATGAAATGTGGTAGGAGAAAAAAAATGAACAATCATTGTTTCGTGAGGTAGTAGTTCATCGTACACAGAAACAATATGTTCATATCCATTAGATAGAGGTGTGGGTAAGTATAGTTAACATCCTAATAAAAATCTAATCCAGTATATTTAGGATACAAGTGTTTTTATGTATTCAAATATTAAGAATTTAATATTGTTTGAAGAAGTAAAATAATGGAAAGGAACATTATAGAAGACGTTACCTCTTAATCAGGTAACTTCTTTTTATTTGGGCCAAAGGGCATTCTTAAATTTCATTCTGCCTAATGTGCGGATTATAAGAGGAAGGTAGGTATGTTTGAAGATTATTTGAGATGGATTATGATAAGGCAATGGGCTTTATAAGTGTGAGTAATGGTACAGTGATGACACCCTCTTATAAGAGGAAGGAGGGGCACTTTAGGAAAGTCGTTAAAAATTAATTTATTATTAATTAAATTTTGATTAAAAATGGTCCAGACCTAATTTAATTTGAATATATGATTATTTTTGTTAGAATAACAATAATAAAATAATTTTTTTACTTTTTTTGAATAATTTTTATCCTTATAAAATTGGGTTAACCCTTATTTTACCCTTTTTAATCATATTTTGATTTCATGTTATTTACACATTATATGTCAATGTAATTATCATATCATGTTAAATGATCCAGAAAAAGGAAATTTATAACATATTTAGACTAATATTATCCATTTTGCCTAATCATATATTTTTATGAATTTAGAATCATTTAACAAACTATTTTATATTTTTTTTAGAATTATTAAAATTTTGGATACTATTCATACTTGATGTTTTTATAAATTCATAACATCCTGATTCCATCAAAAAATGGCATTAACTAACATTTAATATGTCAATATCATCGAGAAAACTCATTGATGCTATCATAATAACCATATTACATTTATATTAATAATTATAATATCTTTTATTTGAATCATTCATTAATAAGGTAATAACTACATCATTATTATGTCATAAATAAATTAAAAATTTTAATGTCTAAAAATTATAAATAATATAACATGATTTAGTAAATATTTTCATATTTATAGTTAATATATATATTCAATTAGATCATTTAAATAAACCACAATAATATAGATTTAGAAAAATATAGAAGTGTATGTCATATTTTGCTTTACTATAAATTAATTCTTATAACATGCAATTATCAGACCCAAGTGGCTCCATGGGGTCCCAGAATCAACCCAAATATGTCCATGGATGGATATATTATAAGGACCCACTCTTAAAAATTACACAATCTTGAGTTATTTCAAGAATACACATGAAAGATATTTTTTGGTTTAGAGTTTTATAGAATTAGACCACAAATCATGCATTACATTCCACATTTAAACAGATTGGTTACATCAAAGACATTATTCATTTTTTCCATAAAAGGAACCATATTTAAAATAAAACATGGATTCTTTCTTGAGACTTCCTCAACACTATCATCACATCATGTACTTTTCCCTCAACTAGTGAAAAACATTTCAAAAACTTGGGATGACAATAAAAAGAACTGTAAGGTATATAAAAATATGGAATGAAATAATTAGTCCATGTATACTTAAGAATAAATGAAATCATAATTTACTCATAAAACATAATCACTTTAACATTCCTCATGAAATCATAATATTTATAAATAACTCATAGAAATCAAAAGACATAAATTTAACTTGAGGCATTCATGATATTCTTACGTAAGGAGTAACCCTCATGGTTACGTTTGGAATACCCATCAAGTATATTCCCTAAATCTCTTCAGAGAAACCTTTGCGTTTAACTCCGTTACGTTACCCAATAAATTGGAGAGCTATCTCAGGGTCTCCCACCCTTATTTTATCAAGGAACTACCCATCTTCAAAAACAATGCCCTTGACCCATAACATAATCATATAACATAAAACATGCATAAAGGAAACATAACATTTCCGCATTTCAATCATAAGATATCAATACAACCCATTGATATAATCAAAAAATTATAAAAACCATTTTCAATAGTAAAATAAAAGAAAAGTAAAACATGGTATTTATTTATAATTTAAAAATGTTTTGTCTTGTAGAGGAAGCTGAAACTCAAATAATGGTCATGGCGGCAGAGAAGTCGTTGTCATCGCATACGTAAAAAAAATTTATTTTGTCATTTAGTAAAACGCTTCATGTAAAAATATTCCTTTTTAATGAAATTACTTGTCAAAAGGGTTTATTATGCAACTAATAAAAGAAGGTCGTATATAAATTGAAGTATGCCTCAACGAAAGGAGTTTGAGAAGAAGTCCCTTACCTCATGTCTGACTTTTCTTATTCGTTTCTTTATATTCCTGAATATTAAACATTGGTTAAATTATAATTTCTTAAGGAATTCCATTAATGTTTATTATTCAATTCATATAACATATTATCATGTTATAATAATTAGTTAATTATGTGAGTTCATATCATATGTTTTGTCGATGTTTGGTACAAGAGTCAAAAATGAATTTTTATGAAAATAATTGTCTATGTAATTATAAGTATATCATCTCCAGAATGGTATAAATGATTTAAAAATAATATATATCAAGTATATATTAATTTTATACTATTCCATAACATTTGGAGATAAAAAATGAAATGCATTGTTCATGGAGAGGGTAGGCCGTACGTATGCATGAACGCTACTTTCATTTCATTGTCATATTAAAAAAATTAAAACTAAATGAGAGAGAGAGAGATATATATATATATAATACAATTCTAGTATAATATATATGTTATAAAGGTAACATAATTTCATTAATTTCATTTTATAGAAATTCCATGTTGGGCATGAACGAGTCACATCACTTGTCTGGGTGGTAGTCCAGACTTCCTCAGTTGAAATTATCGTAGTTCCACAACATGAAAAGAATGACGATGGGATTTAAAAATAAAATTCAGAAGAATATAGAAAAAATAAATACCACATATATATATAAATACAGTGACATCATAATGGCCACCATGAAAGGTGTTAAAATAATATCGAACAATCATCGTTTCGTGAAGTAGTAATTCTCCACCCACAAAAACAATATGTTCTTTAACCATTAGACGGAGGATTGTGTAAGTGTAGGTAGAATAATTATCATAACAACATCTTATCAAATTTAGGATACTGGTGTTATTATCGGATCAAATAATAATAATATAGTTGTGGGTGAAGAAAGAAAATAAAAGGAAGAAACTCGGGAGAAGACATTACCTCTAAATCGGGTAACTCGTTTTGATTTGAGCCAAGGGAATCCTAAGAAGGAATTATGCCAAAAGTGAGGCTTCTAGGTGTAATAGATTGATATGGAGAGATAATATGAGTAGAGGTTAGTTGAGCCAAAATCATGAGAGGTTTGGGTAAGGGGGTTGAGGTGGGGGGCCTTTTTTAGGAGGCGGGATGGTCACTTTTGGAAAGTCTTGAAATGTTAATTTATTATAAAATGGTTTTTGGATTTTAAAGGTCCCACAATGATATATTTTATAGATAAGGTGATAAGGGTTCTAAATCCACCCATACAATAGGTTTTTGACAAGTGTATGTTTTATATTTTACGTTAACTTTTCATTTTATTTAAATCGTTCATTAATGAGGTATTCACTACATCATCATGGTGTCATAAATAAATAAATTTATTTAATATCTAAAAAGAATAAAAAACTACCATGATGTGGGAAATAATTATATCATTCCAATGAATATTTATAGTCTATGATATCATTAATTTAAACAAAATTAAAATTATTTTACTTAGGATATATAAACCTTTGTTATATTTCTCTTCTTTTTAAAAAATAATGACATAAATGTCAGTATTACAACCAAGTGACTCCATGGGCCCTCAAGTTCGGTAAATGGTTTCCCATGGTCAGAAATGACTCAAACAAGAGGATGTGGACACATGTTGTTGTCTTTTTATATTATTATGATCTTATTTTATTACCCTTAACAATTTGATTACTAATTTACCACGATAATTAAAGTTAATTACCATCGTCACTATTCATAATGTCAAAAAACAAGAGTTTTAATTACATAATATGGATCTTATGATTCCAAATATGGAATCCATTTTACTGAATTCCAAAACATAAATTGTGGTAATTAATTTAAAAATAATTTTCATTGTCAAAACAAATAGTGTGTTTTTAAGAAACAATATCTATCAAAAGATTGACAATTGGTTATGCCCAATTTCAAAGTGAAATTAATTATAATGACCACCATTGGATTAAATGGTAAAAATATATTCTAATTACTCTTTAAAACAAATTAATAAAAATCTAACTATATAGTTAAATTAAATGAAAAAATAGTGTTGAAGTAAAATGCTGTATTTTTTACTATTCATTAAAAAATGATCATTCTCAGAAAAATACCATAAATTTATCCAAAGTAAATTTCAATGTCCCAATTATAAATAAAAGGATTATTTTGAAAAATAGATCTTATTAAATTGTAAAATGTTTTATTTAATAATGGGTTTCCATTAGAAGGCGGTAAAACAATCTTTTAAAAATATTAGAGTATTCTATGCCTAAGATTGGATTTATTCTCATTTGAAGCCTCTAAAACACTATCTAATTCATAAATAGACATAGATATGAAAATCTATTATTCCTTAATTACATGGGATGTTACATCCTTCACACTTTAACAAATTGTTTCCCCTCAATTTATTTACTTATCGAATACATGGTGGTATTTATCCCTCATTGCATTTTCATATTTTTATGTTTCCTCTTCATCTGTAAGGTTTTTCCAAAGAACATTTTCATGATGAATAAACTTATTCCCCATCACATGCTCCCTATGTTCAAGAATCCGGACCAGTTGTTCCTCATAAGATATATTCTCTTACAGTTAAACTACATCTGGTCTCAAAACTTGAGATAGATCTGCCATGTACTTCCTTAACATTAAAACATTAAAAACATAATGTACCTGAGATAAACTCAGAGTTAAAGACACTCGGTATGAAACATATCCAACTATCTCTAGAATTTCATATGGACTAATGCACCGTGGACTCAGATTTCCTATCTTACAAAATCACATCACAATTTTCCATGGTGAGACTTTGAGGAAGACTTGATCACCTACCTCAAAAGAGAGATCATTCCTTCTATTGTCCACATAACTTTTCTTCCTACTCTGAGCTGTTCTCATGTGTTTCTGTATCAGATGAACTTTTTCTACCATCTCATATACCAATTGTGGTCTCATCAACATCCTTTCACCAACTTCATCCCAAAAGCTGGAGTTCGACACCGCTTCCCATATAATTCCTCAAAAGGTGCCATCTATATACTGGAATGATAACTATTATTATAAAAAAATTCAACCAATGATAGACGTTGGTCCCAACATCCCTGATAATCCATCGAACATGCACATTGAATATCCTCCGAAGTCTGAATTTTTCGTTTTGATTTCCCATCTGATTGAGGATACAATGTTGTACTAAAATTTAATTCAGTACCCAACGACTTCAGAAGGCCTTTCCAAAAGATAGAAGTGAACCTAGTATCATGATCAGATTCAATGGAGATGGGAACTCTGTGTAACCTAACTATCTATTTAAGAATTAATAGAGAAATTTGATCTAAGGAAAAAGTATCCCTTATAGGAAGGAAATGCGCAGATTTATTGAGGCGATCAACAATAACTCATACTGCATTATTACCTCGAGGTGTCTTCGGTAATCCCACAAAGATGTCCTTGGAAATATTCTACCATTCCCACACTAGAAATGGTAATGGCTGAGTCATCCCTTTCAGTAAATGCTGCTCTACATTAACCTATTAACAAGGCAATCACTTCACAGAAAAATCAGCAATATCTCTTTTCATTCCTTCCCACCTGTAATACTCCCGTATGTCCCTGTAAATCTTAGTACTGCCTGGATAAACTGAAAATGGGGAACTATGAGCTTCGTATAACAACTATCTCTTCAACTCTGAATCACAAGGCACACAAAATCATTATTAATGTTGAATTCAGGAAACATACCCATCTGAACCATCTCTACCTTTTTCTACAACTCTATGTCTTGCTTCTATGCTTGAATAATTCGGTCTGATTGAGAAGATTTCACTGATACCTGAAACAAAACAGAAGAATTTTCTGCACCAACAAAATCCAAACCAAAATTCAAAAAATCCTTAACCAAAGGATCATGTTCCAAACATAACATGGTTAATGAAGCATTACTTTTTCGACTCAAAGCATCTGCCACTTTATTTTCATTTCGTGGGTGGTAGTTAATCATGCAATCATAATCCTTGATTAATTCTAGAAATCTCCTCTGTCTCATGTTAAATTCTTTCATAGTAAATATATACTTTAAAATTTTGTGATCAGTATATATTTCACACTTTACACCATACAAATGATTCTTCCAAATTTTAAAAGCTAAAACAATAGTAGCTAATTCCAAATAATTTTAGGGTAATTTATTTCAGGATTTTTCAACTTACGTGAAGAATAAGAAAATACCCGATCATTCTGCATTAGGAAAGAACCATGTCCTTACAATGAAGCATCACTATAGATAACAAACTCACCATTCCTGTAAGTTAGTGCCAATAATGGATCATTCACCAATCATCTTTTCAATTCCTGAAAACAATCATCACAATATTTTTTCCAGATAATCATAACACCCTTCTGAGTTATCTTAGTCAATGGGTTGGACAACCGTGCAAAATGTTTAACAAACATTTGGTAATATCCTTCCAAACCAATAAAACTATGAATCTTAGTAATATTTTTGGGTCATGTACATTCTCCAACAACCTTTGTTTTTGCAGGATCAATAGTTATTCCATCTTTAGAAACAATGTGACCAAGGAATGAAATTTGTTGCAACCAAAACTCGCACTTGCAAAATTTCCCTTAATTTTTTTTCATTGAAGGTTTGGAAAATAACCGTAAAATGACTGTCACACTCCTATTTACATTTAGAAAACACCATAATATCATCAATAAAAACAACAACAAATTTTTCCATGAACTCATGTAAAATTATATTCATAAGGTCCATTAATACAGTAGGTTCATTGGTTATCCCACAAGGCATTACAACAAATTTATAATGGCCATATCATGTACGAAACACATTATTCTAAATATATTCTTACTTTGCCTTCAACTAAATGTACCCTGATCTCACGTCAATCTTTGAAAAATTCTGAGGTCCCTGGAACTGATCAAACAAATCGTCTATATGAGGAAAATAATATTTGTTCTTAATAGTGATGTATTCAAAGCTCTATAATCAATACAAAGCCTAATTGAACAGTCTTTATTTTTAACATATAAGACAGAAGCACCCCATGGTGATGTTCTTGAAAAAATGAAATCTTTCTCTAATAAATCATGAAATTGTCCTTCAACTCTAAAAGTTCTATTTGAGCTATTCAATAAGGGGGTTTTGAAATTGTCTTAGCCTCAGGATATAAGTCAATAGAAAATTCAACATCTCAATTTGGTATTATTCTAGGAAACTCATCAGGAAAAACATCAGGATAATCATTTACCACTAGAATATCATTAATCTCAATGGTTATTTTGTTTTCAACAATATGTGAAAGGTAACATACATTTCCATCCATTACAAGTTTCTTAGTCTCTTTATACGTTATCAACAGTAAGGGTTCATTAGTGTACACAAACTAAAATTATTTCTGAAAAGAAACATCTCCAGCTCTATAGTCAATCTTAGCATGGTAAATAGATAGCCAATTCATATCCAGGATAACATCAAACTATACTAGAGGTAAAAAAATATGGTTTGCAAGTATATTCTTTCCACAGATAAGTATTGGAAGATTCTTATAAATTATTTTTTTCCTTAACATTTCCCCCATGTGTTTTTACCACAAGTTCATGAGCCATTTCTTGAGATGGAATCCCAATTTACTAGAAATATTTTCAGAGATGAATGAATCTATAGACTCTACATCAAAAAAAATTGGAATAATCTGAAAAAACAAACAAAGTACCTCATACCACTTCATTTGATGGACCATCATATGCTGAAGTAGTTGCAAAAGATTTCACCACACCTTTCTGCTTGTTGTCCGAATCCTTCTCATTATTCAAGCTCTTTGTTGAACACTCATTTGCCTAATGACCCATATCATTTCACTTAAACATTTCACTAACTTTAAATCATATTTGGTCTTAGAATTACCTTGTTCTTTTTGAGTGAAATCATGAGCCTTATGTCCCATCTTACAACATCGTAACCACTTTCTAGAATTCAAAAGGCATTCCCCAACATGATTTTTACCACATTTATCACAAACATCAAACATAGTTTTCTTAACATCAATCCTTTTTGAAGGATTCTTCCCTTTCTCCTTCCACCTCAGTATCTTTTTTTTGGTTGTTATAGAACACTTGATTATCGAAAATCTCTATTTCCCCCATCTTAGCACATCAAACAAGTTTTTCATAACTTTTGAACTCATGAGTATATAATTCCCTTTGATATTTTGGCTTTAATATGGAGTAAAAACTATTGATTTTACTATCAAGGTCTCGGATAAAATTTTGATCATACCTTTCCAATCGAGTGAACTTTTCTTCATAAGCAGCCACTGAGTCATCCTCTTGCCTCAATTCCAAACATTGTTTTTCCATCAGAGTTGTACAGCCATAGGAAAATATTTCTCAAGAAACTTACATTTGAATTCATCCTAGTCAAGATCATCAATGTCATAAGTGTCCCTGATATTTTTAACCATCAACCACCCCTGATCTGCTTCACCATCCAAAAGATAAATAGCAAGACTAACCGTTTGATTGTCTGAACACCCCATGACATCGAAAATCTTCTCTAGTTCCTTAATATACCCTTCAGCTTGAACTGGGTCAGATGATCCTCTGAATGATGGGGGTTGTTTCCTCATGAAATGTTCCACCACTGAAATGTTCCTCTTCGATTGATCTGGATGATCTCGTGCATGGATACCACCACCATTTCTCGGTTGAGTCAACCATGCCATTACTACAACAAACTTTTCAGTTCCAATTCTAACCTTCTCAGGATGATGATTTGCATGGTCATTTCCTTCTGTATGCCATCCTAGAACTAATTCCCTATTTCCTCTACAAAAAACCATTATAAGCAAACATGTCACAGATGAAGCAACATGTAATCTTTAAATTCTATATCATTTCAATTTGGACATAATGTGTAAAGAATTTTTTTTTGGATAATCATAAAAAAGAATTCTAACTCCTAATGTTATATAAACCGACCTCTGAAAACAACTATACAGCCCTGCCTTTAAAATTACTCAATATTGATTTATTTAAAGAATACACATTGAAAATATTTTCAGGTTTAGATATTTAGATAATTTGACCATAAATCATGCATTACATTCCACATTTAAACAAGGTGGTTACTTCAAAGACATCATTAATTTTTTTCCATCAAAGGAATCATATTTAAAATAAAACATAGATTCTTTATTGACACTTTCTCGACGCGATCATCACATTATGCACTTTTACTTGATTTGTGAAACTTTTTTCAAAAATTTGGGCTGAGCATAAAAAGACCAGTAAGGGATTTGAAAATACAGAAAGAAAACATTAGTCCATGTATATAAGATTCAATGAAATCATACTTTACTCATAAAACATAAGCACTTTAGAATACCTAATTAAATTTTATGATTTTTGAATAACTCATAGAAATCATAAGACATAAATGTAACTGGTGGAATTCATAACATTCTTACATAGGGATTAATCCTTATGGTTACGTTTGGAATACCCATCACAGTATATTCCCTAAATCTCTTCCGAGAAACCATATCATTTAACTCCTTAGAATTACCCAATGAATTGGAGAGTGATCTCGGGCACACCCTCCCTTAGTTTATCATGGAACCTCTCATCTTCATAATGAATTCCCTATAACTATAACATAATCATATCAAATAAAACACGCATAATGGAAACCTAACATTTCTGCATTTCAATTACAAGATATCAATAAAACACATTGATAAAATTAAAACATTATCAAATCCATTTTCAATACGAATATAAATGAAAATAAAAACATGGTATTTATTTTTCATTTAAAAAATTTATGGCTTGTAGAGGAAGATGAAACTAAAATAATGGTCACGACGACTGAGAAGTAATTATCGTCGTATACGTAAGACAAAAAATTCCTTTTGTTTTTTAGTAAAATGCTTGATGTAAAAAATATTCCATTTGAATGAAATTAAAAGTAAAAGGGTTTATTATACAACTAATAAAAAATGGTCATATATAAATGGAAGTATTCCTCAACGAAAGGAGATTGAGACGAATTCCCTTACCTAAAGTCCGACTTGTCTAGATCATTTGTTTATATTACTGAATAATAATATTTGGTCAATTTATAATTTATTAAAGAATTAAATTAATGTTTATTACTCAGTTCAAATCATATATTATCATGTTATAATAAATAGTTGATTATGTTAGTTAATTGTATACGTTTTGTCAATGTTCGGTACATGAGTCAAAAATGAAGTTTTTTGAAAAGAATTTCCCATGTAGTTATATGTATATCATCTACATAATGGTATTAATTATTTACATATCATATATATCCATTATATATTCATTTTATACTATTCCATAACTTTTGGAGATAAAAAGTGAAATACACCATTCATGGAGACGGTAGGCCATACGTACATATGAATGCTACTTTCATTTCTTTGTCATATTAAAGAAAATAAAACTAATTGAGACATATAGATATTATAATTCCTGTATAATATATAGGTTATATAGGAATAATATGTTCATTAATTACATTATTTATAAATTCCATGATTGGCATGAACGAGTCACATCACATGAGGGGGAGGTAGTCCACACTGCCTCAGATGAAATGATCGATGTTCAACAACATGAAAAGAATAAGGATGTGATTTAAAAATAAAATCCAGAAGAATATATAAAAACTAAATACCATATATATAATATATAGATATAGTGATATCATAATGGCCACCATCAAAGGTGTTTAAGGAATCTTGAACAATCATCATTTCGTGAGGCAGTAATTCGCCACCCACAGAAACAGTATGTTCTTAAAGAATTAGAAGGATGTGTGTGTAAGTGTAGGTAGAATCCTTATTATAAAAACATACTAGTATATTGAGGATACTGGTGTTATTATGGGATCAAATAATAAGAAGATATTTTTGTTTGAATAAGGTAAATAAAAGGAAGAAACTCGAGAGAAGGAAATACCTCTAAATCGGGTAACTCTTTTTGAATTGAGCCAAAGGCTTCCTACGAAAGGCTTATCCCCAAAATGAGGCTACTAAGAGTAAGAGATAGATGTGGAGTGATAATATGAGTAGAGGATGGATGATCCAAAAGCTTGGGAGCTGTGTGTAAGGGGGTATAGGTGGGGTTCTTTTATAATAGGGAGGAGGGTCACTTTTGGAAAGACTTGAATTGTTACTTTATTATAAAATGATTTTCAGATTTCAAATGCCCCAAAATGATATATTTTTAGGATATGGTGATAAGGGTTATAAATCCACCAATAAAATATTTTTTTGACAAGTTTATGTCTTATATTTTCCTTATATTTTCATTTTATTTAAATCAGTCATTAATGAGGTATTTACTGCATCATCATGGTGTCATAAATAAATTTATTTAATTAATGTCTAATAATTATAAAAAAAATACCAGGATATAGGAAATATTTTAATCTTTCCAAGGACTATTTATAGTCCATGAGATAATTTATGTAAACAAAATTAAATTTTTTTAACTTAGTATATACAAACCTTTGTTATATTTCTCTTCTTTAAAAAAAATAATGTCATAAATGTCACTATTACACCCATTTGACTCCATTGGACCTGAAGTTCGGTAATAAGATTCCCATGGTCAGCCATGAATCAAAAAATATGATGTGGACAGATGTTGGGGTCTTTTTATATTTTTATGATATTATTTTATTACCCTTAACTACCAGATTACTATTTAATCACTATAATTAAAGATAATTGCCAGCATTACTATTCATAATGT
This sequence comes from Viscum album, assembly GCA_963277665.1. Taxonomy (NCBI): domain Eukaryota; kingdom Viridiplantae; phylum Streptophyta; class Magnoliopsida; order Santalales; family Viscaceae; genus Viscum; species Viscum album. The sequence goes on from OY728138.1 coordinate 1,075,476,406, forward strand.
CCAAAAAAGAGAGTCTTAATTACATAATTTAGTACCTCTGATTCCAAATATAGAATCCATTTTACCCAATTCCAAACAAATAAATTTTAGTAATTAATTTATAAATAATTCTCTTTGTCAAAACAAATAGTGTGTTTCTAAGAAACAATATCTATAAAAAGATTGACAATTGTTTATGTCGAATTTCAATGTGAAATTAATTCTAATGACCACCATTGGATTAAATAGTAAAAATATATTATAATTACTCTTTAAAACCAATTTGAATGAAAATTTTACTATATAATTAAATTATTTGAAAATGTAGTTTTGAAGTAAAATGCAGTATTATTCATTATTCTCTAAAAATGAACATTGTCAGAAAAATACCAAAAATTTATCCAAAGTAAATTTCAATGTCCCAATTCTAAATAATAAGTATATTTTGAAAAATAGAGCTTATAAAATTGTCAAAAGTAATATTTATAAATGGTTTTCCATTAGAATGCGTTAAAACAATCTTTTAAAAATATTAGAGTATTCTATGCCTAGTATTTAATTTATTCTCATTTTAAGCCTCTAAAAAACCTTCTAATTCATAAATAGACATTGATATGAAAATATATTATTCTTTACTTACTTGGGATGTGACATATATCTTATGGAATATGATTAAGACTTGTGTTAGTGTATTTTTGTATTATTATAATATTATTTTTATCCTTATTTACCTGATTTTTGTTTTAATGATGGTAAGAAATATAATTACTGAAGTTACTCTTCAAAATGACCCAAAACCAAAGGTACCAATTTAAACTATTTTCCCCTATGATTAAAAATTTGGAATCCAATTTTTCAAATTCAAAACATATAATTGGAGGAAATTAATTTAAAATTAATTTTCATTGTCAAAACCAGAAAGTTGGTTTTTAAGAAGTAAAAACTATTAAAATAATGACATTTGTTTATGTCCAATTTCAATGTGAAATCAAATCCAATGATAAAAATTATTTTAAATGATAAAAATATATTTCATTTATTCTTTAAAACCATTATATAATATTATATAAACATATAAATTATCTTGATGGAAAAAATATTTTTTCAATTAATATTATGCATATTTTTACTATTCATCAAAATATGATATTTATATGAAAAATATCGAAAATTCATCCAAGGTAAATTTTGATTTAAAGATTCTAAATAAAATTTCATGTTTTCAAATAGATCATACAAATTTGTCAAAAAATATATTTCATATAGGTTCTCAATCAAAAGGCTAGAAAACTGCATTTTTAGAAAAATATATCTTATATCTGAAAGAATTGAATTTGATCATATAATATCTTGAAAACATATAAGATGAATTTAAAACATTATATATATTTATATAACATATATTTTTTATTTAATAAAAATTTATAAAGAGTGATATGATTTGATAAACATAATTGTTCTCTTTTAAATAGGTTTTCATCAAAACACATCCTTTATATTCAATTGGTTTTTTTATTTCTAATATATTTTGTTACCAATTAAACATTTTTTAAAAATGAGTAAACCATATATAAAAATTCAGTGTATAATATTAATTATTTATATTCCAATGGCTAGGAATTAAATAATATTTAAAATAATAATAATAATATATTATTATTTTTCTATATAAACCAACGTTTTGTGAAATGTATGATTTCTAAGAAACCCATTATTGTGTGTCAAGTAATATCTAGGATAAAGATTCCACTTTAAAGAAAAATTAATATTTTATTCATAAATATTAATACAAATTAAAATGTATTATTCTATAAATACATTGGTTTTTTCATCATTCCCCCTTTTAGAAATTGCATCATCGCAATTTTAAAATGTAGATCACTAACTTAATTTAAAATCACATATTTGAAAAAGAGACAAAAAAAATTATCATTTTAAAGGAAAGAAAGAGAAGTATAAAGGTCAACTGGGATAACACATACTTGGATTCCATGTTGGAAAACATGGATATGTAAGATAAACTAACCATCATGTTCTGATAGAGAGTGATAGAAAAATGATCAGGAGAATGTTAACTAACTAAAACCCATAATCATTTGATGTGTTAAACGGTCTCTGATTTCCCTGTAGGAAAACTAAAGGGGACTTGTTTTTATTTCAATGTAAACTTCATAAGTTGAGGAACTTATTTATGAGAGCTACTAATTATATAAGGGAAGATAATTACTTTTCAATTAGATTTTCATCATATTATAAATATCTACCACATACTCATCATTTCCTCAAACGATGAGTAGTTGAGAAGACTTGGTCACACCTGAAGTGCAAGAATAATCTTCTAATGAAACACATATTCAAAAAAATTTAACCATATATTTACCTTTTCATTAGAAATTAACTAAAACCCAAATTGGTTAGTATAAGATTAGATAATCCCCAAAAATAAAAAACCCATTATTGAATGAAATATAACTATTAGCCTCCAAAATATAACAATCAGTACCCAATGTTCAACAAAGAAATCTCAATAAAAACATTTCCTTAAAATTTTTCAGTATAATAAAAACTATTATTGAGTTCAAAAACATATAATAATTTGATCACATAATCTTCAATGATAAATATTAGTTTTTATCTCCAAATCACATCAACAACTCTTAAAGTATCATAATGAAAAGTAATTAACCAAATCACATATTCTCCAATATATGACAACCATTTTAAAAAATAAACCAAATTAAAATATGTACACAATAAAAACATTGATATTTTCTGAAATAAATTACAATTATTACTCCTCAAATAAAATTACATCATATTTTATTTTCAGTAGGAATATAGGGTTCCAAAAATTGCAAACATCTTCCAATATTACATTTATCACTTAAACAAAAAAATAATTTTACTATATTGAGTATTTCTATTTGATAAAACATATGTTTCAAAAATAAACTTATTCTATATCCATAAAATCATTTAACTAAAAGGAATGAGTATTACAAACCATGGACATCCTGTAGGCCAGTGATAGACCATGAATCATAGTCTCACTTTATTTGTGGCTTTGATTCCTGCAACTTGGTCGGATATGACAACTTTTTATATGGTCCATGTGTTTTCATTTTTCAAAAAATTATATCATTCATTAAATATGTTAAAAATATAATATAATTTCCTAAAAAATAAACATAACATTTGTTATCCTTAAAGGCTCTCTAATACCTTTCATTTTTCTTCTAAAAAACTAATAACATTTAATTTCCTCATATTCATGGATCATATAAACCATAATGGTTCTTAATTATAACATCTATAATGAAAAGGTTAATTCTTCCTCAATTTACATTTTTATTAAACTATCCTAAGGGTTATAAATACTATAAGTCTTCCCAAGTAATTACATCATTAATAAATTTAATCAAATAATCATCCATAGATCCAACATAACTCTTTAATTCCTAAAATTTAGACATATTAATCATCAAACATTATTAATGACCATTTATCGATGTATTTTCATCTTATTCTTTTATACATATATCTTATAATCAAAATAATGAATAATTTCTTAAGATTCAATAATGTCATAAAATGATCTATGAAATAATCCATACCTTTCATAGGTCATTTTGAGTTTATTCATCTTTAATTAGAATGGAATTATGTATTGTTTAACATATATTTGTACAGTCATGATGATTCCATTCCTGAAACATCTCCACTAGACATCTATTGTCATAATTACAATGCACACCACATTTAAAACATTTAATTGATCCCTCATAAAGAACTTCATTCCCTTTCCTGGAGTCAACTGAATGATTACTTTTGCAGTGGAAAGTTATTTCTTTATGGCCTTCATTGACAAGTCTATAACATCTTCCAATCCCTTTGAAACATTTTCCTTGATTTTCATTCCACATCATGAAAACATAGGTTTTTGAATATACATACTTTTATGATTATTGCATGAACTTCAATAGGGATTTGTTTCTCACATATATAATGCCTTATAAAAATAACCATTTTTCTAGTGGTCATTCATTCCTAAATATTGTTGGTTAAAAATAAGAACAATAGTTCTCATTTCAGCTCCCATTTAATTTTTTTTCTTATTCAGAAAACCACCGTAGTTTCTTTCACATCCAGTGTTACTTTGGTGCCTTCTAGATCCATCCATTCACTAAAACCAAAAAGGAATGTGTGTATATATCAGTAAAATCATCATATATTATCTTATGATGAGGATAAACACTAAGATATACTTATTCATGTTATCTTAAACTCATTAAATTTATTTAAAATAGCTATTCCTATTTCTAATATTATAACCATTATCATTATGTCACTTATTCTTAAATAAAACCCTATCCCCTAAAGTTATCTAAATTGACATATGATAAAAACTATAAGGCCAATTCTTTAAAACATACATAATCATGATTTTTTATAAATATTTCACTTTAATTTAAATTGACGATATTTTCAGGTTTTGTGTTTTAGAAAATTATTCTATTACTATTACATAACATCTAAAAAATTACAAAGTAGTCACTTCTACTCAATCTAATTTGTTCACAATAACAAAACTTCTATAAATAAAATGAGAATTATCATTAGGATAAAAGAAACTACAATTCTTCCTCTATATTATCCTTCCTTATTCCCTATGAAAAAAATTTAAAAACATGGAATGAGAATATAAATCATAGTAGGGAATATAAAATAAAGAATAAAACCATTTTTCCATGAATATTTAAATCCTATGAAAACATTTTTACAAAATCATACTTTTCACCCTTAAATCATAAACTCTATAAAATACCTTATGAAATCATAAGATTTATAAATAAACTCAAACAATTCAAAAATCATAAAGTTAACTGATGCATTCATAACATACTTACATTGTAGATTTCAAATCTATATAGGGAGTAACCATTAAGGTTATATTTGGAATACCCATTATAGTATATTCCCTAAATATCTTAAGAGAAATGTTATCATTTATCACATTCATGTTACTCAATGCATTGGAGATCTATCCCAGGATTTCTTGCCCTCATCGTATCATCAAACAACCCATATACAATAAAAATCATTTGTGAATGATTGCATTACATAGGGTTGTGGGAACCCGGTGTAGTAAGGCCATAAGGTGAATTAACGTAGAAGGCTTCCACATAGTGTCTAGTATATCTTATCACACTATGAGTCCATAGGCAGGTTGATGTTGAGTGCTCTATCAGAGTGTCTATAGTTATAGTTATGAGACAATAGGGGGAAGTAAAGTTTAGTTCTTCCATGGAGTGTATGTAGTTTATCATTAAAAGACAATAAGGGGAATTGATGGTGAGTTCTTTTTCATAGAGTCATTATTTAAATGATACCAAAGTGGTTAGACTGTGTGAGCTACACAAGAGGTCATTATACCCATGTATTACTAGAATAAGAGGGGTTATGTTGTGATAACATAGTCAGGGTGTTACTAGTGTTTGTTAGGTAGAACTAGAGGGGTATGTAGTGAGTACTTCCTAGAGGGTTACATGTTTTGTCCAACTGGTAACATGACATATAAAAATTAATGCAATTAAAACTTTAGGATTGTTTACTTTTGTGTACTTCCTTGTTTACTGATTCATTTTTCGTATTTCCTACTATATATATTCACAAACTATTGGGCATAGATCTTGGGGAGGTTTTATATTGGTATTTGTCTCACACCATATTTGGGTCATGCTTTTGGGCCCCAATAGATTATATTCACGCAGTTATAGGTAAGGTAAAGTGCCCTTCTACTTCATGTACTTTATTTCTATGGAGCGGGAGAGCGTGGGACCATGCTAAGTCTTGTGATGATGCTGGAGTTTATTTGTTTTCTTAAAATCTTTTGTTATTACTCTATTCCAACATTGTTACTTGTTTTGATTCATTCCTACAGATATTTATCACTCATCATTTATATATGATCCCCAGTTTTTTATTACTTTTATTCTTCCGTTGTTTATTTATTGCATTTTATTACTGCTTCTGATATTGGTATCTACTTATTTCAACTTTATTACTCTTTCAATGACGGCACAGTTTCCCCACTATCACAGTTGAGACCCTCATAGCAATTCGATAGCCTCTTGAATTAGGGTAAATGAGCTTAAGGTCGTGTGACCAACCAGGTACGGGGAACCTCTGGGTGGCCCCTAGAACAAGGACGTTAGAATGTTGTATCAGAGAGATTATTTTCTTCTTGACTTACTGTTTGGAGCATATAGTCAGGGATAGGGAGGAATAAGTAGTTGGTAATATGTTTTGTCCATGAGTATATAACTCATGTATAAGGAACAAACTTATTTACCTCAATTATTGAAATCATTCTGGTTTTTCAATTATTATAGTTTATTTGATTTCATCTTTGTGTGGTTAACATATTTTCTTCTATTAACATTGATAATATTGTGGGTCTATTTTGGTTTCAACCTGATGAGATGAGTGTATGCCATCTCATTCATCATATAGGCACTTGCTAGAGATCACATGTCTGTCATTATTTCCATGCATTTATGGTGTATTACTGATTTCATGTTGTTGTGATGGATATTGTTCTAGATTTTCATGTTTTTGTGATAGATTTCTTGATAGAATACCTGCTATTTGGTAGGGTATTTAATTTTGTAAATTTTCGTTTGAATGAATGAAAAATCACTGGTTCTTGATGTGTTATGTGCTCTCATGAATCTGAATTTTGGGTATCATTGCGATGTTATGCTTTTGTATGACATGTATAAGATGCCAAGATTAGAATTGTTGGGAGCATGGGCCCTCACAGATCAGAATATGGAACTTTAATGTTCATTTCATTGTTTTCACGGGCTTCTGTGTAGTTTTTGAATCTCACTATTTGGAAAAACAAATAATACATCGCGTGTAATGATAAATACATGAAATGTATCATTCTATCTAGGAAGGAACTATTTTTCTTAAGTATATGTCGTGTACCGAATGTACACGATGTGTGTGTAAACCATGTGTCCTGCTGTGTGACCAAGGACATTGGTGGGATATGGGAAGGTAGTAAACGTTGTGTCTGGCACAAACACACCCCTTAGAGTTAGCCTTGTAACCGGCCGTGTGACTCACAACACTGGTTAGTGAAGTTCTTCTAGTATACACCATGTCGAGTACAAACACACCATCTAGTTTTGATCTAGGAGAACCATGTGGGATAGTCATGTAGAAGAACCTGGGCATGGTAAGAGGATTCAAGTCCACTATGTGTGTTGGTATAACATGCCATGTGAATGGGGTGTTACACGACCAGTGTCAGAAGGAGTACACCCCCATGCGATGGCTCAAAGGAACACACTGTTTAGGGGACATACACAACATGTGTCCATGTTTTGAAGAAAATGAATGATTTTATTCTCCTATTACCTTGTTTCACATATATGGTTTTGTCCTTGATAATCATAAACTAAGGTGTGCATTTGAACTTGGAGAGTATTGCAACAATATTTCCTCTAGTTTTAAGCCTGTAACAAGATAGTGATTAGACACCAGACATGGAAGATTATATCCTACCAACAGATCCTCCAATTGTGCTCATCATGGCCCATTCTGTTATTCCAGACATAGGTATCGATGCACAATTCTGAGAAGGCTTTATGAGGTTCATGTAGACCTTCTAGGGAGAACTGCCTCCTACCCCATCAATGGTGGAGTTGATGTGGGTCTTTTAGCAGTATAATCCTCCCACCATCACAAGGGATGGAGGACCTCAGGCTGCAGAATCATGGCTAGATTCCATTCTTTCGATCTTCTAGCATCTAGGGATAATTCCAGAATGGAGGTCAAAGAACACTATATACATGCATTAGGATTCCTCCAAGAGATGGTGAGATGGGATCTCACAGGAAAGACTCCTGCAGGTTATGGATTATGGGGTTTTCCATCGTACCATTCCTGACTACTTCTACCCTGATACATTGAGGGATGAATGAGCCCAAGAGTTCCTAAGTCTAGAACAAGGTACTCTTTTTTCATGGAGTATTGTTCTCACTACAGAGAACTACAACAGTTCACACCCATCCCATGGGTGATGATATCTTCCTAGAAAAGAAGATTGACGATGGTCTCAGGAAGTACAATAGATCTTCAGTGATCATCTTCAAGTGGACGACCATATATTCTATAGTAAACTATAAGCTGATCATGGAGTGTAACTTTAGTGATTCTAGAGCTATGGGCTAGGGAAGCTCAACATCCAGAGTTAGTGCTTATCCATATGATAGTAAGGAGCACTGTATGGTGTCTACACGTGGATATCTGAGTAGGCGAGATACAACATCGTGTAGCCAGGAGGTATGCTACCAGTGTTGGAAGGGAAGGAATACAAGGCTGCATTGCACAAGATATATAGTGGAGTGTTGATATTATGGAAATATGGTCCATCTTTAGTGGTTTTATTAGTTTTTCTCACGATTAGCTAGTGACATGTTTTCTTCTTTTACTCTGGGTTCAGGAGAAGCACCACAAGTTTCTCATCAATCTAGGAACTTTAGATCTTATGGCCGTTCAGGAAAAGGTAAAAGTCATAATCATGGTAGCCAGTTAGTAGGCATTCAATGACAATAGGTGGATCAAATAAAGGTTGTCAGGAAGGGTCATAGGTCCATGGTATATGCCAGACATTTGTAGAGGATCAGACCCAGCAGTCGCAGGATCCTGTACCCTCTACAGTTCGAGGTACGATAATAGTGTCCTCAGTTTTATCTTAATCTCTTTTCGATATAGGGGCTTCCCATAGTTTCATAAGTATTTCTATTATGGAGTGTGTTGATATTTGTATCTTTACACTCCTGATGCCTTCATGCTGGGTTCTCTTTTGGGGAAATGAATGACTAGTGTACGTCTGTGTAAGGAGGTTCCTCTTGAGGTTGGTGAGTGTCACTTCTTATGGGAACTCTATGTCTTAGAGGTGATAGGATATTATTTCATTCTTAGGAAATATTGAATTATTACCATCTAGGGAGTTATCGACTGTTTTTGTCATAAGGTGAGTTTCACATCACCCGACGGTGGTTTTTTCTTACATAAAGGAGAATTGGATGTCTAGCCAATAAGAGAAGGACCCAAGCATCATGGGTTGAGGGGAGTTAATTCCTAGATTACTAGTCAATATCTTGATGATAAATGGAATTCACATTTGGAATTTCCTCCAGTGGTCGATCATTTTGGGGATGTCTTTTCAGAGGACTTTTCAGGTTTTCCTCCAGGGCAAGAGGTGGACCTTTCTATTTAGCTTGTTCCAGGAGTAGCACTAGTGTCTAATCCTTTTTATAGGATGGCTACACCAGAGTTACAAGAGCTTAATAAGATGTAGGAAGAGTTTTAGGAATAGGTATTCATCCAACCAAGTACTTCCGATTGGGGTTCGCATTTCCATTTTTTAACTAAGGCGAACGATAACCTCAAAATATTTATAGATTATCAGAGGATGAACTATTTGATGATCCAGAATTAATATCCTTTATTGATTATTCATGATCTCTTTAATAATCTACAAGGAGCCTGTGTATTCTTGAAGATTGAATTGAGATCTGTTTCCCATCAGTTGTGCATTATACCAACTAATATAGATCGTACAACCATTCAAATCAGGTTTGGTCTATCCGATTATGTGGTTATGTCATTCTGTCTCACAAACGCGCTTGCAGTTTTCATTTCACTAAAGAACTCTTTTTTCCATACATACATGGATTCTTATGTGGTAGTATTTGTGGATGATAACTTGGTGTACTATCACACTCAATACGACCATTCCACACATCTTGAGATCATTCTGAGTACACTGAGAGGGAATCAATTATATGCCGAGATCTCAAAATTCCACTTTTGGATGGACCAGATTTACTTCTTGGGTCATGTTATCTTAGAAAATGGAGTATCACTAGACATAGAGAAAGTGAGAGAAGTAGTTTCATGCATAGAATCACCACTAACATGACTGGCTAAAAAGGGTTTGATCTTCTTGTGGTCATATTCTTGTGAGACAACCTTTCATGAAATGAATGTGAAGATAAGTTCTCCACAGATACTAGAATTTCTAGATCTGGGAAAGATCTATACTTTTTATAATGATTCATAAATTAATGGGTTTGGAGCAGTTCTTATTGAAGGAGAATGAGTCGTTTCATACAGGTGTTGACAGTTGAGGCCACATGATAAGAATTACCCAACACACGAACTCATGATGGCTACAATTGTTCATGCCTTAGGCTGTTGCAGACATAACATTTTGGGAGATCATTTTTTGGGTTTGACCAAACACAAATGTCTCAAGTATATCATCACTCAACACGATTTCAATTTGAGACAGCAACGGTGGGTTGAGTATCATCATTCCATTGACATTGAGCATTCCCGCATGCCTAGGAAAAGAAATGCAGTAGCCAAACTTTTGAGTAAGAGGCTCATATTCATACAGTTTTGGAGGCTAGAAGTGAGAGGATTATTATGAATTAGTCATCTGAGATGCATTTGGAGGTTCTCAACATACTGGGATAGAACATTATTTCATCTGTAGTTGTTACCTCTACTGTTATTTATTGAGTGAGAATGAAGTAGCTATCAGAATATGAAGGCCAATACATACGAGAGAGAGTGTCAGGATATGACCATATTACAAGATAGACTGTGGTTGAGGATGAGATCATGCATTTTCATGGGGGTGTATGGGTATCATCAGACATACCCGAGGATTTGATTCTGGACATTCATTCCTCGGTTTGGGTAGTTCATACCGCTGTCACCGAGATGTATCTTGATTTACACCAATAGTATTTGTGGGAAAGTATGAATAGATTTGTTGTTGGGTTGTTCATGAGGTGTTCCACTTACCAGCATGTGGAGGAAAAGCATCAGAGACCAACATAGCTTTTGCAGCAGTTACCCAGACCCAAGAGGAAGTGGAATGATGTTGCGATGGAATTCACGAAAGGTTTTCCATGTTCTCCTAGACGAAATGATGCAGTTTGGGTTGTCATAGAAAGACTCATGAAGTATTGTCCCATATGTATGATCAAGGATATTTTTAGTTTTGATGATCTGGGAAGGTTTTACATCCAGAGAATTTTACCATTACATGGAGTTTTGTACTCCATTTTCATAGATTGGGACCCTTGTATTTCTTATCTAGTCTGGCTAGGACTGTAGAGGTATTAGGTTACACATGTAATTTGGAGTATTTCTTACCATCCCCAGAGAGATGTCCAGTCCAAGTACAAGATTCAGGTTCTTGAGGACATTCTACGATCATGTGTCCATCATTTTGGATGTTTTTGGAGAAGCACATACCTCTTGTGGAGTTTGCCTACAATAATAGTTTTCAAGAAACTATTAAGATGGAACATTATGATGATTTGAATGTTATGTCATTCCAATCACCACTATATTTGCTAGAGGTAAGAGAGGCATCTATGCTGGGACCTTGTCTTGTCCTTGAGACCATGAAACAGATAGATTTGATTTAGTAGTGTATGGATAATGCACAGTCACAAAAAATGTCTTTTGCTGATCGACGGAGACGACCTCTAGAGTTCAAGGTCATAGATAAAATTTCCTCACGTGTGACACTGTGGTTGGGACACATAACGATTAGAAGACAGAGAATGATTTTTCTAATATATGTTGCCCCATTTGAGGGTTTAGATAGAGTCGATCTGGTTTCTTATTAGTTGACCTCACCTAAATGGTATCATGATATGCATGAAATCATCCACATTTCTCATCTACGATGTTACTCCTCAGACCAGTATCATGCCTTTCAACCATAGAATGTTGAGCTAGATGTGGACTCATTTTCATAGAGAATCATATTTGGATCATTTATCATAGAGTAAAGGTTATCTATGGCTAGTTTGTTCCTATGGAATGGCTTATATCATATCATGGGCGAGTACATGTTTAGACATGAGAGAGGGAGGCTAAGAGACGATCATAGTGGCAAGAGTTATATGAGGATTATTCTTCTACGCTGCCTTGATAGGGAATTTCGTGGACCAATTTCTTTATGGGGGGAAGTTTGTATGAACATAGATCTTACTTTAAAGTAAGGTTTTTTGGTGTTTTTTTAGAAAAAAATGTGATTATGAAATTTAAAGAGTACACACCTTGTACTTTGGTGTACACACCGTGTATCTGATTATCGTAAGTGACTGTGTACTTATTGTGTAATGATTGAGTACATGGATGTGTGGGATGACCTGGAGTCCACCAAATGCCGAGGCTAGTTAAGGAATGTACAATCGGTTTAATTTTATAGAACACACAGTGTAATTTTCTTTTTAATTGTTATATTAGATCGAGGTCGCATTTAATTATTATAAATTCCTTTTTTCTAGAATCATCTCATCCATGAGTGTCTAAAGCCGCCAAATCTTCTCCATGCCCCAACTAGCCATTCGTTCTCTGAATTGAACTCTGTCTATTGCATTGGAATCGCATTGGTTAGTTTTTCTTTATTCTGGAGTCTCATCTCTTGATTTCATATCTCTTATGACATATCCTTGGTTGAATATTTTCACGTTTTTTAGATCTACCATGTTCTAGATCGATTCAAGGGTCGATACTAGAGTATATCGATCTTACAATGTCGAGGTAGGACATTTCACTCTTTTCATAGTTAGTTTTTTAATATTATGTGACAAATATCCTAATAACCTAGAATGGGGTATTGCGTGTTTGGGTATTTTAGCCATGCTAATTTCTATTATGACTTGTGTGCTAGAGTAGAGGTTTTTTGATTAGGAATAGGGTTATTTTCCATTCCATGGATGTGTTGCCCATGCTTGTTTTGATATTGACCATTTGGTCTAGCTTTTCTTGTTAGGATGCTTGCATTCCATGCCGAGTATTGTTATGATGGAGTGATTTTATCTAATTTTGTGGTATACCTTATAGCTATTTATCCATGTAGCACATTAAAGTTTATTTTTGCGGAAGAACATAGTTTGAGCATGATTTATTTACACAAGGCTGTGGGAACTAGGTATAGTGAGACCATATGCTATATTGATGTTGAGGGCTTCCCCAGAGTGTCTATTATTTCTTATCATACAGTGATACCACTGGGGGGATTGATGATAGGTTCACCCACAAGAGTGTATATAATAACCATTATGAGACCACAAGGGGAATAGACATTGAGTGATTCCTCAGAGTGTCTTTAGATAATCAATAAAAGTCTATATAGGTAATTGACGATGAATGATTTCTCAAAGAGTCATTGTTTGCATGTGACTAAAGTGGTTAGACTGTGTGAGAAAACCAAGAGGTCGTTATACCCTTGTATATGTAGATATAGAGGCGCTAGGGTGTGATAACATTCCCAGAGGTTTAATTGTATTTGTTTGGTTGAACCAGAGGGGATAGGCTATGAGTACTTCCTTGAGGGTTACTTGTTGTGACCAGCAGCTTACTTGACATATTTAAATGAATGCAATTAAAACTGTTGGATTTTTTAATTTTGTGTAATTACTTGTTTACAACATCATTTTTTCTTATTTTCTACCTTATATATTCACTGAATGTGAGGAATAGATCATTGTGTTGTGGAATAATATGATTCATCTCACACCCTGTTTGTGTGATGCTTTTCTCCCTAAACAGATTATATAGCTACAGGTATAAATAAGGGAAAGTCCCTTCTATTTCAGGTACTTGATTTTTGTGGAGTGGGAGAGCATAGGACCAATATGAGGCTTACGATGCTACTAGTGTTTATTTTATTATTTAATCTTTGATTAGTTATGTATTACATGATTTTCACTTGTTTGACTGCTTTCCTAGACATATGTATCATGCATCTTTTATATATGAGATCCAATTGTTTATTACTGTCATTCATCCATTGTTTACCTATTGCATGTTGTTTCTACTTCCACTATTGTTATATCTTTATTTCTGCTACATTACTCATCTAATGAGGGCATTGTTTCCCCACTATCTAATCCAAGGCCCCTGCTGCTATTCAGCAGCCTTTAGCATTTGGGGAAATGCGCTTGAGGCATTGTGACCAATCGGGTATGGGGAACCTCTGGGTGGCACCCCGAATAGATAAGTTACAATACAAATTCATTAAATACACTTTCATAACCATTCATTTAAATTCATGATAATAATTGAGAATATTACTTTATATAGATGATTATCTATACATACACATGAGTGATTGTTTCACTTTTAGATAGATGTAACGAAAGAAACGTATATTATAATTCAAATTTACATATTCATGTTTTTATAAAAAAATTCATAATATATATATATATATATTCATTAAATATATCCTTATTACCAACCATTTAAAAATTAAATGAAAAACAAATGGTATCACTTTGTGGAGGTGGTATTGTACACATATAGACGAGTGATGTTATCATTTCCCAGTGGGTGTGGAAAACAGAGAAAATGGATATAAAATATATATATATATATAAACATCTGTTTAAAATATATATATAGATTCCATCATTATTACATAGTTATATAATATTTGTATGAGACTCAAGAAAAATAAAAATGAAAATGATTTGTATGAAAATATATATATTTTCAGGTAACATCAATAAAAACACACATTAAGGACACATTATTTTTATTTTTTAAAGAGAATAACCTCAAGTTAATGGATACCGTTATTGGTAGGGTATATTTTCACAACTTAGTTGAGATAAAGGGCTAAGGAGGTCTGGATATTATAGAGATGTGGTTCCCTTTTATTAGTGAGAGGAGAGACACACTTGTAATTATTAAGAATGTAAAAATATTATAAAGTCACTCTCACAGGAAAGTGCATCAAAATTGTATCAATATATAATATTAGATGATATAGGATCAACATCCATTCACACAATATGATTTATAAAATTAAATATGAAATTTTAATTCTTATACATTTAGTTTAAATCATCGCTAACCCTTTTGATATTTAATACAATAATGAATTTTATCCTCAATTACAATTCATAATGACCAAAAAATAAAATTTCCTCACAAATAAATTTTAAAATAATGATTCTAAATATAGATACTATATTAGAAAATTCAATTTTTTATAATTTTTTTAAATTTATTTATAATAAATATATAAAATGAATGAAAATAGTTTTTTGAACAAATGAATTTTTAAGCATAAAACATCCGTTGCACTTATTAAATTCCTAGTAAAACCCTTATATTAATGTTAATATATTTATGATGAATAAAATATCTACTCCATTCATTTAAATCATAATCAATTATTATTAATTAACATTATTAATAAAAAAAAGTGGTGTAAAATAAAAACAATTTATTAAAAAAATGTCAATTTACCTTTAAATGCTTTTATCAATATTTATAACCAATTCATAAGAAATGCATGAATGGTTATTTATTTATATTCCACTTAATACCAGTATATTTATTTAATATTCTATCTAATTATTGATAAGGACATATAAAATATAGAAAATACAATACATTGAAACATTTACATTTTAACATAAAATGATATTACTTTTAACATTTAAAATTAATTAATTATTTATTAATAATGAAGAAAAAAAATTTAATATAAGAAAAAAAATTTATCTCATTTTAAATTTTTTTATTCATATTTACACCCACTAATCAAACGAATGTGAGATAAAAGTCTCATTTAATAATAATATATCAATAATATATCACGATTCATTTAAGCTCAGGGTTTTTTGTGAAACATGCTATCAAACACATTATTTTTATTTAAAGACAATTATATCAAAAAATAGCAGGTTATTACATTACAACACAATACAAATGATCTCTTTCCCTTTCAGGTCCATATTCAAACTTCCCATTAATTTTATATTTTATTATCGTGAAATGTAAAAATGTTTTACTTCTTACAATCATTAAACATAACATTAGCTTCTTCAAATAAAATATTTATTAGACTATTTTTTATGTGGGTTAAAATAAAATTAGGTCAGAAATATAATAACTATTTACTTATCATGTAAATATATTTTTCTTCCACTCCAAATTTATTCTTGAAAAAATTTTAGTGTTTTTTCAAGGATCAATTACATGGATTTATTTTAACGTAGATTTTTTAAATGTTTTGTTGGTTTCCTTCTAGAAATTATTTTTGAAAGGTATTTCTAATTTCCCTAATTTACAAATATTTTAATAATTATTTTTTAAAATATATTTCTGATGTATAAATTTACTCTTTCAAATTTAAAATATCCATCTCATATGGAGTTGTTTTTATCAATCATCCAATAAATTCCCATGTAAAATGCACCCTCGGGATAACGAATTTTTTGAAACAATTGATATAATCCTAGATTTTAGTTTATGAGACACCACTTGTAAATGATAATAATCCCATTTTACATCCTATCGTTCTTTATTATGTGATGAATGATTGATTTTAAATGGATGAAATATGTATGTATGTTGTTGGGTGGGGTATTATATCACCCTCTAGTGTATTGGTTTTGGTTTCGTACTTCATGATATAATATTAAGTGAAACTTCATGAAAAATTTCAAAAATTAAAGGGTGGGATTCATGGATATGATCATAAACTAATGGGTGGCCCTTCTTGGAAGTAATAATAAACTAAATGATAGTACTTCTTTGATATTATCATAAACTAATGAGTCGGCCTTCCTGGATATGCTCATAATATGATAATTCCATGTTCTTATTTTATTCCAATTTTCTTTTCTATGATTTGTTTCAAGGGTGTGTAACATTTTGTCTCAATATTCCTATGATTGTGATTTATTGATAGTGTTTATCATATCATGATATATGATTTTTCACTTGATATTATATGTCCTAACATGAATTATGGAAAAAATATTTTTTTCATATTCTTTTTAATAATATATTAATCCCATAGTCATATTCTCTCATATTCTTATGATATTACCCATAATGGCATGTTAATATGTTTTTTCCATGGTGGGTGGTTTCACATGCCTCTTTATTATGGGAACACTAAAATGTGTATGAAGATGATTATATGTTATGTAGAGTATATTATTGGAAAAAATATTCTATGACTATGGGGAAATGTTTACAAGTACTGTAAAATTATTTTCTTATGAAGGTGATCGTAAAAGAAACTAATCATTCCATTCATGTGATTGTGTGATTATTGTGAGATATAATGCTAAAATTGTTGAAATGTATTTATATTTATATTTGGAAATCTCACTTTATAACAAATAAATTATTTAAATAAGGTGTTTTAGAAGTGGAAGGTTGTGTTCCGGTTTGAGGAACCTATGTGTTATCAGGGAATGATTTATTTATTTTTTTAGGATTTGTTTAGTAATATTTAGATATTGGGATTAGTGAAAACCACATAGATAAGTATAAATGTATGATAACATCATGAAGTTTAGGTAAAGTATTTTTTGTTAGGTTAATTTATAAATTACACCATTTTATGAATATTAGAGAGTGTTTATGATTATAGAACATATTCACATAGAGGTAATAACCATGAAAATGGTTGGTGGAGTATCAACTCGATATTAGATCTTTGAATGATGAGTGGGACAATAATTTCACAACTCGATTAACACCCTTGGTGGATATTTATTGGTTAATCATATTCTAATTATGAGCCATTAAAAATGATTTATGATGTTATGAAATTATGTTAAATATTATGAGAGAACTCAACCTAAAAATCGTAGATTGGATCAAGAGTTATATTGGTTTAACTAATAGTTAATATAATGGTTTTGAAGAGTAGTAATATGTATATAGGTTTGGATTTTATTGATAACATTAGTGATAATTCTCTTAGGATAATTTTTTTCATCACTCACAACAGCCCCTTTTTATTTTAGTTGTGGATGATGCTTAAAAAAGAACGTTAATGATGGGTGATTTAGAAAATGTAGAGGTTGTGTGGATAAGAAACCAAATGGGATAGGAGTTAGAGTGAGAAATATTTTCATTATGTAAAACTGGATATCATGAATTATTATAAACAATATTAACATTGATAGATTCCTAAATGAAACAAAGACTATGGGGATAGAGTCCCATGGAATTTCAGTTAATGATGATGATAAAAATATTCAACATCCTATATGTTAAAAATGATGGAAAATTTAGCTAAGGTTATGTATAAAAGGAATTATAAGTTGTTTGATCTATGATACGGAGAATAAAGCAGAAATATTGTTATGAAAAAGGATGAGTTTTTTTTGATATTATTGAGAAAAATAATATTCTTATTAAGTATACACTATTATTTTTACAGTTTATATGTGAGGAATTTGGGAACTATGAGAATCGGTTCAATAATTCAATGAATTGCGAAGATAATTGACAGAAAAAACCTCGCAGACTATTGGAAAAATTAATTTCATATAAAAGTATTTATATTAAAGTTTATTGTGGTAATTAAGTTTATTTAGGTGTTCTTCACATTAGATATTTAAATGTATTATGAAATTTATGTTTCAGTAAATGTTTTTATTGAATTTTTAATAAAAACTCATTGGGGTATAATTATTATATCCATTGGATGTTAATATCCCTCATGGTTTGTGGGTTATGATTCATATAAATATTATAATCCTTATTTTATGTGAATTTGATGTGATTTTGGAAATAGATTGGCTATATAAACCCAGAATCCATATTATGTACCAAAATATGGAAATTATATTTAATATTTCAAACAAATATATGATTATATATTAGTTAAATATTGATTCTAAAATAACTAGGAAGAATAATTTTAATATAAGAGTCATGATACCCAATCGCAAGGTATTTTTTATCTCAAAATATTGTTGAAAAACAAAGTATCGATAATAAAAATATTACTAGAAAAAATATATCTTCCTTAAGATTATAATGTTGATAATTAACATTATCCAAGAATATCAATAGATAACCATAACAATTTTAATTAGTATGTGCTAATTAATATTTTAAGGATTCGTTTTTTATGGGGAGAATATAACACCCTAATATTTGGGAATTAATTTTAATCTAAATTTATACTACATTTGATAACTTGTTTGACATGAAATTGTAAAATAATATAAGTCATGACATATTAGATGAATATTATTTAGAATATTATCAAAATAATAAAATGCCTTTTAAATAAAAATATCTTCTCGAATAAAATTGCATAAAATAAGATAATAAATAATTAATTTGATTTCATATTAAATATACTCATTCTTTATATAATAACTATTTTTATGTTATTATATATTTCCAATTAATAAAGTAAATTGAAATTTTTTAAAATAGTAAAATATACGAACAAATATAATATCATTCATTTAATTATAAATTGATACAAAAATAAATTAATAATACTTCAAACATCAATTTTCAATAAGACTAGTTTGTGATTATATTTTTTATTTTAATTTAAAAAATAAATTTATAAATTCTATAATCTAAATATTATAAAATGAAAATATTATTTTCATTCATAATATAGAAATTAACATTGTAATAATATTTTATATTTTTCCAAAATGGAAGAATTTGGGGAGAATTGTGAAAATGCCTATTTTTGAAAATTGTGTCACTTTTATGACATTTTAATAAGATTATAATGATTTAAAATATTATTAAACCATTTTTATATACAATATATATATTTATAAATTAAAATTAATCAATTTAAAATGTTTAATTTATAAAAAACATTTTTATCATTTTGGAATCATATGTAATATTTTTTTTATAGAAACATTTTTGATCTGTTTATTTTAACAATGTATTCAAAATATGAAGATCATTTTTTTCATATTTAAATCATAAAAATTATTATTAAGTTAATAATAAATGACTTAATTATATTAAAAAATGATTATTTTATCATAATCATAGATTTTTAGCATAAAAGATAAGTTTAATTAAAAAAGGTTTTTATGCGTTATGAAAACTAATATTAAAATTAAAGTGTATCACTCATTGAAAATGTATGTGAAAATATTAATATCTTGTATTGAGTCATTATTTATATATTATTTAATAAAGTTAATTTTATTTTTAGGAATTAAAAGTAAATTACATTGGTAAAAATTAGATACCGTAGAAAAACAAAAAATGGAAAAAGTGATACATATAATAGTAAAAGATATAAAATAATATTAAATCTAAGTGAAAATATCTTTTTTAGTCTTTATTGAAATTATCCCTTCTATAGAGCTATAATTTTCAATTATTGGATCCACTTTAACTTTGAATAATTACATTACCATTTATATTATTACCAAAATGTCACTTCTCTCTCTTATAAAAGGAGTCATCACTACCCCACTACTGTTCACACCCCAATCCTATTATATTCAACAAATTCATACCCCAATAACATCCAAAAATTCATATAAACTTATTATATGTTCTATTAACCTTATATTAACCCCTATAAAAGCCTTAATACAATATGAAAAGGATCTCTACTAAGGATTACGATAAAATTCTCAATAACTACTTTTTGTTTCCTTTTCTATTTTATCTTCTTCTACTTACTATTAATATAATATATCATTTTTATATGATTATATATGTTTCATATGTATTAATAAATTTTATTATTTTTATTCTATAACTATTTTATCCCTTCATCCCAACCATTTGAAAACAAATTAACTCATGTAAATTGCAGACTACCACATCCATAGGCAACATGATTATTTTTTCATTACCTCCGTGCATGGATGGTTAAAATAGAGTATATAATGAAAAAAATGATATTTATAAAATTATTAAAATTATAAAATTATAAACCATTCACTATATTTCTTCGTTTCTATGGAAATTATTGTGTTTCTCCAGTATACATGCAGATTACCACTGCCACAAAAGCTACATATATTATTTTTCATATTAAATTTTATTCATGATAAAAATAGCATAACATTTGATTAATAGACTTAGAAAAATATAAATAATATTATTTTTTATATAAAAATGATAATATTATAATAGAATTATTTATCTGCAATACTTACCTATAGATTATAATGTGTTCTTGTATGGGATGATTTAACCACCGATAAAAATATTGATTTTAATAACAATTATGAATTAATGTAAAAAATTAACTAATTGTTTTAGTAGAAATTTCTGGTAAAATATTTTTTATTATTGTTGTAGAAGGGGTTTATTAATATTTTAATTATTATTTATATACCAGTATATTTTCATTAAAAAATTCATAAAAATCCTATAATAGATTTCATCTTAAATAATCATAATTGAATTTATTATGAAATGAACATAAAAAATTATAAATAATGAAAAACATATAATTTGGTTTCTAAAATAATCTAGTAAAAATAAATGTTAAAATATAATCTTGAATTGACACCACCATTATGAGATTAGCACTAAAAAAATATTCAAAACTATTAACATATAATGATAAAAATAAAATAAATATTACTAATATAGTTGTAATGAATGATTATAAATGAGGTTGACCAAAGGTTATAGTTATTAATAGGGTTATTAAATATTTTATTAATATAATTTTTTTAATTATATGGGATGTTAAAAATAATTCATGGAATTTTAAATTTAATGTAAGGGTGTTTGTCTCAATTTCGTTTCAGGGGGAATGTTATGTATTATGCACTAAATTTCATGGTGTTAATATTTTATAATGGACATATAATTTCATGACATGTATTTTATTTAGGGTATTTTTTGTTCTATTTCATGATCAATATTTCATGGTGTTTTTATTAAAATATTTCATACACAGAAAGGTGTTTTAATGACTCAACTGATTTTGTTTTCTCATAATGATTCTTCTTTGGGTATTTTTTTAAAAGTTTAATTATTTATTTTCATTAACAAAATAATACTGGATTTCCTCAATTATATTTTAATTTACTTTATGGTTTTCATTCTTATTTAATGTTGATGATATAATGAATAATTTTATTCCACTACAAATAATCTTTTTTCCTTTTATATATCTATTAACTCTCCCCACTAATGATCTCCTTTCTTATCGTGAAATAAAAATAAATTTAAACTATAGTAATTCTACAATTTCACTTTACCTGTTTTTAAATAAATGATGTATCACTCTCATTAGGATGTGGGATTCAATAAAATAATTTAAAAAATATTTAGATGGATTTTTATTTTATTTTTATATTTTTCTCTCTTCACTCCTCATATCCTTGGTAATACAATTATGTTTTTATGTCTTCATTAATTCAATTTATTTTAAAGTTGGGTTTTAAAAAAAATTCATATTTCTAGGTTGAAATAGATATTTGTATGTGATTCTTCATATCATCACTTTTTATCAATGATAAGAAGTGTTTTCTAAAATCAATTTTTCATGGTTATAATTATATTTTAATATTAAAAACACATAACTCCAATGGTGAAACACTGTCATGTATTATTATACATTTCTCTTTAAATAAATTTTAAATATTTGGAGCATGCATGACATGTCACACTAAGCATAAAACAATCCACAATATATTATAACAAAGAAATTAACATTATAGGTATGAATAAGATTAATCATATTATTAAATATATATCAAATTGTGTCATTTATTTCAAATTTACTATTTAATGCATAATATATATGTACAAAATTTTAGTAAATTTATTTTTTGTTTCAAAAATATGATTTATACAAAAATGGATTTTATTTCATTTTTTGTAATAATATTATAATAATTTTGTAGAGATTTTAGAAATTTAATAATATAAAAACAAAATAGTTTTGAACTCGTAATAAAAAAATAAAACTAGGATGAAATTTTCATATTTTTTCGAAATGATTTATTTTTTGATGAATAGTGAAAATAATAATTTATCAATTATCATTATTTATTTTCATTAGAACAAGTAATTTAAAGGTATTTTATATATTTAATTTTATATTAAAGTGAAATATGATCAAATTTATTTAGAAAAATCTAATTAATTTCATTTGAATCAATAATTCAACAACCTGAACCATAGTAACACTGATTTGGTGTCTTACTTTATTACATTTGAATAAATACGAAGGGTCGAATCTTGATGGATGGATCAATTTATCCATTTTTTGGAATGAGATAAATATATAAAACCCGTTTTCCATAATAAAAAAAAACATTTTTAGTCCTTAAACTAAATCAATAATTCTTCTTTATATCCTAGGTAAATGAAACAAAATAAGGGTGAGATCAAATGATTAGTAAGGGTTAATTATAGTAAAATATATCATTAATTAATAATAATAATCCACTTGTAAAGGTAAATAATTAAACACAAATTCTATTTAAATAACCTGACTATGAAAAAATATGGAAATATCAATATGGAATGGTAAATAATTGAGCACACATGTCATTTAAATAACATGATTATCATGACAACTTATGTCATAATCACAAAGGAAAGGTAAATAACTAAACACACATATTGTTTAAATGGATTGAATTCTTGTTAAGATAAGTTATAATCAATATTGAAAGGTAAATAACTAAAAACACATGTTTTTTAATCAATCACTGAGAATGAAATGCATCCAGGGAAAATTTAATATACAAAATCTCATGGATAATAATAAATGAATTCCCAGTGTAGGAAATTATTAGTTATTATTTTTCATCATCTTCAAAATAATGAAACATATACCATCTACATATTCCCTCACTATAATTAAAAAATATAGGTAGAAACCAGTTTAATTTTTAAATAGATTTGTTTCATGAGACCTGTGGATGCATCGTGGGCCTATATAATTCCGAGCACCACTCGTACCAAAAGGTCCAAATAATTTATCATATATTGCGTGATCAAATTAATTCATGAATAATATTCCTTATAAAAAAATATTCATGTTGAGTAATATATATATATTGATAAATATTTTACAATGATCCCTCATCACTTTTAATTTTCATTGCACACAAATGGTGTCATAAAAAGTTAAGGATGCATAAAATACTAATTTCCCAGAGCATCAATAAAAATAATATCCATACGTTCCAATGGTAAGGCACCCATACTAGGGAAAATGTAATGAGACCATCTTGGAGTACCTTATAGGTAAGGAATTCCGTTGATTTGTTCACCTTATGCCAAGTATGTAGGATTTCAATAGTGTCACTAATTAATTTCTTACTCCTATAAATATGGAAGGAGATAGCCAATGGTGTCATACACTTTCCATGGATATATTTAAAATTACTGAGGCAATCCATTTTCACTACTATTAAACTTATAATTATAGTGATACAAATGTTCAACCCCATCAGTAACACATTGGATTCAGCTTGTATGGAGTCACCATATCCAAAGGAAGTCGATATTACTTTGGTAACTATCCCTCCAGAATCATTTATGAGACCACCATCCCACCTAGAACCCATGCAACATAAACTATTGTTATTCAAATTTTTTCCATAATTGGTGGAAAGATATCTGATCCAACTCCCAGTTTAAGAAAATGTGATAGTGGAAAAAATGATCTAAATTTTGAAAAGCTCTTTAAGTGACGGGCCATATGCTCCATTATTGGGACTCTGATCCAGATCAAGTAGGGGCTCATAGTTTTGACCACCATACTCAGATTCATGATTATTTACCCTCAATTTGAGCCATATTCCTCACCTTACAAAATACCCAACATCCAATGAGATAAATAATATCCCTTTCTTTATTCATTGGGAAATTTTTCTTTGTTTCCGGAGTCCAACACTCAAGAAAGTTAATGTTTAAACAACCCTGAGAATATAAACCCATGAAAACTCTAAAGGAATTTCAAACAATAATCACCCATTAGATATTAAAAATGTTATTTTTTGTTTTGGATTTTTTTTCACAACATCACTATTACCATAACTCATATAAATTAATTTTTTTTATTCTCACCAGTTGATAGGTCTTGGGTTCTAATATGGAAAACCATAATGTTTTATTTGGATAAAATATATTTTACCCACATCATCTTGTTCCAAATTAAAATGTTTCCATCCGACTATATCATATTTAGATACTATTTGATGGTGAATGATCTCAATGAATATTTTGTGAAATTTCACTAGTTGGGGTCCTAATTGAAAACAATTAAATTGAATACATCATGTTTCTCATTGTTGTAAAAGGCCTCGATAAGGGTCAGATGCTTTCTATCTTGCATGAAGGAAAAGTACAAAGTTGGAAAACTAGATAATCCTAATCGATTAAATACCTACTTCTTATTCTATGATATAATATCACCACTTCCTATAATCTATCTTTCATGTCATTAGAGTAAGTGAAATCATACTGAACCTTGTTCCACAAGGTTGACACCATAACACATCGCGATCCCAACATACATCCATATGTATAAATGGTTTATGGTTTTTGAAATAATAAAATTAATCATAATAGAATATAGATATATAATATAAATGTAATTCAAAATGAAAAATGATCAGAAGAATGCAATTGTTTTGAGAGAAAGTTAACAATCTCCAAATAATGTGAGATTATACAATTACTTTTACCGCATGGTAATTTTCTAGTCATGTCCCTTGGATAAAATAATTAAAATTGAAACATAAAATAAAATTAATTATTAATAAATTTTGATATTACATATCAACGTGAAGTATATACTCCATATAAAATGAATTTGTCCCATACATTACAATATGTCTCAATAAAGGGAAATTAAGATGAAGTCCCTTTCTACTTTGGTAATATTTTGAATCAGAAACACCAATAAATATTTAAATCAAATGAAACATTATATATCATTAAAATAATTATATTAATTATAAAAAATGTCAAATGTTTATTACATATAACAAAAAAATAAACATGTGGTGAATATGAAATACATCTCCCAGAAATAAATGTGAAACTTGATATCTCTAACATCATTCTTCCTTTTGGTTGTTCATTTTTAAAATTTCTATATATAGGTATAATGTTTCTATTAATTTTAAATAGTAACATAATAATAATGATTATATAATATATTATCCTTTTCTATCATTTAGAAATTGTTTTTTTAAATATTTTATTAATTTCATTGTTTTGGGTGTTAATTGTGTTGGATTCATATGCATGTTTTGTAATGAATGTTTTTATTTTTTGTATATAGGATGTAATTATAACACCTAAAAATGATAATAATATTATTAATATCATATTTACACATAATATATATTTTTTATAACAACTCTTAAATTTTTTTAATGGTAAATAAGTCTTATGGATGCACAAAGATGGTGGGTCATATGTTCGCATGAGCGAATATATCATCCCTCTAACCAATGAAAGGGTAAGAATGAGGGAATTATAATAATATTAAAAATTCAATATAATCTCCAATATATAAAATATTTCCATTAATTTGATCCTTATTACATTCCTTATATGTAATTTTTATGTGAAAAAATAGCATCGATTCCTGAGATGGTGTCCCACCGTACCTAAGAACAATGTTATCACATTTGAAACAGAATGGACCATTAAAAGGAAGTTGTGGTATAAAAATTAATGAACTGATAATATCATAAAAAAAATAAAAATGTGTTCCATTTGTCATTATATCCATCCCAGAAAGGCGGTGATTCAAA
Source organism: Viscum album (assembly GCA_963277665.1). Classification (NCBI taxonomy): domain Eukaryota; kingdom Viridiplantae; phylum Streptophyta; class Magnoliopsida; order Santalales; family Viscaceae; genus Viscum; species Viscum album. The sequence goes on from OY728138.1 coordinate 1,075,503,009, forward strand.
ATGAAGTATACCAGTTTACAAGGTGGTAGTATGTCGTACACACAATTGATGATTTTGGTTTCCATTTGATGGAAGTGGATATGGTAAAATATTATGTCATTGACATAATAAAATAGAATTTGAAGTGAGATAATGGTGTTATTATACTGGATGTTTTAATACAAAATTTTAGGTAGGAAAAGAATAAATAAAATGAATGAGATTGGTTAAGATAATTAACTTCTCTAAGAGAAACCTATTTTGTATGTCCTCTTAAAGACCCTAGGGATTTTTATTGGGGACTAGAAAATATAGAATTTTACTAAGGAATATGGTGGTATAATTTGGAAAATTATTGGTAAACAATTGGCCTTAGGAGGTTTTCATAGGTGATTATGGGGAATTATATTTTTAAAGTGGGGAAAGGGAACCCGCTTGAAAATTACATCGAAATTTACGAAAAGAATACAAAATGATAAAGTCATTAACATGCCAAAAGATTCCAAAAGACTCTATATTTTAATTTTGGAAAGTTAAATTTATAATATGTCAGTAAGAAAGGATTTTTAAATTTTGTTAATTTTTAACTCTTACCATATTAATTTAACTCCCCAGTAAACTCAGTTTTACATTAACAAAAATAAATAATTTTTACAATTTCACTATTCAATTTAAAAAAAATATGTTAACATTATTATACAAGATAAATTATATTGATTAAAATCATGAAACCCATTTTTTCTTATTCAATTCAAATAAGTGACATAATTCAATTTAAAATTAATCTCGTAGAAGGGATGAGAAAACGTGTTTTCAATGAGAAAATGTTCAAAATAATTAATGTTTTTTTAATTTCAATATAAGAATGATTTTTATGACATAAATTGGATTGAAAAATATATATAATTGATATAATTTTACATTAAAAAAATTCAATATATAATTTAACATTTAAAATAATTTTAAAAAATACAGTTTTCTATTAATTTTTTTTATAATTTTTTGCTATTCATCAAAAAATGAAACGTTTCTGAAAAACTAAAAACATTATACATAATAAAATTTTGATATGATGATTTAAAAAATTAACTTCATTAAATAAAATATATTTTCTAGTATTTCCCAAAAATAATTTTAAAAATAACTATGAAAAATGGTATAATACATATTTTCTTAAGAAATATAGTTTTTTTAAAAAAAATTATTTATTATTATCTCAAGACTAGAAAACACATATGATGAATGTTAAAACATTTTATTGAACGTGTTATATATTTATTTCATTAAAATATTTCACCAAAATTAATTTTTGTTAATTAATTTTTAATCAACTTGTTTGTACAAATGAAAATTGTTTTTCATAAAATGATTTCCATTATTTTGAAAAGGTTTTTATTTTCATTTATAAATAATTATAAACCAAATAATTCCTTTTATATACAAGTGTAAACCATATATTTTTATAATTTATATAATCATATTTATATACCCCCCCAAATTAATGTGTATATTATAATGGTCATGTTTAAATAACTATATTTTAATAGAGTATTGTGCATCTTATAAACAAAGTGTTGCATGCATCACAAGCTATTCATGAAATTGAATTTTTTTAAAAGAAATATATCATAAAGTCACATGATATTTTATTTTCATCCAATCAAGGTGTTTCATGTCATACACACTATAGAGTAGAAATATTTTCTTTTAATATTTCTGGGTTTTATAAACATTATTAATGATATTGAAATAAGTTTTTTATGCTTAAAATTGTAATTTTCTAAAAACTATTTTTCATTGTGTTTAACCCATTTATATTAAAATTTATTTATACCACATCTAGAAAATGAATATTGAAAAAATGGATATCATATATGGAATCAGTATATTTAAATATTTTAAATATAACCTATTTATTTTGAATCATTATGAGTAGTAATGGTGGTAAATATATTTTACCTATATAAGTGTAAAATTGGTAAAATTGGGTTAAAACTACTTGATGGGGTTCAAAATCTACCCAAAACTTGATTTTTTTTATTTCATGAAATAAATTTGACCATATTAATGTAAAATTTGATTATATGGATTTTTTTGACATTTTACAATAACAAAAAAATTATATTATTTTAAGTAAATCAAATTCTAAAATATCACCCTCTTGAAATTTATATCTGAGAAATTTATACATACGAATAAAATAAAGGAAATTTCAGTTATATGTATTTATATTTGTATGAGTTTATTTTTTATCATGATAAATTATTTTTATTTTTTAATGATGAAATAATTACACTAAATTCGTATAAAATATTGACCTTGTGATTGTGCATGTAATAAAAAAATAAATAATTTTATTAAGGATCTTTTAAAGTAATATTTTGTAGGTGATTTATTGTAATTCACTAATTTTATTGATTTATATAACATATTAGAGATGTTTTAATGTTTTATATTAAAATTACAATAATATAATCATGACTTTAGAGTAAAATGAAATCAATATTTCCTAAAATGAAATTAATTATATTTAATAATAAATTATATTTTATTAAATTATTAAATCATGAAAATAATATCAGAGTAAAATTTGGAAGATAAATATTCAATAATGTCACCCCTTCTACATTTATGAGATAATATTTTACTTTTAATTAAAATTACAACCCTTTATTATTTAAAAGGTTGTTTCTGCAAGTATGATTATAATTGGTTAATAAAAGAGTTTAACAAAAATATAATATTAAAAATGAAAATAAAACATATATAAATATAATTATTTTATTATATGTTGACATCAAAATATTTTTATTTGAATATATATATATATATTTATATACATTTGGAATAATATTTATTTATAAATACTTAATTATATTTTAATATTTGAAGTATTTATAAAGGAATTCTATCCCTCCCTTATAAAAGGACACCCGTACATTATTTTATTTACTTATCATTGAGTCATATATATTAATAAAAATATTCCTAATTCTATTATAATATTCACTATGCATAATGTAATAGTTATGTTTTTCTTAAAATATCAATTAAAGGTTCCTTAATAAGGGATGTAATGGATGCCTACAGAAGAAGAGGTAATCTTATTACCCATCATATTTCAATTTATATCATCATCTACACCTATAATTATTTGGTATTTATCATAAAATGTTAAAATTAGTATCCTTAATAAACCTAAAGGTCCTTATGATTATGTAAAAACAAATATCCACCCACTATTTCATTAGATTGGAAGTAAAAGTATTTCTCATGCATTGATGTCTATTACCACCTCCATATAAGAAATATGATTCATTTAACATCACCAAAATTCAACGTTGATTATTATTAAGGTTGTAATGTTTTTATATTATATTTAAGACTTATATATTCTTCTATAATTATAATATATTATCTACATTCTTACATTTTCATTTGTAGTTAAATGATAATGTCATCTGTGCATACGTGTGGACTACCACCTCCACAAAGCTAATTGATTTGTTTTACAATTATGAATTAAATGGATGGTAATAATTATAATTTAATGAATATATATTTATATATATATGATAAAATAATTATAATATATATTTGAAATATTATTTAATCTTTTTAATTTCATATATCGAAATTTTAAAATTACATTTATGTATACGTATAGACAACCATCTCCATGAATGGTGTAATGAACTTTTCAATATATATCTATTATAGATGACTATAAATATATATAATCAATATATATGATAATTATATTATAATTTTTTTATTTAAGAGTATTTAACCATGATCAAATTAAATGGACCGAAACTACTAAGTTAAAATGATAATGAAAAATGAAACTATTAACACATGAAAAAATGAATTTAATACTGAATTATTGATAAATGGGTGTTGAAATGTTACAATTGAATAATATATTGTATTATTAGAATGTAATGGATTTTTTTATAGATGCATAATATATTTAAATTTATTATATGGGAGGTTAGAGTGCTTGTAATGTAAGATGAACATGAGGTAAGAGATTTTCACCTAACATTAATTTCCATGTCACAGATTTCATATTCGTCAATTGTTTCTTTTATGTGGTGTATATAATACCCATGGAGTAGAAACACATCATTTATATCAAGTATGAGAGTTTTGTTGATAGTTTATGGAGGATTTTTGTATGGGAGATTGTTCACCTGCATCGGGTTTTCAGGACTATTGTCTCTGATTTTGATACATGGTTCGTGCCACAGTTGTGGAGAGTCCTGCAACTAAAATTTGGGGTTTGAATGATGATGATTATAGCCATCCACCCCTAGATATATAGGAATACTCGGAACACTATCCATGTATTGTAGGATATGTTGGGGGATATCATGCTAGAATTGTCCATATTTGGGAGGATCACATTCCCTTGAAAGAGTTTTCTTACAAAAATAGATATTAATCTACTATAAGAATGGAACCATTAAAATAACTATACAGGATACCCAACTGATTGACCTTGATCTAGATAGAGAACAGAGAGGCATATCTAGTGGGTCTAAAGTTGGTGCATGTGACAAAGGATAAGTTATTGGTTATCATTTAGTGGATGAGGATAACCTTGAGTAGAATGAAATCTTATGCATATAAGTGTCATTAGCCCACGGTGTTTGAGAAGAGATACCATGTTTTCTTGAGACTCTCACCAAAATAAGGATTGCATAGATTCACCCAAGGAGGAATGTTATCCCTAAGGTTCGTCTGGCCGTTTGAGATCTTGTAGAGGGTAGGTGAGGAGTATTACTATCTTACCTTATAACTACAATTGAAGTGGGTACATGTTGTCTTCCATGTGTCATAGCTAAGGTGACACATGCATGAACTCACACATGTCACTGAATAGGGCGAGGTAGACATCAATGATGGAGCCACTCTTGCGGACCACCTTCTAATGGACCACACTATTTGAAATGGAAATTTTCCTTCCTATAATTCTTTTATATAATAAAAAACAAATACATACCATGGAGATACTAATAAAAACATTATTTCTATGATTGAAGGATTAAATAAGTGGTATTCATAGATATTAAAGAACCTACACCAATAAAATAGTAACATGACAATTGTAATTGTAATTTTACTGTTATAAATAGTAATTTGTCCAATAGAATAGTAAAATCACATTTGAAAGTGTTATTTTTAATGGAATAATATATCAACAAACTTCTTCTTTTATCCCTTGTATTCTAAAAATGGAAACGCTCTCTATGAGGTGTTGAATTTTTACCATTGAGGATGATATTTTTTCATATTCCATTACCACCTTCTAGGTTAGTCGTTAAACCATTATATTGGTCGAAAAATTATAAAATGTATTTTCTAACCTTTTTAGTTAACTGAGATGTATACATAATTATAAATAATAAAAACAAAACGAGTTCACTGTGATCGAATATTTGAAAAATAAATCTAAATGATTATTATTAACATTTTACAAAATGAATCATCCTCATGTCTAAAAAAATAATAATCCATAAGACAAATTTAACATCTGAAAGTTAATTAAAAAATATAATTTCAATTTGAGGTAATTACTCATGTTTTATATGATATTATATTCATATATACAAGTGAACAGATCATGGAAACCAAGAAATTGAACACTCTTGAAAAATGAAACTGAACTCTATATCAAAATATCAATAAATGAAATTAATAAAATTAAAATGAATCAAATAAGTGTATAATAGGATTTGGATTAATTAATTATTTAATATAATTTTTATATTAGGGCTATTAAAGTGTAGAATGCATTTGGATATAAGGTAAGGGGATTCTTGAACCCAATTTCATTTCTATTGTATTATTCCTCATTCATAAAAAGTTTTAGTACTAATGTTATTATAATATTCCTCAAATATAATTTATTTTTCCTTCCATTTTAATTTTTTTGATATACATGCGTTCAATTTTATTTTATGATAAATGGAATGATTTTCTCAAAATAAATCTTCATTCTAAAAACACAAGTTTTACTTTTGTTGACATTGTTTATTCTTCACTCAAGATTGATGAATCTTATACGAAGTATATTATTACATTTTTCTTTTGGGAACCACAATGTTTATCCGGGAATGTATGCTTTATTATATACACATAAAACCTATTTTATTTCCATGGGTTATTTTTGTGTCTATGATTAATAAACTTTCTATGTGGAATGTATGATTTTTTAAATGTTATGATGTGATGGGTGTGACCGAAATTATATATCACTCCAATGCATTGGGAAATGTGATGTGTCTCCTGAGATAAGATGTAATATTCATAAACATGATGTTAAAAGATTATAAAAATGATGATGTTTTTTGTTATAAACATATGTTATACATGAATATGATGGTTGATTAACTCTCATATATGTGTGGTATTTTCCCACAAAAAACATGATGTTTTATTTTTATACATTACCATATTATATGCCTTGATCTAATGATTCTTCTCATGATTATGATGAGAATAGTATCTTAATGTTATGATGTAGATGATTTTTCTCACCCATGTTATATTGATCTATGTTCTTATCTATTCTCTTACTGGTCTTTTAGCTTACCCCATTCTTTGATGTATATCCTTAGGTGGCTATTTATACTAATAACTATATAAGGGTGGTGAAGAATATATAAAATAAGGAAATAATCAATGTTTATGTTTTATTATGTACTTGTTATGTTGGATCATAATATTCCCATTACACCTAAACTCTAGATCAATGTTTTTTTAATAATCTTATATTTTTTATCATTAAAATCATGTAACAATAATTTAAGAAAACAAATTTACTATACACCAAGTGGTGATTGAGTATTGGTAAAAGAGGACCCTGCACATATTTACTATGTCTATTTTTCTTGTGTTGTAGAAATATGGTAACATGTAGGAGGGATCCTAGGAGTAGGAGGGCTATATTCGAACTCAGTATCCTGAACTATTTGTTTAGTTTTATTTTTATGGAAAGAAAATATTGATGTAGTGAGTCATGTAGAGACCATTTGTTACCTTATAAGACTTTGAAATATTTCAACATATATTTTCAGAGCCAAGCACTAAGATAACATGCTCTTCTGAGGCCCTGTGTGCCCATAATTAATTTTATAAAAATATTAATTATATTTAATATTATGTACACATAGTTTCTTATAAGAAAATGGGATAACTATTAAATAAAATCTCATATTAAAATTTGTTATCATATTTGAGTCTAGAATGTGATAATTACCCTATGCGTGATCTAAAATAAGTCGACATGTGACATTCAAACAAAAGTGATCATGGTAATGTGCTTTTAGTTAAGTAAAAAAATCAAATTTATTTATTTAACTTAAATTTGAAAAATAAAATTTCATAAAATGAATCATTTTGGATATTTTCATCGATTTGGCCACATAACCAAAGGAAAATAGGGAGATGTCTTTCCTCTCCTCCGCTATAAAATTGAAATCAGATGACGAAAAGACTCCAGATCGAGGAAGATCAAGATGGTGTGAATGAAAACAATTCCACCTCTTCATTGATGAGAATGTTCTTCGATGATGAATGATCCAATATCTGGTTTAGTATTGTAATTTCGTGTATTATTCCATTATTGATAAAATGTTTTAACGAGGATCATATTTCTTCTTGATCTATGAAAATTTTTCATCTTTTCATGTGCCCATGTTTTAATTTATTTGATTATTGAATTTTTCTCACCTCAGATAATACAAATTGTATACGTTAGAAAATAAGGATTAGTAAATGATTTTTAAACACTTATTATTGTGGGTTTATTGAAAAAAAATTTCAAGTTAGTAATCATTAGTCCATGGGATCGTGATTTGACATTTTTGGGTGAGACCGAGCTAGATGAGACCCATATATTCACAATGGATTCCTGTGTGATGAACATATCAATGATGAAGGATATAATTTTTGGTGAATCATGGTATAACTATTTTTCGTTTCCTGAATATGGGATTTGAGACAACCACGGTAGGATTGGAGAGGTTTGGTGCATACAGAGAACCACTAGGACGAATAAATGTTCGATTTCTAGCCAACAGATGACCAGAAAATGAAGAACAAACATGTCACCATAAATTTAGATAGGCAAGGTGGTGTAGATCACTATAGAAGAGGAAAATATGAATTTTGGATTGATCTGAGTTTTTTAATGAATAATAGACTACATTCCATGTATTCCAAAGAACACATGGAATTTCGGGATCGAGCTGTGGTAGCTAGGGTTTCACCTAAAGTTAAATATGACACACTGTGAAGTAGGGCCACATGCCATGTATCCTTCATTAGGTAGAAATATTTGTGTAAGATCACTTGGGACGGACCCCATAAGGGATTACACGACCATGAATAAGTCATGTACCAAAGTACACATACATTGGAAAACCTGTATTAACTCACCAAGGAACACTAGCAAGACCTCAAGTGGATCAGAAATTCCATTTAGACCCACTGCACATAATATTTTCCAACATGGGAAGCAATCTCCACTAAAAAAGGGACATGGCTAGGATATGGATTGAAAAAACATGTAGGGAGGGTTCCATTACATGTCGTGTACCACTTTTTGTATTTGGATGCAACAATAACTCTAATTTATCCTTTGTTGGGAATCTAATTATGGTCAGTAAGTAACCTATCATATGTTTTTTCATCATAGAACAGAATTATGACCTCTATATTGGATTTTTGAGATACGATTTGTGATGTTTGGAAGTGACGTATATATAAGCGATATTGAATGATAAAAGTGATCAGGCATGATCACCAGGGATTTAGAGTGGAGCTCTCCACCTGAGATAAGAATGGATCATATATCTATCTATAGAGTAGAACCCTGCTATGAGATAGGGAATATGCCTTATATCTACCATCACAGTGGTTATCTCCTAATGGGATAGGGTATGGGTCATCTACCTATACACTGTGTGGCACCATATTGTGAATTCAGAGTTTGGGTCCTCGATTTATAGAGTGGAAACCTATAGTATAGCTGGGCATGGGTTCTCTATCTATTATTCGAGTGGTACCATCCTAAGGAGTCCATCTAAGGGTCATCAAATATTATAGGGGAAACCAATTTTTGGTCTATGAATGGGTACTCTACCGGCCACTAGAGTAGCACCCTCAATCCTGGATAAGCATGGGTCATCTACTAGCTACTGAAGTAACACCCTCCTACCGGGATAATACATGGGTCGTCTAGTTATATGCGGAGTGGAGAACTCCTTTTATAATAGGGCATGGGTCCCCTACCTAGATATTTTCCCCCTCAACCATGTGGCATAGTGGTGATGTGTGGCTTGAAATGAATGTTTTTCTACTTGAACGATGTGTGAGATATCTGGTATTTATGATAGACTCTTCGAACTGATGGCACACTTTCTTGGATTAGGTAGTCAGATATGGATCCCCCACTCTCCCATTTCAGATTTTTTGTTTGAGAGTATATATCTGTATCCACGTTGTTGGACTGTATTTCCTTTCTTGTATCGGATTCAGTTGTCAATTTATCTATTCTTATCATCTCTTACTGGTCTCCCTTCATCTTTGAGAGCATCTTAAAGGGCATGTATACAGTCACCCAAGCATGGGATTTTCCCGCATGTGGCTTATCTTCTGAAGACGAAAGAGATGTTAGTCATGAAAATAAGAGAGTATAGGGATACCACTTACATTAGACCACATACAATTGTCAGAGCTTATATATCATGATTCAATCTCTCTCGGGACATTTAATTTCTAGTTCTGTCTGATTGGATTATCTTTCTTTTTGGGAATGTACTTTTCCCCTTTACTAGGTTTTGATTTTAGTACTCTTGTATACTTATCATATTTTCCTATGGTTATAATTTATATATTGCATACTTTTATTTTTATTCCCCCTTATATATGCATAGGGATAATAAAGTGTTTGGGAACATATACATTAGTAAAAGTCCTACCACACTAGTTATATCTTTCAAAACTTATTTCTAACCCATAGCCTATAGTGGTGGTATTGGGGTAGTTGCAGCTTGAGCCCCATGGGGTCCGGTCATGACATGTCAAGATTGGTTCTTTTATAGAATAAGTTGGGAATACTTTTACGATTCCAATAAAGTGACTATAATTCTCTTCACTTATCTACACTATAAAAAACTATTCATTTTTCAACAATTATCATACATAGTAGTTTTCACCATCTCCCTTGAAGACTTCCTTCCCATTATCAAATGTGGTAGAGGATACACCACATTATTTTTTTCAATAATTCATCCCATTTTTTAATCATCTTGTATATCATTCTAAAGAATAAGAATATTTATCACTTTGATATATTTATGATATTATGGAAATAAAGAATAAATCGGGCTTCACCCTTATTTATCATCTTTATTTATGTGATATTTTTCATTCTTTTCAAAAACATTCACATTTTTTATGAAGTTATACAAAACATTTCTATAAAAAATCTCATAATTTTTTTATGATAATTAATTTTAAAATAAATGTGGAAAAATATCTATTTTCCACTCATAGTAATATATCCTTAAAAATCAAGATATATATCATATATAAATGATATCCAACTCCCTAAATTATATCCTAAAACATCTACCAAACTACTTATTAAAAATAAACTCAACATGTGTTGTAACACTATCCACATTACTAGTTTTGTTTTCTATTAGGTGGTGTCTCTAGTTACTTCATGTTCTATAAGATTAGTCTAGATTATATTATATTTTTTATTTGAACCTCTTTGTTTTCCACTTTATTTCCTATTTACCCCCACTGATGGTCCTACAATGTATAAGATCATCCTCAAATCTCATAACATTTAAAATATGAGTTTGAATAAATAATATATCAGTATATCATGTGATTTTAAATTCTTATACAAATACTTCAGGGCCTATCATTGCAATGTGATATTAAATCCATAAAAATGTAATATAAAATATATCCATTAATTTATGTTATAATCATGAATAAAAAACATACTTATTTTTATGTCATTGTGGATCAATTCATGAATTTCCAGATTTTTTGAATAACCATCAATGAATATTACCAAATAATTCTTCTATCAATTAAAAATAATATCCTAGAAAACTATAATTTTAATTATTTAAATATATTTCCTTGAAATATTAACATTAATTTATAATTTATAATATTAAATTCATTCAACGTGGAACAATAAAACTAGGTCGATTCATATTGATATTATTATAGAATTGTTCAGGCTCCTTAAATAGATGATCCTTATTATGTATCCTTTTGAAACCCCATAATAACTAAAATTATAAATGAAATATTATCTATAAAATTATAGAACAATCATCATCATAAATATCCATAGTTATTATTATATATATATTTTTTTATTATGTGGAACCAGTATTGCACATAAGTTTAATAATCCCTATGAAAAATAGAAATCAGTATTATATATAATAGGAATCATGTTTAGGAAAAATACTCTTTATATAGAGTCATAATTATGAATTCATGAAGAAAAATGAACCTTAAAAAATCCTTGATCACATTGATCATTAATAGTATTTAGATTCATGTTTAGAAAAATTGATGATCCTTACACAAATAGAACTGATGGTCACACAGACCCCAAAAAATATGTACATAATCACCTTTATCGTAACAATGTTTCTTAGTCATCCTTATGAAGCTTGTTCCATTTTTATAAATGTTCATTATTCCATATTCTAAGATATAATCTAAAAAAATTATATTACATCATCAAATATTCCATCAACCTTTATGAATCATCTCATAAACAACTTTATAGATTCCTTATCAAGGATGATGTCCATTAACAACTCATCCTTATGAGTCCAACAATGATTGATCCCTAAAAATAACCAAATAATCACCACATTATTTAAAAATATCTTTATCAATTCATTTATCTATAACCATATTGAAAATACAATCATCCATAACACACATTTGTTACATTAATTTATCAATAAACTTCACCACACATTATAAAAAAATACATCATATCTCATAATGATCCTTTATATATAGTTGACTTTTTTTTAATTTATCAATTAATTAAAATTATATTTGTTATGTGATTTTGGAATTTTATTAAAAAATTTTTTAACTAAAATAAACATATAGTCATTAATGTATTCATTTGACTTCATTATTATTATTATAGAAAAAAAAATGAACTTTTTAAATTTGTCATGTCAATATAATTAAATTTGAAAGGTAATTTTAAGAATTTATATAGAAATGTACATTATATGAAGATAGTTTATTACATTAGAAAATAGATATTTTAATGTGTTAAATATTTTATAATGAATAATATCAATGTCATTTTCTCCTTGTTCAACAATTCGTTATACGAACCAACACTGATCTCCGGATTGATGTCTACATCACTCAGGTGTTACAATTTTAGGAAGAGGCTCCATTATGTGTGCTACATCTGTCTCAACTGGGGGAACATATGAATATAGTGATTTTTCATTCATATAATCACCTACTACTACTAGAACATTAAGATGTTGTGTTGTTAGTTCCTCCATATAAATCATACTAGATGAATATCCATGATACCACATAGAGTTATCCCTGACATAAGATGTGTAGCCATATGTCAATAAGTACAAGCTCTTGATAAGATATCCTAAAGATAATTACAATGGTATAGAATATTGAAAATGATGCATTGCGAGGCATTTTCTCTGGAGGACCTCACAAATTATGATATCATAGTCAAGTAACAGCCCTTTTTAGCTCCTGGGATTTTAGTTGCAATATCTGAATAAGATAATGATGGTATGTAAGATTCATGAATAAATTTATGTGATGAAGGATCCTCCCCATGCAATATAGTATCCTCTACATATTTTTAATGATCCTATCTCTATGGTGCATGCACATTTCTATATAACCTATGTTCTTGATTGTTTCTCTTTCCGTATTTATGTCCTCTTATTAGTGCTGGTGGTGGTGGCAGTGGCAGTTCATCATCCCCATCAGTCTTGTCAAGATCATATGCATCCATAACTTCCTCTACAAGAGCATGTGAATTATGAAATAACTATAATTACTTATTTATGATGGGTGTCTTATAAACACCCTTGATACCTCCATTAACACATTCTATGATCTTGGTTTGAGTGAGTTTAAATTTCCTCCCATTATCATATGCTAGATAAAATTTATATTTTGTATATTTAATCATGTTTTCATATAATTCAAGATTATCTCTATGGATGCCTTATAAATGGTCCTCTATCCTCTAATATTGATGGCCATATAATAAATAAATAAGAGATAATATGAAAACATATAACAATATTATCTCAATAAAAAATACTTAAAATACATAAACATAGCAGTCTTGGGGAATGCATTCTAAATGGAATCATCCTAGAATTTATTCCACACATTACGTGGAATTTGTTTAATATATTATTGATAATAAACATTAGTTTTTATCAATGTAATACCCTATATACTTATTTTTTTTGAGGCTGATAAGAAGATACATATATTCATATGATGTGCATTGCAAAATCTCGAATTCATGTTGAGAACCAACTCCATGATAATAAGTTTTCCATCACAATAATAGAAAATGATAATGGTATAGGGGAATTATTTCCATTATTTTTGTTGGAAATAAAAAATGTTCTAGTATAATTTATATATATAAATTTTTCATCAACGTGGACAAACATTTTATCATTTCTTGAAAATATCCAAATAAGGTAATAATATCCAAAAAAATATCAAACACTATCTTCGACCGATCAACATAGATATGTTGAATAACATATTCAACAGTGTGAAATTGGTATGAAAACAAATTTTTGTGACACAAAATCTCAATAAGATATGAAAAATCATTATAGTATCCATCCCAATCCTCATAAACTTTTGCAATAGCCTTCTATCATTCAACCCATTCATTTAACAAATCTCATAATCGAAATGTTGATTGATTCACTTGACCAATAGAATTAAAAAAGAATCTTAATATAAACTAATAATTTCAAAAATAATATATAAAATGAATTCAGAACCCCTAAACATGTGAACCAATGATAAGATTTGGTTAAAGCATGATTTCAGACTAAATCTAGAGACTCACTAACATTGTAATTTTTTATCAAGTATATCACATAGACGCATCAGATAATCTAAATCAAACTTGTCAAACTAAATCATATAAAAACCTCTCTACAATTTAACTAAGAATTTACTACAATGTCACTCAATGTGATACTATTTGATCATAATCTCTATTACTTCAACGCTATCAAACCCTCTCATAATATTCCTGACTCTTTTACCCAAAACCCGATTTATGCCACAAATATATCTTGGAAATTTTATTTCCAAGAGTAATGATTGGATAATAAAATTCCTGTTAGATTACCATCCCTTCCATTGACTATGATAGAAATCTGGGATGATGATTTAATGTTTGGTGTAAAATCATAGAGGTAAACTAACAATATTCTTCTAAATTTTTTCATCAATTTTCTTTCCACCTCATCTTATCCTTGTATTGCATATTAATAATCTCTGAAATACTACACTGTCATGCCAACATTAGTTGGAGGACTATCCCCTAAAGGATCTACTCCCTTAAGGAGATGTCATAGTATAAAGATAAAATATTTTATTTTGAGGTTGTTATTGACCAACTTCTACTACACATGGAACTTGATAAATAGTAATTATGGTGAAATACAACTCCATCATTTAATATTCATATTCATTCTTATCAAATGAAAAAAATTATTTCCATCCCCAAGTCAAATAATTATATAAGATATATCCCATAAATAATCAATGTATTATATATTTCTAAATATGACAGATTTTATCAACTAGTTCAGCATGATTTTTAATCATCACTGAATTTTTTACTGAACAACTTCCAATGTTATATAATCCTTGATCATTACAACCCGTTTGAGTTTTCTATTATAACAAACTCATTATTTAGTAACAATTATTTTTCCATTAGAATAAATATATGTAATCATAATTTTATCTAAATTATGACCTAAAATTAGTGTTACTGATTATATTTGTTGAGGGATGCATTTCATGTTTTGAAAAAATTATTATATCATTTTATTTTAACTATGAGTCTTTTAATCATCAATCTATAAAGATATTACATAATATGAGTCTAGTAGAGTAATAATTGTACATAAAACCATTATTTGACTAAGAGAATCCCTTAGATCTCCAAAAAAGTGATATAGACTGATTCCACGCTACCAAGAGGTCTCACAAAAAAAAACATTCTAACTAAAATATTAATAATTATAATATTTTATATGTTTATTACGATATCAATTTAAATATGTTTAGACATGAAAGTTAATTTTATTAATAGTATTAATACACTATTGTTTTTTTCTAATCTATCATTATTAATTATAAAATTAAACATGCACTCTAATAATTAAACATGCAACTTAATAATATTCCCAATAATTAAAACATTATAATGATATTTTCAACATTTGACTATTAATTAAAAATTAAATATAATATCCCAAATTAATATTAAACATACAACCTGTTCATATTACATATAATTGAATAATAATTTTAGGAATGTTCCAAATGATTATGACATTATACAAAAAATTAAAACATTATTCTAATAATAAAACATGAATCATTATTAAACATTCAATTAAATATTCATAATTAATATTAAAAATCCGTCTTTTTAGTATTCATAATATTTGAACTTGAAATTTAATAATATTCCTAATCATTTATACATTATAATAATAATTATAACGTTATATTAATAATTATAACCATATACAAAAAATTAAACTTCAAAGTTTATTAAACATACAAAATAATACTCATAATTTATATATTTTCCCTAATAAATATTAAAAAATAAATTTAATATAAAAATTTCAATTTAATAATATTCATAATAATTAGAACATTACGCTAATAAAACTAATAATTAAAACTATATAAAACAAAAAATTTAATTTTAAACATTCAATTTACTAAACATACTATTGAATATCATAAATAATAAAATTCAATTTTCAAACATTTATCTAATTAAAAATTATTATTGAAACATTTAACGAATACTAGATAAAAAAATGTACTATAAAATAATAGAAAAAAAGAGTTATAATGTTATTAAACTAACAACCAAAAAAGATATAAATACATAAAAGTTTTGAATACCAGAGAAACCAAGAAACCAATGGAGAGTGCCTAAAAAATAAACTATTTGAGAGAGGAGAGTAGTGGAAGTTGAGAGAGTTTTGAGTGAAAAATAATGGGGGGGGGGACTTCAATTTTATAGGTATCCTCACACCGTTTCACATTATCTATTTTTCTTTTGAATGAATAACATTAAAGGGTTTGACGTACATCACCGGACTGGGAGGCGAGGTACATCAAACCAATTGATGCTTTTCTCTTGTAGTGAAAAGATTCAAATTGTTTAACACACTCTTCTAGAACAAGAGAGAATCAAACCAATTTACTTATATATCAACCCATTTAATTAATTAATTTAATCATAGACCATATTAAATTAAATAATTTATTCATTTGTAAGATAAAACCACTTATTAGAGGTAATCTGAAACTCAAACCACTGTGAAATTAGACTCAATTAAATAATTTAAAACATTTGAATTTATTTTTTAATTATTGGTACATTAAATGTTTAAAAGTTTCAAATCAACAAAAATGTTACTCCACCCTGGCTCTTTATTAATATGATCATAAAATAATAATGCCATCTTTTCCCACGTCTTGATGAACAACTCTATATTCATCGTTCCCTCATTAAAAACCTAAACCAAAATATGATTTGAAGCATCATTACATTATAAATGTTCATGGTTGGTGTCAGCATAATGAATTCTAGTGCACATATTTTTATAATAATTCAGTGAGGTATTATCAAGGAATCCAATTTCTTATATTTCCTATTTCCATTACATTAGTACGGCCAATGTGGTTCTTCATGGCTACACATCAACCTTCCTCCTTTTGATATTAATTATTCCACCCCATCCACTTCCAGTATTAATGTTAATGTTATGAGTATTAGATGGTTCTTAATATTTGTTTCCAACAATAGTGTGAGTAACCTATCGTAATTATTTTTTATCTATAAAGTTATCAAACCATATCATTATGAGGTACGTGGTTTATATTCTCACATGGTATCAGATTGGGTGTATCCCTCCCTCCCTTCAACCGGGTTTAGTCACTACATCCCATATACCATGAACAAATTGTGATGAAACCTCCCAACCCCTCCTCTGCCGATCACGACTACCCCAACACCCATGTTCCCCAATCCTAATGAAGATCATTGTGCCCTAGCACTAAAGAATCAATTTGTTCCCTTTCCCCCATTCTCTACCCCCTCCTCACATTCGACCCCCAGCCCTACAAGCATCCCCCCCTCGAGCATGATGACCTCATGTACGCCAACCCACTTGTGCGAAAACCCCATGTGTGCCAACCCCCTAGTGCACCAACCCTCCTGCACAATGTTTCTTCTCACTGATCCACCTGAGGGGAAGATCTCTAATCTAACAGCTATCCAACAAAATGGCCTATTGTGCATCGCCTCGCCTAGTGCGATTATGAAAAACCATAGAATACATAGTAGGACCACACCACCATATTTGATGATATTTTATCTATAAAATTAATAATTATCGAATGTTCTAGTGGTGAAATTTAACCCCTTGTTCTATGATAACTATTTATCTTCAAAACCTTGTCTCTTTGTATTTTTATGACAATATGGAATCATCAAATGAAACTCTAGACCATGGAGATACTCCCACAACATGTCTTTCTTAGTGGTCTACCACATAGGTTCTTGACTCTGGTTCCCCAGAGAATATCATCAGGGATGAAAGTATTTTTCATGCCTAAAAATCAACCTTGAATTGTGGACCTATTATTGTGGTCTAGTGTAAAGTAGGAAATTTTTTGTTTATGAGAGTTGTTCAATTACAACTAGCTTTACACTATATATTATTTCATGTGTTCCTACTATCCATTTAATTTACTATCAATTAGTAATCATACCATTTATTTAAGGTGTCAAACTATATTTTCTCCTATTTTAATTATATTTAAGGAGTAATTGACATCTTTGGTGTTTGGCGGTGGACATATTCATGCAGTTGTTTATGTTCTTGACTCAGCCCTAATTCTCAATAGTCCTTCCACTTATGCTCATTCCCTCCAAATGCATTGTTGTATTGATCTTCCACCTGCTCCCATTAATCAAAAAAATTACTAGGATGGGTCCTCTTCTTCCATTTAACTGTGAGTCCATTCATTAATCAATGTATCATCGGGTCACCTATGTTCCTTGGGAAACCCCAAATGCAAAAACTTATTTTTATTAGGTTTATAATGATATTTTGGGACCTTCTCATAGAGAATATAAATTTGGATATCGATATTTTTTACATTCATCTATTATTTTTATTGCATTCCTTTGGTTGATTTGTTTAGAAATTTTTACTAGTTTCCAATCATATTATCATGAAATCAAAACCCATTTTTCCACAGAAATTCATTATTTTCACTCATATAATGGCTATGAATATTTATATGGAAAATTATTGTTTTTCTTGATTATCATGGAATAGTACATCAATATTCTTGTCTAGATACACAAAAAAATAGTGTTGTAGAATGAAAAACCCATCATCGGTTAGATGTTTCTTGTGCAATCTTACATAAGAAGAATGTTCTAATTGTTTTTTTGGGAGATTTCATTTTGACAACCACCTATAATTTCAATATAATTTTAACATCTGTTCATTAGGGGGAGACATCATTACATTCTATATTACCCATAAAATAACCTCATTATATTCCTCTCAACATTTTTGGTTTTGTGTTCTATGTTCGAGATATTCTCCCATTATTTACCAAGCATGATGTGTGCACTCTCAAGTGAATCATTCTTGACTATTCCTTCATCCAATGTTGATATTGATTACTCTCATCAGATTTGAATCGTCGTGTTTTATTAGCTGGTATTTCCTTTGTTCAATCATCATCTATTTATATTCCTATGTTCCCACCACCATATACTATTTCGGAATCTAATGTTATTTTATCGCATTATCTCAAAAAACCACCACACCTATGTATTCTGAGTGATTTTGGATTAGTATTTTTACGGGTATACAATTAGTAATCAATTACACATTCCACCCCAACACAAAATGTTTCTACCACATTTGATGACTCACCTTCTTTTGATCCACCATCATTATAGTTGCCTATAGTGACTCGCAAAATCTTACACTCCTATCAGTATTATCAAGTATAACTTTCATCATAATTATGAGTTGTAGAGACACTTTCTTCTCACTCCACATCACAAACGGTTTTGATGCCATATCGCATCTCATTTCCTATGAACTATACAGGATGAACTCCTTCATCAAGATTCTTTCCACACATAGTGCCTAGTACCTCTTCCGTCAGATAATAAGGTGGTTAGTTTAAAATGGATATATATACTTTTCCTCAATGTCGAGGGCTCTCTTCATCATTTGAAGGATTTACTTGTATCCCTATGTTATGTGTAGACATATTGAGTTGATTATTTTGACACTTTCTCTTTAGTGGTAAAGATGGCCTCAGTATTCCTTCTCTTCTCTCTTCTTGCCTCATTTCACTAGAATTTACATCAACTGGATGTTAAAAACGATTTTCTTCATTATTTTCCTAATGAAAAGTTTTATATATTGAAACCAAAATATTTTTTTATTAATGGGGAGTCATTCCTGGTTTTTCTCATTCATCGATCATTGTGTGGAATAAATCAGTCGCCACGTGCTTGGTTCATTCATTTTTGGACCGTTATGAATTGTTTTTTCGAGTTTTAATGAATAATGTATTCATATATTTTATATCATTATTCTCCAGCGCGCAACATAATTTTGGTGGCCTTATTGGATGTCATTGATATTACAACCAGGGATTCTATTAGTGTTGATCAACTCAAATCTTTTCTACATCAAATTTTTCAAATAAAATATTTGGGTCCTCTACAATATTTCATGGGAATTGAGGTCTCCTATTGCAATAAAGGAATTTATTTATCTCCATGGAATTATGTTCCTGATCTACAATTGATGATTGGAATAATTAATGCTTACTCAGTTGAATCCCCCCTTTAAACCTGGAGAATGATTCCTTCATATTGATAGTGAGATAATCTCATCACCTGAAAAATATAGGCAATTTCTTTGGAAATGTCAACTAATTAATGATTAATCGAATCAATATTTATTTCATAGTTCTCAAAGTGAGTTATTTTATGGAATCTACAACAACAACATAGTGGGAGTCTATTCTTCACATTTTCAGATATGTGAATAGGGAACCTTGATTAGGTCATCTATATTTTGATCCAGGGGATAAAGATATGATGGTATTTTGTGTGGAAAATTATGTTTTATGTCTCTCTTTTAGAAGATCTACATATGGTTTTGAAATATTTGCTGGAGGAAAGTTGATCTCATGATGAAATATGAAGAAGATACTTTTCTCCCGATCTAGTCTAGAGATGGAGTATCATTTAAAGAAATATGTTACATGAAATATTTTCTAGGCACAATAAATGATACAATAGATCGATTATACATTGAATAAACTAGTAGATATCCGGTGTGAAAATAAAGATGTATCAAGATTTTTACAAATACTATCTTTCATGACTGGAACAAGAATATTAAAGTTTATTACCATTTATTTAGTGAATAATTTGAGAAGAAGATCAACTTCTGTCATGTTCACACCACTGATCTACTTGTAGATATTCTCACAAATGGAATGTTTGAACAATGTGTACATTTTTTTGTGTACCAAGATGGACATGGAAAATATATATCTCCCATATTGAGGGGGAGTGTTAGGAGTATTATGTTTTTTTAATATTTTTATCCCACATCAGAGTAAGTAACCTATTGTACTATTTTTTTATCTATAAAGTGAGTACCCCACCATGTTATGAGGTACGAGTTTTCAATTATAATAGTTGCCACTAATAGTTTTCGCATAGACACTTTCCTGATCCTTTTCCTTCACAAATGTGACATTAACAAATAGCTCCTCCAAACAAGAGACAACAATTTTCTATGTTATGAATTAAATTTTTCCATCCTCCTTCTAAAAACTGAGATAACTACTTCCCCAAATTTTATAGTCTTCACTATAACACCTACATACAACATGGATATTGAAATATTATTTCCTTCATCATTTGGATTAATTTAATCATCTCATTCTCCATATATGCTAATCTATAAGTTATTATCCACCCTTGGTGACCTACCATTCACTCATCTAGTATGGTTGGGAGAAATCATATCCCCAAATAATAGGCCCTCGTTTTCCCCAATCTTGTGAACTTTGGTCTTGTTATACAGATAATGTTCAACTATTATTTATCCTTATTATCTTCTCCCCTTAATTTTTTTCTAGAAGACCTTGGATTCTTGGTTTCCTAGTACAAGTCCCTTAACTTCTTGAATCCCAAGGATAATACACTTGGAGTAAAGAACTTTCCTTGTTGTTCATTTAATCTTGGGAATGGTGAGCATGGAATAGTTCTTTAAATTGATCAATTTTTTCACATTATAGATTGAGTATTCCTTTTTTCAAAATTTTTAACTTGAATTAATGATGGTTTTAATCTGGTAATACTCTTTAAATTATGTGTTTTACATTTAATATCCACCATATTGTTTTGGTACATCTAATGATTCCTCAGGCCCCATTTCCCCCACCTCATATTTCTTAATTGTACATAGATTATTCTACCTTCTTGGAACTGCATAATTAAATCCTTTAGTTTCATATATGTTATTATCTTATTATCATAAGTTCTCAAATTGGTTTTGTGGCATGATTCTTATCTAGGGATGCAGTACAATGGGGTTTTAATTAAATTCATATCCAAGATCATGAATATTAAAATGCACCTCCGTCTTTCCCAAACACAGACTTTCATGATCAGTGCATCCATATTCATGATAACAGATAGAGAAAATCTATATTATACATCATCCATAACTTTTTATAAAAACCAAGAATCAGTAGTAGATAATGTAATTATGGCCACCATCACCTAGTCCATGATAAATTGACACCTATCTGTTTTAACTTGGTAATGTCATATATCATATTGAATAGAAACTATAGAATCCCAAACCAAAAATTAATGCATAGAGGAGCTCAAAGAGGGCGACTGAGCCAATATAAATTTTAGAAGAATTTCACCAAAGACTTGAAGAAATTTTCTTTCTCAATATTATATTCTTTTTCCATATCTATCTAAAAAATGTAATTGAGGTTTTAAGAAATTCTCATCAAAAAAAATTCAAGGAGAAATGGGATGAATGATGGATCATTACCTACTATCTAGGCTCAAAATATTTACAATAATGTGGCCTAAAAATAAAACAATAAAAGTGTTTAGGAATGGCAGAGGAATCCCATTAATATATAGCCAAATGGATGAGTACATGGGATTCTTATACAAATGGAACTCCAACGACCACATGAATAGGGTGAAGGAAAAAATATGGATGGATTTTGATGTAAAATACATATAAAAAACTATATATTCATCCTTCACAAAACAAATATGGTGATGGAGAGGGATTAATATCCAATGACTACATGTTCCCACAATGTAAACAATTCATAAATGAAAAATCTACAGGCATCAACTGAGGGTTGATTCTAGATAAATCATGACCCTAAAATGATTGATAAATCTTGAATCATCAGTGAGCTCCGATAGAGACAAAGGGACCCTGGAAAAGCCATGATCTAATGAAGGAACCATGTGGTAGATCTAGATTCCAAATAATGATGGTATAGAATTTGGATTAGTAAGTAGAGTGAAACATTGATATTGGGTTGTCGAAGGTTTCCTCCCTCATCTTCACAAGGGGTGTGGAAATGGTGGATGCCACAATTATCAGGCCATCAAAGACCTAGGGAGAGGCTGAGGGTAATGAGTGTTCTCATATATTCAAGCGTATATTTCTACTACCTAGATAAAAACTAAATCCATATTAATTAGTGACATGATGTGAATTAAATAACATATTAATTTGTATACCCTTTTATTATTTTTATTTAGTTTATTAAAATTTTAGTGAAATTTATTTATTTGGGTTTATGTTTTTCCTAATAATATATATGATAGAAGTAAATTTAAATATTAAATCTGGTCAATTAAAAATTTGATTATTTAACTAATACGTAAAAAGTAATCTTCTTCAACTGGTTGTGAAAAAAATGCGCCACATGACACTGTGAGAAACAAAGCTTGTCATTTTTCCATTTAAATTAAGATTTTAATTCAATATCAAATTTTATTTATAACACCATAGAATGAGACATTAAAAAAATAATAGGTGTAATAAGATTAAAAATATTAAATTTTGGAAATTTGATAATTAATTAAAAAATATAATCACAAATAGTTATTTTATTGCATGTATTATAGTTTAATTGTTGGTTTTCATAAAAGAAATCATTTATTTTAAACTGAATAGTTAGTTTCCTTTAATTTTTTAGTTATTTAAAATAACAAAGGTAATTTGTTGATCTAATTACATTAATTTTTTTTGAAAATACATTTACTATAATGATATAGACTCATTTTACTTATTAATTGACCATGCTTTATAATACAATAATATTATGTGAAATTTCTATTTTTTTATGACAACATGTACAAATATTTTAGTAACATCGATTTAGATCACACAATAGTCAACCTATATTATTTTATTAATTAAATTCTAGTTTAGGAATTATATATCTATGTGGTGAATATTTATATTTGGGATTATTCCAAAATTAATATTCTTGATTTAGAATTAGAACAATGTCATTGAAAAGGAACGAATCCTATGGGTAGATCTTCCAAAAATTATAAGGATCCAAGAGAATACCACATTGAGACTCAAATTTTGACCCTTCCTAGTTAAACCATCTATCATTTCTTCTAGAAAAATCTGAATGATTAATGAACCTGGATTACCATGGGACCAGATCTATGAACCAACATAGTAGGTGTTAGCATGGTCATCAAAAGACCAAGGATCTTGGGGACACACTTTGAACTGATTCCCTCAGCAATTATTATATTTCAACAACATGTAAAATTCCATGTCTTGAGAAGTTTATACACTTATATATAAGTGAATAGAATACATGTTGTATATGATACAATAATATATAATGGGTTTAATGATGATGTATGGATCGTTATACTCTTAGCATTATAATTTCAAAGAAAATCCCAGGGCTAGTGGGAATTCTTAGACGAAGACAATATCTTTTTATTTGAAGTGTTGATAAAAAATTTATGAGATCATTATTTGAAATATTATAATCCTTGAAGAACAAGATATTACTCAATTAAAATTTTTTAAAAATAAAAAAACATTACTAGGAGTACCCTTAGAATGCCTATAAGACGTGCTATGGTATTTTCCTAATCCTCCAGTGAAGGTATCAATCAAATTGCTCGCATTTTTACTGTTGACATAAAATAAAAATTAAATTGGTCACAAGTACATATATTTTCAATAAATTTATAAAAATATATCAAAAAATTAAGTAAAAAATTATTATAAGCATAAAAAATAGTTTTCAGTAGCTATGGTAATTTATTGATGGAAAATCAGTTTATGAAGTAGAATGACAACCATTATAACCATATAATTTGAATCAAATTACAATAGTATAGAAAAAATGTCATCCTTATATGATTCAAGATAAACTAGACAATGTTGATCATACAACCATTATAATATTCTAGAGTCAGTATTAAATCATTATTAATGTTCTCATTAGATGACTTTAGTATATATAAATTATACATATATGCAAATTTTTAGGATTTTTCATTAAAGACGGGAAACATAACACTCCCCTAGAAAGACTTTTACAAGGGTTTCCATACGAATGTGGGTATAAATGGTTCATATTATTACTTCATGCCATAAATATGGGAATCCTTTAGATGAGAAAGGTATAATATGTGAAACCCTAATAAAATTTTCAAAAAGAGAGTCTACTTGTTTTTCAATGTGGATATGAATTTATCTTGAAGTGATCACATCTTATATTGAGTTAGAAATCTAATAATGAAATTATAGATTCATAGTGACGGAGAACATATTCTACCTCTAAGGTTCATAATTCATAATCACCATGAAATTATAACCTTTAAAGGAAAATGAAACATGTGCAAGGGTAACAGTTCATTCATGTAAGATTGTTCTTTGAGATCCCTATTTAAAAACACTAGTTTTTTATTTTCATGGGAGAAAATTATTAAAGTGGTGAGGAATTTATAACACTATTATGTATATAGGTGGGAAATAACTCATTTTTCAGTTTAGGATCCCCATCTTTTAAAAAGTAGGAATGTCTATTTTACCATAATAAATTGTCTTGTATTTTTTGTCCCATTGATCTCGCAAGATAATGTTTACCCTCAGAATGGGTTTAGAGAGTTTATCATTTTTTTGGATTTAATTTATATTAAATATTAATTATATATATATATATATTTCAAATGAAAAAGCAATATCTTCAAAATGAATCCCTGAATTAAAAATATATTACCACAGATGGATTCAGGACATGATGTTTACCTATAGGTGTTAATTTAGAATTTTTATATGTTGGTTAGTTTTTTCCATTGATGATTGGCAGTGATATTATTAACAAATATTATTTATTTAAGTAATTCATTTTAATTACAGTTTATTTTATAAATTAATATATATGGACTATGAGATATTTTTAATGGCATTGATGACATGATAAATTTTAGATGATATTATGGAGCTATATATTTTTATATGGATGACCTCAGATGTTCATGGAACTAAATGTGTTTTTAATGAGGATTCAAATTTGTGATTTATGGAGGTGGGATGTGTAGCTAGATTGGAAAATTGATGAGAAAAAATTAATAAAATATATTTTTTTGGAAGAAAATAAGTGGTGGATTAATTCATTTTTACATCTCCACCCATAAATAATTATCCCCATTTTCGAAATCCCAAAATTATACTAAACCACAAATGAAGGAAATACATTGTCTTATTTGTGTAGTGAAACAAAATAGAGATTTTGGAAGGGAAAATAACAGTTTGTGTGTTCTTGAGGAGGAGAAAAGAGATCGTATGAAAATTAGTGCCTAACAATGTGGTGGGATTTGATATTATGTTTAATCTCCATTCATCATGAATTAATTTGAACTATATTATTATTTAATTATGATGATGCTATAAAATTAAAAATAGGGAAGAATTGGTTGAATCATATATTATGGTTGGAAAAGAATACAAAATATTGGCCTAAATGGAGAGCCTGGGCTTACCTAGAAAATGGTATTGAATAGGCAGATTTTCTGGCCACCACGTGATCGCCTAGTTGAGGAACCACACAATAGACATTGACCATTATTATCATTGAATTAATTCTTGGAACCAAGGCTTGATTCACCTACCTTTTTCCCATATATGGATCTCTTGGTTGGGACAACACATGACCAAGTATTTTACATACATTATTAGAGGAATCCTTTACATTATAGATAGAATATCCTACCTCCAAGGACAAAATTATCACCAATCAATAATCATAGGTGATTTCTGTGGACCCAGAACAATATATGTGGAGAAATTTATGCCCCGCTTTATGCACCTACTACAAAGGAATACACGATTGATAGATTATTGTGCAATAAAATCATTCCCTCTCAACTTCTAAAGTTATCTTCAAAGTCTAATTGTCATGGCCACCAATTTCGAAGTCCCAATACATGGTATCTACCAATAAATAACTATTTCAATTCATAGAATGAACTTCAATAACAGTATTAATAATTATGATGAACTATCTATTCCATCCTTCTAGATATACAAACATGTAATTTCAAAGACTAAGTGAATGATACTGTGTGAATGGTAGTAAATGACCTATAATAGGTGAATAATTATTTCACCAAGTTAATTGAAAGTTACTAGTTTAAATATATTCGTACTAGGGGAATAACATGTTACTAGGAAATATATATTAGTACTAGGTTAATTACCCAGAAACCTGATGAATTGTCATTTGACTCAGTGAATTATTCTAATAAAGCATGAAGAGAATGCCTTTAATACTATAATTCCTAATTTTCTCTCACATATAATGGATTAATTATCTAATTTCATAACCCCTATCAAATGTTTTTTTAGGAGGAATATGGATAGAATATCATTGTGCACCAATCTATACCTCCTTTCAAGTCCTTAGAAAAACATGGTTAAAGTGTGCACATCAATTCATATCCCTACAATCAATGATTCCATTGATAAAAAGTTTCTATATCACATCGTCCTAGAATGAAATAATCCTTGTGGGAACTATAATCATAGATTCCCTGTATAGTGTGTATCCATAAAGGGAGGACACCAAAGTAGTTTCTCCCATATCAATAGGGTATTTTTTTTCTCCATCTTATGAACCAGAATGGAAAGTGATTCCACCCTAGAGTAATACCCAATAATTTCTTATTGGATTTCAATTTCCTCGCATCTCTATTTCTCATACCCCACCCTGGAATAAAAATTGGATGGAGATTAGGAGGATAAGTCTTCACTTCAGGCAAGAGACACAAGTGTTCCAGGTTTGTGATTTATCTTTCATGAATCATAAATGGGATAAGGAGAGATAAAGTGATTTGGGATTACCTAGTGTGTAATCCCAATTCAAATCCAATGTCATGATCTCATGAAATGCACACGATCCCCCCTTACAACTAGTATCCCATGTGAACATGGAAAACTTATGCTTAGAGATCTACAGTCATCATGTCATTTTAACTACACATATATCATCACATGTATCCTACCTTGGTTAAATACCTAAAACATCTCATATATTGGGCCTCCTCCTTAGGTTTAATCCTCGATAACCATGTTCTCATTGTCAATGGGATATATACACCACGATACATTCTTTCAAAGGGACATATTCCCTGTGAATCATATCTTGGGAAATATCATATGCAAAATACCCACTTAATTATTTATTGTTGTACCATTCATGAGATAAAAAACCACATGTAACAACATTAATTTTTTTATAATATTGTTAATACATGACACAATGTTGAATGGAAATTTACTTATTTCATGATTTAAACTCCATGGTATTGTCTTATCCCATGACCGTAAACTATGTCACTAAATTAAATGGTCTAAATGTCATGCATTTAATAGGATATATAGGACACAATTTCATCTCATTAACATAATATTCACATATATATATCTACTCATAATGTCCCCCACTAAGCTATATAGATATCCTCTTTTGGAAGGTTATATCTTTGATGACATCATGAATCAATTTGGAGTGTCATATTCCCTCCAAGTTATATAATGATTTACCCGCTAGACCATATTACTAATGGGATCATAATTATGATCCGTATGCCATGTACCTATTGGTTGAGAGTAATCCTTCCTCCCTGGGGCATATTCCTTTCATGGTCAATCAAAAATGGCTACTTACACATAAGTCCCACAACGACTATTACTTTTCCCCTTTCACCTAGTCATCCTTACCACATGATATAAAAATACATGGATTTGACCTTATGAAATGAAATTAAAATGTAAAAGGTATTTTATTAAGTGGAAGCAAACTTATATGGGTTTTTTTCCCTTCACATGTATACATGGTAATCCCCATCTCAAATTGTTCCCAATCCATAAAATAAAACATATGGTTTTTTGGATGTTGTAAAATTATAAAGACCCCATTTATGGTCAATTAAAAAATAAAATAAATCATGAATAGAATCATGTTTGGTATTGAATATTAATGTAATCAACTCAAAAACATCACTTACAAAAAAGGTAATTGGTCCCATACTGAGATTTTAGGAAATAATCACAAACAAGACTTAAATTCATAAGAGAGTCTTAGAGTTATAAATAATACCCTCTCAAAGGGTTTATATCATCACAAACTCACATCCTCTCAATCAGTGTGGATCTTATATATCACTAGTAAATTTTTAGTGGCCACCTCCCTTGGGAATTCGTGTCTTTCCAGGATCAAAACTCTACGACCAGAACATGTGTCACGTGTTGTGCGTTTCTCAAAGAAGTGTCAAAACAAAAAATGGTGCATCCAATGTGAATACGAAAGGGTTAATTTGGAAAATATGCTCATATATACACACATATAAACACACACACATATATATATAGTGAGATTATTGGAAAATTATGAAGGTGATTAATTGAATCAGTTCCTATTGGTGTTGTTTCACTTATCATTTTATTTTTTGTGTGTTTTTATAATAATATGCCTTCAAGGATCCTGATCTGATCACTATTCCATCTAAATAAATAGAATAATCCCCATGAATGTTCATATTGATTTCCATTTCCACAAAATTTATGTTACCTCTATGGATGTTGTCCCCAATACAACACCTCCAATGATAGATGGTCAGCAACTTGGTTAGAGAGTACTACCTAAATAACATGATCCTGGTTATAGAGGCGGAACATATATTCCTTGAAGTGATGAACCCCCATTAATCATCTAGTAAATAAAAATTGATAAAAAATGATAGGTAGGTGGTCCAAATTCCCACCTCCAATCATTTTGGGAGCCTCCTATAGGAATTAAGCACATTTCTCCTCCTATATCTAAGGGAGTTGAAAGATTAGGGAATCCAAACAATCCTAGTAATACAAGATTCATAAAGGATGACTCTCATTGTTGTATGCCAACATTTTTTATGTCATGCAACCTATATTAAATAAATATGTATAGAAGAGGTTTGTCTAGAGGCCTCGAACCTAATCATAAAATCTGAGGTTCTTAGAATATCACATTTTGGGTGATGAATGAAACCCGTCATGTAGTAGGTAGACATACTTACTTTTTCTCAAGATAGTTGTTGGCATATTCTAGAATTCAATAATGGACTGGATCATATTCCAACCCTGTCTGCAGAACACAACTAGTATGTGGTAGTAAATTATGAGTATATGAATATTCATGATTCTATCACCACTAATAATGAGTCCTTTAACAACACTATAATTGGCCCTTTTCAGGACTTAAAACCCACTGACTACCACAACGTAGTTAAAATCCCAAGGATTTTATCAGTTTTAGAAAAGATTAGATAAAATAAACAATTTATAAGAACTTTTATTTTCCCTTATAAAGTTCTCCTTTACCTGTTCTTCAACAAGTTATAGTAATGAAATCATTTATCAGTGCCTGTAAATGCATCCATAAGGAGAATAATGCAATGTGATGTTAGAACACACTAAAAATTGAAACATAACATAAATCATTGTATAGTTCACTACACCACAATATATAGTACTAGAAATTAGAATAATAATATATAAATTCTTAATATATGTGAAATAAAATTTACAACCGAAATGCATGAAAAAACCCGATTATAGAGAAAAAGAACACATTTGTATAAAAGAAAAAAACCAACTAGAGAAAAAATAACAAATCTATATGAGTTAAAACTCTTGTATTATTAATAATATATATAAATATATAAAAAGAATAAATTAATTTTAAACTAATATTTTAGTAATATCAAGGGCATTATATGTCAGATTGAGTTGCAGTTGATTCATTCACAGCACAACATTTATTATTCATCTTCAACCATCATCCCCATGAAAATTAAATAAATGGTTAAATTATAAGAATG
Organism: Viscum album; assembly: GCA_963277665.1. Lineage (NCBI taxonomy): Eukaryota > Viridiplantae > Streptophyta > Magnoliopsida > Santalales > Viscaceae > Viscum > Viscum album. Next base: position 1,075,533,871 of record OY728138.1, read on the forward strand.
ATAAGAAAAATTTCTTTTTAAATAAAAGATATAAAAGAAAAAAAATGATGTAGGCTCATTTTATCGGTTTTGGTGATGTGATGCACATTTTTAACTAAAATGACAATTATAAATTCAAAATATGCACCTAGATTCATACAAGTTATATTGTGCATCTCATTGAGGTGAAAATAATTATTAACATGACCCAAAAGACTTTTGGAGAATTTTACAAAATTATAAAAATAACCCCAATGTGTTCACTCTATATTGATTATAGAACTTGTTTTTTTAATAAAATGTCATTTTTATCTGGAAACATCCACTTTGAGTCATACTAGTCACATTGTGTGGGGGATTTATATGATACTAATTCTTACATGTTACCCATTAATTATGAATAATTTTTATAATTTATCAAGATAATCTGATCATATTTTATTAGTTTTCAGTGGGCGACACTTTATTGTACTAAAATGTCAATTTTAAACTGATAACAACACATTGAGTCATACCTATAACATTAGGTATCGGATTGAGGTTAGGATGATTACCTAATATAATAAATTACGTAAGATCATTTTTAAAAAGTTTCAAAAAAATCTGAATGTGTTTTCTAAATTTCGCATATGTCAGTTGTATTTTTTTAGTAAAATTAATGTCAATTTAATATTAAAAGACATAGTTTTAGTCAAACCAACCACAATATGCATAAGATTGAATTGTGGATGATTACAAATCCTCCAAAATGTTTTATAAATATTTTCATAAATTATATTAATAATATAAATGTACTTTCTTAGTTTTGATTATTCCACTTCCATTTTTACTAAAATGTCATTTTAAATTGGAAAAACTCACTTTGATTCATACAGGTCACATTGTGTGTTGGTTTTACGTGAGACTAATTCATAAAAATAAAAAATTATTTATGATTTATTTTAATAAATTATCAATATAATCCTAGAGTGTTTTCTTGGTTTTCAGGGAGTGGCACTTTTTTGTCATAAAATTAAAATTTTAAACTGATAACAAACACTTCAAGTTATACCAGACATATTGTTTATTATATTGGGGTGAGATTGATTCTTCAAATTCAAAAATGGATTATGGATCATTTTACTAATGTATCAAAACAATCCGAATGGGGTTTCCATGTTTTGAGTATCTTAGTTGGCTTTTTTATTAAAACCGATGCCAATTTTAAATAAAATGATGCACATGGAGTCATACTGGTCACACCATGCAGCAGATTGAACTAAGTCTAATTACTATATGTTCCTAATGAATTATGTACGGTTTTAATAATGTCTCAAAATAATATAAATTCATTTACTCATTTTTTAATATCATTTTATTTTAAACTGAAAACAAACTAATTGAGTCATACCGATCACATACAATGTGGTTTGGAGGTGATTATTCTTCCTACAAATAAAAAATAAATTATTAATAATTTTACTAAATTATTTAGACAATCTGAGAATTTTATCTTAGTTTTTTGTAAGTGATTTATTTTTGAACCTAAATATCAATTTTAAATTGATAATAGACACTTGGATTCATATCGGGAACATCATGAATCTAATTGAGGCTAGGAAGATTTATTCAGATCAAACATGACTTATGGATCATTTTACTGAAGTATCAAAACAATCCGAATGTGTTTTATTAGTCTTGAGTATGTTAGTTTTCCATTTTAGTTAAATTAATGTCAATTTGACATAGAATGATGCACATGATTTGTCACATTGTGTGCCAAAGTGAGGTGAAAATGAGTCATACACATCCCAAATGATTTTTCAATCATTTTTATAAATTTAAAATATAATTCAAATCCATTTTCGCAATTTTTAGTATGCCATATGGGTTTCATACTAAAACTTCAATTTAAATTAGAAGCACACACTTAGAATCATAATGGTCACATCATGTGTGAGTTTTAAATGACACTAATTTATACTGGTCAAAAATGAATTATTAATAATTTCCATAAATTATCACTACAATCCAAGAATTTATTCTCATATTTAAGTGAGTGACACAATTTTTTGAACTAGAAAGTCAATTTTAAACTAATAACAGAAACTTTGTGTCATACTGGGTACATCATGTATCATATTATGGTTTGGATGATTCTTATATGTCAAAAATCACTTATGATTCATTTTACTAAAGTATAAAAACAATCCAATGGTATTTTTAGGGTTTTGAGTCTATTAGTTGTCAATTTAGTAAAATTAATGTAAATTTAAAATAAAAAGATACCCATGGAGTCCTATCGTTCATTCTAGGCATTATAATGAGGTGTGGATTATTCATACAAGTCCAAAATGACACGTGGATATATTATTAATGTATAAAAAAATTATAAATATGTTTTCAAAATTTTGAGTATGTCACTTGTGTTTCTCTCCAAAAATGTCATTTTAAACATGAAACATGCACTTTGAGTCATACCGATTATATCATACATGGATTTTACATGAGAATATTTCCTACAAAACACAAATGAATATATAATTATTGTACTAAATTATTAATAAAATACATGATTCATTTCTTAGTTTCTAGTGAGTGGCACTTTTTGAACTAAAATGGAAATTTTAAATTTATAAAGGACAATTTGACACATACCGAGTGTGTTGTGTATCAGATTGAGGTGTTGTTGATTCTTATACATCAAAAACTTCTTATAGATTTTTTTACAAAATTAAAAAAATATTAATTCTTTTTCTTAGATTCGAGTATGTGATGTTTTTTCTAAACTAAAATGTAAATTATAAATTAAAAATATACCATTAGAGTCATACCAGTCACAACATGCATCAGATTGAGGTGAGGCATATTGAATATGTGATGTTTTTTTTACATTCAACCATATTCACCATGATATAAAAGAAAAAAAATTTCTCTTTGGATGGAAGAAGAAACCTCATGCTTCTTCAAAAGGCCTCATCCAAAAGCACCATGTTCTCTTTTTCTATCCTAGTCACAATGGATTGAAGGAAAAATATTGATTCACAAATGATCTGTACAAAAAAAGATTAGATAAAAATTATATTGAAATATAATTAAAAAAATTACATTAAATCATAACTAATTTAACTAAATAAGTAGTAGAAATTCACCTTTATATATTAGATCTACACATTGTTCACTCATTTCCTTATTATTATTATCTTATTTATAGCCTTGAATTCCAATATCTCATGAACAAGAGGAGCATCGAACAGACCTTCCCAGGTCAAGAAAAGAATATACATTTATAATAACATAATTTTTATGTTTTCCATATGATAAAGAAATTAATTAAACATAAATATGTAACAATGAATTAGTAAAATGACAATTTTAAACTGAAACAACATAATATGAGTCGTACTTGGCATACCAGGTATTTCTTTGTCATATGGATGATTACATATTGGCAGTTTAGCCAAAAATACATTCAACACTCTGCATCATCTAACAATATTGCAATTTAATAACCTGGAATGTTGAATTCATTAGAGTATAAAATTGAAAATTGTATCATCTTGAGTGAATCATCCTTTCTGAGTGAACGATCATAGTACATTAATGAATCTTCCTTGTTTAAGAATTAATTTATTCCTATAAAACATTATCCATTAGTATAAACCTATTAACATTCATTGATTAAATTAAAATATTTAATTATTATGATATTTTATAGAACGTAATAAAATCTATCTTACCTTTCACCATCTTAGAGATTATAAACTCCATAGTTAAGCATTTAAATTATTTGATGTAAACAACATTAATGTAACCAATTATGTATTTTTAGAAGATGCTAAACTCCATTATGAACTGTTTTCCTAGTTTTGATAGTATTAAACATTAATATATCCCTTTATCGCATCCAAATGAAACTGAAATCTAGGGGATCCATCAAGTCTTCTTGGTTTGTGCTATAGATTATTGTATAAATTGCAATATTTTGAGTGATCATAATATCTATCATAACAATATAATAATTTTTTCATCATAATGTTAATATCCCAATTCTCTTGTATTTTTAATTGTAAATGATGATCATTTTTTTATTAATTAGATTCTGAACATGGATAGTTTTACATATTGAATGTGCATATTTATAATGAATATTACTTTTATGGATTTAACAAGAAATTGTCATATAAAATCATGCATTTAATTGCTGATCAAATAGACCAAATAATTCCACCACCAACCGAATTGAAACCATTGTATTGATATTATCTGTAAATTCATGATTCAATCGATAATGTTTTTCATTTATTTATTTTTATTGGTTTTGGATCAAGCTACTAACATCATTTTCAAAGGGTTCTTTGTTTTAATTTTTTGGTACATCACATTTTCATTTGAAGCGGGTATTTTATTTTCAGGTATTTTATTCTTTTTTCCATTTTTTCATCATCAAGGTAAGAAATTTTATTAGTCATAAGGTGGAAAACAAACACACTACAAGTTCCAGGAGGAAAAAATTAATGAATTCATATAGCATCACCTTTAAAAAAATCATTGCACTTTTCATGCATGAAACCCAAATTAGAGTAAATAATATGAGGGTTTCAATGGTTCCCATTTGAGGAAACACTATCGTGCAAATATTTCTCTTCCTGCCATGTGTGTTTCTAGTTTGGATATTGAATAAAATTTACTCATCAAAGAGTAATGTAAAAAATCAACTAGGGGGTTTATACCATCCGTGGATGGAATTTCATATAATTGAAGAGAATGATTAAATTTATATGAGAAAAATATTAATAGGGAGACAAATCGACATCCCATTATGAATAACCTTCACCTTTATCACAAGTGAGTCACCTAGTTCATAAAAACTACTAAAATCAATCACCACAAAACCACTAGAGTAATGGAAAAAACCTCATCCCTTCATGGTTCGAAGGATGCATGATACATCATTTTTTATATTAAGGTCATTTCATTTTAAATTCTATTATACCCATTAACCAAATCAAAAAAATTTGATAAGGATCTAGTGTGTATCTCTTACCCTACAAGATCATTCTCATGGATTTGTCTTTTCCCATCATTTCTGTAGGTCCCCTAGATCCACTATGAGACACATAGCTTCAGTTTTTCATCACTAAACAAGAACATGTATAATCATTCTCCTATGATTTGTTTCAAGCAATCCGTATGGTCGAAAAACCTGCACAGATCGAGGTGGAACTTTCCTTCATCTCCACATTTTATACTTCCAAACCATGAAACCATTAATGATTGAAGACTTATCCATCACTAACCTAAATATTGGTTCCTATAAAGTTCCCAATGTTGTTCCAGTCTGTAATTTCCCATTCTCTCTCAAAGAAGAGGTGACGAACTAATTCCTTCTTGGGGTAGTTAAAATAGAAGCATTTGGACACCAAATTCATACCATTATATTTAAAATAATCATCGGTTGGAAGAGTTATGTTCTAGATTATCCTCATATGAAAATTATACACGATTGGATTTTCTTTGCCCCAATTGTTTTGATCTCCCTCATCTGGACTAACCGGGAAGAGAAGGTTATGCTCCATTGCTGAGAAGATCCCAGACATTGTACTGGTGAAAAAATATTTGTCGGGATCAGAGGAATGTGGGAACTATTTAAAATCTCTCAATGGGACTCATCAAGGGTGGATTTAATAAAACATGGAAAGGGAGAAGCTTCAAAAAATGAGATATTAGGGGTCGAGAATCCAAGAAAGACAGGGGTATATCCCACCCAATTGTGTTTCATGTATTTTATCTCACCCTGGCCAATAATCCACCTTGATTGGAATTATATTTCTAAAGATAACCAAAAATCATATTATATAGGGTGGAGACGTAGCCTCTAAGATTACAAGACTCATTTCTATACTTTCCATTTAACTATTTACAGAAAAATGAACTCCCTTCTAGTGCTTCCCTCACCAGTTTGGATTATAGGATTTGAATGGTGTCTTCCACACATCTAATTCCAATACCATCTAACTCCACTAGCATCACCAGTTGGGCCCAAGATTCCTAGTGGAACATACCATCCATATATTAATCCCATACAATATAAGAAAATGTTTTTTCAATATTCCAAACCATATTTTTTTAACTGTATGTATTGAGAGAAAATGCATATAAATAGAAGAAGGAACCAAATTGGCCAGTGTAATGTACCTCCCAAAAGAGAGTAATTTGTTATTCTAGTTTTTTATATGTTAAAATATTTTTTTAAGGAGGATCTCATTGTGATGGATGTGTATACCTCCAAGAGAGATAGGTTCTCCCAAGTACTTAATTGGAAATTTATTTTTATTTATTCTTATAATGTATTCCATATTTTTAACTCAACACTCATATCATGATTTGAAGATATAAATTAATCTATTTTCCAAGTACATAATTGGAAAATACACTTTATATACTTCTCCATTACCATAAATAGACCTCAAAGAGAACACCTTCTCCCATTAATGAAGATAAGGATGTCGTCTGCAAAAAGGAGATATGAGATTCAATTGAATTAATTCCAACAATTTAATGTATGATTGTTTCTATTAATCATGTAACAAGAAAATAATTTATTGAAAGAATCCAAATCCAAAATGAAATAACTAAGCGGGAGAGGATCTCTTTATCTCAAACTTCTCAATAAAATAAGAAAACCCCTTTTCAAGCCCCTGACATCCACTGAAAACAATGTCAAACTAAAGCCATTGAAAAATATGTTAGAAATCCGCTAAAAAAATTCCACGGTTGATTGAACCTTCAATATAATCCTTCATTTGATCCTATCATATGACTTATCCATTTCAAAATTAATTCCTATGATATAACCTAGAGTATTCTTGTTATGGTCTATAATAATCTCATGTGCATGAGAAACTACATCATTGGTGGACCTTCCACTGTTAAAACAATGATTATTTTCTGATAAAAATTCATGAAGAAAGTTGTTGAGTGATTTTTGGATTCCAAAAACAATGATCTTATATATAAAAAAGAACATACTAATTGGATTTTAATGTTTTGAAGAGGAAGGATCCCTAAACATTGTGAGGAGGATAAGAGATATTGCATGGGCCACCCTTTGAAGACAACCCCACAAAATTTTTTGAATAATCATAACCAAATAGTCCTTAAACAACATCCAAAATTCGATATATAAAAAACATTGAAAACCATCAGTCACATGTAAACTCTATTTATTTGAATATGTTACCACTTCCCAAATCTCATTTTTATCGGAAATTTTCTCAACCTCTAAATTGACATCATTCTGTTCCACACTTAGAATAGCATACCATAAGATTGAGTGGCCCCTTGGATTCCCTTTCAACATGGTTGGAATGAGACCCATAAGAAGGGTCTTAAAATGATTCTCCACCATCCTTCTCACCATATCACAATCATTAGGGAAAGATCCTACTAGAAAGCGCATGATAGGAGGAAGAACCCACTTCTTCTCTTTGATAATAGCTTGAATAAATGTTGTATTTCAATCACCCTCCATTATCCAATTTTGTATGGATTTTTCCCAAAAAATGAAATTATGGTTCAAGTTGTAAATATATTAATTTCTTCTTATGGTCAGTGAGGTGAATAAATATTGCATGATCCCAGCCCTCTTCAGTATTGGATTCTAGTATATCAATATGGTGTTCCCCCATTTCAAAATCCTGGAATCTATGGTGTTGATTTCAAATCCATGAATGGATCTCCCCTCTCAAATTCCTATTGTTTTATTAAAACCAATCCAGGAAGATTCAATCATGTGATTACTCTATGAAGCTGGAACCATTGTATAGTAATTTGGAATCCTTGTCTACAATTTGAAGAATAATGGTTGTGAGTCATGGTCTCTCCACCAAAAATACGAGCCAAATGAGGAGTGTGGTCCGATAGGGAATGAACCATATAGAGAAATATTGTGTTGGAGAATTCAATAATAGTATGAATAATATCTAATCATAAATTGATCCTACAACACAAACAATGTCTTCCATTCTAGTTATTGCACCAGGTATACTTATCTCAAACAAAAACAAGATCCAACATGCCCACATGAGACCTGAAAGATGATAAAACAAACACATCCATCATGTTATGATCCCTCCCACCATTTTTCTCTAAGGGGTCCTAAATAAAATTAATGTACCGTCCAGTTGGAAAAGCCACATCCTATATTTATGCCTTCAAGATCACTAAAAAACTATTCCTTCTCTCACAGGTCGTAGTTGGCATTGAAAAAATATCTGTATCATGCGGATTCTCCATCACCAACCATCACCATGATGTTTGGATTAGTTGCTATGATATGGTAAATAGATACGAAAATATTTAAAAAAATATAGATATGTTTGTTTGAAGGTTCACTATGCTTAATGTTATGAAATCCCATATTTCATGAAAAAATAGTAACCTTAGAGTAGTTTTTTTGGTATCATGAATCAGCATTATAGAATCCTTATTCGTGGATATTTAAGTAGACATAAAATCTATTTTCACTAATTCACCTTGTACATGATAATTCCATATAATGAGAGAAATCATCAGAATAGGGTGTTCCTAGATTTGGACCCAGGAGAAGCATGAATTTTAGACTGATTACCTAGATGGGAGGAGCCGTTTTTAGATCTGGATCTCATGAAAACACAACATAGAACCAATAAAGGAGTGAAAGAATAAAGTGATGCATCCTTGAGGACATATGATAATGCACTATATGAGTTAGAGATACGAACCATCGAAGTGGTAAATGAGACTTATTCGTGAGGGACATCGGCACATACACCTTAAGTCTATTGAATTGAAACCGCATAATTTTTTTTTGACAGAAACGATTCTAGAAAATTCTAGAGTGTGAGATAGAGATGAGCTTGGAGGAATATCATGTGATCTCATTGAAGGAACTTGGTTAGTGGTGGTAGAGATCGAATAATTCCTCAATGGTATCGAGAGACTCACGAATTGGGAAGCATCCTTATCTGCATATGGAGAAAACCTGCTAGTAAGGAGAAATAATATAGGCTTCACCAAATATTGTAAAGAACTATTACCTAGGATGGAAATAGAATGATGGTCATGGGTGTTAAAGAATCCAACTCTAGTGTAGATAAGAGGAACCATACTATGAACCTCGAACAACATATCTCTATCAGATTTATTGATGAAGGGACACCATGATTTAATTAATGCATAACATCATGGCCCCAGCTGACTTTGACTGATAGCTATCAATGAATAACAGATGGCGTCTACAACACATTGGCAATAAATTCCCTTGGAGATGACATACCGTGATTTTTTTGGAAGCAATGGATAAACCAAGGATTGGTTTCAATAATCCAATGCATCAAACCAAATAAGGATCTTCCAAGGAAGAGGATGGGAAATATCAATGTCAATGTAGATCTAAGATATCAGTGATTCTTCTAGAAGGGGAGTTCTGTCATCTTCACAGAGAAAGGTTTTGAGAGAATTCCCAATCCCACATAAGAAGCTATGGTTATTCATCAGAAGAAGTTGACCTAGAAGGGAAATCTTCACCTCTATCCCCAGAGTGTCCTGACCCATATGGGAGTCCGCTGACCATTGAAACAAGTGCCGACACCAATGACTAATGGATATAGGACTAAAATGCCAGACCTTGAAAAAATCATCAAAATAAGCTGACACCATGTATAAGGATCTTCCTTTTAACCCTTAAACTTTGGTCAGGTATGTTAAATTACTAGTCACATTTTCTTATGAAAATCCTGATACAAGTTTTTTCAGACATAAATGGTGTGACCAACATCCATTTGAGATGCGCTGAAGCTATTTAGAAGCCATGAGATGATAATTAAGGACCAGGTAATCATCGACATAGGAGGTCTAAGAGACAAAAAGAACCTCTGGAATAGTAAGAATTACATCGTTTGAGGTGGGAGAGATCAACATAGAAACTATATAAGAGTGGGTAAGGCCTAGGTATATGGGTTTGAATAGGGAATCATTGAACTTGAATGCATCCAATATTGACCATCGAAGAACGAAAGAGATTTAGGAGTCAAAAAACATGATGCTCTAGGACTGAAAACTGACAGACTAAAATCATAAATGGTTGGAAGATTTTGAAAACATAACGGCATGTAAAATGCATTCTTTGCTTGATCCATTCTCATCGAAAAATGAAACTTCATGTATATGAGGGATTTCTTGATAAGAAAGTTTCTTTTCATTAGATGTCATGTTTCCTTTGACAGTAGACCTACTTGGTGACTTGGATATCTCAATGGTGGTTTTCCTCCAATAATTCTCTTATACACCTTCTCGCATAGGTGATTGATTACAGACCTATTTATTCAAACAATTGAGTTGGATTATACACCATTTGTATGATTGGTTTGGTGTTTTATAACTATCCAGTGAATATTTGATCTAATACTAAGACCCTTTTTTGTAGTGTACAGAAGTCTTGGGCAAGAAACTTGATCTATTTTTTGTTATTATTCAATTGGTTTTTATTGAGGGGTTTCCTTCACATATTAGAAATATATGATAGTAAATTAAATGTGCTGATAAAATTTTTATCATATGATAATCAATTTGAAAAAATTAGTGTTTTTTTGGTTTTTTTAAAAAAAATCTTTCACTTAAATTATAGAATAAAATCACTTAAAAATGTGGTGAAAAATAAGTTTTCATTAATCCTCCATAATCTCATTAGAAATGTATTTTATGTTAGGTTACATCTGTTTCGTTCACTTTTGAATAATTTTTCTCCAACACAACCTTCATATGATGCTCATTCTATAACATTGCCCTATAATATTGTTGATTTTAAGCCATTTCTTGGTTTCTTCCTATTCATCGTACTCCACTCTTAGTGTCTGCATTTTTCTTGTCATCATCCTTAGTCTTCAATTTTTACACCGACTCAACGAAAAACTCCACCTCACACTTCACCTCAACCTCTACCTCGTACATTGTCCAACAATTTTATTGATTACAGATTAGTGCTTCTAAACAAAATTTATTTCCTCTATTATACTATATACGAGAAACAAATCAATAATAATATATATGAATTATGACACTATAGATTCAAACCCAAAATATATTTCTATGGTTATAGATCATACTATATCACAAATATAGCAGGTAATCACCTAAACTTAATTTCAGCCAACATTCTAACAATATTTGTTCTTCCCAATAAACTATAAACAAATTTAATTCTTTATTTGAGTATGAAGGTTATCATCAATGTTGATAGTACTGAGATGATATTGACAAAAAAATGATTAGTAAATATATTTAATGAAATTGTAATTACTTTTGAAAATTACATGTCAGGGGATACTTGTATTTTCATACCTATGATCTCTCTCATATATTTTAAAGCATAATATCCCAAATCAGTTCCATTATATTTTTTGTGACATTAAAAATATTGACGAAAATAAGTAATTTTTTTGAATTATTTTTTACAATGAAATATATCTACATTTACACTAATCTCTTTCATTTTTTAGTAATCTATAGGTTTAATCAATTAATAAAAAAACATCATTCTATGATGTATCTTATATTTAGCGACTATTGGATCATAATAAAATTCATGTCAAAACAAATAATGAAAAATAAAATTTTATGTTTATCTCTAATTTTTTTAATTGTATTAAAAATCCATAATACACATCATATGTGGTTATTATTTGGGATATCCATGAATTAGATCCAAAAAATAAATATTAGGGGTATCCAGATTCACTGTGATTAGCATCCAGTGCTACCTAAAAAACTTAAAATAATACATAATGACAAAATATAAATATACATCATGTGATTAGATTGTTGAGTTGTACAACTGAATTGTAGGAATCAAAAAGTGTATTTCATATAATTTTTTTCCAAAATGATTTTAGTAGCTCATCAATTTTCATCTTAATTTATTCATTATCCTATGTTATTTTTCTTAATAAATTATATAGGTATTAATGATTCCAAATCATGCATCACACGCTTTTCCCATTATATAGTACTATTATAAATTCATATATAAAATGTTTATTGAAGTGAACTATAATTATTATATTAGATATCTATTTGAAAAAATGTATTATGAAAATTATCCTTATTTAATTTTTCACAATAGAGGATCCCATCCATTGATTCTTAACAATCTCATTTATAATCTAAATAACAATTATATATTTTATGAAAATATACCATTCTTTTTTTTCAGATATAATGTAAGAAATATTTTAATCTTTAGATTTTTTATCTAAATGAATTTATAATGATAAAAAATATATCTCTAGAATTGGTAGGGAGAAGGTACTTCCAAAATGTGTTTTTTATTTCTAGCTTTATTTACTAGACTGTCTTGATCAGACTTTATTTCCCAAACACATTATATATCCGAAATATCAAACCTTGGTTCGATATTTTTTTCATCAAAGGTTAGATGTTTTTAATATGAAAAAATTTGATAATGAAATACCCTATGTATATTTATAAGATTATATGTTCATGCTATAAATGTTTTAATAGCATCACTATCCATTTTAATATCTATATCATCAAGTGGAATAAGAAAATAAGTAGTGGGATCATGAGCTACCTCAATCCAGACACTCATGTGATCATTTAAGAAGTCTTTATGGTTTATCTTGTTTTATTTGATATTATACATTGTACCCATCACAACATGGCATTGCGTGGGTATTGATAGATACAAATCACATACAATTGTACCCTATATAATGTTTTTATAATATAAAGTTATCATTATTTGTTTCATTCACATTTATGAGAGTGATTAAAAAAATTAATTACCTCAAGTAAAGTATGTGGTTGGGGGAATTACTAGCTTCAAATATAGTGGGTCAATTTAGTTCATGTTTGGATCTTTGTTCAACCACTAGTTTACTTTGATCATTTCTCATACATTGATCTACCAACCTAGATTAAAAAATAATCTCTTATTTTGTTTCTATTTATGTCTGCAATCATCTCACAATATTATATGTATCTTTATATGGTTTGATTTTATTTATATATGTTTATGGAGACTATCCATAACATAATCATCTAATGTGTCCATATTGTCTCAGCGACTTCAAAGCTAAATCAATTTGTTTTTCTTCAAGTAAAATCACTACCGATTCATGTCTAGGAACTATATAAATAATATTAACATAGATATATAATTTTATATAATACTATTATAAATCAAAAAAATTACTTTTATGTCATATTTTAAAAAATATCCCATTCTACTTTTGTGTCATCTTCTATTATTTTACCCTATTTATTTATGCGTACCTCATTCCCCAGTACATGATGTGGTATGGAAGTGGTTTTAGATTTTGATTTATCAATCTACAAATACAAAAAGGAACATATGTTTTCTCATATCACATAAAACATTTATTATTGATTTAATATACATAAAAATTTCTTATCTATTTAACCATACTTCATCCATCCTTTATTATAGGGGTACATTGGTTTTGATGCACATTATTTATTTTCGAAACTCTTTTTCTATTTCATAAATTAAAAATTTTGAATCAAATTGGATAAAATGAAGAATTTAAAATAACATATTAAGAAATTTAATAATACTAAAATGACTTCTCATCATGAATATTGATGAAAGAAGACATTTTTTCCTACATTATAATTTGTGAACAACAAACTGGTGGGTGGGGCTTTATATTAACATCAGCATATCTAAGGTATAACTTCATAAGAAATATTCAAAATACTATATGGAATTTTTTCAAAGAAAAATAAGAAAAATTTATTACATAAATCTTCTTTTATAAATAACCCCATTAGGTAATAATGAAAATTAAATCAATGTTTTATTATTTATTTTTTTGGTAAAATAGAGAAAAAATATCATAACATTACTGTTATATATTTACATAGGGTTTCCATAATTATAGGTTGCTTGTTGAACCCTTAATGAATATCAATCAACACATTTATAGTCCATGGGATCCTAACATAACTAATTAACATTGAAATTTTGGGGTCAATAGGTTGACTTCATTGATTGCAACGAACCAAAAATTTTATACCCTAACTTATTACCTTGATAATTTTACTCAGTACTATGATACTACATTCTTGTTGTTATTTTTCATCAACAGGGTGTTGACCACATAATAATTATGTTGTATAATAATCAACAATCTATTCTTCCATTGGATAGGTAACATCTATATGTGCATAATACATTGTCTACATTAGTAGTGAATCATTTAATTTTCTTTGAGTAACAACAATGTAAACATGGACAATGGATTTGGGAAGGGTATCATATATACTATACTACAAACATGATGAACTATTTAACTCATTATTCATAATATTTTGTTAAATTATTAGCATGAAGCGGTTTTAAAGGAAACGTGTAATTGAATTTGAGAGAATAATTACTCTACTATTGTTGGAGTTATCCCTTAAATACATATTAAGTTGAATGTTAATGAAAATTTTCATCCCCATCAACTTCAACTCCCGAATAGTAATTATTTTGCTTTATTGATTGAGACTTATATTCCATATCTAATGGAAAAAACCTTTGTTTATTGAACAACTCAAAATAGTAATCATACCATACTAGTTACCAGTTATCATTTTGGATGACAGCTGCTCAAAGAAGTTCAAGAAATATTGAAGATATGGGGGACGAGTATCAAGAAAACTATAAAATAATAACTGTATGAGAGAGGAATATAGTGATGATTAAATTTGTGTCCTTAAAAACTTTTACATACCAAATAATAATTTAAAATTTAAAATATCATATAAAAACTCCTTAAGGTCCCTAACACTATAATGAGAACACCAAATCATCCCTACTAAGCTGAATTGAATCTAATTTATGTTACTAGTCAGGTCCCCTCACCTGTATCTCAAATATAATATCTCTATATTCTTCGAGGCTCATGTGTACAATGTGAGTATAAAAATAAACAAGTAAATATTAACATGGCCCCAAAAATATACAACACATTATATAACTGAGTATATGTTAAAATTAGTAACACTAAAAATACACATGTAATTCAAGTAACTGTGCACTTACCATGACATCTTGAAAACCAAATGTACTGAATTCATTTCATACCAGTTAATTATTCTAATCATACCATAAGTTTATACTATTTATGTTCCCTAGTATTAAAATAATTTAATTAATAATAGGTTAACATTTTAATCATAGGAGGAGAAAAAATTATTTGTCTCTCTATTGAAATAACAATATCATAGGTACCATGAGGTTTAACCTCATACCCATAGCATCAATGACTATCTCTCAATGATAACCATAACATCTATTAGATGTATATATATCATTAAATGTGTGTAACATATCCATTTTTCCATAAAAGTTCATTTCAAATATTGGGATGTCTTAACATAATTTTTTCCCTTATAAAAGAACCACACAATGGGTTCTAAAATACATTAGTTATACCAAACTTCTAAAAATCAATAAATAAGGAAAAACAAGAACACAAATTTTACATCACTCTCATTATAGCCCTCAATGAATTACTAACATGTCTATAGTAACTCACATTCTAACATACAATACCTATCCCCCGCATAATACTCATCATCATTAAATATATGAAAAAAAATATTTTTATCACATCCACATATGTATTTATTTTATAAAATTATTATAATAATATGTTGAAAGGTATATTAAAAATCCATTAAAATAATATCAAGTTATTATTAAAAAAATACTATATGGAAAGATTTGTCAAAATTTAACAAAAAAAATTAGTTACATATAATATTTAATACAATAAATTTTTACAAAATTTACTCTAGAGAAAGAATTATTAGGTAAGTAAAACAATATACTAAAACAAACAGTGAAAAATAGATACATAAATAAAAATGAAGTCTTATTTAATAAAATTCAGAGAATTTTTCCATTTCTTTAAATTCCAATGGTTACAAAAATAAATCATGGAAGACATTATAATAATTTATATAGTTCCCTCAGTCAAATAAATATTTACAAATGTGTATTGGTTAATTTTACAATATAAGGAATTCTAAAACCATATTTGTGTATGATTATAGTAAATTTATTTCAAGAATTTATTTTCCCTATTAATATAAATATATATATAATGATCCATTTTATCTGAAAAATAAAATATTAAATACATATATAAAAACGATAACTAATAATGTATCATAAACATCAAATTCATTAATCAAATAAAAAAAAGATAACAACTAAAATATTTCAAATTTACAATGTTTAACACTTAATAGTTTATAAAGATTATATTAAACATGTTGTATTAAATTTAACATTATTAAAACTATTCACCATCATTTATTATATACAAATGAAATTTAAACCACTTATCAAAGGATATATTTACTTAGAATTGAATTATTCATATCACGAATAAGATATTTCAATGGTTAATAAATAGTAAATTTTATATTTAAAAAAAATATTCCAAAAGACATATATTATTAACTCTTACATATCCTACATGATATAACTATTTTGAAATGACTTAGTGAGGTTTTCATTAACAAGGCTATTCTTTACACTCTAAATGATTAGATTAACTTTTGTGTTTTATTTTTTAATCCCCCATACTTTTGTGAGGATTGAAAATTGGTGGGGAATTTAAAAGAAAAATGTTGAGGGATGATTGTTTGTGGGCTCTATGGATTGAATGTTAATTTGAAAGATGTCAGCATGTAGTCAATCTCTATTAAGGGGGAAGAAAATATTCACATTAAGGTTTCCCATTTTAGAGAGGATAAGAGTTATTATGATCAGTCATACTTTGGAAATCATTAGGGTTCCTCATATAAGAAATCTGGTTTATCTACGGATAATCATATTGGAATTCAAACACAATAGGCCACTATAGGCATTGTGTTTAACATCTTATATGTTGTCATACTCAAGAATTCCACTATTGGGGGTATTTCCATTCCAATGATGTTATGGGGAAAATCCTGGAGTAGAATTAGGTAGAAAATGTTATGAGTGAGCCTATGACTAGAAATGAGGAATTGGATTGTAATAACAGTGATGGTGTTTCTAATGGTGTTAAATTTGTTTTACATTGAGTTATATTTGAAAATGATTAGATGGATAGTAGCTCTAATTTTTTTTTCCATGCAACTCATTGGTCTGTATAAGAAGCACACTGGTGAGAAGGGATAGTCTGTAGATATCATTGTTGGTGTTTTTCAATGTTAGACTCATTTACAATCTAACGAGAATGGTTGTATTGGGTAGCCACTTGCTATAGAATATTCATGGCATGCTCCATAAGAAAATAGGTGTCTAAAATATCTTGTTTAGTATTGTGTATACTATCTTCATGTGATTCAAAATTTCATTAATTCTTTAGTAATGTCTCATAAATGAGCTTTTGTTTTTTATGTTAGAAATTACAAGGAGAAGCTGGTGGTTTTATTATGAAGCATTGAAATATGATATATAGGCTATGGTTATCATGTTTATTTTATGGATTATGTTTTTAAATGGAAATGGAATGATTTTCTTCAATGATGGTGTAGCTTCCATTCCATTAAAAATAATGTCGTGGAAGGATTATGCTAATCTTCCCAGGAATGTGTCTACGATGTCATTTTCAAAGCCATCAAAAATCTAACTCACTCCCAAGTAGGAAAGGTCCAATGAGAAGATCCATGGGATCCTCAATCAAGGTAATTCATAGTCATAGTGAGAAACTACTAGTGATGATGATGAAGATTGTAATTATCAGTATAAAAATGATCTTGTTTTTTTATACACAGTTTTTTTTCTGGATGAGGGCATGCCTCTATGTGTAACCTTGTTCGATTTCTTGTTCACCATTTATATTATTTTATCAACTTTAATAAATTTTCTATATTCTTGGCTTCTATCTAGACCTTTTTCGTTACATATTTAACAAATAAATATAAATATAAATATAAATATAATAACTATATTCATTATTTAAATATATTTATTATACTTTTAAAAAATATATTTAAGTTACTGTATATTAATTTATAATTATATTTTCCTTAAATATATGTAAATATAAATACAAAAATAAATATAGTAACCTCATTCATTATATAAATATATTTATTATAATTTAATAATTATTTAAATAGATAACTATTTATTTTTAAATATGTGAATACTTTGAAAAAAAATATTTATATATTTATATTTATATATTTATTAATATAATAATATATATATAGGGTTTATCTCAGTGGTAGCTACCCTTATGGGTCTCGGTGCGGTCTGGAGTTCAAGTCATGCAGAGTACATCCCTACAATGTATGTTGCATTCTTTTCTTTGTAATGTAGCTCTTTTCCCAAAATTAACTAAGACATAGGCCTCAACATATATCTATATCTATAAATACAAATAAAAATAAAAATATAAAAAAAAATAAAAAAAAAATAAATACAGGATATTCTTAACTTGAATAAATTTATTATCATTTTATAATTATTTAAATATATATAACTATTAATTTCATAATTATATAATTTCTATTTTTTAAAATAATATTTACATATTTATAATAATTAGTAATATATTAATTTATAAATACTGTAAATATATATTTATAAATATATTTCTTTATAAATTTTGATTTACAAATATATTTTTTACATTATTAACATATATATAATCTTTAATAGGTTAATTTTAATAATGAGTGAAATTGAATAATTAAAAATGACTACACATTAAAAATATTGAAAATGGCTATATTTTATAAATTATATATAAATTAGAAAAAATATGAATTTATATTAAATAATAAAGAATAAATTTTGAAAACACAAAAACAAATTATATTATAAATATAAATTAATAATATAAAATTATTAAATTTAAAAAAAATAATAAATAATAATAAATAATAAATAATTCTTACTCAAATAAAGTTAAAAATAAATAAATTTCATTTAAAAATTAAGAAAATATATAATATATAAAATGTATAATGTTATAATGAAATTCTAATATAGAATAAAATTTGAATAATTTACCTAAATATTTGGTATTTGTGTTACTATATAATATTTCATGAATTGCATATATATTTTTGTGTGTATATAATATATAAAAATCTATTTACTATGTATATGTATGTGAAATCAATTTAACACACATTTGATATATGTTAAATTTAAAAAACAAACAATATTAAAAATGAATAATCCATTAATATGTTTAAAAATTATTGGGTTTTTTAACATTATATATATTAATATTGAATATATATAATCTATTTATATTTGTAATATATATATATAAATATATATATATTAATCTTATTCATTTTTACTAATAATTATTTCATTAATGATTTATTTAGTAATTTTTCAATTTATTCATTTTTTATTTATTTTTTAATTATTACAATTTATTCTTTTTTTATTTTTTTGATCAATTATTTAAATTTATTCATTATATATATATTTATTTAATATATACTATTTATTAAAATTTATAATCTATATAATTTATAGGAAATTTACTCATTTTTATTAATAATTTTTTAATTAATAATTTTTTTAATATTTTTATTTATTTACTATTTTATAATTTTAAATTTTCACTATTTTATTTTATTCATTATATAAATATATATTTAATATATATTTTTCATTAATATTCATATTTTAGATATATGCATATTAAATTTCTTCATTTTTATCAATAATTATTTAATTAATAAAATTTTAATTTTCTTCGTTTTTAAATGTTTAATTATTTTATTTTATTTTAGACTTTTATTAGAACTAAAAAAGAATTGATAAATGGTACCTTTTATCATTACTTTTTTTCGCACTGATAAAACGTACCATTTATCAATGCTTCTTTAAGCACTGATAAATGACTCATTTATCAGTGCTTTTTTACTTGCACTGATAAATGAAAACACTATTAGATATCTTTTTTGAAATATTCTATACATTAGGATCATTGATATATTGTATTGGTTCATGAAAACATGAGAGTTATCATACCCCACTCTTCATTTGTTGGAATTTTTCATAATATTATCGAAAAATCTTGGAAGCCACATATTCCTATACCAACTTTTTTGAACATCCATCATATTCTCACAGTAACTGAAAAAATTCACCAGTATATTATAGTGATTAAGTAGGAAAAGACAAAAATTCCAAATCACGCCACCAAAGATACTATTTCATGTATTCAAATAGCTACTCAAGGGAAATCATAAAGTCTCTATCCCATTTATGAGGATCATTGACATATTGTAGTGAAGGATACAAAAAATTACTGGGTGTATATTCTCATTCCAATTGAAGACCACCATCTTATCCCCACAACTACTTTTGTGAAGGCACGTACCCATGTAATCATAATATAGTATATATCGTTGCATATTTACCATGAAAATTGAATGCTTCGGTGGGTTAACATTCATATACCCATCAAGGAATTTCATCATGATATTCTATTGGTGATCAAAGGACCTGAATATATCCCTACAAATATTTTGAAATGTTGTAAGCATATATTGGTTTCAACATAAAAAAGTCATCTGTTAGTATATACAAAAATTTGAAATAAGTTAGGTACACATTCCTACTCTTGTAAATGAAGATAATCATAAATTTATTTTAGAAGACATGTCATAAAGGGTTCCCATTACTTATCTAATTCAGGACGGTATTGGACGAGTTTAGGTAAAGAATGGAATTCTGGATTGGGCATATATCCCCAATCCAATTGGGGTTCATCAATATATAAAGACAATGTCCTTAGGGAATGCTAATAATCCATGAATCTACATAAAGGGTTTCAAACATATTCTTGAGTTTATTCTACAACATGTGAAAATTCTTATATGAAGTTGAATGTGGTCATCAACATACAATATCATCCATCCAACGTTACAATTTTTATTCAAAAAGGAAATTAAAACAGAGAGAGAACACTACAATCCAATGTTTTCCATGATCACTCGATTGGGAATATAGATAATTCTGTATCATCATGCAAAATATATATCTCAAGAGAATGATAATATTCTTGATCTGGTCAACACTATTATCCTCAAGGCCGTACATTTTCTTTCAGTGAATGCTCAAGGAACCACTAGCTCCTCATTGAAATAAGATTTTAATAAACACCAAAGAGGACCTCCTTTTGATAATATAGATGTTATCCAAATAAATCCTATGTGTGGCTCTCCTCATGGTATGAACCATATAAATAATGAACATAATCATGTCATATTTCAGCACGAATGTATCACCTCCAATGAAATTCCTCAAAACATTCCATCTTATACAGATGTTTTGGAAGAACAAATATCATCACCTAGTTTCATATCATCATATATCTGTACTACCCTATCCAAAAGGATGAAATGTCTCTATAAATCAATGAGAAGGTTAACATTGTGGAAAGACTTACTAGACTAACCATCATTTGATGATGAGGAGAACACCATCAAATTGTTGAAACATCTAGTTGATGACAATACTCCTTTCATGTTTTTGCTCATATACAATGGTCATTATGATATTTTAGAGTCATTAAGAATAAAATTCATCTAATATATATTCCTTATATTGTGGAAAACCTTTCCACATCTAAAATAATCAATATTTTTTCAAAAGGTATCCAAACCATGTCTTGATAATAGATGATCTCTTCCATCAAATCAACATTATTTCAATTTCATGGGCTCGAACAGCAAGATATAAGATGAAACGTGTAAATATTTGGTGTATTTTTCTTTGATAGTATATAGAATATATGGAAACTGATTAAAAATTACTTGACTAATGATTTAATTTGAGGATTGGTACATTATGTAAAGTTGTATTAATATCCAGTAATAGGATTGTTGATTCCTGTAAAACAATTCCTCTTTCAAATTTATCTCATCAAGCCAAATTTTAGGACTAGAAGATTCATATACCAATATGACCATATGATGAAAACATATCATCCACAACCCCATTAATAACATGAACAATATATAATATCCATTGATAGACTACGAAGTGAGGCATCTCAGAACATCAATAAAACATCCAAATATGTGTGGGAATACTCAGTAGTAGGATGATCACATTCATTCCATTCATCACACCCATCTGATACTGGTATAAATGGTAAGAAAAATAAAAAGGTAGAATTGGTGGTATCTAGAGAATTGACTCAAGAATTTATATGACCCACATAGATGATGGATTTTTTATCTTTTTCACCCCCTTCAGCACATTTGGGACTATAAAAAACATGAAAAATATGAGGATACAATGGTAAGATGACAATAATAACCCAATCCCAAATGGTTGGGGGAATTATTTCTCCATGCACCCTTAAATAAGTCGGTGTTGTCATGATTATTTCTTGTGATAAAGCAGTTACCCTCCGAGTTTCTATCAATATATGATTCTTCATTGATAATAGGAACATGATTAATTGAATGTGTTAGAGACCCCATTAAAATAATAATGAATAGACCATTTCTAGAATAATAATTCAGAGGAATGATGAAATCATAGGGTTTTTCATAAAAAATAGATAACCGAAAAGTATAATATCCATGAAACAGTTCTCAGTGATGATCGTGATGATGTTATGACTTGGGTTTCTCAATGTCTTTATAAAATGACACAACCATAAATGATATGGAAGAAAAAATTCATGATTTAGATATTAAGAGACCATATTATTAGGTGTTGATAGAAAAAAATGGATTCACTAATTTATATAAATAGGGTGTTGGTACAAGAAATCTATGAAAAATGCAGAACATAATAACAACAAATTTTTAGTTACTATACATGTGGCGTATAATGGATAAATATAAAAGGAAAAGTGTGGATACAACCCATGAAACAATAGATAAATCCCAACCATAGACTATATATTTTATATTTTCCAAATATGAAGATTAATTGTAAAAACTAATTCTGATCAATTTCGATTTACTGAATGGTAATATTTGAACTAAGTAAAATATGTAGGCTGAGGCTAGTATTACCTAGAAAATAAACCATTCCCCACAAGGGGAGACCTAACTAGTACAAATGGAGGTGTGATTTTCTAATAGGTATTATCTAAATCAAATGGTCTATTTGATCTCTATGATGGAGGATGGTCCATGATCCCCTTCATGGACTCACTATTCATCATTTTGATGTGAAATTTATCCCAACTCAAAACAAGACAAATAAAATCAACCAAAACATTTGAGAAAACAACATTGAAGCCCTCCTGTAAATATTTTGGAACAAAAGGAACTATAATTTATACATATATTTATGTGACCACTCATACCAACCTATAGTATAGAAACAAACAACCATCCCACACATAGAAACCTTTTCTGTTATCCCTATATGCATAAGTACATAAACAACCACAATAAAAAACAAGCCTTATGACAACCCTAGTTTTTTTATTACACAATCAAACATAATTTATTAAATAAACATAAATAGATACAAAATATAAGATCAAGAGGTCTAGTGTCTTTGGGATTAGTATCCTTACATAACAACATAAAACCTAAAATACAATATCCTTATTGAAAACATCCTTTACACGACCACTGCATTCCCTCGTACTTAGCATTTCATGGGATAACCTGAGGGCATGCATAAGAATAGGGTGAGCTATATATCCTAGTAAGGAAATATAAATTTAGTAACATGAGGAATACAATACATGTTAGAAAATAGGCATATCAAAATAACACAAGAGAATCATAAACATAAAGGCATGATAATGAAAAATAATCAAAACATGGAAATATGGAAACAACACTTAATATGGAATTAGCATGATCCAAGGATATTTGCACATGGATAATGAGTAAACCCTTATTTCACATGAACCAAAAGTAAAACCTTGTTGAAATTAAATTAGAATGAGTAAACACCCATTTCACATGGTGTATCATGATACTATACTTTACCCAATACATTGGAGAGCTATCAGGGCACACCCTTCTTAAATATTTCACTTCATGCATAAGTGTGCCACATGGATCATAAAACATTGAATCATTCAACACAATAATTTATTCCATGATAAATGAATAAATAATTTATACATGATAAATTTAAAAAATATTTAAATGTGAATAAAGGTGAATACCATGAATAGATAAAAAAGCATTGTATTCACTATACAATGACTTTGGCTTGGAAAAATGCGGTCCAATTTCAACAGCATAACAGTGTGACATAAGAACTCATAAAAATGTTTTATGATAGAGAAAGGGGTGTATCATCATATTTACATGACATGGACAGTAAGGGGGTCATTTAGAAACATGTTCGAATAAATTTAATTGAATTTATAATCATAAAACAAAAGAATTGTTTGAATATAAATGAGAGAGTGAAATTCCTTTAAGAATTTCGGCACAGTGACAACTGTACGTGGGAGGAATTTAATGAAAGATAAAGGGGTCTCCAATAATTCAAACATTAATAGGGTAGTATGGGGGAGGTGGAAAACCATACCCAAACATTTATAATTGAAAATAAATGGTCATAACAACTTAAAGAATATTGAACAAAAAATGAGAATAGAAGAAAAACACTTACAAGGAAGTGTGCTTCAAAAGGCTTGAGAGAGTCTTGAAAAAGGATCCTTAGGAGCATGGGGTTCCTTAATAGGATTATAGAGAGAGGAGGGAAGAGCTTGGATGATCTCCAAATCCTTTGAGAGACGGGGATGTTGGATCTTGGGTGGGTTTATACAGGAAAGGAAAGGGAATTGATTATTATTTTGGTTTGGGACAACTCACAATAAACCAATCAAAACCACCGACCAGACCATGTTTTTCCCAATGGTTTTTTTTCAAATGTGAGTGGAAAACAATATTATATTAGTCCAAAGTCCTAAAATCTTAAAATAATAAGGTTTCTTATATCGATGTGAGTCACTCTCCCAAGGAAAACAATTTAAAAAGACAAAATGTTTAATAAGTCTTGAAGGGTACACTAAATATTTGTAAAATAAATACATAAAACAAAAACATACATTATATTAATAGTAAAACATATATTGGCCGAAAATAATGTTTATTGAAATTCATAACAACATTATTAGGTCGTTATGATTTCATAAAACACATTATATATTTAAATGGTATTTAATTTTTACCCAAAATTTTGACTGTCTTAGAAAATTATGAAAAATTTACCATTGGATAAATTTTACATCCTGATTCTAGAAATAATAATCATTTTATCTATATTATTTTTTAAATATTTTAATTTCCACTTTTATAAGAAAACCTGGGATTTTTCGAAAATTAATGGGTTTTTTCAAAAATGGTTTTCAAACCTTAATTAAAATTAAAATTGCATTAATAAAATTAAACGATATTTTATATATAATGAAAATTAATTTAATAATAATAACAAAAATAATAATAATTTATTAAAATATTATTTAATTCAAAAATCCAATAATTCATGAAAATTGATATTTTATTTGAATAGTAACTAAAAATACTCTTTGTGCATTAAGAACTATTTACAAAGTGACAATAATAAAATGAAAGTCTATACATTATTATATACAAAAATAATGTACCTAAGAGTTGTACTAGGGTATTCTTACCTAACCCCTAAAAACACCAACATAAGATCAAATGGTGAGGTGTGTGATGGTGACAGACTCGTGGGTTGACTCAAATAACCTCGATTGGTTGGTAATCTCTATCAACTTCAACTTCAACTTCTCCCATAGGAGGTTCCACTCAATATTAACGCGTTCAATCACGGATTGAGCTTGGTGGGAAGCGAAACCCAATAACGCCACCTCCTTTCGGAGCTCTGACAAATGGGATTCATATGGGGAAAGTCTACTGGTTGAGGACCTCTCTTCCTTTTTCTAGGTAAATTGGATTTGATAAAGCCCATATTTATACTAATAATTTGATCACTGTTCAATGGCTTCATTATCAAGGGTCAAAATTCATAATGGTATTTGAGAATCCAAAAACATAAAACAAAAGAAGTTCATATGTTTTCAAACCATTTCACATATTAAGACATTTAATTAGATCAATAGGGATTTTAATTAACAAGAGTTTGAGTCGTTTCAATCTTCCCCCCATAAGAAAGTTCGCCATTGAAATTTCCTTTTACATTCTAGGACACAAATAGATGTGGGTACTTTTCCATCATTTCTACTTCCAGTTCCCATGTTTCCTCTTCACACTTATGGTTTCGCCATAGTACCTTGAGCGGATGAGTAGTTTTGTTGCATAGAACCTTGTCTCTACGATTAAAGATCTTCACTAGATGCTCCTCATAAGAAATATCATCTTCATAGATGTACTTACTCTGAAGAGAGTAAATGTGAAGGGTGTGGTATGTACATCTTTATGAGGGATACATGAAATAAATTATTTACATTCGCCATGGTATGTGGATGTATTGCTCAATATGCCTCAGCCTTGAAACGATCAGGAATCTCGAAGGAGATGATGTACCTAGGACTTAACTTCCCTTTCTTTCCAATCCTCATGACCTTCTTCCACATAGACATGTGTAGAAATACCATGTCTCCAACTATAAACTCAAGGTCCCATTGATGGTTATCTACATAACTATTATGTCGAATCTGGGCTGCCATGATATGTTGCTTAATGGTTTTCACCTTCTCCACAATTTCATCAACCATTTCGGGTCCCACCAGCTTACGCTCACTGACATCATCCCGACATATCGGTGTTCTAAACCTCTTACCATATAGGTCATCAAAAGGATCCATTTGGATAATCGAGTGGAAACCGTTATTATATGAGAACTCAACCAGATAAAGATATTGATCCCACCCTCCTTTGAAATCCATTTAGCATGCTCTCAACATTTCCTCAAGTTTTTGGATAGTCCACTCAGATTGGCCATCAGTTTGAGGATGATAAGCCGAACTAAAGTTCATCTACATATCTAGATCATGTTGAAGGCTCTTACAAAACATAGAGGTGAATATTGGATATCGATCAAACACAATAGATTTTTGTACTCCATGTATCCTTACCACTTCATTGATGTAAACCCGCACAAGTTGATCCAATGAGAAGTCAACTCGAACCGCGAAAAAGTGAGATATCTTTGTAAGACGATCCACAACAACCCATATTTCATATGTTCCTCTCTATGTCATTAGAAGTTCAGTGACCAAGTCAATGGTAATTCTCTCCCACATCCTTGTTTGTATGGGTAGTGGTTGAATCATGCCCTTAGATTTGTTCCTCTCAACCTTGACTTGCTGACATACCAGACACTTTATATATTTGAAGCAATCTCCCCTTTCATATATACCTACCAAAAGTTTTCTCAGGGATCTCGATACATATTTGTGCTCCCTGGGTGGATAGAGAAGGTCGACCTATGTGCATCATTCAATATATCCTTATGTATCTATGGATCAGATGGTAAACAAAATCACATCCCAAATCATACAACTCCTTCCTCATCAACATTGAATTTAGAGTATTTCCCATTTTTAACAGCTTCCACCCTTTTCTGAATTTCCGTATCTTTTCTTTGAGAATCCTTTATTCTACCCATGTGGGATGGTTGAGAAATCATATGAGAAAGGATCGATGTTATTCCTCCCTTAATTATTCCCATTTCCATCCATTTAAAATCTTATAATATCATATCCCTCTCAATTCTCATCATTGAAAATGATGCAGGATCCTTTATACATAGAGAAACTACCACCCTGTTTCCCTTATTGGGATGGTTGTGGATTGATCAGTCATAATACATGATGATCTATATCCATCTTCATTGGATCATATTAAACTCTTTCTATGTGAATATTTATGTGAGAATCTTGTGGTCAGTATATATCTCACATTTCTCCCTATAGATACAATGATGCTAGATTTTCAATGAAATGATCACATCTGTTAACTCCATATCATGCGGTGGAATGTTATGCTTTTGGATATTCAATTTCCTTGAGGCATAGGATATCACTTTATCATTTTGCATCAGCACACAATCTTAGACCTTCTTAGAAGTATCACTATACACTACAAATATTTCAGCACTTATATGGAGTCTGAGTACTAGTGTAGTGATAAGCCTATCTTTTAACTCATTGAAACAATATTCACATTCCTGTGTCTAGACAAACATTACTCCCTTATGTGTTATCATGGTTATTCGATATGAAAATCATTAAAATTTCTTCACAAATCATCTATAATAGCCAGCTAGACCCAAAAAGCTGCGGATCTCCATTACAGAAGTTGGCATCGGCTAGTCTTTAGTTTCCTTCATCCTTTCAGGGTCCACAGATATCCCTTTGTTATTGATAACATGCCCATGAATGATACATCCTCTATCTATAACTCACATTTATTGTACATTGTATACAACTTCCCCATTCTCAAAGTGTTTAACACAATTTTCAAATGATCCACATGTTCCTCCTTTCTATTGGAATATATCAGACTATCATCATCAAAACTAACACAAATTTGTTGAGGTAATATCTTAAGACACTATTCATTAAATCAATGAAACTTTCTGGAGAGTTAGTGAGTTTGAAGGGAAACAGTACGAACTCATGTTGCCCATACCTCGTTCGGAGGGTATTCTTGGGACAATCATCCATCCACACCTTTAATTGGTGATGTCTTGACCGAAAGTCTACCTTGGAGAAATAAATGGCCCCACAAAGATGATTGAACAAGTCATATATCTAGGATATGGGAAACTTGTTCTTTATTGTGATTTTATTGAGCTCACGATAATCAATGTTGAGGTGCATTGATCCATCCTTCTTGGCGAAGTGAACTGGAGCACCCCACGGTGAAGCACTTAGGCGTATAAAACCATTATCCATATTCTACTGTAACTGGTTGATCAAATCTTCTAGATCTACAAAGGCCATTCTATAATGGGTCTTTGAGATTGGTAGATATCCAAGGATAAGTTCAATTGGGAACTCAACCTCTCTGTCCGGAGGAATACCAGGAAACTCTTTAGGAAATACATCTGTGTAATCCCTCACGATGGGAATGTCTTTAGCCATTATTATCTCCTTTTTCTCAATCATTTGAGCTCGATATTCTTACTCATAATTCAGAAATATCCAAAGTTGAGATGATGATTCAAAAGGATATTTGTCATATTCCTTGTATTTGTAAATAATTGGAATATGCTTTGGGATGTGAAGAGTGATCTCCCTTTCCCGGCAGTTGATAGTGGCTTCCTATATTGATAGCCAATACCTGCCCAAGATAGCGTCAATCTACACTAAAGGAAGTATGAAAAGATTTTCATTGAGGTTTCTTCCACAAACATTAACCATTGAGGAGTTATAAACCATGGATGCAATGTTTTCCCCATTATCTGTTCTCACCGATAATGTTTCCTATAAATTTTGAGGTGGTGTTTGAATTGTTCTACTAAACTTGAAGGATATGAAAGAATGCGTAGAACCAAAATAAAATAGTAAATTTGCAATTTTTGAATTAATAACTAGCGTACCTATCACTAAATCATTTTCAGGTTCCACCTCAGTGGTCGTGAAAGCATAAGCCCTTCCTTGTTTCCTTGGAGGTTGTTATTGATTACCTCTGACAACCATCAACATATAGAAATTTTTTTCATAATACCCAAGATCCTTGTAGTTTTAACACTGAACTGTCACCTATGTATTGATCTGAACCATACTTTCTTCTAAGAAATTAGTGGTATTTTTCATATCCCTTATGTAGTTCTTGGACAGATGAGAATAAATTCCACATTTTAAGTAATTCCTGATTCGATAGAGAATGATACTAGGATGTTTCTTCCCACAATTTTGACAAGGGAAAATTCATTCTTCTTTCCATAATTGTATTGGTTTGTTGGACAACCCATGTTGTTCTCCATTTTCTGCTTATTGTTCCTGGGCCCATGATACCACTAAGTGTCTTCAATCTCTATTTCAACATTGAGGTAATAATGGAAAATATCCTCATAATTGTCGAAGTCTGGAATAACCAATTCATTTCGTAGACTCTGCTTTATTCTGCTAAAGAAGCAATCCACCTTGCTTTTGGTTTTCATAACAAATCCATATACGTACCTTTAATTCCATGAAAAGTTAGATTCATATGCCCAAATGGACTCAACTTCCTTCTCCATGAGATCAAGGAACACTCTTTCCATCTAGAGATTTATGGTTCAAGGATAATATTTGTTGAAAACCATCGACATGAATTCCTTCCATTTCATGGAATTAATTTCCTCTTGGGACATTGATTTCTTGATTATTTTCCACCACTGATCAGCTTCCCCATAAAAATGATAGACCGCCAATACATCTTTTTCCTCTTCCGAGAACTGGAGGATGGAAAATATATTTTCAATGGAGTTAATCCATTGTTCCGCGAAGAGTGGATCAGAAGATCCACTAAACATGGGAGTCCATTTCAGCATGAAGTATTCTACAAAAACATTCTCTTTCAGTGGAGGAAGATGGCGTTCTTCCTGATTGACGTTATTATTTATAACTCGTTCCAGCTGAGCAGGTACTGTCATGAAGTTTTGTGCACCTTTTCTCGTCATATCAAGTATATCATTATGCAATATTTACATTGCCTAACACATTGGTTGTTAGAATGTGTTCTTCTATTCCCCACCATTATCTAAGAAAAAGAACACATAATTAGAGGTCTTAAATACTTAGCCATTGAGCCTAAAAAGAAAACTTTTAACAAAAAAGTATAAAATTATCCAGAAGAAGTATATCCCAACTTGTGATTTATTATGTTTAAATCTAGGTTATCCTCAACCTATTTCATAACATATATACTTAAGGGATATTTTTGTCACGTAATAATGGTTAGTACAAAGCTAATGAATATACCAAAGAATATCCCCTGGGAGTGTCGTAACCAAGAGTGCATCAAGGCCCGTTGTCATGCACCAGTTCCCATTCTAGTCTAGCTCAATGTGGTGTTTTTGGGTTTTACCCCTAGGATACATCTATGCCACCGAAACGTCCACCTGCTTGTATCTAGAAAGAGATGTTTTTTCTTGATAAACCATTTAATCAACACTCACCAAAACCTAGGGATGTTATTATTATTCTTATATCAAAGTCTTCTTTAGGGTTTTCTATTCCTAACCCCAAAAATAACTAAACCTTTCCTCTGTTACCAACTACGACAACCCTTCTTTTTTATCACACAATTAAACATAATTTATTACATTAACTTCACTTGATACAAAATAGAATATCAAGAGGTATAGTGTCATTGGGGCCTAGGATAATTACATAACTATATAAAACCTTAAATACAATATCTTTATTGAAATCTTTCTTTACATGACCACTACATTCCCTCGTACATAGCATTGCATGGGATAACCTAAAGACATGCATAGGAAAAGGGTGCGCTATAAAACCCAATAAGGGAATAAAAATGGAGTAACATTAGGAATACGAAACGTGTTAGAAAATATGAATATCAAAAGGGAACAATAGAAGCATAAACATAAAGTCAAGATAATTCATGATAATCATAACATGGAACTGTGGCAACAACATTTAACATGGAATTAGAATGAGCCAAGGATCATTGCACATGGAGCATGCGTAAACCCTCAATGAACATGAAGTATGAGTAAACCCTTGTTTTAATTGAATTAGCATGAGTAAACACCCATTTCACATGACATATCATGATACTATACATTAACCAAGGCATTGGAGCACTCTCAGGGAGCACCCTTCTTAAACATTTCACTTCATGCATAAGTGTGCCACATGGATCATAAAACATTGAGTCATTCAAGATAATAATTTATTCTATGATAAATGAATGTGGAATACATATTTGAGACTTTTTAAAAAATAATTAAATGTGCATAAAGGTGAATACCACAGATAGAGAAATGGGAACAGAATTCAATACACAATGACATTGGCTTGGAAAAACGCGGTGCAATTTCGGCAGTATAACGACGTGACATAAGTACTCATAAAAATGGTTAATGAGAGAGAAAGGGGTGTATCATAATATTTACATGACATGGATAGTAAGGGGGTCATTTAGATACATTTCCCAACAAATGTAATGGAATTTAGATTCATTATTCAAATGAATTTGTTGAATGTAAATGATGAGGGAGAAATTCCTTTCGGAATTTCGGCAGAGTAACAGGTGTATGAGGGAGGAATTTAATGAGAGTGAAAGGGGACTCCCAAAATTCAAACATAAAGATGGATGTATGGTGGAGGTGCTAAACCATACCCCAAAATTTATAATTTAAATTAAAGTGGCATAATATGTTAATGAATATTGGACAAAAATGAGAAAGGAAGAAAAACACTTAATTGGAAGTGTGCTTAAAAATGCTTGAGAGAGTCTTGACAGAGGCTTCTTGGGAGCCTGGGGCACCATTAAAGGATTCTTGATAGAGAAGGGAAGAGGTTGTATTAACTAAAAAGCCATTTATTTAGGAGGTAGTGGGATCTTCGGTGGGTTTATATAGGATATGAGAAAGAATTGGTTATTATTTTGGTTTGGGACACATCACATTAAATTAATCAAAACCACAAACCAACCAATGGTTTTTTCCAGAGGGGTGTAGAAAAAAAATATTTTATAAGGCCAAAGTTCGAACTTCTTAAAATAATAGGGTTTTTCATGTGGAGGTGAGTCACACACCCAAGGAAAACAATTTAAAAAGACAAAACGTTTAATAATTCTTGAAGTGTCCACTAATGATTTGTAAAATAAATCAAACGAACACAAAATCAATTTATTTTAATGGTAGAACATATATAGGCCGAACATAATGTTAATATTATTTTATTACATCACTATTGGGTCATTATGATGTCATAAAAAACATTATATATTTAAACAATATTACATTTTTACCCAAAAATATAACTGTCTTAGAAAATTAGGAAAAATACTCCATTGGATAATTTTGATGTCCTGATTCAAAAAATAATAATCTTTTTATCTAAATAATTTTTTAAATAAGTAAATTGTCTCATATAAAAAACCGACATTAATAAAAAATTCATGGGTTTTGAAAAAAATGGATTTCAAACCTTAATAAAAATTACAATTAAATACATTAAATTATAAAATAATTTATATTTAATAAATATTTAATTGATAATAATAATAATATTTTATTACAATATTATTTAATTCAAAAATCTATTATTTCATCAAAATATATTTCTTAGTTGAATATTAAATAAAAATACTATTTGTTCTTTAAAAACAATTTAAAAAGTAACAATAATAAAATAAAAGTATATTCATTATAATACACAAAAAATGTACATAACCATAGTAATAGGGTCTTGTTTCATAATCCCTTAAAACACCTGTATAAGACCAAAGGGTGAGGTTTCCGATGGTGACAGACTCTTGGGGTGGCTCGGTTAACATCGCTCTGGTGCTATCTCTATCAAATTTTACTTCTCTCGTAGGTGGTTCCACTGAAGATTAACATTTTCATGCTCGGATTGAGCTTGGTCAATAGAAAATCCCAATGACGCAACCTCCTTTTCATGTTCTGACAAATGCGATTCATATGGGGAATGTCTACTGGATGAGGTCATCCTTCCTTTTTCTAAGTAAATTGGATTAATTAAAGCCCATATTTATACAAATCATGTGATCACTGTTAAATGGCTAAAATAGAAACAATCACAATTTTAAATGGTATTTTAAAATAAAAAAACATAAAATAAAATCAGTGAATATATTGTATAACCATTTCACATATTAAGACATGTTATTAGATCAAGAGGGATTTTCATTAACCAAAGTTTGGGTCATTACAATCTTAAGCCATTTTTCATTTAACCACATTCAAATCATTATATTTTTGGGGTTTAATTTAATTTATTCCACAACTACTCTGGGAAACTACCAATCAAAACATATTCAATTTCAGAAGTCTGAATGCCACTATACACTGCCATTGAAAACATGGAACTAGGAAACAAGTTACGGAAATCCATTTTAGAACTCATTCCAAAATAGCAGAGAGCAACCTACTTGTAGTCCAACAGCACACCCCCTTTTTCCGAGACACACATTCGACCACTGCCAACTATCATTATTCAATGTTATCCCACTCAATTATCCTCATGCAACTAGAACCGGAAACCCTGCTATACAAAAACAACACAACCAACACTCCAATAAACATGAAGTCATGAAACAAACCAGTCCTATAGCCCAACTACTCAAAAACATCACAAAATCAGTCCCACTGAACAAAAAGTTCAATGGACACAACATAAACCAATGGTAACCTCAATGAATAAAATTTATCTATTCAACTATTAATCAATATATGAACATGATATTCTTCCAAACCTCATTTCCACGCGATATACAAATGACACAACAAAAAACCAGAAAATAAAAACCCCACTGCACCGAAATTATCTTCCTCATTCACAGGACCAACCCCATTTTAA
This sequence comes from Viscum album, assembly GCA_963277665.1. Taxonomy (NCBI): domain Eukaryota; kingdom Viridiplantae; phylum Streptophyta; class Magnoliopsida; order Santalales; family Viscaceae; genus Viscum; species Viscum album. Next base: position 1,075,568,367 of record OY728138.1, read on the forward strand.
ACCCCTATAACATTAACAAAGATACTAAAAACTGCCTCATGCAACCCCCGCGAAGTACAAAACTCGACCAAACATAGCCCAAATCCCCACCATTAAGTAAATCATATTCATATTTATCAAGATGGGTTATTTATTTCAACATTAAATATATTGGTTCATCACTAAACATGTTTGATATTGGGGAATCCATTTATTTAAAACCAGTATTTTTGATTATGCTGGTTTTTTTGTAACAAACATTGATAAAAGCATCAGAATAAAGTAACGAACACTGCCTGTGCACAAGTAATGACCAGCAGTGGGTGTGGTTTCTATAAGGACTTATATCCCATACAATACAGATCCAGGTTCATGGATAACAATTACAAAGCATATGTAACATCATCAACTCTCTTCCGTTATTTCATTGAACCCACTTATCATAAGATCATCATATTCCCTCTCATTTAGTTATATTTTCTGAAACTATTCATATGTTCTTTAGAAGGAATCATTAGTACACCCACCCCACATGATACACAAATAACTATTGAGAAAATATTCCCTATATGAAATAACATGGAACTAAAAATCCACTTTGCGCAAAAATAGCAGATCACGCTAGCAGCGAGAACTATAAGAAAAAAAAGTAGGATCGGGCTATATCAAAGGATCCTAACTTGTCTATAGAAGAGGGTTCTATGTTCACCATGAATAAATTAAATATAGGACATACACATAAAAAAAAATCACAACATAGATCTATAGAACTGAAATGGATTCAAAAGACATTAACATGATATCATGGTCATGATCATGTGGTTTGAATATCTCAATGTCCACAAAGCATTAGGATATTAATTATATTATTTTTATTATTTTAGAAATCTTTAATAATGAACAAACATGGATTTAAACTAACTTTATGATAAATAAAGTGTATGGGGGAGAATTTGGAAAAAAGTTAGGAAACTAGAAATTTGGGGTAAAGCACCATTTCTGTGTGCCACTGTCATAGTGCCACAATTATAGTGCCACCTCTATAGTGACACCATTTTGGTGTCACACCATTTTCATGAAACCGTTATAGTGACACCATTTGGATCAATTTTTTTTCCATCTCCTGAAACAAACCATTGGACCCCCAAAACACCACATGAAATGGATTCTCACCAATGAATGGCCTAGGGAAATCTGGGTTATTTCTTAGGTTATCTTTGGTTTTTATTACCCATTTAAATCATCAATTTTGGGCTTCTTATACAATATATGTCAATTATATATAACCTTAATCATGTAACATTGGATCAAATCTATACGACCATCAACATTATCGCTTAAAGGTCTTAATCACATGATTGTAAACTATAAGTGAAAAATAAACAAAAATTAATTAGGATGGATACCCAGATAGGGATTCGTAGGAAAAATTCGATTCATCACTCACTAAACCTAAATTACATGATGATTAGGGGATTATATGATCATAAAAAATAAAAACAAATTCATACAACTTTTGGGTCCATCATATAAACCTAGAAAATTCCATGTTATTCACGTTGAACACCTTATTTCATGAAAAAGTAAGAGAAACAATATATTATATTAATTCACTTCTATTGTCCACATAATACACACTGAAACAAAATATATATATATCTTCAACACTTCAGGATTAGATATTTATATTGTAAACATAATTCATTTAATTTTATTTAATCTCTATCAATAATCTATTTCTACCAGAAATGAGTTTCTATGACTCGTATGGATTTTTCAACTTGGATATGAGTACAGGGAATGATAATTATTTACATATTTCAAAATATATCTTTCTAAAGAGAACCACAATATTCTTAAAGGGAAGGAACTCTATCTCAGAATTCCACAAAAATAACATAAAAAATACTATTAACCTCATTATAGTTAGAGAACATCACTTTTGATCCTTTCCCACCAAGTAATAAATGATTCATACTCTTTAATTTATCATATACATAGTCCATAATTCCACCGATTCAAATAGATTATAAACCCATGGTGTTACACCATTGTGCATTATGATGACTTTTAGGAAATGATTAACCATTTGTCAAACCTCATCCGACATTGTTCTACGCTATATGACCTTAAAATAATAACAATATTTGGTTCAAGATGAGTTAATTTAAATAATAAGAATTGTGTATATATTTGGGAATCTAAAATATAGAGGCATGAAACTTATTATATTATAAACATATAAAAGAGTGATCTAGGAAAAAACAGAGTTCTTACAATAATGACCCTATATGTAAAAACTATATATTTCATAAATTTTGAAATACATTCTCAACAAGAAAAAAGTCAGTTTCTAAAGTTATTTCATCATTACAAGATTATATAACATCATAAATGTAGAAACATAATATTTCATTAAAACTAAATATAGTGAATTTAACTCCTATAGGTCTTCTAAAACTACACATCATACCCTAGGGAATATAAATAATGAAAATGGTGAACTAGAATGGAAAATAAGGGAATAAACATGAAAAAAGCATAACATGAGAGTCAAGAGGCATAATATTATATCAAAAATAAAATTATAGTGAACATGTAAATGTTAATTAAGTAAAATAAATCAAAAGATAATTGAATCATTCAATACTTCGAAACAATTTGGGAAATACATCATAAAAATAAATTAAGGGTAACTCTCAAGACCATCATCATAATGTGGAAAAAGTCCCATTGTGGATTATATTAACTCTATAATATCTTATATATCATATGTTAAGATACAATGCATTTACAAATTCACAGGAGGGTTATAGAGTTCTGGGACCACTTATCACAAAATGAAAATAATATATATGAATCCTAGATGAGGAAATAAACCCATCTTTAAACTATAAACATGAGAAACACATTGATTTCACAATCTAAATTCAGGAAATACCCAATGTATAAATCATAAGGATTACCATGAGAATAAGGAATTAAAATATATTTTAATTTAATAATTTTAATGGGATATAAATATGAAACATGGATTTCTATTATATAAATTTTAGGATTTTTTAGAAGAAAGAATAAATATTCACCACTTGGGTGGAGATGTATAAAATAACTAAAATATATTTTAATGAAACTGTATAATTATTCAAAAACAATAATTTATACAACATGGTTCTCCATTAAATAATAGTTTTTTCATAATCTATTCCGGGTTTGAAACATTTTATAGAGGTTATTCTTGACATGATATAAGAAATAGAAATATTCATTTAAATAAGGTTTACATTAAAGATGGAATTTCGAAGGGAACTAAAAACATGTATAACCATAGAAACAAAAAATATATTTAACTAGGTATATTTATAATGATCATATATACATAAATAGAATATGTTTTTAGGGGAATATTTCAATAAATGGAGAAAAATAAAGATAATTAGTAACTAACAATTAATAATGGTTTTATGGAAGATCTGTTTCCTCATGTTAGGATTCTCTCTACACTTGTGTATGACTTCCAAAATCATTCAATTATGTTTATAAAATACATAACCATGTGTATAATTCATCATTATTTATTTTTTATCCAGTTTTTATCTATTTAATTATTTTTAGAATTTTTTTTTCATATAACAGTTACTCAGGTTTGTTTAGTTAATTTATCTATAACACATTATATTTATTAAATGTGGTCAATGGTGATTTAAAATAACATCACGGTCACTAGAATCTTATATGTTATGTTTCCTTATATTCAATTATAAAAATACTGATATAGTTTAATCATTATCTCAAAATAGATTCAACTTATAAAAGGTTCCATGATAAGATAATTTAAGGGGGTTAAAGTTACTATGGTTATTTATGGTTAATAACAAATATTTAATTCCAAATATTATTAATATTATATAATATTAATGTTTCCAAAAATATCATTTTTATTTAGTATTTTTTTCTAACCCATTCCTGTAAGGTTTTCAGGGAAAATAAAACACAACATTTCGTGGGGGCGGTAGAGTGCATGTATGCATACATGAGATTTTAATTTTCTATAGAATGGTTTGGGAATCAAAAATGAAATAATTATCATTTAAAAATTATAAAAATTTATAAAAATCATATAATTTAATTATTAAAACTTTTTAATTTTTATATTTATGTTAGTGATGAAAAATTCAACATGCTGTTCATGGAGGCGGCGGTCCATAGACACACAAGATGATGATTTCATTTTTATATATGATCTTGGAAGAAGGTATATAATGGATATTAACTTTGATAAATTTAGGATAATCACATAAAATTTTTTTTGTTATAAATCCTTCTTGGATTGATGGAAGTTCAGAGGTGTTGGAAAATAAAAGAAATACAAAATTTTGGATGCGATTATAGACCCTCCCTTAAAATTTCCTTAATAAGTAGTTTCATAAGGATACTTAGATTGGTCTTTTGGTGAGACTAAGACTTCTAGTGTCTTGAGATGGTGTTGAATAGATACTAGGTAAGTTTTTTCATTAAGATAAATGTTTGATGCTTCTTTATAAATTAAGATATGGTTACCTCTTTTTATATGTTTAGAGTGTCATTTTTGTAAAATATCATTAATTTTCAAGAATTTCATTCTATTATTCATGTATAAAAGAATAATAAATAGAAAATTATGGTGCGGGTAAAGAGATAAAGATGATAATCCATCCACTATATAATATCATACATGATTTGACATTCTACATTATGTTTAACCACTTTTATCTTAATTTATCCTTACTGTGGTATCTCCGCTTTCATCTGTGGTAAATAATTTGAGTGGAAAAAAATGAAAATTGACATTATTTAATAATTTAAAAAATCTAATATAAAACATTGAAATAATTTTACAAAATAATTTTTCTAAGATTTATTAAAATTTATTTTAGTACTGGCGCACATAACGCGTGAAAATCTTTTCTTAGATGATGATTAATTTATGTATAAAATATATGCGTAGGATAAAATTATCTTTACGGATGCAACCTTAAAAATTACATACAATCATTAGTTAAACAATTATCAACATTCATAAAATCCAAAAAATCCTTTAGGTTTATATATTTAGATAATTATCTTGTAAAACATTCATAGAACCACATATTTAAAGACGTAGAAACTTCTACTCAATATCCATTTTTTCAAAGTATGAAATAATTAAAAAAATTTATTTATTTCCATAAAAGTCTATATGAATTAAAAAATTAATTTTTATTTTACTTTACCCATCCATAACCCCTAAAATTATTTTTTTAAACATGGGATGAGCACAAAAAATTATAGTAACAATCATAATCGGAAGAAAGAAACCATCAGTTATGAATTAAAACATTATCACAATGTTATAACTTTTACACATATAAAATAATATCTTTATCATACCTTAAAAAATAATTTGATTCAGGTAAAACCATATAAATCATATATAAGTAATAATATGTGACTTTTTCCATCATTTTTATATCACTCATAAATATAGAGTAGCCCACCCCGCTACTTAAGAAGTAACTATCCCGATTAAGCTTGGAATAACCATCACAGTGTATTCCCATAATATATTTTGAGTAACCAAATCAGTTAACACCGACCCATTACCCAAGAAATTATAAAGAAATAATGGACCCACTCTCCATTAGTTAATTAAAAAATTACCGATAATATTAACAATTCCCAAGAACCATAACATTATCATATGTCATAAATCGTGCGTAAAAGAAACATCCCAGATGAAAATAAATTTTCCATTTTAAAATCACACTTCATTTTTAAAAATCAACACACTTATAAATGAAATTATTTTATTTTAAAATAAACATTTAATGTTTTAATGGAATCATCAAATAAATAAGTCCTCCTGAAATTTGGAAAATACCCTTATTCTATATCTATAAAACATTTCATGAATACAAATTGTTGTATCTTGAAAAGATGATTTTGAAAAATATCGTCGCTTACCATATATATAGTATCAATCAATAATTGTACTTAATGTATGTTATATTTAAATTAGATTAATTAATTAATTAAGAAGGTTATACATTTATATTTTATTTATTACCATTTTTATGATCATTTATAGCCATTTCAATGAGTTATAATGTTAAATATTTCCATTCCGATGGTATTTATTTTCATGGTTTTCATGATTTGTTAACTTGTATTCAAGTATGAATGTTCAAGTAAAATTATAATAATTATATATAATAAAAATTATATTTTATTAATGAACATAAATATGTTTAAATGTTATTATATATCATTTGGTTACATTTTATGATGATGATTCATTAGATATAATGTTAATGAAAATGTGGTGAATTTTACGACCATCATGAACATATGTCATCTTATTTAATATCATGTTTTGATGTTGGTTCCAGAACATTATATAAATTATAAAATATATAATAAAATATTATTTAACCATAATAGTTATTTTGTGACCAACGTTTCTGGTGGTAAATGAAAAATGAAAACTCATCATCCTAGAAGGCATTTAATCGACACATCATGGACGGTGTATAAATTTTTAGAAAAAAAAGATAAGATAATATATTTGATGATAGATATTCCTTTAACATAATAAAATTATAGTATATATATGATACTATAGTTATCATACTAATTTGATATTGGGAAATGTGGAGAGAATAAGAAAATAAAATATATAAAAAAGATAACAAAAGAGAGGATTTTACCTCTTGAATTTTATCTCCTTGAAAACATCTATAAGGAACAAGGGTTTTGGTCTTTTGGTAAGACCATCATGTCTTGAAAGTGCGTACGTGGCTATAGAATGGAATTGGATATAATTTAGGAAATATAAAAGGATTTTTAGATGTTATGAGAATATGTGGTTACGTTGGTATTTATAAATAGGATAGGGGTTTTTTAATTATTTTATTGATTTGTTTATTATTTGACTAAAGATAACAAATAATGTTCATTCATGTTACGATTAAAGTAACTACTAGGTCAAATTTTTATCTAATAGTTTAGAACCTCATTAATAACTCCAAAATTGATGTATTTAGCTTAAAATATTACACACTATAAATTTCCATATTTCACTATTCACCAAAAAAATTAAACTATTTTAGTAAAATCCCAAATATTCATCATAAACATTTTTTACATGTTAAAATAAAAAAATGGACTCAATTTTTTTAAAATAAATTTAAAATTAAAAGAAATTCATTTTTTATCTAAAATATTTTTTTATTAAAAAATACCGATTTTAATATTATAACGGATTTTATAACACATTGAAAAATTAAGTAATGCCCCATTAAATTATCTTATAATTATAATACATAAAATTATTAATTTAATAATATATCTTATGAAAATAAATGTTATTTTAAATTATTTAATTAATTATAAAATTGTATATGAACATTTATGTTTCACAATATACCAAAATTTAATTTATTATTTTTAAAACATTTATTTACTAATACCATGATATAAATATATCATATTTTCACTCAGGAGATGCCTAAATATTATTTATACTTTAGTTGGTGAGGATACAATTCAATTAGAGTAAATTCCTAAATTGTTATAAATACCACCTATTTTATTATATATTAATAATGAATTTGAAAATTTAAATACATAATGAAAACAAATTATTCTATATGTAAATGGGTTGTTACATTCTCCCCATTCTGGAATTTTTTCCCCTCAATTTTTATTCACATATTAATTATGTCATAATAACATTCCCTCATATCATTTTTATATTCCCATGTTTCATCTTCAACCTTGTGGTATCTTCGCAAAACATTAAATTTGTCCCACAAAAAATGATCTATACGGTTAAAAATCCAAACATATTTTATGAAAGGTTATATTCTAGATGAATTAATTTAGATATTAATACAAGATATAAATCTGGTACAGACATTATTAACTTTGAATCATGAAAAACAATGTGTACCAGGGAAAATATCATAGTCAAAACCACTTGGTAGGAAAATGACCCAACTTTCAATAGTATTTTATTGGGTGGAACGAGTCATTTACTCAAATTCACCGTATATCCAAAATACATCACATTTTTTTCTTAAAGGAAAATTGAGAAAGACATAACCACTATCCTCAAAATAAAATATGTTCATCTGGTTATCCAAAATTTTTTTTCATGCTCTGATCAATCCTCATCATTTGATAATTCAAATGAACTTTTTATAATATTTCCTCTAAAATTTTTGACCCAATCAATATTCATTATTACACTTTTTCCAATAATATTTGAGTTTTAAACTGATTTCCTTATGATTCATCCAAAGGGTCCATATGTATACTGGAATGAAAAGTTTTATTATAATAAAACTCAATAAAAGAATGTTCTTGATCCCAACATCCCTGATAATTCTATGAACAACGGTAAAGCATATCCTCCAACATATGAATTGTTCACTATAATTATACATTATATTGAAGATGAAATGTAGAACAAAAATTTAATTCATTTCCCAATGAATTATGAAGGCCCTTCCCAATGCTATTAGTGATCGTGAGATCATGATCATATACATTGGAGAGATGAATTCCTTATTACCTGAATATCTTATTGAGGTACAGTTGAGAAAGATGATATAAATAAATAGTATCCTGAATAATAAATAACTATATAGATTCTATAAGTCAATTAACAATAACCCAAACCACATGGTTTCTATAAGAAGTTTTTTGTAACCCCACACTGAAATCCATTGAAATTTATTCCAATTTGCACTCTAGAATTGGAAAAGACTAATGTATGATCATTAGTAAATTCCATTCTACTTTTACAAAATAGAATGTCAAAATTATCATGGTAAATTTAGAAATATATCTTTTCATTCCATCCCATCACCAATAATTCTAAATGTAACAGTACATCATATAACTTTATGGAAGAACCGAAAAAGCAGACCTATGATATTTTCTTAACAACACTTTCCTCAACTATGAATCACAATGCACCTATAATATCATCCCAAATAAGAAAACACAATATTCATCAATGATTCATTCCAGAAATATAATTTTTAACCAATTATACATTTATATTGAGCTCACCTTCTTCCTTGTACAATTGTTTAATTTTTTATAATAGAGACGATTTCACTGACACCTAAACCAAAAAATAGGAATTCACAGAACAAACCAATTGAAATCCTAAATTTTCAAATCATTAACCATGTTTTTATATACCAAATTTAAAATGGATAATGTATCATGATGATTTTGACTCAACACATAAACCACATTGTTTTCTTTTCCTAGATGGTAATTGATAATGAAATAATAATCCTTTATCAGTTCTAACCATCTTCTTCACATCATGTTCAATTACTTTTATGTTAAAATATATAAATATATTAATCTTTTATGATCAATATATATTTCATAATTGGATCCATATTGACGATGTCTCCAAATCACTAGAGTAAAAAACACAACTTCTAATTCTGAATCATATGTGGGGTAATTTAACTCATAATCATTTAGTTGTTGTAAAATATAATAAATTACATGATCATATTGCATCAGAACACAACCAATCCCATTTAAAGAAGAATCAATATAGATGATGAAATTTCTATTTCAAGATATTTTTCTCAATAATGAATAATTCACCAATATTATTATCATTTCTAGAAAACAAACATCATATTATTCTATCTAGATAAATTTAACTCCTTTTTTAATAACATTGTTATTCAGATAGATAACCATGAAATGTTATCAACAAACCATATGTAATAGCCAAGTAATCTAAGATATGTAATAATCTATGTAAAATTTATAATCCTTTGAAAATAATGAACCACTTATGTTTTGGAGGGATAGACTATTATAACATCCTTATTTAAATGTGTCCATGAAAATAAATATTTTTTTAATAGAATATATCATTTATTAAATTTATCCTTAAACATATTTTATTTTTGGGTTTTCAGAAAAATTATTATATGTTTTTCATTTTGTTCATAACATTATTAATTAACCAAAATATAAGCGAAAAAATTCTCAAAACTTATCCAAATAACCCAGAAATATTCAATTCATAAGATCCATAAATACAGTGGGGATATTATTCAAACCAAATAGAAAAACATCAAACTCATAATTCCAATATTTGTTAAGGAGGGCAATTTTTGGAATTTCATCTTATTTAACCTACAACTGATGGTACTCGAATCTCAATTCAATATTGGATGAATAATGATCTCCCTAGAGAAGATCAAATAAGTCCTTGATATGAGAATAATGATACTTATTTTTAAAAGTGATGTTATTAAATTCTCCATAGTTATTACAAAGACTCATAGAACCATATTTATTTCTAAAAAATTAGGTGGCCCCGCAATGTAAATTACTCAGACAAATGAAAAAATTATCTTGAAACTCTTGTAAATGTATTTCAATTGTTGATGTTATAATTGAGAAATTTGATAAGGGTGTTTTGAAATAGGTTTATCATTAGAGACTAAAGAAAATTAAAACTCAACATCCTGATCAGGTATAATACAAATACAACACATCATGATAACCCTAAAAATACCCATTTACAACCAAAAAATCATTAACTGGAATCATTGTCAAGTTTTCAAAAATATGTGAAAGAAAACATTCATTTATATATTTCAATAGTTTCTATGATTATAGATTTGTTATCAATAGTATGGGTTTATTCGTGTATAAAAAATTCACTCTATCTAAAATAGAAATTATTTATATCGACAATAAATATTCAAATTGTAAAAAAAATTCCATTCTATACCCAGAATAACATCAAATTACACCAGTGACAAGACATCATGATTTTTAGAGAAATTATATCCATATACATCGATAGGAATATTGTTATAATTTATTTTTTCCCTTAATATTTCCTCCATGTGTTTTTGAAATAATATTTAACTTCATTTATTGAAGTTAAATTCTCAATTTACCCAAAAATTTATCAGATATGAAAGAATGTATAGACCGTGAATAAAAACAGGAAATATGAAAATAATAGGAAAAAAAATTTACCTAATAAAAAATAATTTGTTGGCCCAAAATTAGTTGATGATATTGAAAAATATTTTACCACACCACTTTTGTTATAGTGTTGTCTATCTCTATTATTCAATTTCAACATCAGACAAACATTTTCATAATGACCCATATCATTACATTTTAATTTTTCTATTATCTATATATATTAGAAATGTGCATAAAACTACCATAAATTTTTTCTTATCAATTAATAGCCATATTACAAAAAATAACACCTAAAAAACACTTACCATACATAAAAAGGCATTACCTAGGCTGTTCTTCACCTCAATTCTCATAAACTGACAACATAATTTTCTTATAACAATAATATTTTGGTGCATTATTTCTTTTTTCATACCACCTAACACTCTTTTACTACTGGATTTCAAAAAACATGTGATCATTAGAAATATCCATTTCTACCTTCTAATCACATTGAACATGTTTTTCATAACTTTTGTATTCATATAAAGCTAATGCCCATTGATATTTTTTCTTCAATTCTGAATAATATAAATTTATTTCCTTATCAAGATACAAGATAAAATTTTGAGCATACCATTCTAATAGACTGAATTTTACATGAGAAAAATCCACATAATATTAATTCTATTATAATTATAAGAATTTTTTTTTCTATACAAAATTTATTCAGCTTAGGAAAATATTTCTCAAGGAAAATACATTTAAATTAATATCATTATAAAGCATTAACATCCATGAAATCCTTGATTTTCTTAACTATTGACAACCACAGGTCGACTTCACATTCAAAATGGTTAATATGAAGGATAAGATATTTATGGTATGAATACCATATAGCCTCAAAAATATTTTCTAGGGATGTAATCCACCATTAAAAAAGCATTAGTATTGAGGATCCACTAAATACCAGGTTTTTCCTGACACTATTTTCCACCACTAGAATATTCCACTACAGTTAATCTATCTGAACTCATGCATGAATTCTACATCCATTTACAACTTGCTTCAACTGAACCATTACTATCAAAAACTACTAAGATCTTATTCCCAACATTCCAGGTTTCATATTCAGAAGGATATCATCCGATTTGTGTTTTCTTACATAAATGCCCTTATTTCATCTGTCGAAAACAATTCTGAATTGAAATATTATAGGGTAAAAACATTTTAATAATTAAATGATATAAAATATCAAGGTAAAGATAATATAAAAAATCAATTATGCATATTTTTTTACAGTATCCTATCCATTAAAGTTATCAAAACCTTACATTGGTACGAATAGAATGGACCTGACCGTAAATATTACATAGTCAAGTTAATTCAACTAGAATCCACTTTTTAAAATTCCAACAAATATTTTAGGAGTATATTTTTAGATAATTATGTCATAAAACATATATAAAAAAACAATTTTTTTAATATAGACACATCTACTCAGTATCCTTTTTCGTAATATAAAACCCTTAATAACAAAAGATGCTTTCTTTTCGAAATAAATGTAAAAATATAAAATGGAATTTTTATTTTCTACTACACATAAATAAACCCTGCGATTTTTTATTCAAAAATATGGGTGATAAATAAAAATATTAGTAAGGGATATAAATGGAAGAAAGAAACAAATATTCATTAATGAAAACATTATCACAAAATTATAACTTTTACACATAAAATAAAAGAACTTTAGTTTACCTTATGAAAATATGTGTCACCTATAAAACAATAGAACGAATAAATGAGTAATAAAAGGTATGTTGTGTAATAATATTCTTATCATTGTTACATATATATTATCTCTATTAGCAACTTATGGAATAACCATTTTGGTGATGCTTGGAATAACAATCACAGTATATTCCTATAATATCTTTTGAGTTACCTAACCAGTCTTTATTGTCCCTTTAACTAGTGCATTGGAGAGATATAATTGGATCACTCGACCTTGTATTGTCATGGACTCAACTATAATTATAATAATTACCAAGCACCATAATATGATCATAACATAGAAATCATACATTAGTGAAACAATCCGGAAAAAAATGTTTTCCATTTTAAAATAATTTTTCATTTTTAAGAAGTCGCACATTTGTAAATGAAAATATTTTATTTAAAAAATAAACATTTAATTTTTTAAATGAAACGAAAAATAAATATTTTATCATGAATTTAGTAAAATCCACTTCATCAATATAAGTTAAAAATTTATCAAATAAAAAGAGCTGTATCCTAAAAGATAACTTTTAAAAAGAAATCCCATTAAATTATGTTCAGAAGTATTCTACACTTGTAATTAATGTCATGGAAAATAAAATTAGATTCATTAATTAAATAATTAAAACATTTAACCCATATATTATATTTATTACAGTTATATTTAGTTAATTTATTACCATTTTTATGAGTTATAAAGTACAATTTTGTCGTTTATAGAGTGTTTTCTTTCATCGATTGCAAGATTGTTTCACTTTTATTAATGGATAGAAGTTCATGTAAATTGAGATTAATTATACTCCATCAAAATTATATGATATTAATGAACAAAAAATTGTTTAAATGGTCTTATATATCATTTATATATGGTATGAGGATGATTCAATATATAAAATATTATTGAATATGATTTAATTTATTTTAGCAGTTTTTACGAATATCATGAAAACATATCACGTTATCTAATATCATGCATAAATATTGAATAGAAAACATTATATTACCAACAATATTTTTAGTTAAATCATATATGACCATAATTTTGGTTTTATCAGTAGGATTTATTGTGTTAAAGGAAAATGAAATCCCATCGTCCATGAGGCCTATGAATCCACACATTATATATGATATTTTCATTTTTAGAAAAAAAATGATAAGAAAATATATTTGATTATGACACCCAACGACATAATGAGATGGATTATTCTAATTTTAATTTATGTCTTATATTGTACTATACACCATGTTTGTCTTGTGATATATGCAAAACCATATAAGCATGAAATATACCCATCACTATTCTTGGCTTGTGTTGCACAAAATTTCATGTTATTGTGATAGAATTTGTTTCACACAATACTGAGTATAGATTTTATTAAATTAATAAATGAAATATTTTTGGATTATGTTATATAAAAAAAATAATCTATCACTAAAACCCACACTAACTTGTCTTGCAATACACGCATGAGCGACATTCCTTGATAACTTACGTTGTATGCGATAACGAGTTTCACTAAACAATGATACATTACTAAAATATTATTATTTAATTGGATATAAACTAGCCATTATGAATAATATTAACCCAAATATTAATTTTATAGCATTATCATTCTTCTTACACATTTTATAGAACATGTTATGTGAACAGAATCATTTTTTCGGGTAAAATAATTATTTTTCAAAAAATGCAGTTTTGCTTCCATTTATATAGAGAACCCACATTAAATCTAGTTATTGAAATATTTATAAGTTTAATTTGAAAAGATTAAATTATTATTTTCATTAAAGATATAAAAAAATTACTTTTGATAAATTTTTATATTTTTTCTCATAACATTTTTATTATGATGAATAGTAAAAATATGTTAAATTTTTATCACAAACAACTTTTTTCATAGGGATAATATATATAATAAAATTATAATAAATAATTTCATTAAATTATAAATATTATATATTTTTACCATCTAATATAATCTATGTTATTATCATTACTTACACATTGATTTCAGGGGTAAAAACATTTCAATTGTTTCCAATGTTTTAACTTTAAAAAACTGTTATCTCAATAATGGGATTTATTTTAAATTAATTACTACAAATTAAGGGTTTTGAATTATTATAAAATAGATTCCATATTTTCCAATCAGTATGTCCAAATTATATTAATTTGATACATTTATCTTCTGGACAGTATGAATAGTATTATTGTAATTATTTTTATTAACATAGTTAAAGGTAAATTCGGTAAATAAGGGTAAAATTCTTATTATAAAATTACCCTGAAACCTACCTAAATTCTATTGGATGAATAAAAGTCGACCCATATCACCTAATTATTAGAATATATTCATTTTTTGGAATTTTTTCCATGAAAAGGATGTAATTATTGTTAAAACAAAAGAAAGTTACAATATGTCACTCTCTTATATATTATAAGTGTAATAATTTTAATTTATTGATAAAAAAAATTTGAATGTAAATAGTCACTAGAAATATACTAAAATTATCTATAATATGTGAATTTATTGAGAATTAGTAGATATTAATTATTCATCATTAATGATGACACAATAGTGATGTAAAAATTATTTTATGAAGGGAAATATCAAATAAATGGTATTAAAAATATGAAAAAAATATCATATTACCTTATTTAAGAGATCCGCGAATTTTCTAGGTGAAAAAGACATATTAGGAGTGCATTTAATAATTTTTTTCAAATTAATCTTATGTGTGATATTTATTTAATGTCTAATAGATGAATAGTGTCAAAATTGACAATTGAAATTTTATAAACATAATTTTATTTAATTTATTTGTAATTAATAATAATATTTAAAAATATCTAATTGATAATTTTATTATCTAAAATTTCATAAAGTATCCATTTATATTCAATTAAAACTAGATAAGTTAATATTAATTACCATTATATATTTAGAATTTTATTACCCAAATTTAATATTAATTGAATAACTATGTGTTAATTAAAAGAATAATGTCTAAATTGACAAAATAAGTTGTCCTGAAATTATTGGTAGATGATATTAAAACAATATCTATTCTCATATTATATCTTGGGAAACATTTGTGATTTTTGGTTATGTTTGGATATTATAATAAATTAATTTTTTTGAGAGTTTCCTAAAGTTCCCCTCTCACCTATTATAAAAGGGAACATCCCCCTATCAACTTCACTTCATTTTAAGCTATATATATCATCAAAACTCTGCCCATTTATCTTCTCAACTTCCATAGTTACATTCTAGAGCTGTTAGTATTCTCAAAATACCAACTCTTGTTCCTTAAGATATAATTTGAAGGAGGCACATCGAGGAAGAGATAATCTCTTCTACCGATTATTTTAAGATTTCATTCTTATTATACATATTATTCATTATTTGTTTAGTTATCAATTAATAAAATAAGTATCACTCATATACAGGTATTTTATTATAAAAATAAATGTCCCCTACTTAATTTTCTATTCCACCTATGAAAAAAAAGAAATCACTGCACATGCGTACGTATGGCTTTCCGTCTCCATGCCATAATGTAATCTATTTTTCACCCCCACCTAACATGAATGGGTATAATGGTAGAAATAATAACTACATATGATTATTATAAGATGATACAAATTATGAGGTATTAGACACACTCCATGTCAACACCTTTCTATAATTTTGGGAATGCGATCATCGGTCGTGCGTACTTACGACCAACCGTCTCCACGATGCGATGCGATTCGTTCTAAAAAATCTTCACTAAAGTATGATTATGTAAATTAATTGAATGAATTAATATGTCATATATTATACTATTAAATTTTTTAAAATGATATAGACATAACATGAAAAATAGGAATAAGAACATATAACGACCCATACTTTACAAACATTGTTATTACTTCAGAATTGAAGCACACTTATTACAACATATAACAAAACCAAGAAAGGACCGTATAGGTATAGTGTCTTTAGAAACTGGGAAACATAAACAACTGGTTCATAAATCATCTAATTTGCCTCCCATTTATTTCATCATATCTAGAGTCCCTTTTTGGAATATTCTACTTAATAACCTTCTTCCTGACCTGGGGAAATAAAACATACAAAAGGGTGAGCTCAAATTCTCAGTAAGGGTAAACAATAGAAATATCAATCACATCATATATAAGCACATAACTTTTGGAAATCTTATCTTGCAAAAGAGATCATAATTTCATAACATGGGATAAATCATAGTAGTGAAATGTAATCCCAATAATCATAACATAAAACATGAAACTTTGTGGAATACACACATAATCATAGAGAATCATTTCTTATTAGTCAAGACTCATTGCCAAGACTATATTAGTGGATAAAGTCCATTTCTGAACCGAGTTCACTCCTCGTTTCAGTCATGTTTCATGGAACCGGTATAACCTACCGTTCCATCCATGTCTATCTCATGAGATATAAAATCATTACCCAATGCATTGGAGGGAGATATAGGTCCCACCCATCTAATAATGATACCATTCTTATGTGTGCCAGAAAATCACAAATCATACATCATTGCATAACCCATGTTGTAAAAATGGGATTCTTAAACAAAATGACATCATAAAACAATCCATATAAGATAAAGGAATTCATAAAAATATTTCCATCACAACATAATAAAATCAATGTAATAATAGGGATAAAAAAAGAACCCTATATTATCTTAGATGGAAAATAATTTTGATAAAACACTTGAACTCCATTCTTGAGGAAAATATCATTTCTACTTCAAAAACACTTTTCCTTTCTTAACATTACATACAGTTCTAAACTAAAAGAAGTTGATTAAAAATAAACTTTAGAACTTGTAAAGGAAGCTTCTTGGAAATAATGTTTAAAAAATCCATTCATGTCGTATATGTTAAAAAAACATTCTTCGTACTTTTGTCGGAAAAGTCAAAAAGTACCTCGTACAAAAAACGACAATAGATTCTTTTCATATATTTTACTAAAAACTCTTTGAAAGGTAAAATTGGATTTAAAAAAATTGTATGTGGATGGAAATAATATTACATATTGAGGATACATGGATGTGGATGATAAAATACACCCCAGTAAATACCAAAGTATAAACAATCTCGGATAAAAATGAGATTTTGATATTTCCCTTACCTTAGGTCTGATATGCTTTGTACATGTCCGAACCTCCTGTTAATGATTTAAATAATGTTATTGACTTATTCCAGAATCATACTTATTTTTATGATATCATATTTGGTCATATTCTTAGCTTTATAGTAGTAATATTTCATTCCTGCTTGTTATTTGGGTGTTTAAAACTTTTTGTTCTTATGCATGTTTTGTCGAATAAATTCTTATTCTTCCCTTTAGGTTATAGATACCTCATTTAATGAATGGTATTAGTGTAATATATATCATATTCATTAATTTAATTCATTTATATAATCACTATGAAATGAAGATCATGTAGAACGAGTCGCATCACATCGTGGAGACGGTATTCCGTACGTACGCATGAGTTATGATATCGTTCCTATGATTGTGGAATTGTATTGGAGTGTATGTATACTATTTTAGAATCAGTATCACTTTATAATAGTCATATATAGTCATTATTTACACCATTATACCCATCCAAGTAAGGTGGTGGTGGAAAATAGATTACACAACAGCGTGGAGACGGTATTCCGTGCTTACGCAGGCACGGTGATTTCTTTTTCCGTAGGATGGATAGATTGTGAAATAGGGTTGTTTCATACATTTAATAACATATCAGTATATGAGTGATACTGATGTTATTACTTCATAATCAAACAACTAATGAAGAAGAAGTGGAAGAAGAAATAAAGATGAAAGAATCGGTAATGGACATTACCTCTTCTTTGAAGTGCTCCTTTGAGACCTTCTTTTAGGGCACTAAAATTGTTCTTTGAAGAATACCAGGACCTATACGATGTCTCTAGGGAAGTGGAGAGGAGAATTTGTCAGTGGTTTTCCGAGCTTGAAGGCTCAAAGTGGTGTGAGGAAGAGAGGATGGAGGTTCCCTTTTATAAGAGAGGAGAGGGGCTCCTTTGGAAAAACTAAAAATATTATTTTATTATAAAGTCACATTCGGTTTTAAATAGCTCCAAATTGATTTATTTCTAAGATAAGGTGGGGATGGGTTGAAATCATATAATATAATATAATTTAGACAAGTTTAGGTTCCTATTTTAAACTTATTGTTTAGTTTTAACTTTAAGTTAAATAATTTTACTTTTACCGTGTCTTCTTGTGTTCTTATACTATAAGGTTAATAAACTTACTATAAGCAGCCAAACGAACCCCAAGTTGTTTAGTATTAATATATATAACCTTATATAAGTCATTTTGCCGAACCTTAGTTTTTTAGGAATAAAATAACAATTACTAATATAATATATGTTTTAAAAACTATTTTATGTCAATTTTGACACTATTTAGTAATTAATTTTTGAGAAAATTATAACAGAATTATTAGTTCGAACTAAGTTAATTACATCAATACTAACATGTCATATTAATCTAGAAAATTCGTGGAATTCATAAAAAGTCTCAAATTATATTTATTTCGGTATTTATAACATCAATTATGTCAATATTTCATTAATAAGATAATAACTACATCATCGTTGTGTAATAAATAAATTAAATTATTTAATGTCTAAAAATTACAAATAAAATACAATTATGTAGGAAATATTTTTATCTATCTAATTAATATTTATAGTCCAATTTATCTTATGTATAACTCCATATTAAAAATGATTTAGTTATTAAACTTTTATTTTAACTATTTTAACCCTTCTTTAAATAAATTAATAATAAATGTCCTAATCTAATCCAAGTGGGCCTAAATGGTCATATTTTATTCCTAAGGTTGTTTTTGGTCGAATTAAATTTGTCCAATAGAATTAGGACATGTGATAGGGTAATAATAATATCATTTCACCCTTAATTACCCTATTTACTTTTAACCGTGGTAAAAAAAAGTAAAAAGTTACTATTCACCAAAAACTTATTTTCATCTCATTGAACCACATTTTACTTACTGACATCAACCGTGTGTCTCGGATTTTCGAAATTCCACTCACAGAAGCCGTAAAATTAAGTTTTATGAAAAATTCAGTTTTTTTAACTACCACTTAGTGGTTTCACTATTAATCAAAAATTGAAAGTTTTCAGAAAAATACCAAAATTTCACCCTAGGCTAATTTTGATATTACGAATCCAAAAATGTATTCCATTTTGAAAAATAAACTTTATAAAATTTCAAAAAGTGGTTATTAGTATTCATAACGGCTAGTTTTAATAGGATTTTAATTGTATATCGTTGTTTAGTGAAACTCGGTATTGTGTACGTCGCAAGCTATCGAGGAAGCTCGCGATTTCGTGTAAAGAAAGACAAGCAAGTGTTGTGTGTAGAAAAATATTCCTTTGATGATTTATATAACATAAAAGTCTCGGGTGTTACATTCTACCCCCCTTTAAAATGAATTTCTCCCTTGAAATTCATCACTTTGTAACAAACAGATGAGGATACCTCTCCATCATCACATCCTCAAGCTCCCATGTAGCTTCTTCTAATTGGTGGTTCCTACATAAAAATTTCACCAATTGAGTGGTCTTGTTTCGTAGGAATTTTTCACTACGATCCATAATCTCGATCGGTTGTTGTTGATAAGAAAGATCTTGCTCCAGCGGTACAACTTCTGAGCTGAGTACATGTGAAGGATCAGGTATGTACTTTCTCAGGAGAGATACATGGAACACATCGTGAACTTGAGAGAGATTCGGTGGAAGCCCCAATTGGTAAGCTACCTTCCCAAGGCGATCCAGTATTTCGAAAGGACCGATATATCTAGGGCTCAACTTCCCCTTCTTTCCAAATCTCATAACCCTCTTCCAGAGAGATATTCATAAGAACACTTTATCACCCACTTCAAACTCTAGGTCTTTTTTTTGGTTGTCGGCATAACTTTTCTGTCGACTCTGAGCTGCTCTTATGTGTTGTTGAATAGATCTGTCCTTTTCTGCCATTTCATCAACGAGATTGGGTCCTAATAGCTTTCTTTCCCCAACTTCATCCCAGCAAGTTGGAGTCCTGCATTTCTTTCCATAGAGAGCTTCATAAGGATCCATCTGAATACTGGAGTGAAAGCTATTATTATAAGAAAATTTTACCAAAGGTAGGTGTTGATCTCAACCACCTTTGAAATCGATAGAGCAAGCTCTCAACATAACTTCTAGAGTTTGAATTGTTCTCTCAGACTGACCGTCTGTCTGAGGATGATAAGCAGTGCTGAAACATAACTTTGTATCCAGAGTATGCTGAAGACTTCGCCAGAACATTGAGGTAACCCTCGGATCCCAATCAGATATAATAGAAAGTGGTATTCCATGAAATCTTACCACTTCCTTTACATATATCCTGGCAAGATGATCCAGAGAGAAATCCTCTCTAATAGCAATGAAGTGTGGAGACTTTGTAAGACGATCAACTATGACCCAGATAGCATTATTTCCTTTGGATGTTTTAGGAAGTCTTGTGACAATGTCCATAGTGATGTTTTCCCATTTCTATTCAGGTATGGGTAATAGTTGTAACATCCCCTTAGACTACTGTCTCTCAGCTTTAACTTGTTGACAAACCAAGCATCGAGAGACATATTTAGCAACATCTCTTTTCATGCCATCCCACCAGAAGTATTCATTCAGGTCCCTATACATCTTCGTGCTTCCAAGATGAATAGATAATGAGGAACTATGAGCCTCATCCAGCAGCTCCTTCTTTAATTCGGGGATGGGAGGATCACAAACCCGATTCCTGAACATTATTATCCCATCAAAATCTAGGTTGAATTCAGGAACATCTCTCACCTTCTTTTGAAACTCGTCATCTTCTTTCTGTGCCTTTTTAATCTTCACATGTATAGATGGTTGAACATTCATTTGAGAAAGATAAGATTTTTCCCCTTTCATTATAATTCCAAGATCCATCCTTTGTAAATCCATAAATATTGGATCTTTTGTGATCCTCATCATAGATAAACTAGCATGGTCTTGTCGACTTAATGCATATTCCACCTTGTTTGCTTTCCCAGGGTGGTAATGAATTGAGCAGTCGTAATCCTTAATCAGCTCCAACCATATTCTTTAACGCATATTCAGCTCCTTTTGTGTGAAAATATACTTTAAACTTTTATGATCAGTATAAATATCACACCTTTCACCATAAAGTTAATGCCTCCAAATCATTAATGCAAAGATTACATCAGCTAACTCCAAATCATGAGTTGGGTAACTTTTCTCATGTATTTTCAACTGTCATGAGGCATAATCTATCACCATATCATTTTGCATAAGAACACACCCCAATCCCTTCTTGGACGCATCAATGTAGATCACAAACCTTTCTCCACTACAAGTCAGTGTGAGCACAGGTGCACTGGATAAACTTCTTTTCAACTCCTTGAAATTATCTTCACATTCCTCCGTCCAAACAAACATAACTCATTTCCGAGTCAACCTGGTGAGTGGATTAGATAATCGTGAAAAATATTTCACAAAACGTCGATAATATCCAGCCAATCCAAGAAAACATCGGATCTCAGTCACTGTTGTTGGTCTCAACCATCTTTCGGTAACCTCTGTTTTTGCTGGATCCATAGATATCCCCTCTTTTGAGATTATGTGACCCAAAAATGCAACTTTTTGAAGACAAAATTCACACTTGGTAAATTTGGCATAAAGCTTCTCCTTTCTCAGGGTCTTCAATATAAATCTCATGTGATATTCATGTTCTTCCTTGCGCTTTCAATATACAAGAATATCATCTATAAAGACTACCACAAACTGATCAAGATAGTCTCTAAAGACTCTATTCATCAGATCCATGAAGATAGATGGGGCATTAGTAAGACCAAATGGCATCACTATAAATTCATAGTGTCCATAGCTTGTACGGAAAGCCGTCTTTGGTATATCCTCACTTTTGACCCTTAATTGATGATACCTTGAATGAAGATCAATCTTGGAAAAGTATTGAGCTCCGAGTAGTTGGTCAAATAGGTCATAAATGTGTGGGAGAGGATATTTGTTCTTGATAGTGATCTTGTTAAGTTCTCGATAATCAATGCAGAGTCTCATTGATCCATCTTTCTTCTTAACAAACAGAACAGGTGCTCCCCAAGGTGATGCACTAGGGTGTATAAACCCCTTATCAAAATTCTCTTGGAGTTGTTTCTTTAATTCCTGCAACTCAATTGGGTCCATTCTATAAGGTGTCTTTGAAATAGGCAAAGCACCCGGTACGAGTTCTATTGAAAACTCAACTTCACGATTCGGTGGAAGACCCGGTAATTCATCCGGAAAGACATCATCAAACTCCGGTACAATGGGCATATTCTTAATTGTGAGTTTCTCACCAACCATTTGAGATAAATAACCTTCATTTAGTGGAATCAAGACCCATAAGATGGAAGAAATTTCCACTGGAAGGTTATGTTCATCCTTGCATCGATAGACGATCATAGATTGATCTGGAATATGAAATGTGACTTCCCTTCTTTGGTAATTGATATGAGATCCATATAGATAAATCCAATCCATGCCAAGAATCACATCAAATTCCACTATAGGAAGGATCACAAGATTTGCAAGAAGCACTTTCCCACAAACTTCAATCGGAGAAGAATTATAAACTTTTGATGCGACTGTTGTGCCATTTGGCGTTGTCACAGCTAACTCAACATCTAATTGTTGAGGTAGTACGGTGATACCCTTAGAAAATTCTTCAGATATAAATGAGTGGGTGGATCCAGAATCAAATAAAACATTTTCTACTTTAGATTGGATAGTAAGTTTACCTTTCACCACATCATTATCGTACTCCACATCGCTGATTGAAATTGCATGTGACTTTCCTTTGTCTTTAGCCTTAAGAGTGTGTTGACGTCGACCATCATCATCAACCCTTGGATTTGGGCATTGATTGGCATAATGCCCCATCTCCTTGCACTTGAAACATTGAAGTGTATTAGGTTCATTCTGTGCGTCCCTTCCTTTGTTTGCATCATTAGACATCTTCTTCCCATCATTACGGCATTAAAATGCCCGATGACCTTCCTTTCCACATTTGAAACATTTACTTGTCCCTTTAAGACTACTCCCTCCATGTTTCTTTCCACACTTTGAGCATAAGGGAAAGCTCATCTTCTTTTCAGTGTTCTCTTTAGATTTTCTTTTGAATTCCATTTTCCTCTTCTTATCAAACCCATATGACTGATGGGTTACTCCAATCTCCATCTCAACTTTGAGAGAACATTGAACGATTTCCTCGTAGCTATTGAAGTCCCTTATGGCTAAGGCCCTTTGAAGACTTGGTTTTTATCCAATAAAGAATCGATCGATCTTACACTCAGGTTGGATAATAATACCAGAAGCGTACCTTACAAGTCTTGTAAAATTTGCTTCATAGGTACCAACAGATTCATCATCCTTTTTCTTCAGTTCAAGAAACTCTTTCTCCAACTTTGTTTGGAGAATACGATGGAAGTACTTATTGAAAAATAAGTTCTTGAACTCATCCCATTCCATGGACTCAATTTCATCCCTTTGCCTTGTATTCTTAAAAAGATTCCACCATTGATCAACATCACCTTCCAAACGATACACTGCTAAGATGACTTTATCACGCTCAGAACATTGAAGAACTGAAAATTCCTTTTCAGTAGTACTAATCCATTGTTCATCAACTAATGGATCAGTAGACCCGTTGAATGAAGGTGGACGCTGTCTCCTGAAGGATTCAACAGAATGTAGCTACTTCCTTTGGTCATTTGGAAGTCCTGCATGATTCATAGCTTGAGAAAGTTGTTTGATCATGGCTACAAGATTTTTCATTCCAGCTCCCATAACGTTTGGTTGCTCAGGGGGACAATCATTTCATTTCCCGTCGCATTCCGCATGAACACGGTTCCTTCAGGTTCCATCCATTGACTAAAACCAAGAAGAATAGTGTGAGCAACACTAATTGTAATAGGAAAACCACATAATCAAGAATAAAATTTCACACTTAAGGTCTTATCCTAGGTTATTCATGGCCATTTCTAAAACACTAAGATTGTTTTCTATGCTTAGACTTATCCTTAGGGTTCTTACTAAGGCTTTCACATCCTAGTTTCCAAAGGTTTACTATACTTTTCCTCTGATACCAACTATAACGACCCAAACTTTACAAACATTGTTATTACTTCAGAATTGAAGCACACATATTACAACATATAACAAAACCAAGAAAGGACCGTATAGGTATAGTGTCTTTAGAAACAGGGAAACATAAACAACTGGTTCATAAAGAATCTACTTTTCCTCCCATTTATTTCATCATATCTAGAGTCCCTTTTTGGAATATTCTACTTAATAACCTTCTTCCTGACCTGGGGAAATAAAACATTCAAAAGGGTGAGCTCAAATGCTCAGCAAGGGTAAACAAAAGAAATATCAATCACATCATATATAAGCACATAACTTTTGGAAATCTTAACCTGCAAAAGAGATCATAATTTCATAACATGGGATAAATCATAGTAGTGGAATGTAATCCCAATAATGATAACTTAAAATATGAAACATTGTGGAATACACACATAATCATAGAGAATCATTTCCTATTATTCAAGACTCATTTCCAAGACTATCTTAGTGGACAAAGTCCATTTCTGAACCGAGTTCACTCCTCGTTTCAGTCATGTTTCACTGAACCGGTATAACCTACCATTCCATCCATGTCTATCTCATGAGATATAAAATCTTTACCCAATGAATTGGAGGGAGATATAGGTCCCACCCATCTCATAATGATACCATTCTTATGTGTGCCACAAAATCACAAATCATACATCATTGCATACCCCGTGTAGTAAAATGGGATTCTTAAACAACATGACATCATAAAACAATTCATATAAGATAAAGGAATTCATAAAAATATTTCCATCACAATATAATAAAATCAATGTAATAATAGGGATAAAAACATAACCCTATATTATCTTAGATGGAAAATAATTTTGATAAAACACTTGAACTCCATTCTTGAGGAAAATATCCTTTCTACTTCAAAAACACTTTTCATTTCTTAACATGTCATACAATTCTAATCTAAAAGAAGTTGATTAAAAATAAACTTTAAAACTTGTAAAGGAAGCTTCTTGGAAATAATGTATTAATTTCTCATTCATGTCGTATAAGTTAAAATAACATTCTTCATACTTTTGTCGGAAAAGTCAAAAATTACCTCGTACAAAAAACGACAAAAGATTCTTTTCATATATTTTACTAAAAAATCACTGAAGGGTAAAATTGGATTTAAAAAAATTGTATGTGGATGGAAATAATGTTATATATTGAGGAAACATGTATGTGGATGATAAAATACACCCCAATAAATACCAAAGTATAAACAATCTCGGATAAAAATGAGATTGTGATATTTCCCTTACCTTAGGTCCGATATGCTTTGTATGTGTCTGAACCTCCTGTATAATGATTTAAATAATGTTATTGACTTATTCCAGAATCATACTTATTTTTATGATATCATATTTGGTCATATTCTTAGCTTCTTAGTAGTAATATTTCATTGCTTCTTGTTATTCGGGTGTTTATAACTTTTAGTTCTTATGCGTGTTTTGTCGAATAAATTCTTATTCTTCTCTTTAGGTTATAGATACCTAATTTCCAGAATGGTATTAGTGTAATATATATCATATTCATTCATTTAATTCATTTATATAATCATTATTAAATGAAGATCATGTAGAATGAGTCGCATCACATCCTGGAGACGGTATTCCGTACATACGCACGAGTGATGATATCGTTCCTATGATCGTGGAATTGTATTGGAGTGTATGTATACTATTTCAGAATCAGTATCACTTTATAATAGTTATATATTGTCATTATTTACACCATTATACCCATCCAAGTAAGGTGGTGGTGTAAAATAGATTACACCACGGCGTAGAGACTGTATTCCATACGTACGCACGCGCGGTGATTTCTTTTTCCGTAGGATGGATAGATGGTGAAATAGGGTTGTTTCATACTTATAATAACAGATCCTTATATGAGTGATACAGATGTTATTACTTCATAATGAAACAACTAAAGAAGAATAAGTGGAAGAAGAAATAAAGATGAAAGAATCGGTAATGCACATTACCTCTTCTTTGAAGTGCTTCTTTGAGACCTTCTTTTAGGGCACTAAAATTGGTCTTTGAAGAAGACCAGGACCTCTAGGATGTCTTTAGGGAAGTGGAGAGGAGAAAGTGGTAGTGGTTGGACGAGCTTGATGGCTCAAGGTGGTGTGAGGAAGAGAGGATGGAGTGCCCTTTTATAAGGGAGGAGAGGGGCTCCTTTGGAAAAACTAAAAACATTATTTTATTATAAAGTCAAGTTCGGTTTTAAATAGCTAAAAATTTATTTATTTAGAAGCTAAGGTGGGGATGGGTCGAAATCCTCTCATCCAATAGAATTTATACAAGTTTAGGTTCCTATTTTAACCTTATCATTTAGATTTAACATTAAGATAAATAATTTTATTTTACCGTGTCTTCTTGTGTTCTTATACTATAAGTTTAATAAACTTACAATTAGCAGCCAAACGAACCCGAAGTTTTTTATTATTAATATATATAACCTTATATAAGTCATTTGGACGAACATTAGATTTTTAGGAATAAAATAACAATTACTAATATAATATTTGTTTTAAAAACTATTTTATTTCAATTTTGACACTATTTGGTAATTAATTTTTGTGAAACTCATAACAGAATTATTAGTTCGAAAAAAGTTAATTAAATAAATACTAACATGTAATATTAATCTATAAAATTAGTGTAATTCATAAAAAGTCTCAAAGTATATTTATTTGGGTATTTATAACATCAATAATGTCAATATTTCATTAATAAGATAATTACTGCATCATCGTTGTGTCATAAATAAATTAAATTATTTAATGTCTAAAAATTACAAATAAAATACCATTCTGTAGGAAATCTTTATAGATTTATAATGAATATTTATAGTCCAATTTATCTTATGTATAACCCCATATTAAAAATGATTAATTATTAAACATTGATTTTAACTATTTCATCCATTCTTTAAATAAATTAATAATAAATGTCCTAATCTAATCCAAGTGGGCCTAAATGGTCATATTTTATTCCTAAGGTTGTTTTTGGTCGAATTACACTTGTCCAACAGAATTAGGACATGTTTTAGGGTAATAATAATATCATTTTTACACTTAATTACCCTACTAACTTTTAACCGTGGTAAAAAAAGTAAAAAGTTACTATTCATCAAAAATTTATTTTCATCTCATTGGACCACATTTTACATACTGACATCAACCATGTCTCTCGGATTTATGAAATTCCACTCACAGAAGTGGTAAAATTAAGTTTTACGAAAAATTCAGTTTTTTTAACTACCACTTAGTGGTTTCACTATTCATCAGAAATTGAAAGTTTTCAGAAAAATACCAAAATTTCACCCTAGGCTAATTTCGATATTACGAATCAAAAAATGATGTCCATTTTGAAAAATAAAATTTATAAAATTTCAAAAAGTGTTCATTACTATTCATAACGCCTAGTTTTAATAATATTTTACTAGTATATCGTTGTTTAGTGAAACTCGGTATTGCGTATGGCGCAAGCTATCGAGGAAACTCACGATTTCGTGTAAAGCAAGACAAGAAAGTGTTGTGTGTAGAAAAAGATTCCTTTGATGATTTATATAACATAAATGTCTCGGGTGTTACAGAACATATCTGATAAAACATTATTAAGTACATAAAGTAGTTAATGCCTGAATAACGAGTAACAAAAAAATATTGCTAACAAATGGATGAAAATATTATCATAAATGTTACCATAAAAATGATTTTGATTTTTTAATAAATCAACAGTATTATTTATATCAATATACAGTTGGTTTGGATACATACGAAGCATATCAGACCTAGGGTAAGGGATAATTTTGCAATCCCATTTTTCTTTTAGATTGTTTATACCTAATTATACACTACGGAAATATTTATCATCCATGTCCATGTATTCAAAAAATGATTACATAAAATTTTTACAATTATTATATGTATGTTTAAATCTATTTTTACCCATGATTTACTTTTACTACATGGTGTGGATGGAATATTTCTTTTTTTACCATATGAGGTATTTTTTGACTTTTCTGAAAAAAGTATGAGTAGAATTATTTTTTTATCTTTTACGACATGAATGGATTTTTACAGTTATATGACGCCTTATTTTCCTGATTATTCTCTTCACTATTTCATGTTTATTTTCAACTAAATAAATTCATTTTAATATTGGAAGACATTTGGATAAATGAAATCATTTTTTAGAAGAATGTATATTTTCTTCAAGAACTAAGTGCAAGTTGTTTTAAAAAATAATTTTCCATTTAAGATGGCATTGGATTTTGTTAATATACATTTTTTACATATATTTTATTATTTTTATGAATTAATTAATTTTGTGAAGTCAATATATATTAAATGGATTATGATATGAGGAAATGATACTTAAGTGTCCCTTTTTATTTCATAGGATATTCTATGATGAATGATATAGGTGTTTGTGTCACATGTACGAATCATTTCATTATGATATGTGTGGGACCTATATATTCCTACAATACATTGGGTATTTATTTATATCCTATTAGATAAACATGACTGTAATGAAAAGTAAACCCAGTTCAGCTATGGGCTTTGTCCACTATGATGGTCTTGGAAATAATATCATTGATACTATGGAAATCATCTTATATTCTAATTATTTTCCCCCAATTACATATTTTATGCCAACACTATACTATCATGGTTAATTTACCTTTATTATCTACGCCTTATGTAATCCCATGTATTATTTCGTGACTCATTATTTTGATTGTTTATAATTTATTTTCATGTTTTTATGTTCAAATGTTTATGGTTTGTTTTATGATCTCTATGCTTACCCTTGTTGATAATTTGATCTCAAACATTCTATTTTCTCATTTACCAAGGATATAAAGGTAGGTTTTTGTTAGGAAAACTAAAGAGTAAGAACTTTATGGGATATTTTTATGATCTTTCACAAATATTAGAATATTATGTTCTGAGTTTCAAAAGACACATAACTAATATGATCTTTTGGAGACTTTTGTGTCATGTATTATGTATTCCAAAAAAGTAATGTAATTTCTATGAACGTCAAGATAAGGTCTCTACAGTTGGTATTACAGTGAATGTTTAGTTCCAATTTGGAAAATAGGAAACAAAAACCTTAGTGAGATCCATATTGATATTTCTAAGGTTTGTCTAGGGATATACCCTAAGTTAAGTTTAAGTATAGACTATAGTCCTAGAATTATGGTAATGATCATGAATACCATGGGATTAAACATAATATGTTAGATATTGAATGTAATCCCACTAGAATATGTTTTTTTTCCTAGTAATAAGTTTTCCTCTCACATTATTATTTTGGGGTTTTATACGATGTCTGGAACCGGAAGGAACCATGTTAATGATCAATGCATTGGGAAATGAAATTATTTTCCTCCGGAATAACCAAATTATATGGAATATATAATGATAAATATTATTTCTATACTTACAGAGCTATGAATCTTTCCGGATAAACAAATGTTAAAATAAGGGAACAGTATTCTATTTATTCTTTCATGATGCAAATCCCACCATTAATTAGTGGGTCTTCTGATACACTTGTTGTTGAATAATGGATCTATACCACTGAAAAGATATTTTCCATCCTTTACTATTCAGAACATGAAAATATCATTTTAGCTGTCAATCATTTAGATGAGGAAGAAGACAAGTGGTTGACTCTAAATAAGAATACATGGGATAAAGATGTTATTGAATCCCTGTGATGAGATGGGTACAAGAACTTATTTCTCAATTTAATACATCCCTCTTATTTTTATAATAATGATTGAAATGGAGTTATATGAGCTTAAAAAAAGGATGACGAATCTGTTGGTACATACGAGTATAATTTTATATTACGTGCAAGGAATGATTTTGTCTTTATCAAATAACATGTTTGTAAAGATGATCATTTACTCAGTGTCTAAAAACCATGTCTTTGAATGGAATTATCTATAAGAGACATTAGTATCTATGTGGTGATTGTGCATTTTGATATCAAGGTAGAACTGAATTTTTGTGTTACATATCTTTCTCATGGTTTTGACAAGAAATGAAAGATGGAGTTGAAGGGAAAATCTCAAAACAGTGGTGAATAGAAGATAAATATTTCATTATGATCAATGTGTGGAAAGAATATAGTTGGAGAATTTCTCAAAAGGAACATGAAAATGATTCAAGCATTTAAAATATGTTCATTGAGTATTTGAGTGTCTAAGTAATAGTAAAAACGATTCCAATGACATGAATAGAGAAATGACTTTCGAGAATGCTCCACTAACACTATAATGCTATATGTTCAAGGAAACTGGGAATTATGATAACCAATGCCCTAATCCAAGGGTTAATTATGATCAACATC
This sequence comes from Viscum album, assembly GCA_963277665.1. NCBI lineage: Eukaryota > Viridiplantae > Streptophyta > Magnoliopsida > Santalales > Viscaceae > Viscum > Viscum album. The sequence continues at coordinate 1,075,599,775 of OY728138.1, forward strand.
AACAACATATTAACAAAAAATACAAAGGGAAGTCACATTCGATCACTATTATCGATGTTGAGTATGATAATGAAGTAGTGGAATGATTAAGTGTTTATTTAATGAGATTTAAAAAGAGTGATGTGGAATCTCAATTATACTATTATTGAATATTAAAATATATATGTATTGGTTTATTATGGTTTTCCATTACTATATAGTTCCTGTAACCATGAAAATTGATTGAAATCTTTTTGGAAAGCCGATGATATATACATAATGATAGGATAAGGAGGAACTAAGTTGTTTCTTGTATTAATGAGGTCATGAATGATAAACTAAAAAAGTGATATCATGGTTTGAGTATATATAATTTTTTGTATAATAGGGTTGTGGACAAAGTTAATTTTGATAGAAATCATGTTGTAACTAAGGTTTTATAGTAATCCATGTTATTATCTTTTTTCAGGAGAATAAATGATTAAGGAATTTAGATTTTTGGAATGTGATAACCAAGAACTGCCAAATAAGATATGAGAAAAAAATGTTTGGTCAATTTAGTTCACCTTTTTCTTATTTTTTATTATTACTTTTTCGAAGGATTATATTGATATCCATTTATGGGTAATATAATTTATATTCGGGTTGATGTCTGTAAGATTAATATATTATCTCATACTAAGTAAACATATGAATATTTAATAATATATTCTAACCTTTTTGCTGATAAAGAGGGAATGACTTATCATTCAATGGTATGATCTTATAACACATTAATAATGAACAACTAAACTTCATTTCATTATATACGAGGTAAAGTGTAAATTGTTTAGGGAATGACCGACAATGATATTACATTTAAATCATGTAAGCATACATACTTATGAAAAAATTATTCAACTTTAGGGAAATGATCAAGAAAAACAATAAAATTATCCTAGTACTCTCTTATCTAATGAATCATATGGTCCCTTAAATCATCACATATTTATTGATTTCTGGTAGTTAACTTTATCCAAACATTATTCTATATCACTATCAATCATAACATGATGGTCAGATTTCTATTCCATATCAATGTTTTTCACTTCTCACCTATGTTCTCCTATATAGAAACATAGTTTTGAGATAATTTTGGTATACATTATGTTCCTAACATTCCCAATTTAAATGAGGTTTTATTATTTCATTTTATATTGTGGGTTTCAATGAGAGAAACTTTTATGTAGTAAACCATTTATAAACCCGACGAATTTCGAGGGAGAAATTCATTTTAAGGGGTGTATAATGTATGTCCCAAAGATATTATGAGATGGATTCATTTTAATTTCATTGATGTATTATGTTTTATGATGCATTGGGATTATCTTTCACTATACACAATAACATATTAGCTTGTAGTATATGCAACACTATTCTCGGCTTGTGTTGCACACAATTTCATGTATTGTGATACAATACGTTTCACGCAATAATGAGTATATATTTTGTTCAATTTATAAATGAAATATGTTTGTATTTTGTAATACGAAACGGAAACAAAATCATTCACTATAGGCAACACTGATTTTTCTTCCCTTACACGAATGTGCGACCTTCCTCGATAACATGCATTGGACATGATACCGAGTTTCACAAAACAATGATATATTACTAAAATATTATTATTAAATGGGATATAATCTATATTTTATTAATAGTATTAACCAAATTTTAACATTTATGACATTTTCATCCTTCTTACACATTTTCTATAACAAGGTTTGGGATCACAATCAATTTTCTGATAAAATCAGTATTTTTTTAAAAATGTAGGTTTTCCACCATTTGATGGAGAACCCATTTTATTCTAGGTTTTAGAAATGTTTATAAAATCAATTTGACAAAATTAACTTCTTATTTAGAAATAAGATATAAATAATTACTTTGGATATATTTTTGATAACATTATTATTTTGACTAATAGTAAAAATACCCTAAATATTAATTAAAAACAACTTTTTTAATCCAAATAATTTATTTAGTTAAATTATAGTATTGAATAGATTTAATGTACAAATAGTTTAAATTTTTACCATTTAATATAATTTATGTAATTAGAATTGTGATTTCATTGATTTCACAGTTAAAAACATTTCAATCCTTTTCAATGTTTTAACTTTTAAAACCTATTTTCTCAACCAAGAGACAGATTTTAAATTTATTATAGAAACTTATGTGTTTTTAATTTTGAAAAATGTATTCCATATTTGGAACCAGTAGGTGTAATTTATGTTAATAGGGAACTTATATTTTTTTGGGCATTATGAATAATATTTTTTGTAATTATTTTTATTACCAATGTTAAAGGTAAATCAGTTAATTATGGGTATAAAAATAATTATAAAATTACCCTAACACGTGAAATTTTATATTGTATGAATAAAAGGATACCCATATCAGATATGGTTATGAATAGATTCATTTCATGGACTCTGTTATATGGAAATGATGTAATTATTACTAAAACAAAAGAAAGTGATAACTAGTCACTCTCTTATATCTTAAAAGTGTAATAATTTTTATTTTGTAATGAAAATCATAAAACATAGAAATTAAATTTTTAGTAGAAAAATAATTTATTTATCTACATCATGATAATTTATTTATAATTTTTATATATTGATTACTTATAATAAATGAGGACACAATAGTGATGTAAAAATTATTTTTTTTAATAGAATTATCTAAAAATGGTTTAAAGTTTTTTAAAAGATATATAATATAAACTAATTTAAGTTATATAGAAATATTGCAGGTGATTATCAAATTTTAGGATTGTATTTTATATATTGGTTTGAATTTATCTTATGTGTGAATTTTATTTAAAGTCTAATAAATGAATACTGTAAAAATTGACACTATTGAAATTTTATAAACATAACATTTATTTAAATTATATAAAAACCATAAATTTTTTAAAAATTACATAGTTATTATTATGAGGTAAAAAATTTCATAAATTATCCTTTTATATTCAATTAATAACAAATATGTAAATATTAATTACCATTAAATATTTAGACTGTTATTACCAAAATTAAAAATTAATAGAATAACTGAGTGTTAATTAAAAGGGTAAGGTTTACTTTGAAAAATTAAGTTGCCCAAAATTTCTTTTTTGATTATATAACAACCCAATATCATATAATACTCTAATTTGGGACACGTTGGAGGTTTTTGGATAGGGTTTTATTTAATTATAAATTAATTTGTTTGAGAGTCTTCTAAAGTTCCCTTCTCTCCTCTTATAAAAGGGATTCCCCTCCCTCTCCACTTGACTCCATTTTTTGCCTTGAAATTTTGACCGAACATGGACCATTACCCTTATATGTTTCCCTAGTAACATTCTACAGGTTCTGGTCTTATCAAAAGTCTATATCTAGTGCCTTAAGAGAAATTTTAAAGGAGTCAGGTCGAGGAAGAGGTAATCTCTTCTACCAATTCTCTTATAATTTCATTCTCCATTTACATCCCGTATTTTAGTTGTTTCATTATATGTTAATAAAAACAGTATCACTCATATAATTATATGTTATTATAAATATGAAATAACATTATTTCACCTTCAATCCATCCAATAAAAAATGAAATCACCGTGTATGTGTATGTACGGCTTACCGTCTCCAAGTTGTGGTGTAATTTGTTTTTCACCACAACCTTTCTTGGATGGGTATAATGGATGAAATAATAACAATATATGTTTTTTATAAAATTATTCTAATTTTTACTTATTATACAACCTCCAGGTCAATACCATTCGATAATTACGAGAATGATATAATCGCTACTCCGTATGTACGACCTACCATCTCCATGATGTGATGCATTTCATTCTACATTATCATTATTAAATCCTAGTCATATAAATGAATTTAATGAATAAATATGATATTTATTATAATTATACTATTCTATAAATGATATAACTATAACCAAAAAATATGAATAATATCATATCCAACAAATATGCACAAGAACAAAAAGAAGTTCATGCCCGAATAACGAGTAACTCTGAAATATTGTTAAAAAATAGATGAAAATATGATCATAAATGTTATCAAGAAATATTTTAGGATTATAGAATAAATCAGTCACATTATTTTAAAAAAATATAGTAAGTTCGGTTACATACGAGGCATATCAGACTTATAGTACGAGATACTTTGGCAATCACATTTTTATCGGAGATAGTTTATATGTAAAAATATACCAGGGATATATTTTTCATCCCTGTCCATGTTTTAAAAAAAATACATAAAATTATTAATATTATTAAATGTATGTATATTTTCATTTTTATCTATTTTTAACTTTTACTGCATGGTATTGAAGGAATATTTTTTTACCATATGTGGTATTTTTGACTTTTATGACAAATAAACGAGGACAATATTTTTGTAACATACATGAAATGAATAGATTTTTATGGTTTCAAAATAGATTAATTTCATAAATCTTTCACTTCTCTATTCCATTTTTATTTTAAATTAAATCAGAATCTTTTAAAATTATGTGACATTTTGAGAAAAGAAATCATTTTTGAAGAAGAAATGATATTTTCCTCAATAACTTAATTGAAGTGGTTTATCAAAATTATTTTCCATATAAGATGACATAAGATTGTGTTTATATTACTATTATCACTTTGTTTTTTTTTGTTTAAATTGAATAATTATTTTTATAAAGTTTATATATCTTATATGAATTATGTTATGATGAAATAATGTTTAAGAATCACATTTTATTTCATTGGTCATTATATGATGAATGATTTATATTTTTGTGGAACATGTAAGAATGATTTCATTATTATATTGGTATAACCTATATCTCCATAAAATTAATTTGGTTAATAATCATATCTAATTTGATAGACATTCCTAGAATGTCATGTAAACATGGACCAGTAATTGAATTTTTCCATTATGATGTTATTTGCATCAAAGCCTTGGCTACTATGGAAATCATGTTATGTGCTAATTAGTTTGCCACAATTACATGTTTTATGAAAATGATATAATGTCATGGTTAATGTCTCAGTAGGATATATGGCTTACGTAATTCCATGATTTATTTCATGACACCAGATTCTGATTGTGTAAAATTTACGTTCATGTTTTTATATTAAAATTTTAATGGTTTGTTTGATGATCTAAATGTTTACCCTTGCTGAGAAATTGATCTCACCATTTCTATGTTTTCTTTTCCATAGGATATAAAGAAAGTTTTTAGGAAGAAAAAATGGTAAGATAATTAGCAGAGATGTTTAAGATATTTCACTATGAGTAGAAGATTATGTTCTGTGTTTCCGAAGACACGAAACTAACATGATCTTTGGGCGTATGTTTGTGTCAGATATTATGTATTCCACAAATGTAATGTAATGTACATGTACATCAATCCATGGTCTCTACATTGATGATAGATATTCCATTAACATAAAAAAGATACAATATAAATGAGATAATGGAGTTTTCATGCCACTTGGATATGAGAAGTTGAGGAGAGAATATGAAAAGACAAGACATTATAAGAAAATGAAAGTGGATTTTTGCACATAAATTTGTTCTCCTTTAGAACCATCTTAAGGAACATGGTTTTTGTTCTATTGGTTATAAAATTAGGTATTTTATGTGGGTAAGAGTCTATATAAGGTAATGTTAAAAAATTTAGTCAATATACAAGGTTTTTGAGGTGTAAGTATAAGAGGTTTGGAGGGGTGGTATTTATAGGGAGAGTAGTGGAGTGTTTTTTATTTTTTTTCACTTGTTTATTATTTTGGATAAATACCATCAATACTGTGGATTATTTTCACTAAGAATAGAAACTAGTGCATGTTAGTTCAAACTATTAGTTGATACAATCAATCATTACTAAAAAAATTCATGTATTTAGCTTAAAATATTATATATAGTAAATTACATATTTCAATATTCACCAAAACTTCAACTATTTCATAAAAATTCTAAAAATTTACCATAACCAATTTTTATGTATGTTAATTAAAAATTGGCTACATTTTTAAAAAAAAATTTAAATAAGAGATATTTATTTTTTAATTAAAATCGTCAATTATTCAGAAAATTCGATATTAATATTAGAACTGAAATTATGACACTTTGAAAAATTAACTAAGGTCTCATAAAATTATATTATAATTAAAATATAATGAAATATTAATTTAAGAATCTATTTTATGTAATGAAATTTAATTTTGGATCATTATAATAATTTTATAAATTCATGTAAACATTTACATTTCATAAAAAAACATCATATAATTTATCATTTTTAAAAATATTATTTACTTATGAAAGTGATATAAATATTTAATATTTTAAATTGGGAGATAAATAATTTTAATTAATGAATTATTATGTGAGGTTACTATTCTATGAGTATAAATTTTTTATTTCTTATAAATAGCACTTATTTCATTATATGTTTATAATGAATTGAAAAATTTCATTCTAGAATGAAAAAAAAAATATTTTATATGTTCCTAAGTAGTTACATTATAAATTTATTTATTAAATATGTTATATTATTATAATTGTATAAGATTTTATAAAAAACTATATCCCAATTTCAAAAAACTAAAAATAAAATAAAAATATAGATTATAAATTTTTTATGAGAACTAAATATTTCATAAGTCCAAAATTATTAGAATTTAATTTCTATGTTCAAAATAATACATTATATTAAAAATTAAATTATTCCATAAATAAATATTCAACCTTTATGAATTTCAAATCCATATTTATCTTATGATAATATCATAATTAATTTTCAATTTTGGTAAAAACAGTATTTTTCAGCATTCACTCTATGAATTAATTATTTTAGAATAGTGCCAGTAATTATTCTTATGTTGATTTTAATATGATGAATCAAAAATAATTAATTAGTGTAATTATATTCAACATATATATGTGATAAAAATTAGTTTCAGTTAAATTTTCTTGATATGAAATAAATATAATGTTTTTTTCACATAGCATTTTAAACCATGAATCATAACTATAAACAATTTTTTTGAGTTAATGATATGTTAACATTATTTATTATCAGCTATATTAATTTATATGAACCATTTATATATTCATAACATATATTTCTATATATAATTTTTGGGTTGTCACATTCTTCTCCCCATAAAAAATTCTACCCTTGATTTTTCATTCCATTACCTAAGTTGAAAAATATTAGTACTTCTGTTAAAAGTACTATTCATACTCATATATCTCCACTTCAGACTTAAGGTTTCATCAATGTACATTTACTAAGTGATTTGTCTTTTTGTGTAAAACTATTTATATAAATGGCAATATCATCACCAACATCTTATCATAAGAGAGATAATCATAAAACTATACCACCACAAGATTCAATACATGAGAGTGATATGGTGTGTACTTCATCAAGAAGGATACATGGATGATGTCATGTAATTTTTAAATGTTCAGTGGATGATCATGCTAATATTCCACTTCTCTGATGTAATCAATAATGATAAAGTGGAAAATGTATTGAGTAATTATCTTTTCATTTTTTCCCATCCACAACATACTATTCAATAGTGATATATGGAGGAATAATATTTCCCAAACCATAATATATAAGTCTCATTGATGTATATCAGCATAAATCTTCTTTTAACATTGAACCATCATGAGGTATTGTTGAATATGCCTAACATTTTATACTATTTCATTGACCTTCTCAAGTACTGGAAACATTAATTCAACAACTTCCTCCCAAAATTTTAGTGATCTAAATCTATTAAAATAGAGGGATTCATATGGTGGAATTTTAATTCTCAAGTGTAAACTATTACTGTATAAGAACTTGTAAAATGGAAGATGATATTACCAACATCCATGTATTTTCATAAAGTATATTCTCAAAATATACTCTAGTGTCTGTATAGTTTGTTTATATTGGTGCTCAATCTATTAGTGATAGGTTGTATTGATGTTTACCTCTATGTTTAGAGAATATATTAATTTATTCCAAATCATTTAAGTGAACATATGATCTCTTTCATATACAATCGATTATGTCATTTAATACAACATAAAACTTTTCTAAGGTATATCATTGAATGTTGATCATGTAAGAAGTCATATTGAATTTAAATGAAATGAGAATTATTTTTATGATGGTCAATTAGAAACCATATAGTATTTATACCACTCGATATCATTTGAATAACCATTAAAAAAATACATAGTGACATTTTCAAATTTTCTTATGTTTATGAGAAATGGTTTCACAATAATTCGGATTTGTTTCTCTCACCCTTCATTTCCAAACCCTTAGGATCATTGATGTATATTTTTCAATCTCAATTTTCATTTTATCCCCCTAATAGTGTTATAAGAGATATGTATACATCATCATGTTTACTAGTTGTATGGATAATGTTAATATAAGATTATCCCTCAAAAGACCCTTCTTCATCTTCAACTCTAATAGAATGTAATGTCATTTCCCAAATCTCAAATCTCCTTCATCATCAATCTTGAACTATGATGATTTTAATTTTATTATAACATTAACCTTATTCTATATCATATCATGATTCTTTTAATATTTATTTCTCCTTTATGTAAGAGATGGTTGAGCAATTAGTTGAGAAACATGTGATTGAATTCCTTTCATTATGTTTTTCTTATCCATCATTTTCATGCCTAATATGATCAAGTCCATCTTAATCCTCATCATAATAAAGGATATAGGATTTTTCAACTCATTGCATCTTCCACTTAAATAACCATTCTATAATTGTAATATATTTTAATTCAAAATCTAAGATTAACTATTACCATCTTCATTGGTTAATATTTATCACATTCTATGTGTATATATATTTTGGGTTCCCATGGTCTGTACATTTATCACACTTCTCTACATAATGATAAATCATCTATATATTTAGTGAAAGTATTACCATGAGGAACTCAATATAATAAATAGGTTAAATTTTCTCATGTAATTCCAATTCTCTCGAGGTATATGATATCATGTTATTATTACACAAGGGTACAAAACAAAAAACCATTTTTGAAGCATCATTATATATCAAAAATCCTTCAACAGATGTGGGTATTGTGAGTATAGTTTCATTGGTTAATATTTTCTTCACCTCATTGTAGTTTTTTTTAGATTCATATTTATTGAAAATATTCACTCTCTTCTTATTCAGTTTGGTAAGGGGGTTTAAAAATATTTTAATGTCTATCAAAAATTGCTTATAGTACCTAGATAATATAAGGAAACTATAGAATTATATAATAGATTTTGGTCAATGACATTCCTCAATCACTTTTGTTTGTGTAGGATCTATAAATATCCCTTTACATGTGATAATATGACACAGGAATGATAATTTCTCCTTCTAGAACTCACATGTACTTAATAATTCCTATAATTAATCCTTCGTCAATGTCATTAGAACAATACTCATTTATTCATCATGTTTCTTCTTTATTTGGGAGTATAAAAATATTACTCTTAAAAACTATCATTTTTTAGAAAATCTCAAAATAATATATTCATTTAGTCCGTGAAGATCTTTGAAACATTCATGAGTAAAATTGACATTTATTTAAAAATATAGTTCCTATATCTCATATAAAAGGTGGTCGTATGAATGACATACATATTAAACTTTAACTGATGATATCCCCATCCAATTTCAACCATATATAAGCACTTTTATCCTTGTAACTAATATAAAAATTCAGTAATCTATAAAAGGGGAAACTATTTATTTATTGTGTTCTTATTTTTTTCACTATAATCTATACATAGATACATAAACCCATCCTTCTACATAACAAATAGAACTATTTCACCCCATGTTAAATCACTAGAGAGAATGAAAATTTTTTCTAGATTCTATTGTAGTATATTAATTTTCTCTAGACATTAAATGGGATCCATTCTATAATTAGTCTTTTACATCAGTAAAGAATTAGTTATATGTTTAATTCATAACACAACCGATCGATCTTGGGGAAAACCATGATAATATTCTAAAAATACATATAAATATTCCATTACAATGAGCATGTATTCAATAGTGGTTCTATTTATTATTATTATTTGAGTTACATATTCATTCTTAATATTTTACAATATATAATATGGTGATGAATACTATGGATGATATTCATCATTCTCCTTACACATTTACAGAATCCGTGGATTATTAAAGATATTTAATGTGATTTCCTTCTATCAACTATTGGTATAGTATATATATTAATATGGGCAGTATATTCCTAGAATATAATTGAATCCTACAATTGGGTATAAGAAAAGTATTGATATAATATTCATACATTAGAGTTTTATAGGGACTGATTAATATAATTTAGATGAAAAGATTAAATCATTTTATATCATTATCCATAATTCATCCTACATAATTTTTTGTGGGGTTTTCATTGTTATTATAAACATGAAATATATTAATTAGCACATATAACTATAACCATATATGAAATTTGAGTTTTATTAACGGATAATGAGAACACATTTCAAAATTTTATTCTAGTTCTAGTTATTTACTTGATCCAAAATAAACATAAGAATCTGAATAATCAATTTTATAAGCATATAAAAAGGTAATTGAAAAGTTAAAATGAATAACTAAAAAATGATATGTATATCCTAACTTATGAGTTTGAAGGATTCAATATTGGTATTCCATTTCTTATTTCCTATTAATTTCTCTAACATAACATTATATTAAAATAATTCATAATATATTTAAATAGAATATGAACTAACCAAAGCATGACCCCAATGATTATCAGTATATTTCTAATTCTTGGCATCTTTGTGGGGGCACCAGGTGATGATGAATTTAATATCCAATCCCCCTCTTTTGGGTTATTACCAGTAGGTACATCTATTCAAATCCTACATCCCCAAGTATTATATAGATAGGGATATCATTTCTATGAGAACAATAAACATAATAACTTATCAAAATTGAAGGATTTTATCCTTTACGTAAGCATATCCCAGTTATTTTCACTAATGATAATTCATCTCAATCTCTAAAAATTACAAAAGCTTCTTATAATTCTAATTATAGTGACTAATGCCTTAAATACAATTAATTTCATAATTTTTATAAAAATTTCAAACAAATAAAAACTGTATATCCAGATGTCTAGTGTCATTGTAATGTTAGATACCTAATTACATCACTATAAACACAAAATATTAATTTATATTTAAATATTTAAATATTTTTCTTAAATCCAATAGATCTTCCAATACTACATAATATACACTAAGGGAAACACATAAGGAAAAGGGTGAGATAGAAATCTCAATAAGGGTGTGAACATGGATATAAATCATTAAATGAAAGTCAATTTTCCTAACATGTCATAAAGAGAATTATTTTGAGAATGCAAACCTAAATTAAGGAAAATCAATAATAATAACATGGAATCATGTAATATTTTGAAAAAATATTTGTCTTGGCATTATAAAAATAATTCAAGGGTCTATCCCAAGACCATCATCATAAAGTGGAAAAATTCCTATGGTGGATTATTTTTTTAACATCCAGTCCCTCCCTGGTCTGTTACATTTTAAGTTGTGGTTTTTGGATGTGTTCTCAAGGATGATATTTATGGTTACAACAATCTTCAATAGAGGATGAAGGTGCAACAGAGTTGTTACTATGAATACACACATTGTATAGTTTTCATGATTTTAACTATTGTTTCATGGATTGTACATGATGTTAGTTCACGATATGTATATCAACATGGGACAATATGTGAGACTTAATACACATTCTGTATTTATAATTCATGATTTGTAATAAATAAATACCAAGGTAACTAAATTTGTAGCAAATGATGGAATTGTTTTGAAAACCAAGTATTACACACCATGTAATGGTTACATGATGTGAAAACGGTTGGATTATAGGTTTCACATTATTTTTTGGATGAATATCATTCATTAAGACATACCCATTCTCCCTCTTATTCAAAATGAGAACTAGGCTCTCTAAGGAGACTTTCAATCCCTCTTCTCCCTTGTTTGATGCATTGGTTCCTCTAGATCCCTGTTAGAAATAAATGGCAATCCCTTAATTATTCATGGTTAGTTTCCTATTGTTATTATATTAGGGACTCACCATAGTTATTTTTTTGCATTAGGGTGTGAGTTTTGATGACGTTTTATGATCTTTGGGTGAGTTTTAGGTTATTCCACGGTTTCCCACATGTGTTTTTGGACTGTGGTCATTTCTTCTTCACTCTACGATGCACGATGAGTCCTAAAAGATACTTTGTGGCAGAGAACCCATCATTTCTCTCTATTGGGTATCATTTGAAAGGGATTAATATTTTTAGTCTATGTTTTATGATTGTGATCAATTAATTAAAGATAAATAATTTGTTAATTGAAATTAATGTATAAAAATAAGAATCATTTACATGTTTTGACATATTTTATATGACTGTGAAAATATGATTCTATGAGATGATGCCTCATTTAATATTAATGCCATTGGCAGATTTTTTTGCCCCTGGAGGTTATGTCTTGTGACTTCTATTCATGTTGTGATTATTGTGATATCACCCTGAAATGTAAATTGGCTAACCACTTATATTGGTATAATTAATGATCACCCTGAGATTTTTGCATGTGCGATAATACCCCCCTAAAAAGTGAAATGAGATAAAAAAAATTATAAAAACTATAAAATGTTTTTGATATGTTCTGGTGTGTTTCCATTATGTTCATGTAGTTATGAGTATTTGGGATGCGTTGTACGATTGATGTGTGATTTGGGCATCTGGGACAAATGGATTTATGGTCATGATTTTAGGGTGGTGAGGTGGTTGTTGATGGCCATGATTTTGGAAAAGTGATGTAGTAATTTTTTACCCATGATTTGGGGTGGTTAGGTGGTAGTTGTTTTCCATTATATTTGTGTAGAAAGGTTGTAGTTGTTCAATAATTCATTTATGGTGTAATAGAGGTGTTAGTTTGGTCATGCTATTAGCATGCTGAGGTAATGATGTGATTGGGATGATAATCTTCTTGTGGTGTGTGGTTTATTTTTTATATATTCCTTGTTAGTGATGATATAATTAATTAGCTAATAATTTTTTATTTGGATGGCGATTGGTTTGGTAAATAGGATTGAAATGGATAATGAGGAAATAAATTATGTGTTATGGGGTTAAATGTGGATAGTTTTTAATAATGAATCAAAATGGATGTTTAATGGGAATAGAATGGAAATTTAATATGTGGCTTAAGAAATGGGTAGTGTTATGAATTTAGAAGTTGAAGAAAAGTGTTGATTTTTTGATTTTATTAGTGTTTGGTTGTGAAACAAGAGGTTTTTCTTGTTTATGGCTATATGTATGTACTTGTATATTGATTTTAATTTCTATAATATCACCAACAACAACAATAATTATGTGTAAACAACAGCATAGTCACACAAGGGGTGTTTTTCACGACATCTGGTGAGGAGAACAAATGGTTATGTACCATCCTATTCCCACTATCTATTTTAGGTGAGGTAGGTATTACACATGCTATGATGAATGATGGTCTGATAGTGCACTACATGGTGGTTTTGATAACCCACCTAATTTCAGGTGAGATGTGGTGTTGATGTTCTAATGGGGAAGAGATCCTATGTGTCTTCAGGTGAGATGTGAGGTATCCCATGTGTCTATAATTGGGATAAGATGGGATGAGGGGGTGAATGGTGGGGGTCATTCATTGTAGGAGTAGGGAACGAGTTTTGTGTCTTTCATAGTCATGATACCATACACTATCGTTATGGTTGTGGATGTGTTTTGGACAATTTTTTCTAGGTGATGCGTCATGTGGCCATGATTATAGGGTAATGAGCCCAGTTTTCTATGGGCTTGATTTGATGTGACTATACTTATGGGAGGTGTGGTATATAGAAGATATGGACGTTCTAATAGATACGGAGTTAGGGTGTGAAAAGAAATACTACCGGTAAAGTAGTTCCAGGAACCCTTTATCAAAATGATTCATTTTATATTTTATTACATGGCTTCATTTATTTGGTGGGAATTCCTTCATGGGGTTTGGGATAGATAGTTTACATATTTAGGTGTTGTTGTAACTATTGTTTTTCTCACATGTGTATTTGTATGATTCATTCACATGTGCATGAGAGACTTTGGTTTTCCTACTTTGTATACTTGTATACTCACCTTATATATATATATATATATATAATTTCATATAGTTTTCTAGGCGGATTACATATACTATACTAGAAATTACTATATTGGACCATTAATAGATGTTGTGTCACTTCTTACATTTCCTTTTGTGTAATTACATTGTACAATTTTATGGGTATCAATTTTATTTATACATGTATTTGTGGGATGGTTTTTGGTTTCTTTTATATTATGACATGGAGTTAATTGAGGATTATTCACATTATTCACTGATCCTATGTTATTATATTATTTAATGCCTCCATTTTCATGAGATATTATTACCCTGAGTGCTAGTGCCCATCCTAAGTCCTACTTGTGGAAGGACCCGAAGGACATTATCTCTATCCCCTCATTAATATATTCATTGAGGAAGGGGTCATGATATAGTGGTGTTAGATGATTTGGTTGATAGATACGATTTTTTTTGAGTTAGTAATTGTGAGGATTTTATGGGTTGGTATTGAATGAGTTCCAGATGTCATTAGTTCTTGACATAGATAAAGGAGACCAGCTAGGGCACATGATTTTAGTTTCCCCATAATACAGTGCATGAAAACTAATTTTATTGAATGACCAAGTGAAGTGAACATGTTTGTAGGGTACAAAACATAGAAATGTACATGTATCAAGATGAATTTCTCTCTTTCTTTAATTGGGATATTTTGGGAAGTTTAAACGAAATAATGTGAATTGAAATGAATGTAATTGTAATTTCATGCTATCAGGCTTGTAGTGTTCTGTATTTATTTATGAATGGATCATGTGTTTCATTTTTGTGTGAATTAGGTAGATGAGGTTTAGTAGTAAAAACCAGGCGATTGATACAAGGTTGATCTGATAAGGGATTATGAGGATTGGAAGAAGGTTTAGTGCACTTTTCAATAGAAGGATTCTGGTATGTATGAGGGATGTGTTTTAGATTTGGAGAAAAAAGAGCTAGATTGAAGTGCTCGAGATTGCATTACGTTTTATTTTGGATGTAATGGGATAATGAGTCCCTCTTGATATTTTACAGATGTGGGGAAATATAATATAGTGGTGGATGCTGTATTTGGGAGTGAGGAAGGAGGAAAACATTTCATGGGTTGACTCTCATATAGTATTTTGGGAACTGTTCCTTTCATCATCATTGAATGTAGTGAAGAGGTAAGAGAATATTTATATTGGGTTGGGTAGTAGGTCAGTGTGATATTTTTTAATAATGTTGAAGTATATTCAATATTCAACCCAAATCCTTTTTCTAATGAGTAGTCCCATGAAAGACATCTAGAGGAGGCCGCCCTTTCTTTTATCCAGTATTCAGTTACACCATTTATGTTGTCAAGATATCTGGATGATCAAAATAAGGTGGTATTTATCAACAATATGCACTCATAAAGAGTATTTCTAGGAGAGTATAACCAAAAGGGATCCTCAAGGATAAGAGTTGATAGAGGAAGGTGTCAGGTGGTTGGGCCATTGAGGTTTTGACAAATAGGGAGCCAAACTCAACAATTTCATTTTAAATTTCTAGGGCTAGTGGATTTCATTATGTTCTAAATGGTTTTTTGTTTGTGTGATTTATCTGTCGTGCTTCTGGAAATCACAAATACTAGTTCCAAGTGGTTCCATGATGTCATTTTTGTGGAGATGGACACATTTAGTGTAATCCTCAGGGACAGTTTTCTGTGAGACTGTTCAAACAACAGGGGCATCAGGATTATTCTCCGTTGAGGGGAGATGAAGCAGGAAGAGGATGGCCTCATGATGTACCTCCTATTTAGTGACCTCAAACTGATGAGTGTGTGATTCTTGTGGGGATTTGTGATGCTTCCCATATGAGCATAGTATTACTATTCATGTAAAAAAAGTAGTGTTCTATTATGGGTCAATGAAGTTACTTTTCCATGAGTGTAAGAATCTAACCAATGAATTTCATATAGTAGCCTAGGTGTCTGCACTAAAGTTGTGGTGGAATTACTGCATTGGAGTCACTTTTTTTGTCTTCACTAAGAACAAGTGCTTGAGGTATATATTTCATTAGTGTAATCGTAATTTGTGTAAGATGTGGTGGATTCAGATTATTTACTGTTATGATTTTTAGATATTATACACCATGAGAAAATGAAATATTGTGACAAATGCACAGTCCAAGATGTTGATGAAGGATGCTAATTAGAAGTCTGTCGATGCTTATAGAACAATGTAGGATTTGGAATCCATACACATAGATAAAATGGTGAATGATGGTAGATTCTATTTGTTTCAAATGAAAGTGGTATCTTCTATGATACAATAGGTAGAGGAGTCTCAGCGGGGAGACTCAAAGCAGAGGTGAGGCATGACTATGTTGTATATGGTGATGCTTTATTGGGATGGTTGGCGGTCTTTTAAAACTAGTTATTATTTTATAGAAGGATGATTTTTATGGTAGTGATTCATTGTGTATTCCTCTATAAGTGTCATATCTCACTGTTGTAGGTACACCTAGGTATTTCCAAGATGTATTGTGGTTTGAGGATGTAGTTTTGGGGGACCATGATGAAATATTAACTTGAAGAGTTTGTAGAAAAGTGATTATTTATCCAGTAGGCAAAGGATGGTCATCATGTTTCTAGAAGTTTATTACAACCCTTGGATATTTCAGAGTAGAAATGGGATGACCACTCGATGGATTTAATCATAGGGTTACCCCATGAATAGGGTGTTTTTCATGATACCACAATGATCAATGATCAGTTAACAAAATTATCCCACTTCTTAGTGATAAAGGATTTAAGCATAGTAGATTATATGGCCAAAAGGAATGTGGACATGTTGGTAAATTTTCATAGAGTTATATGGTCTGTTGTCTCAAATTGAGAAAAAAATTTTACCTCAAAATTCTGATGGGGATTGAAAAATTATTTTGGCACTCAATTATGACTAAATACTGCTTTCCACTATTAGAAAGTTGTGTAGATCAAGTGAACTAACCATATTCTAGAGGATATATTGTGATAGTGTGTCTCTGAACATGGTGGATCTTGGATACCACACTTGACTATAGTTGAGTTTTCTAATTAAAAAACTATAGAAATATGGGATGATAGATTAGACTATCCATATTGTATAGGATCAATTGTGGGCATGTGTATTGGACCTTGGAAGATCAGGGGAATAAAAATTTCCCTTAGTTCAATTTTATTTTTACAACAACTATCAAACATAAATCAATGTGGTCCAATTTGAGGCTTTTTATGGGAGCCCATGTCATTCTCCATTATATTATATGGATTTTTGGGAGACAATAGTTTATAGACACAATGTGTTATAGAGTATAAGAGGGAAGGTTCATCTTCTTCATGAGAGGTTGGAAATAGTGCATGATTGAAAAAAGTTTTCTTCCAATCCGAGGAAGAGGCCCTACTAGTTTGAGATCAGGGACCATGTGTTCTTGAATATTTACATGCAATGTGTGAAGTGGAGTTTTAGAATAGGGACTAAGATTTCTCCAAGGTTTTTTAGACTCTTTATGCAGTTGGGGTGAGATTTTAAGGAGGAATATTAGATTGTGTTTCCACAGTAGAAGGATAGGATCCACGATGTCTCCCTCATATATCATCTTGTTCTATATCTTCATGATTAATCACATGCCATTAAATATGGAGAGCTAGACATTTTGGATAATGGTACGTTCCTATAGTGACAAGTAGAGTTCTAGGATCATGATGAAAATGTGTTTTGTACATGGAACATTCCCTTGATATATGTTTTTTGGAGGCATGTTGGTCTATAAGAGAGTAATTGGGTGTGAGAGATGTATATTCACTCCCAACAACATTAGTTGTTTTGAATTTTTCTTTATTTTTCTCTATGATGGGATTTTTAGATCCTTTAGTTTTATGGTATGTTTTGTTTTATCTTCACGTGTTGTATGTTTTATGATGTGTGATAAATATATCATATATGAATATGGTATTTCCTAATTCATAATCGAGAGACATTAACTTATCTGTGATTAATACAATGTGGGTGAGTCCGTGCTTCCCAGAGTGTGTAATATCATGACATAGAGGATGGAATTCCATAATTTCTGTATTGAGGGTGGTATGGTTAGTTTGTTATGATGGTTTTTGTTTTTGTCTATATAGAGGTCAAAATAGTTGTGGGGCAATTTTTTGGTGTGGGAAGAAGTGGTATGTGGTTGTGTTGTGATGAGGTTTTGTGAGGTATTTTATTTATGTTTGTTTTAACATGTTTGGATGGTGGTAGTGTCTGAGGTATGATGAATTCCTTGAGTGTTATGTTGTGAGGTGGTTCTTCCAAATCATTTACTTATGGGATTGGATATGGATTATCGAAGGAAATAATATAATGATATGTTTATGATGTAATGGTCCATGCCTACCTTGTCCATTACATTTATAGTATTTTTGTGATGGTGGTGTTTTAGAGGAGGGTTGAGGAGGTTACATGAGTTTTCAGTGGAGTATAGAGGTGTTTTAGTTCTATTGTAGGAAATACAAACCCTATATATTTTACAAAAAAATGAACTGGTGTTTCATAGCTTGTATATTCAATGATTTTATATCTTATAAATCATCTAAGTGGGAGGAATTGAGATGGATAGATCTTCATGTAAGTGGAATTTAGGACGTGTGTTAAAAAAGTAAATATGATTTAATTTTTATCAAATGTTATTAATTTTGGGAAACCCAAGCATTAAAATATGTGTAATGGTTATATGATGTGAACTTGGTAGTATTCTATGTTTTATGTTCATTTTAGGCTGATTAACATTCATTAGGATATTCCAATTCTCTCTCTTATTCCGGATGAGCCCAAGCAATCCTTGGAAGACATTAAATCCATGTTTTCCCTTGTTTTGTCTGTTGGATTGATTTGTCCCCTAGTGGAAATCAACTGTAATCCATTCATTAATTATAGTAACATTCCAATTATTCTTCCTTCCGTATTAACTACATCAATGTATTTTTTAGGATGTGATTTTAATATATTTGGGTGTGGTGTCAGTTGGTCCATAGTTACCCATGTGTTGTTTTAGTTTTTGAATGTTTCTTCTTCACCCTATGGTGCACATTGAGTTAGATTAGTTTTTTTAACATAGAGAATCCCATATTTGTCTTTATCATGTATCTTATGGGGGGGTATACTCTTGTTCCTCCATGGTTTCTTGTTCGTTGGATAAATCAAAGAAAAATAATTGGTTAATTGAAATTAATGAAAAAAATGGGAATGATACACATGTTTTAAATGTTTTGATATCATTGTGATATTGTGATTGTATAGGATTGATGCCCCACTAAAAATTGTAGCTATTGGGGGATTTTTTTACAATAGATGTCATGTGTTGTGAATGTTGTGAATGTTGTAATTATTTTGAAATCCCCTAAAAATGGAAATAATATAACCACTTATTTTTTGATATTGAAATTCTTGCCATAGGTTTTTTGATTGTGTGAAAATGCCGATAAAATAAAGTGAAATGTAATAAAAAATCCATTGGTAAATCTATAAAATATTTTTTGATATGGTTTGGTTTTTATCCATGTTAATGGGGGGGTTGTGTGATTTTGAGTTGAAATGTGTGATTGGTGTGTGGTTGGTCATGTGGAGATAATGTTTTTTGGTCTTTCATTTGGGTCAATGAGGAGGTTATTGATGGTTGTGATTCTATGGAGGTGAGGTGGTTTTTTTGTCATTCTCTTGTTGAGGTGAGGTGGTAGCTGTTAGGTCATTATTTTGGGGTTGCAATATAGTGGCTGCTCAACCATGATTTTGGGGTAGTGATGTGGTGTTTTTTGGATTTGTTCTTGGGGTAGCGAGGTGATGCTGTGATGGGGATGATGAGACTATTTTGATGTCTGGTTTCATTGTGCTAGAGTCATAGGTAGTGATTTGATAGTTGATTGGATAATTGTTTTTAAAATTAATGGGGATTTCATTGGTTAATGGGATTTAAATGGATAATGAATAACGGTATGATGAGTCGTGGGGTTAAATGAGAATGATGATTAATAATTAAATGAGTTTTCTAGATAATGGGAATTATTTGGCAATGTGAAATATGGATTATGGATGTTGTGGTTTTATTCATTTAGAGGTGGCATTCAAAGTGAAAATGTGGTGATTTGGTTAGTGTTTTGTTGTGAACCCATTGGATGGCCTTGTGAGTTGATATATGTATATACTATTATATTCATATTTTTTTCTATACACACCCCACCCATGATGAGAAGTATATTCGGACACCCGCATGGTATCATAGGGAGTGATTTTCTCGACATCCTATGAGGAGGACAGATGAATGGGTACCTACTCTTTAGTACTATCTCTTTCAGTTGAGTTGTGTATTTCAATGTCTCAAATGGAATGAGGTTTGATATTGCACTATATGGTGTTTATGATATCTCATGTTTCTTCAGGTGAGAGTTGGCATGGTTGTGGTTGTGGGGTGGGAAGCATATGCGTCTTCAAGCAAGATAGAAATTAACTTAGGGGTTTGTGGATGGGATAAGATGGGATGAGGTAGTTTATGATCTGAGTTGTTCATGATAGAAGGAGGGAACTGGGTTTATTCCCTTAATATTCATGATTCCCTAATGATCTTGTTATGGATGTGGATGTGTCGTGGGTCAGTTTTTTTAGGTAGGTAGTGATGGCATTGTGCTTGTGGGTGGTGAGTCTATGTGATTGTGGGCATCATGTGATGTGACTGTTCTTGTGGGGAGCTGTGGTATAAAATATATATAGAATCTCTAGGTTGTATGGTGTTGGGGTGTGAAAGAAGTATACTAGTGAGAATGTAGTATAGGGTACCCTTTATCAATTTGATTCATGTTATATAATATTACTTCGATGGAATTATTTGGGGAACATTCCCTGTTGAGTTTTGGGATGTATAGTTGACTTGTTTTGGTGTTGTAAGTTGTACTATTTTCTAATGGGGAAATCAGTAGGCCTCTTTAACATGTGCACGAGAGACTTAATTTTTTATACTAAGAATACTTTTATGCTCACCCAAAGTTTATAAAATTGGTTTTAGGTTTCCTTGGGGATTAAATGAACAATTATGAACATTAAAACCTCATAATTTGGATCATAATTGTGTCACTACTTTAGGTTTTCTTTTGGGTAATTACTTTATACTGTTATATCAATATTATTTTATTTATACATTCATTTATGGGATGTTTTTTGTTTATTTAATATTATTCCATTGAGTTGTTTATGGATTATTCTTCATCTCTCCTAGAAATATATTATTATAGAGTGTAATTTCTCCAATTTCATGATATTTTTATACCCTTGGTTATAGTTATTAACAAGGGTCCGACTAGAGGTTGGAATCAAGGGCCATTATCTCCCTCTCCCTCAGTGTGGCCACATTAATGAAAGGGGATTGTGAAAAATTTACAAACCAATCCCTTATATTGTATCTCATGGGATATAAAGAATTATTAAATTAAATAGAGGGAAATTAAATTCCAAGACCACCTATAACATAATTAAAATCATAAATATACATACCACATGAGGAGGAAAACCATACATAAATCATAAGAATTACAAACCCATGAGAAGGAAGTATGTTTCATGATTATGATTCATAGCACAACCCAAGGAAATATCATTATGATTCTAAAGAAAATAATAAGTTAATTTTTTTAAAACATTCAAAATTAATAATAGTAACAGGCATTGAACAGTGAGTTCTAGTAATGAGAATTCCATAGAATGGTTTACAGAAGAAAGAATAAAAATGAACCACAATGGTGGATCATTATGAAATAAATAAAGGATCTTTAAAATTTGGAAATGTAATTAGTTTAAAATAAAATATGAATTGAATTAAGAGGTTTATACATAAAATAATAATGTTTTTTAGAATCTATACATCATTTAAAAACATTTTATTTGGGTGATTCCTGACATGAAATAAGAAATATTAATGTTCCCATAAATTTTATTTATGTTAAAGTGGGATTTTCAAGTGGAAATGAAAAATTGAATAACACCATAAATGAACATTATTTTAACTAGGTCCATATTTAATGTAAAAATATTCAAAAATATAATAAGTTCATGTGATGCATATTGTGTAAAAATTTAGAAAAAAATATATCTTGTAACAGACAGGTAAACAAGGTTGTAGGGAATATCCCTTACCTCGTGAATGGATTCTCTCTTAACCTCTGTCTATCTTCTTGAATAATTTAATTCAGTTTATTAAATACATATTGAAGAACCTTGTTCATATATATTTAATTTTATTAGGTATATTTGTTATATTTTTGAATTTTTTTCTGATATAGATTATGCTAACATTGGTTACTCTGGGTACCTATGTTAATTTCTTAGTAATAATTTCCTTTTGTTGACTATAGTTAGTGGTTTTGTAAAATAACTTCATTATCTAATGAATTTTTTAAGATTATGTAATTTATTATTCTATAAGAGAAATACTTATATAGTTTCAATGGTTATCCAAATGTAACCCAAATTATGAATGGTATCTTTATATGTCCATTTAAGGTAGCTAATGTTACTATGTCTATTTATGGTTAATCAAACATAAAAAATGCACAATAGTTTCATTCTAGAGAATTTATTGTATTAAAAATATAATATTATCATAGTAAATATATTTTTTAATTCATCCAGGATTACTGGTCATGGAATTCTAAACCTGTCATTTCATGAAGGTGGTAGTCTATACATATGAAAGAACGACACTTTAATTTTTCATGGAATATGAGTGGAATATCAAAAAATAAAATTTATAGTTTAAAGTTATACTAATTTTATAAATAACATATAACTTAATTAATATACCTTTTTTATCCTTTCTTATATGTTGTTGATGAAAAATTTTATATTTCGTTCATAGATTTTGTAGTCAACTCACACACCTGATGAAATTTCTATTTTTCACAATGAATTTGAGAGAATATATAAAATTTCCATTTCATTAGTTTTACATAACTAAATAATAATTTAAATTATATTCTTATCATACCTTCTTGAATAAAGGGTATTTGATGGTGACAAAGAATAAAACAACTAGACATGTTTTTTTGGGGAGTATTACCTCTCCCTATGATGTTCCCCAATAGGTAACTACCGTAGGATTTCATTTTTGTGAAGCTAAGGCATAATGAAAATGGGGTGGATGTTGATTAGATAATAGGGTACAATTATTGTTGGCCCAATGATTTGGAATGAGTGTCTAATTTGGTAGGATGGGATCTCTTTTAAAAAGTAATTAAAGTAATTTTTTTTGTAAAATTTATTTACATTACATTAATTTCATTCCTTTAATTAGGTGAAAATATTCAAAAAAATATCCAATAATTGTATGGGGAAATATATAAGGACTAGTATCTCGAAACGATGCATTCTAATAAATTTTTCAACATTTTGTTATCCTTTTTCATTATATAAAGCCAGTTTTTCCATAATTTAGTCTTAACATGGTAATCCCAATTTCACCCTATGTAAATTAATTTAATTTTCAAATTTAAATTTTTTTCCAATTTAAACATGAATATTTTAAAAATTCAAATCATTTTATAAAATAGAATTATTAATATTAATAGAAATTAATAATATTATTATCTGACAGAATGCATCAAAATCATTTCATATAAAATTATTATTTTATGAATAAAATTTAATTGTTGAATAGAAATTTCAATGTATTTGGTCTTTAATAAAAAAATTGTTTAATAGAAAACGATTTTTTTATTTTATGAATAAAAAACAAAATTTTTCAAAAATACTATATATTTTAATGTAAATAACAATCTTTTTATTTGATGTAGATATTACTGAATTCCAGAAATGCTAAGAAAAGAATTTTTAAGTTAAATCTAGTATTTTAGAATGAATAAATTGTATAACTCAAATACAACATCAGTGTTAACCAATCTACATATCAATATTATCATAAGAACACATAATAAAAAAATTACTTGTTTTTAAAAATTAATATCATTCACTTTTAACCCTAAAAATAAACTGTTATATAAAAATACCAAATAATTGTTCCTAATCTAATTTTCACCTGATAAATCAAAAATATTATGTAATTTAATTATATTCAACTTATAGAAGTTATACAATGTAGTGTATGATATAATTTATTAAAAAATAAAAAAAATAAATTGAAAAATTATTTTAAAGTAAGAAATATATCTATAAACATAATATATTAAAAATTAATGGTAAGGAGAAATTATCTTTTATCATCTATATTACCTTATATGATACTCATATAAATTCATAAAGTAAATTTATCTATATATTATTTTTTATAACGCATACCCACTAGGTCTTCCCCATAGGAATCATATGAACAGAAAGGGTGATAAAAAAAGCTTGTAGGGTCCACCATATTATCCCAACAATATTCATGATATTTTCTATATGTTCTCTTTCTTGTAAAATGATAAAACAATCCTTTTCCAAAATATTATAACCCAAATCACTTATTGGAGTTGAACCATTCATCCTACATTTTTGAATGGAGAAACA
This sequence comes from Viscum album, assembly GCA_963277665.1. Taxonomy (NCBI): domain Eukaryota; kingdom Viridiplantae; phylum Streptophyta; class Magnoliopsida; order Santalales; family Viscaceae; genus Viscum; species Viscum album. The sequence goes on from OY728138.1 coordinate 1,075,624,581, forward strand.
CTACTACCAAGGTAATAGATAACACACATACACTCATCATTAAGAAATACATAGGAGGAGTCCATTATGTTTTGGAAATTGAATAATAGTAGTTTTAAATGTGAGATAACTCAATTTATATTGGTGATTCACCTATTAATGAATTATCAAAAGATGTAAAAAAGGATTCATTAATAATGCTATAAATGAGTTAATATTTTTTTGATAATTAAAAGAATGGGGAATCTATCAAAATGGAATCTATTTATATATTTTTAGAAAAAAGGGAAGTTATAAAGATCATTTTGAACAAAATCATGAATCACACCAATTTACTATCAACATTTTCAATGTTATGTTGGATTTATTCCATCCTGGTGGATTTAGCTTCCGTAACAAGGAAGAACATCTCAGTTTCTGATCATTAACCCCACCTTCTATCATGTTTAACCTCTAAAAGTTTCAGTGAACCTTGAATTGATGATTGATAGTATCCAAATACAATTTGATATGATTGACATTAGCATCCTTCCCATCAATCTAGCACTATTTTTTCCAAATTTCTTATGTGGAGTCTAACTCTAGTGGAAGCACTACATATCGATGAGTATGGGATCACAATATTATTCTTTATAATAGAAAAAATTAGCATGACGTTTCTTCTTCCTCCCAATAATGAAAAATATTCCTTGCATCCTAATGAAGGTCATGATAGTCGACCCCCCTAAATCCTAAGATTATGAATAAATAGTGATGGTGTTGCAAATGATTTAACAAATTTGTAAGGTGGTATCATAGATCTTGTCGAAATTGTCTACCACACTCAATGTCACTATAATTTGAGAAAAACTAATTATTATAATCTTGAATCAAGTCCAATCATTATAATTAATATATATTTAGGGATAATTTCAATATTTTTGTGAATAGTCTTAGTAGCTACTGAAGGAATTAGCCCCAATGAAATTTAAAAATCATTATCTTAGGCCATCTTGGATAATGAAGCGTGATCCCAAAATTTCTAATCATGTATTTTTGAGATTATTGGAATAAAAAATATGATATTGGATATAAATTAATCATTCAATAATATTATGAATTATTTTTTTCATACATTAAGTTACTTTAGAGATCATCAAAATTGAATCCACCTCAGCTTGATGGTTAATAATGATGATTTACTATTAAGAAGACTATAATAAGTACCTAGTCTACTAGACATCCCCTTTCAATAGGATCACAAGTTTAGGTGGTCTCCCCAGTCCAAATTTATACTAGACATCTCCCTAAATTATTGTATAATAAAAAACTTTGATATCAATCGAAGTAAAAAATGAAATAGGATAAGTAGGACAATAATCAATTTCTTTAAAGAATATGACATCCTAAAATATCACACTAAAAGAAGTGGCATCAACTCTATGATTACCACGAATATCATCTATATCCATTAGATTTACTCGTCATATCAAGTTGATGATTAGATACTAATTTCCATTCTTTTCATCATCTATATATTTCTTATAGTGGAAATTAATCTAGAGGGATGGCACTTTTAGTCCTCAGGATTACGAAAGTTAGATAAAAAATCACCCTTTGTATATTCTCCCAAATTCACGATGAACCTTTATTTCCTTCCTCGATATTCAGATGGATAGAGAGAGGAACCATTACACTACATATAAAGAATTTTAGAGACACAATAGGTGCCTGATCCCTATCCAAATACTATGAGGAATAAATATATTTTAGTGATAGAGATAATGATGATCAATAATGTGATTGATCAGTATATTCTAATCCCCTTATGGATTATAACATTCATGATCATACTCATTGTCTCCACATGAGGTTAACCTTCACATTTTATCAGATCAATTCGAATAGGTTGTCATTTATTTTTGGGATTAAATTATGAATTATAGGTCATTGATTTACTTTTCCACTTATATGAGATGGTCATGAAATGTGAAATCCATGGAGGTTATTCCTTTTCTAATCCATATGAGTTTAATTTATTCTATTTAGAGGACACACCAAATCAAACTCATGGACATGGAAACTCTCTATATGCTCCATTACCTACAAGATTATAAATATTTGGAATTTTTGGGATTCTAAGGTAGGTGAGTTTCATCATTACCAAAATATGGAATAGTGATACATTATATTTACATCCTCTGAATTTAAGATGATGATTTCTCCTTTGAATAATTTGTTTGTCAGCCCTCTCATCATTCACTCACTATAGAGAATTGCATTATTCCTAGGTTGTTATATCCACCTTATTACTCATCTATTCAGTATCATTATGATTAAAGGTACCAGTCAACCTAAATATGTGGTTTTACACATATCCACCTATATATGACAACAAAAAAATTACACAAATAATTGTATATTTAACCAATAATAGCTTAATCAAGATAAAAATTCACTTTAATGTAAGTATCTTATCTCACTATCATTATCTAGAATTAGATTTCAATCATAGAGTTTTTCTCACCATTCACTCTGAGGGATGGGGTGAACACTTAATCATAACATATATGTACTGATGAATTATCCCATGTGGGGTATGTGCATGAAAATTTTGATTCTAGTCTATTATGTTTGCCGTAATGGAATTTAAAATCAAAATACAGAAAAAATGGGATCTAGGTCACCTATTGGAGTTGCAACAATAATACCGATTGTGGACCTATAATGTAGGTATAAGAACTGGTCCTTCTATATCAATAGGTTCTTGATACATCACTAAATTGGAGTTCATATGCCACTACATTAATTCTCTAATTATATAGTCCCATGAATCTTTTAGGAATCACTTGTTATTTGATGAGTTCAATTATTATTACATGCATCACAATACATCACTAAAGTAATTGAAAGTGTCCAATAACGTTGAGTTGAACGAAAAACAATAAAATATTCCTTATAACATAGTAAAACAATTCTATTAATACCACCACATTGTTAATTAGTTATCTTTTTTCATTTGAGTATCCATAATGAATGTTGCAACCTTACACAACATTGGTCCATTAATAAGACAGGGTATATACTTAGGTAAATGGAAAAGAGACCTATATGTTGACACACATATCTAGCTTGGGTGGATATCTCCTTCCATATTCATAAAATCCATTCCCTCCATCGTGGTCCACTAGGTTTTAGGATTCCCATGCCTCTAATAAGTTTTCAACATATGGGGTCTCATAGAATTTAGATCTCATTTAACTAGCATGATGTGTTTATCATCTAGTTTTTTGAATGTAATGTTAAATTTTGGTGAAAATAACCTCCCCTACAAGGTGTATTTGTAGACAATGAATTTTTTAAAAGACCATTGGATCTCTCTCAGTATCATCCCATACAGAAATTGGGGGTGTATTCTTTTTATATATTCCCTATAATCTTGTCTCTACTTATCATTTTCACATCCCATATGTTCTTATGTTTCTAAATATGGACTACGTGTTTGGTATTGGAATTTGGACTCCATTAATTGATGATATCAGTGGAAATATATTTTCTCATTTAGATGAGAGACTGAGAAACACACATTGCTTCATATATTTCTTCTAATATTAGTTATTCCATGAATTAACTATAGGTTTAATATAACCAGAATGGTTATTTCCAACCCATACTAATGCTGCCCCCAGACCTCAAATCCCACCCTGGTGACCTAATGAGATTTTGGATACCCTTTTAACACTCGATGATATTTTTATTGTTCTGAAAATAAAACTCGATCATCAAACCGAATCATTCTAAATACAATATGAAATATTTAAACACATGAAATTTTGGCTGAACATTTTCTTTGATTAAACTATTGGATATTAAAATATTTTCATCAATTATCTGATAATGTAGTAAAATATATCTTGATGGATGGTTCTCTACAAGTGGTGTGTGAATGAGATATCATTTTGTAAACATAAAACATACAATGGTATATTGAATAGAACATTATAGTCTCATAATATTATTCCAATGAAACCCTAAAATAATTTATGCTCAGGGTTTATACACTAGTGATGACTAAACTCAATGCTTTCAACAATCTCATTTCACTTGACAACCACTAATTGAGAATGTTTAATATGTTCATGGATTTTTATTTGTAAAATAATTCAATATACATAAAATTTGAAAATGTTTTTGATTTTGGATACTTAACCTTGAAACTATCCATAGTAGCTAGGTGGATATCTCATGGTTGAGGAAAGAGGATTTTATGGATACCTCTCTCATACCTCTTGACTAGGAAATTAGTTAATTAATTAATCTATATGAATGGAAGTTTCAGACAATGTGCATACATTATATCATGTGATAGATTGGTTTACCAATAAAAAATTTCATGCAATCATCAGTAAGTGGACAACACTAAGAAAGAAAATCCTAGTGAGGATATTTGAATCTACATAAAAAATAAGTAATGGGGGGTATCCTATATATATTCATTCACCCAAAATACACCCAAAGATTCATGGACAACATGGAAACATCATAGTCTCTACTCAGATCCTTGAAACGAGCCCTATTTTATTCCACCAAAATGAAATTATTTGGTGGCTCTGGAGATTTTGATGGATCTGAAATCAAACCATGAAAAAATGGGAGAACCAATATGTTTTTTTTGGAAAAGTAAGAATACCAAATATAATCCCAAATAGAGAACCTAGTCTTACTAGGAAAATTTGATTAGACGAGGTTTATATCATAGCCACCACATGATTGACTATCCTGGAAACTATATGATCAAATATGACCATATACATCTTTGATGGAATCTTATAAATTAGGGATTGATTGTTATACCTCTTACCACCATGCAGATCACCTAGTTTGGACAACATGTAACTGAATTTACTACACACATCATTGATGAAATCTTTTTCAATGAATATCAAATCAACTACATCCAAGGACAATGTGATCGCCTACAAGAAATAATAAGTGTTCGGTGAGGACAAGGAAAATTAGTGTAAGATATATTCAATGTATTCCTGATAAAATATTAAATTCAATGACATTCTTAATCAATGTACAATTTCTAACTATATAAAAATTACATAACATATAACAATTCTTAAATATCTCCCTCAATTTTTTAATAACAATCCATTCTGTAAGATATATCAAGTGCAATTAATTAATTCAATACCTAGGAAAATGGAAATAGAAGAAGGGATGGACTCTGGAACATAGAAAGGTTAAACATAAGAAAATAAATTCAAAGATCATAAAAATGAAAAAGATAACCATACATAATATTATAGGAATAGATTATCGATATACTGAAATAATCAAAAAAAACAAAGAACATAACATTTACATGGTTGATATAAAAATAAATAAACCCATGGATAATAAAAACTAGTTCTTTAGAAATGATATTTATAAGGATTAAATAAAATTTCAATCCCAAATCCAAGACTTCCTGATCTTACCATCAAGGCCCTATGTATAGGAAATATTTTTTCTGGCTAGGAATACACTAAAACAACCAAGATGACTGCCTCATGAGACATATGAATTAATTAAAGGACTATTTATACTAGGTACCACCCATTTCATATTAAGATAAATTAAATCATTATATGGTGTAATGAATAATATATAAAATATATAACTAATATTTCTTACTAATCAATAAACATCCGTATTGACATTAAATTATACAGATTGTCAATATTTATCCAATCAATAAATGGAATAACATTCAATGTAAGCATACCTAAAATTGACACCATAAAGAGTTTAGGTATATGAATAATTCAATAATGACCCAAATGAATCGACCTATATAATTTAGGTGAATCATCTTAAAATATTTTAATAAATAAAAAGCTATTCCTAGAGAAAATGAATTGGAAGAAAAATCATCTACATAACAATGGATTATTTGGGAATTGAAAGGTTATGACTATTTTATATATGTTTAATAACCTAGATTATAATATAATTAGGTTATTTATAAATTAGTATAAATATAATATATAAAATAAAAAAAGGAAACTAGTGGTGAAATAAATTTCATGTCTCAATGAAATAAAATTGAGATAGAAGCACTCATAATATAATGGTAATGTTAGAATAAAAAATAACATTAAAGGGATAAAATGAAATTAAAATATAATGGAATGAATGTTAGTAATTACACAATAATTAAATAGGTTATATAATAAAACCAATAAAATAATTTACGGTGAAAAATATTACACATGTTTCCTTGAATTGAAAATAGATTCAAATAACACTTATTGATTTTATTTTTTTTAATCAAACCCATTTGAAGGAAATAATTTCAAATAGAATATTAGATGCAATTAAAAATGATATAAAATTGGTAAAAACTATTACTTTTTTATTTGATAAATTATAAAAAATAATACATGGTCAATAATAAGTAATATGTAGCATGGGGATGAAAATTTAAACAAGAAACCCCTTTCAAATAACATAGACTTTTAGGTGAAAAAATTGATAACAAGGTTATAAGGAAGAATTATTGAACCCTATAATAGTAGGTGGAATCTAAATTCAAATTATTCATCATTAAGAAAGAATCAATCAAGGAACAATATAGTTTAATAAGTAAGTTTGTAATGAAATTAAAGAAAATTTTCTTTTCACAAACCCATACCATAGACCTAATTCATTATGCACAGGCATCTATCTAGATGAATAATCAAATTATGTTTGTTACAATACTTATTATAAAACTTATACATATATAATTCATTTAATTAGGATGACTTATTATCATATTATATTAATCTATTATATATATATATATTCTTATATGTGTGTTAATATTGAATTGGTGTCAGATTATTTTAGTAATTTTATCGATTGAACATGTTATATTAATATTAAGTAACACAGTTAATATAAAATTTATTTAACCAAAGATAAATAATAATTTTTTTATTAACATATAATAACATTAGTATTTATGTTCCCAAATTCATCTACAATAGGGTTTTATAACATCTTTCGATTAGGTAGTTAATCCAATTCTAAACATGGACATGTTATATTTCAATGGGTTTACATGGTTTATTAAGTGTATAATATAAATATTACACATGATTAGTTATATTTTTAATATATAATTTTTTATTCTTGTTCTATCTGAATTAGATAAAGAATAGAAAAAAAGTTGTAGAATAAAAAAAAACTTAAATTAAAGATGTGGTAATCAACACAACACATGATTAACATTGTTTTTTATAATTAGACACAAAATATTAAAAAAATCGTTTTTTCTTTAATATATTAACACATAAATATATTGATGACATTTATTTCAATATATTAACATGTTTATGTTAGATTTTGAAGAAAAATATTATGATAAAAAGGGGACGGATTTAGTAATACTAACTTGGAGACCTTGATCTTTTACTTAAAAGTCAACATATACATTATGGGTTGGACTAACTAATTTTGAATAATGAAATATGAAAATGATATTGGATTATAGGATATGGGAATTGGAAGAGTTAAATGAATATATGTTATGGAATGGGTGTGGTAAGAAGGGGTGGATTTGTATACTTTTATAAGTGAAGTAAAATGCACTTTTGTGAAATAATTGATTTTGGGGTGACGTGGGGTCACTGAATCCTGAACAAATATTTCCACTCAATTTTTAGATATGTTGGACGTCATTTGTACTTATATTTTTCACTTTAACGATTTTTTGTTTTTATTGTGGTTACTTGTTTTACCATAGTAACTTATCCTTTACTAAAGATAATAAATACCCATTATTAAAATTTTTGGGTATGATAATGTTAAATCTAATATAATTCAATTAATAATTAATATACAACTAACTTTCAAATTAAAATATTTCACATATTAATTTTTTTTGTAGAAACTTGTTGTTTTCATCATTAAGTGTTCATAATGTTATATTGTACTGAATAATAATGGAATGAGTTTTAATTTATTTAATTATAGGAATAAAAAATATATTAAATTTAATTTTTATATATATTACATAATTTTATTATATAAAAAGTAGACAATATTAAAAATACAAATCTTTGAAATTAACACTTTTACAATTATCATGAACATTTATATTAAATTTAGTAATAATAATTTTATGCCCCAAAATGAAATTGATCATATTAAATAACTTTATTATTTCAATTTAAAATATTAATTAAATTTTTTAGATTTCATTTATAAATGTTATGAAAAATACATTTTTAAAATTAGAAATTTAATCAGTATTCCGATTAAAATATTACAAAAGATACAAAAATGATATAAATTTCGTTTTTAAATACAATATAGAAATTTTAAATCATTTATTTTAATTATAAATATATATATATTTGATTTTTTTTCAAATGAATTTATATCAAGAATGTATTATGATAATTTAACAAATGTGACAGTTTTAGTAATATTTGTATTTTTTACTATCCACCAAAAAAACAATTACATTAAAAACAATAAAACTAATTTGGCCTAAGATAATTTGGACATATATAATTCAGAAATTAATTTAATTTTAAGTACAAAAACATCTAAAATTTATAGATTTAACTTCTAAATTGGAATATAATATTTGATAAAAACCGTTATTATTGAAAACATAATAATATTTTTAAATTTTCTCTATTATAATTAATATTTATTAATAATTCAAAATTAAATAGTTATTATTTATAATGTAATTATTTAATTTTTTTAACCTTTTAAAATTAATATATTTCATTAATTTTTTTCATATCATTTTTCAAGAAATTAATTTTTAAAATAAAAAATTATTTTTAAATTGTACAATTGAAATACATTATTTATTTTTCCATCGTCTTTTATTATTTATAAATAATTATATTTAAAATTTTGAATAACTATACATAACATCAATATATTTTTTTACACAAGTATATCTAATAACAATATTTTTGACAGCCGAATTTCATTCTTATATATAGTCTTACTGAACTTATACATTATATTGAGGATTCTTTAATCACACTTCTTATTTCCATTGTTTTAATTTCACATCTCAAAATATAATTTATCCTTTGATGATATTTTTCCTCGATATAGTTTTCTTACTCTATTAGTGATGAAAAATATTTAAGATGATCTAGGGCATTTCCTTATTGTGAATAATTTATTCTTAACTATTTATTATCCCCTAATAATTTATGGAATTTTATTGGTTGTATTGGTATAGGGTGAGTAATAATAAAACATGTAAAGTAAGTATTTCAATGTTAATTTATTGTAATGTTTCATCATAATAGAATGTGTCATATTTTTATATAGCTTTTTAGTGCATGTTAAAAAACTACACCAACATTAATGTATTATAACTAATGTGGTGTCACATTCCACATAAAAAATTGAATCCATAAAATTTTAATTATTTCCTACCATTGAAAAAATATAAGGGTTTATAAAATAAAAAAAAGAGATTATAATATAATTTATTATTATATAACCACTATAAAAACATGGAAACATATCCTTTCCAAAAAAATTTCTTAACACTGACATTGTGATATTATCCAGATATTTAATCCCAGAGTTTTCAATATTCAGTATCATGACCGACATTATGTAATTTACTTATAAAGTTTGTAAATTATCATACTAGATGTGATAGAATATCCTAGTTTGATATGAAATGTTATATCCTTATTCTATAAAACACTGTCTATGTGGATAGAACTAATCAATTTCCTGAAATCACATTAAATCTTTTCGATGAAAGAATATCATTTTACAAGAAACATAGAATTGATAGAATATAATTATACCACAATAATTTGTTATTAATAATGAAACATCTATATTTAAATATGATGATTTGATGTACTTAGAAAACATTCTAGGTATAAAAGATTATGTAGACCACATATGAAATACAACACTCAGAGATCATGAGTTGATGATCAGAGTACGTCAATAACCAAATTTTTTTATAACACAATTTATTAGTTGTGCTTTTATAATATTTTCCATGTCTTGGAGGGTTATAGTTCCTATAATCATTGTTATACATTATATTAAGGATTTTTATATTAATTCCCATGATTACCATAATTATTTCATTCGAATATTATCAGTACCTCGAGAAAAAACCTATTTCTTTTCACCATGTCCATTAGAAAATTACTTTTAATTGGAAATTAGTTTCTCTATGACTAATTGTTTCATATTTAAAACACATATATGCTTCATTAAGATATTTTACTCGGTGCTTCTTATAATTTATTTCAAATTTATCATCTTTAACTTTATTTCATTCATCATATTTTTAACCTAAACTTCCACGATATTCCATACATCGATTCATTTGTTTGTTTGGAGATTGAACAATGTTTTCATTGTTAATAAAGATTCTGGATATCTGGTTCAACATAATGACAAGCCTTATCACAAAATTTCTTATCCTGTTTGGTTACTAATTTTGAAAATAATAACATTATCTGTGGATTCTATTATTTTCTTGAGTCCTTTAGGCTTTACCAATTTTTAAAAATCAAAGTGATTTAACATATGCAATGAAAACTATATTATAATTATTTTATGATAATTAAATTAAAAATAAAAATGTATCGCATTTCAGAATTAGTTCACTATCTTTCAATTTATGAAATATCACTCTCATTTTCATACTTGGTTTATTTAGGTTGGATTCTCTTATATTCCTTATCATAATTCCATAACATAGTAAATCCTTCATTATAGAATCTCAATAGACTGTGGATAACAAAATCATACCTCCTTGGAGTGTATAGTTAGGTGTAAATCCTTAGGCTCACTCTTTGTTCTCCCATGTGAAGATCGAGTCAATGCCCAACCACTCCTTTTTTGAGTGATTTCCCCAAGTTGCATATATGTATCATATGCAACCACATGCTGGTATCCCGGAACAGATGTAAATTCTAGGTGATCTATATATTATATACATTAAAAAAAACTGAAAAATGATATCTTATACATAGAATTATCCCATAGACTTATCCCTAGGCTTTTCCCATAAATATCTCTTTTCACAATCCCTATAATATTCAATATTAATTAAAATAACATAAAGGGGTATCTATACCCTTAAAATTATTATCAATATAGTCTTACCAACTGTTAAATTATTCATAACTAACATCTCAACCATTAGTTCTAAATAAACACTCATTTGATAAAAACCATAATACCCCAAACCCACACACTCAGAATCCAGTACAAGTATACAAATACTTAACAAATTGGTTTTGAGATTAACCTAAGTAAGCTAATTTTAAACATCAATAATTTCAACATCAATAAAAAATATTTATTGATGTACATTTAATAGAAATTTCTTTTATAGATCATTATATAATTAGAAAATATCATAAAAAAATAAAGCCCATGTATTTCTCAACTAATGGAAATTTGTTTCCACTATATATGAAACAATATAATTCATAAAAAGTCATTACCATGTCCAAAAAAATCACCCCACATGATATTTTGTTAAACATATAATATATAAGACGTTGATTTATAACCTAGGAAAATAGAAACATAAGAAGGGGTGATCTCAAACACCCAGTAAGTGTAAATATAAAAGATAATAATCAATATAACTATAGAAAATATTATGATAATAAATAATATAGTAGGAATATATAATCAAAATAATTCCACACTCAAAAGAAACTGAGATCATAAGATATCCATAGTTGACATACTATTAAATAACATCATGGATTATAATAATAATGTCCTTAGTCATGAAATCAATAATTCAAGATAGTAAATTCCATTCCCTAAGATAATATTTCCAAATCATTCCATCATGTTCATGTATCTACATAATATTTTTAATAGGTAGGAATGTACCAAAATACCAAAGCTAGTTTGTCTCATGAGAACTATCAATGCGTCAATTGTCTATTAGTATCGGGGCCCCACTCATTACTAATTAGGTCTAATGTATTCGTATTATCATGGAGTGAATAAGATAAAAAATAAATAACTAATATTATTTCCTAACATATAAACATCACATAAGGTACCAATATCGGTTCTCTCTCACATGACTGAGATATGTGACAATTAGACATAGATTCCCGTCCCTTTATTCCCAAGGCTACCAACTAGTAAAAAGGTTATAATGAATATAGTGGAGAGACTATATAATATAATACCACAATAAAATAATAGTTGAATCACAATTAACAAATATATATAAATAACCTCTAGTGTATATGAATAAAAAATACAGATCAATCAATTATAACCAAACCATGTGTTGTAATGCTAAATTTTATACTAAATGTAATATAGTCAACCTCCTAAAATAAAGACTCCAGACATAATGAATATAATTTCCTTCCTAAAAACCCTGACCGGTCACATATCTATGATCTATTGCCATTCAATAAAGAAAAAAATTATGAAAAGTCCAATTTTACCTTTTTTTATAACATAAACCATGAATTCCACCTGGGTACCAAACAAAGCCCCATATAGAGTGAGAAAAATGTCATTAGGCCACCACGAATGATCTCTAAAAAATATATCCTAATTATTTTTACTTAAAATATCATTGTTTAAAAAGGTATTAATTTGTAATTATAAACAGAACATCTAAATAATCCCACTGACCCTCATGCTTCAGGTTGAAACCAAAGGATAACTATACCCACTTCATCATGATGCGAAAAATATTTTTCCCTAATCACCATTGAGTCCAAGAATATTCTCATTTTAAATACCAATCACACATTTTAATCACACTTGACCCTATGAGAATTACCATTCTATGGTTGGATCTCACATTTCATGTATCAATGGTCCTAGTATTAATTCCTACTCTAGGGTTTATTTTTCATTTTTAATATAAAAGAAAAAAAGATCAAATGTATATAATGATGCCAAAAATACATAAAATAGTCACTATATACCATATTGGTTTGCTCATACCAACTTCCCATTGCTGTTCCATTTCTTTCACTATTCCTAGGTATCAATTTTAGGTCAAATATGATCAAATTAACATTTATAGTGTGACATGTCAATAAATTTATGACAATCCAATTTCTAATTTTACATAACAATCATAAAAATTATTATTCAAAATATTTTTCTGTTCAATTACCATTATACATGTAATAAAAGTATGATTTTACAATTTCATACCCATAGGGATTTTGGGGTTATAAGGTTCTTGGGAGATATCATCCCACAATCCTACAATTCATTTACAAGGGAACTAGATTCCCAATTTCATGTTCCATCATAGGGTTGATGATATGCACAACTCATGGGTGGTTGAATGTCTAGGTTCCCATCACCAATGAGACCAATGGGAACAATGGGAGGTCTATTAATGAGGTATTAATGCATATTAAGGAATTATAATCATAATTGATCATGCACATAACGTTATGGTTCAATTTTTCATGTTTAAAAAAATTAAAAACAATAGTAGACCCTAAAGATAAGATTTAGACCACCTACTAAACAATCATAGAAGTAGAGAAATAATGATTGAGATTATGCATTAATGTGTCACAATGAGATTCCATATATATAGTGATATAATAATCTTGACATGGAATGTATAAGAATTTCTTTTAAGAAAAAAAGGGTAATTCACTAATTGAAGGAAAGGTTGAATGATTTAAAATGTACAAATCGAACCAGAAATCAAGGAACCAAGAGAAAGCATTATAGATTCCAAGGAAACCTGGAAAACCCCATCCAAACTGTTAAACATAAAATTGAGTAAAATGATGAGGTTTTAATAAATTAAAATTTTTCATGGGTGGTGAAAATAAAATTCCATGCCTGCTAATTCTATCCTAGCTCGCAACCTATAATGCCCTAACCCCAAAAGTCTGATGAATGTTCATTATTTTATAACATTCGTATGATTACAAAGAATAAAATCTTGATGGACCGCCCAATTTAGTAGTTTTGAAAATCTATATCAAAAAGATGATACCCATAATACATTGGAAGATATAAAATAAAAATTTAATATAAAATAGAATCAAATAAACATCATCCTTGAATCTAATTAAAATGATTCATCTTCATAAAATGTGGACTGGAAACAAATTAGGGTGATATCAAATTCTCAGAAAGGGAAAGTAAAATGGATGAAATACTAAATTTATGAGAGTAAATCAATATATAACAATAAATAACTAATAAAACATTCCATTTAATAACTAAATAATTCATAATTAAATAATCCATGGTGATAAACTGATACACATGTCATTTAGTTAAAAAATTGTGAATAAAATGCATCCATAGATAAGTTTATGAAATTATCTCATGGATAATAATAATAAATGAATTATCAATAAAGGAAATTATTAACTACCGTACATCATGTTTCCCAAGAACATGATACCATTACACTCAAGATATAATTTTTTCTATTTTTATTTGTCCAATTATTTCATCTCCTAAGACTATCAATGCATCATGGGGCTTGAATTAACTTATCCCTAACCCGTAGGGCTTGCCTTAAAGGGTCCCAAATCCATGAATTGCATGTCCAAAACACTCCTCATATATCATATAATCAATCAACCTTATCCAATATCTATATTTAATAAATAATACATATTTATCAATAATACCTTATGGGAGGATAAGTAAAAACAATTGTTAATGACATAAAAACATTCTAGAGGAAAACAATACTTAAACATTCCAAAGTGTTCCATACAACTTTAATGCATTTAAATAAAAAATTTACCTGAATTAAATGAAACATATAATATCAGTGGAATTATTTGATTCAGCATATATAATTTCAAGGAATGTATATACACCATATAAAAGGTAATGGGTACATTTCAAAAATTATTATCAATGGAAATTAAATTGAGACGAAATCCATTACCATGAGTTTGAATTGTCAGGTGTGTCTTTATATTATTGAATAATAAACATAATTTAATTATTTAGTTTCATTAGAACCATTTTCATATTTATTATTACTTTTACTTCAGTTATTATAATTTTATAAACAACTTCAAAAATAATTAAATTTACATATTCTTTTTTTATAATATTCAATTTATATGTCAAAAAGGAATTTGGTAGGTCCACTTTGGTCAAAGGGGTTGTAATATAAAAATATCCAAAATAATAATCATAAATTAACTATCGTATTTATATATCAATTATACTTATAAAACAAACCATGATATATGGTTATGGAAAATTAATCAATGATACAACCATGGAGATAGTAATCCATACGTACTCATGAGTAACATTCCCATATTTCAGTGATCATTATTAAAACAAAATAAGTAACAATATATAATTCATAAAATATAATTATATAATAAATACTATTCTATTTAATCAGATATACTTATACATTGGATTCCATAGATATAAGGGAATCACATCTTGTCAAGGAGGCAGTAGTTCACTCATCTATGACCAACATTATCAATTTGTATTTTGTGAAAAGAGTAATAAATAAAATGCTATATTAAATTTAAATGAATTTAATTAGTTCATTAATATAATATATATCATTTATGTAACATATTTTTAATTAAAACCTTCTTTTATACGTTCAACGTATAGTGTGAACGAATCACATCACATTGAGGTGGTGGTAGTCCTCACTAACACCAACACTGTTATATTATTTATAAAAAATAGAAAGTATATGGGTAGGTGTTATAAAATATTAATAGAAGAATAAACACATAATTAATATAATAAATTTCATATATAAATAATGAATATATCATAATTCTTAACTAATAAATGTGGTAATCAAAAAAAACTATCATCATTTGGTGAGGCAGTCATTCTCTATATAAATAAAGAATATCTTCATTATCCATTAGAATGAATTGTGGGTGTAGGCATAAAAATAGAATAAAAATATACTAGTAAATTTCAAATCCTAGTGTTTTTATATAATCATTGAATAAGAAGAGGTTAGGGGTGGGTAATGAAAATAAAAATAACGGGCTTAAAGAATGATATTGTATCTTTTTTTGGGTAACTCATTTTGGTTTGAACCCAAGGGTTTACATGGATAGATTTCTTCCAAAGGGGATGAAGGAACCTAGAACACCCTCAGATGGGAGGGGTGAATCTGGGTGTCATCGTTTTCCTCGAAAGTTATTGATTTTATTCCCACATTGGTATAGAAAAATTAAACCCTTCTTAATGGAATGTGTTGAAAATAAACAACCATATGAAAAGAGATAAAACATTAATTTTACATGGGTAAACACTAAGGCTAATCCAAGGGTCATATGCTAAAAGTGTGCCAATCATACCTAAATACAACAATCATCACTAATTGTGGAATATAAGTGTTTCGACATAGTTAGTTTTTGTTAGGAACGCTGGATTTACAAGATTTCAGGGATATCACACTATGTCATGTAGAACAATTCTGTTAACTCCCCCAAGCATAATGTATTGAGATAAGTATAACTAAGTTTATTGATGTAAAGTTCACATCAATATGTTTTTGTTAATGTCTTGGTACATATCTAGCAAAAGAATCTTCTTGAACTGTATACCTGAGTTGATTCACATTGAAACCCAAATTCATTGAAAAAAGAATATTCAAAACTACCTATCATAAATTTCCCAAACGAAGCTCACTACCCTTTATGAAGAACTATGCTTTAATGAAACAATATTACAAACCAAAGCTCACTGATTCAATGTAGAACTCATGAATTTACCATATTTATGAGGATTTCATTCAATAAAACATTCCTTCATGATTCTATAACTACTTTTGGAATTTTGACACTTACAATTTTATAACAATTTGAAAAAATACCACCTTCAACACTTTTGTTATCATGTACTCTAAGAAAACATTCCTTGAAAACTACTTGATCTACCTAGTTTGGATTGACAAAAAACACAAAAAAAATCTATTTAGAATAAAGAACAACCTTGGTTGAAAAAAACCAACCATGGTGTTTTTTTGGGAATTTTAGATAAATTCCATAAAGAACCATCCACAACCAGAACCTGATTTGAAAGAAACAAATCATCCAACCCTCTAATTATACATGATCAATTCTTGGTGCAGAAAATAATAGGCAAATCATGAATTGCATTATTGTGTTTTGGAATCCTTAAATATGAATGAGATTTGCTCTGAATTTTTCCTCATAACATTGAATTGTGTCACAAGTCTCATTCTCCCCCTTTCTACCTCATTGTTTCATCATTTTATTTAGATTTATCATTTGTGGGATATAACTTCTCAACTATAATCATCATAGATGATTGGGTTCCAGATTTAATATTAGGTACTTTTTCCTCAAAAAATTAAATATCATAATCTTTTTTTACATAAAAACTCTACCTCTATAATTTATTTCTAGATTTGAAGTCCTCTATTTTATACACCCATTTTGAGTATTCTATGCATTTATTACATCACTTTATTCATCATCAAACATCCTTGAGCATCGATAGGGAACCTGCCTAACTCTACCACAATGAAATCATTCATAAGGAATCTTTCATTCAAGTATCCATTTTCCGCAATTGAATTTATTATAAAAGAGAGAAAGGATTTCATTTTCAGTATTACATTCATTAACACTATAGCCTAAAATCTCATGTTTTTCCACGGATTTGAATTCATTATATATGATAACATTACTTGTGGCATCCTCTAGTTTGAATCACTTTTCCAATGCTACTAAACTACTCAACCGATCATCTAAGGAATGTTTTGAAAGATCTATTTCCTCAAGTGATGAAAGTTTTTTATTGTAAAGAGGTGGAAGTATTATTAATATTTCATTAAAATTTTATTTCCATTAATGTATTCTCCATGTCCAAAAATTATTCATATGACTTTAGTAAATCTATTGAAAAAGATATGTACATTTAGATCAATATGCATCTTCATATAATCAAACTTGTTTTGAAACATTTAATTTTTTTTCTTCCTTCACATTGTTATCGCATTATAATACATTTCCAACATTTTCCCACATAGATTTGGATGATGTGAATCTCAATAATATTATATAAATTTGATCATATAGTGTCGCAATAAGGGAATTCTGTGATTTTTCATCTGTATCAATAATTTTTCAGTCATTTTTAGTCATAGATAGTCCCCATGCATCTGTTAACTCAATCCCTTTTGAAGTGTAAAAAGAGTTAATCCATTCCATGATATCTTAGACAATATATAATCTTATTCTATCAAATTTTAATGTTTCATCCCTTAATGATTCATACTCCACTGGCATTTACTTAGTTCACAATGACTGCAAAGAAGGACAGATATAACATCATCAACCTGTTTCCAATGTCACCACATAACGAATAAAAAACTTATGGCATTGATGGTTGGTCATAATAATAAACATGAATTATAAAATATATCTAATATGAAGATATTTATGGATCTACTATATATGAACCATGAATGAGAAATTACTTTTGATGCCTTCATACAAGGTATTATAGTTTGGAGTTCATATCAGCCAAAAAATAAAAGGGTATCTATTAGTTTTGATCTAATCCATTCAAAAATGTGTGGTCCGACAAATTTTGATGGATCATATAGAGAGTGGTACTTCATTATTTTCATTGATGAAAATAGTTGGATGTATTGTGTGATGGTTATACCCAGGACACAAAAAATTCTTGGTTACATGAAAACTTATCCCCGAATAAATTAGAATGATTCTGGCCAAATGATTAAGGTTTTACGGTCTAACAATGTATGAGAATACACACCCATTGAATTTAAAAAATATATTCTGATATAATAAATAAAACATAACATGGCTGCAATTTGAACACCACAAAAATTAAAATTTTCGTCTCTTGAATTGACTGATGAAAAATGTTTTCAAAACAATGCGGATTGAGAGTGGTAACTCTATCAGTTAATAGAAAGATGTCTTTCAAGATGAAGTGTATACTCAAAATAGAATATGGATTTATATGGAAGATACCCAGACAAAATTTGAGTTGTGTCATGGAAGTAATCACTCTTTGAAGTATTTTAATGTTTTAATAAGTAAATGTATTATCAAAAACAACGAAGGAAATCAAGGAAAGTTTAATGATTAGAAATATGAAGGAATATTACTTAGTTATTCAAATTTTTGTAAGGCTTAATTTTTTTTTAATAAACATGTTGGGAGAGTTATTAATAGAATTGATATTAATATCCTTGAAGATAAGAAAAAATACCTCTAAAAGTCCTTATATAGATATGATAGAAGATAATGAAATATTAGACATGAAATAGATTCAAATACAAAAGTGGAGGAAGGTGTGAAAAATTTTTAGAGGTCACAAAATGATGATGATTCCCGAGAATAATCATAAGAATAACTGATGTCTGAATAAAATTCATAGATTCCTCATAATAGACACATAAGATCTAAAATTGATCGATCTAATATCATTGGAGATTGGACTGAACCCACATATACATGTAGAATGAGGAATAACTCACAGTATTCCTTTCTATCAATTATGGAACAAAACTCATTTGAATAAGTTGTGACTGAAGAATCATTGGTTAAATCCATGAGTGAAGATCTCGATCAGATTAACAATAACCATTCCTGATATCATATTAATAGACTTGAAGCCCACTATATTATTGGAACCAAAGGGAACTTGAATTTTTTTATGAGCATGGTAATGTGATTAATAATAAGGCATGCCTAGTGTGTGAAGGATAAGAACAGATTGAATGAATTTTTGTCGAAGAATAGTTTTCTCCAATGGTGAGGCAAGAGTTGATCATGATATTTCTTTCTATAGAAATCTCAATAGGTTACAATGTCTATCTGATAGATTCCAAAACCACTTTCATAAATGGATTTCTTAATGGAGATGTACACATTGAAAACCCAGTTTGATTTCTGATTGGAAATGATGGAGTAGAGGTTTGTATATTAAATAATGATCTAAATTTTATAAATCAGGCACCACAAGTATGGTATTATAATCAAGAAACATATCTCAAGAAGCTCAAATTGAAAAAATGTGGTGTTGACCATAATATATATGTGATGAATTTTAAGGAAGATCATTTTATTGATATGGTGTACATGGATGATATTATATTTTGTGGAATGAGGAAAAGATCAGTGGAAGAATTTCCAAATTATATGATATTAGAATTTCAAATGTCTATGATTGGAGAACTAACATATTTATTGGGAATGTAGGTTATTCAAAGTGGGATTACACATTCATTTCGATGAAAAAATATGTGATAGAATATCTAAATAAATTTTATATGCATCTAAAAAAGCTACTGTCAAATCCAATTATAGTTGAAAAAAACATGGAATGAATGAGGTTGAGACTTAAGTGGATCCCACCATGTACAATCAAATCATTGGAATATTATTATACATGAGTAAAACACATCCATACTTCATCATTTCACCATGTTTAACATCACTATTTTAATGAAATCCAAAGGAATAACATACGAAATCAGTAAAATGAATCAGGAGGTATATTCATGGTACATTATTTTATTCTTATACTTATTACATGGAAGATAAAATGAGTTTTCGACTTTTTATGATGCTTACTAAGATGGAAATGTGGATGATAAAAACTCCACAAGTGCTGGAGAGTTATTTATTGTCCAGAAATGTGTGGGATAGTTGAATAAAAAATAGAAAATTACATCTCTTAGTACTGCATAAGTAAGATATATCTCTACCCTAAAGGCTTTCACTCATATATTATGGATGATGCAACAACTGACTAATATTGGTGATGAGGTGAAACAAACAATGGTGATTCACTTAGATAAAATAGAACTATCAATCTAACAAATAATCCAATTATAAATTCATTTATGAAACATATTGAAATTACAAATCACTTCATCAAGAAAAAAATTAATCATGGAATTATTAAAAGAGATCTTTTTGGAACTAATGAAAAAATGGATTACATTTTGACGAAGCCATTGGCATTACATGTGTTCTAGAATTATCGGATGAACCTCAGTGTGCATTCACTTCTAATTGAATGTGGAGGTTACGAGTGATCCTCTATCCCTAGTTGAGTTAAATATTTTAATCCATTTGTGGATGTAATGTAGGTTTATGAGGGAGAGATCAGACATATTCACTCTATGCTAGGCAGACATCCTTTACAATATTTTAGGCACAACACACTTCATCCCTCAGGACAGTTGCATTGACTCCACTAGATTAATATTTTGAGACTTTTCTAACTCAGTTTATTGACATGATGTTCAATTAAATAGAATTTAGTTAAAGAATTTTTCTCTGTATAGCATGAAACTGTGGTTTCAATATAGAGTAGAGTTGATGCACTTTGAAATCCTTAGTCAGTGAAGAAAACTGATAGTCCAAACTACCTTTTACTATGATCCTTCTATAATTCTCACTAACCATTTCCATGAACCATTCCTTCTATGGAACAAACTCCATTCCTAAAGATCACTGATTTTACATGGAATGCACCATTATAACAAAACACCATTTTCCTTTAATCATTGCAATCATTTTAGACATACATATAATTTTCATGAAGCACAAGCCTGCATAAAAATCAATATTCATGTAGATCCACAAGCTGCACAAATTTATATGGATTCTATATTTTCATTTAATAATTTCACTTAAAATGATGTGGGATAGACTTATATTTAAATATCATCCATTCACAATGATTCACTACCTAAAACATTTTTTTTTGGATCTGTCAAAAACATCTTCAGAATTCTCCTCTATTCATTATGATATATTGTGATTTGAAATTGTCATGAACCTTTCCATCAAACAATCATGCACTCACGATGCTCTAATTCTTGTAATTACAACAAAAACTATCAACAATAACGATGCATCATTTCTTCAAATACATTATCATAGTCTTCACCAAACCCATTACATTACCATACTGATGATGATTTCATTCAAAAAAGCAACCCTTAACAATGCTCTTCCATATTACATGTTTTTTGACCATTAAATTTTGGAAAACAATGAGAAATGGCACAACCATCGACACTATTGTCAGCCTGTATTCTATGGTCACTTATCTTTAAAAGTTCTTGATCAACCCAGTGTGGATTCAAAAAAAGAAAAAATCTATGATCCATTTCTATTATATTACAACCTTGGTTTCAATAATATCCCCCTTTTGAGTGGTTGAAAATCTACAGACGAATTAAATAAATCACTGTTGACTACCAATAAATGATACAAAAGAAACCACTTAGCCAACTCTCTACGTCTACGTGATCAATGCATTGTGTATAAAACAAGAGGGTAATCATGAATTGACTTCTCATGTTTTGGAATTCTTAAATATGTCCAAGAAAATATTCGACTATTTTTTCATAACAATTACTTGTTTATCCAATCTCGTTATCCCACTTTGTAACACATTATTTTTTCCTTGTCTCCTAATTTATCTTTTTATGGATTTTACGTTTAAATTATAACTATCATAGATTCATGGGATCTAAATTTAAATTTGTCTCTTCATCCTCAAAAAATTCATTTCAACTATCTTCTTCTTTAAATATAGAACACATTCAATATAATTTAATTCTAGATTCAACATATCCCTTTTGAAAAAACCTCTTCTAAGGTTTTTGTGAGTCTCCCACTTCACATTAATCCTCAGCAATCTTCCATGAGAACCAATAAGAAATGTTCCAAACTCTACTACAATGAAAACATACTAATTGTATGTTTCCTTCAAATATCCCTTTTCCTCCATTGAATTTATTGAAAATGTGGGAAAAGGAGTTTTCCTTCCTCATTACATTCCTTAACACTACCTCTTGAATTCTAATTTTTTTACATGAATTTGAATTTTATCTCATTTCTAACATGAGTTATTTCATACTATGGGTTGGCTCTCCCTTTATATGCTACCGTATTTCTGAGTAGGTCATCCAAGGAAATCTTTGAATGATTATTTTCCTCAAGATATTAAATTTTTTCATTGTAAAGAGGTGTAATTATTTGAAATATTTTCATTACAACGTACATGCCTTTAATATATTCACTAAGTGCTAAAATTTCTCCTACAACATCAATAATTCATTTGGAAAAGGTATATATATTATCATTAGGATGAAAATTCAGATAAAAAAACCTATTTTTCAACATTTGATGTTTGAACTCTATTACATTGTTATCGCCTTCATATATATATTCTATATTTTTTTCACATAGACGTGGTTGAGGTTCTACTAACTACCATTTTATAGAGTTTATAGGGCATTGCTACAATAAAATTATTTTGCGACATGAAATCCACATCAAAAATTTTCTTGTCTATTTCATTCATAGATAGTCATGATGCATTAGTTACATGAATCCTATGTTTAGTGGCATATAGTAATTCCATTCCCAAAAATATTATATGAGATATCATCATAATTTCAAATATGGATGTTTCTTCCATCCTATAGGGGGACTCCCAGGATATTTAATGTGTTCTACATGACTGCATATAAGGACAGATTTAAGCCAAACAACATGTTCTCAATGATACAAATTTAAGAATAGAAAACATATTTCATTGAAGGCTGGGTCACATTAATAAAAAAGACATTGAAAATATATCAAACATGATGATATTCATGGATCAACGCAATCTGAAATTTGATCGGTAAGTGACATGTGATTCTTACGTATGAGGGATGTTGGTCTGCCGTTTATAACAACTAAAGATCAAAAGTGCATAATTTTTTTTGATCTCAGGCTTAATGACATGTGTGGTCTGATAAATGTTGCTTAAAAATATAGATAAAGGTGATTAATTTCTTTCAATTATGATTATAGTAGGATAGATTGTGTGATTGTAATACAAATGAATGGGAATGTTCTTGATATCATAAAAACATATCTCTGAATAATAGAAAATGATACTTGCCACATGATCAATGTTCTATAGTATGGAAATAGAGGATAATACACATCAATTGAATTTGGAAATTACCCATAGAAACATTGAACACAAAATGAAGTTGATGCTGTAAGAACTGAAAAACAAAAAGCAGTTTTTGAGGGCATGAATCAACATATGAACAATATATATAGATAAATGATGATTGATAGTGGTATCTCTTTCCATTACTATAAAGAGGCATTTCAAGCTGTAATATATTCTCATAATAAAACATGGATTTATATGGGAGAAACCAAGACACAATATGAGTTGTTTCATGGATAAAATCACTCTTTTCTGTTATTTTTTTCTTTAAGAATAAAATGATTTATTAGTGATAAAGATTTAATTCAAGGAAAGTATGGTGATGTGGTAGATAATGGAATATTCATTGGCTATTCAATGAATATTACTACATATAATTGTTTAGAAAATAGTCTTGGGAGAATTATTGAAAGAAGTGATGTTATGATCCTTGAATATAAGACCACCAATACATGAATAATCTCTTATATTGATATTATATAAGACGATTATGAAATTGGTAATCAAACATATTAAAATAATGAAGGGGATATAGTCCTGAAAAAAAATGTGTGGTCAACACACGGGGATGGATCAGAAGAATAATCAGAAAAAGAAATGATCGATGATGAAAACTCATCTAAACATCATAGGAGAAACATAATATCTAAAATTGGACAATCTAATATAATTGGGGATTTGAAAGAACACATAAAAAATGTGATTGAGGAATAATGCACAGTCATCCTTCTTATCAACTTTAAAACCAATTTCATTTGAATAAGTTGTGAAATATGAATCGTTGGTTGTTGTCATGAATGAAAAACTTGATCAAATTGACAAGAACTAAACATGGTATATTTTTAATAGAACAAAACTACTCATTTTACATGAAACAAAATAGATCATAAAAAATATTGATGAGCAAGAAAAATTGATCAAAAACAAGGCACACCTAGTGTGTACCGACTATGCACATATTGAAGGAATTTATGTCAAAGAAACATTTTCTCTAGTAACGAGACTAGAGTCTATCAGGTTTTTCCTTTCTATAAAAATCGAAAGAGTAAATAATTTTTATCAAATGGATGTAAAATCGATTTCTTAAAATGAGTTATTGAAGAAGAAGTAAATGTTGAACTACCTTTCATATTTCTAATTTGGATGATGATGTAAAGTTTTTTAGTTTAAATAAGGATCTCTATAAAATAATATAAAATTTGTATTATATAGCTGTAGGGATTTAACAACACTATCTAATAATATTTTTAATGACCCCTTATGTAAGTGCAGAAAAATTTTATGTTAAAGGGGACTTTAAAAGTGCATTTATAGTGTTGTTAAAGGTGTCCTTTAACAATGATAAAAACACAATTAAAGGGGGGACATTATTAGTGCTTTATTACAATTACAGATAAATGGTGTCTTTTATCTTCACTGGTGCTAAATCATTGATAGGGGCTACCAATGCTTTTTTATAAGCAATGACAAAGACCCCCCTTTTATCCGTGTTTTTTACAAGTGTTGATAGATGTATACATCAAAACAATATTTCATAAAAAATAATATTATAAATATTTAAATATATTTATATGAATATAAATAATATATGTATTTTTTTAAATAAGTTTAATATATGGTAAATAAAAATTTACACTTAAAATATATGATATTTTGTGAAAATTAATTATAAACTAACAAATTTTTTTTTATAATTTTCATATTATTATCATATAACAGTCATTTAATGAATATTTGTTGATAAAAAATAAAAAAAAATTATAAAAGACATCTAATTAGTTGAAAACATGAATAAAACTTCAAACGATCATAACATTGGATCTGGATGTCCGTTTGGGCTCTACAATATATCAAATTGTCATTTGCGATAAGATGAACACCTAATGATTGGGGTGACTTCGATCGCTATTTTCTCGCAGTCATAAATGCCCTATAAGGCCTCCAAAACTGTGTTTTTAGTCAGTGTACCCAAATTTTTTTAACTTTCGATAGATTTAAATCCTCATTTATCATGGTCTTTTTTAATTTTTCAATGGGAATGGAATTTTTTTTCCCAGTTCTTACATTCATATTGATATTAAAGCTTTTAATATTAATTATCTTTTCGAAAAAGTAATTTTATTTTTAACCAAATATATAACAATATAAACGTATTTTTTAAATATTCACAATTAATAATTTAATTTTAGAAATAAATAAATTAAACATATTTTAATTTAAAATATACTTATAAATAAATAAACATATATATAAATTTTTGGGTAAAAAATGTAATGAAATATATATAAATATATGGATATATAATAAAATGTAAAACATAATAGTATAGGGTAGTGTAAAAGGTGTTGTATGTATATGTTTGAGGTCTTGGGTTTGAAACTCGCTTGAGGAAGGGGCGTGCACTAGAGGATTGGATTATCTAAAGTGTTGATAATGGGGTGGGTGGGTGGGAAGCACTAATAAAAGGTCAAGTTGGGGAGTGGGAAAAAAATTATACAGACTTTATCACCAGAACCATTTGTTAGTGCTTTCTTAGCACTGTTAAAGGCCCTCTTTAACAGAACTAAAAAATAACTTATTATGGGGTCCTTTAACAATGCTAACAAAAAGAGCTATTAAATGTTTCAGGATTTTACCTTCAAAATAATTATTAGCAATTTTTATCACTTATAATGTCTTTTTATAGCACTATTAAATTATAATAGTTTTGTAGTGATAGTCTATCAAAGGACCCCCAAGCATGGTATTCTCATCTAAAGAGTAATCTCATGAAGCCCGAATTAAAAAGAGGCGGTGCCGACCATAATCATTATGTGACGAATTCAATGGTATATCAAATTTTGGTTCTGGTTTACGGGGATGATATTATATTTGGTGTAATATGACATATATAAATGGAAGAATTATAAAATCATATGAAATCATAATTTTAAATATCTATGATAGGTAAACTAAAATATTTAATATGGTTGTAGGTTATTCAAAAAAATGATTACACTATCATTTCTAAAGAAAAATATTGAAGATAATTTCTGAATAAATTCTATATTCATGACTCCAATCTAATGTAAACTCTTATTGTGGTTGCATCAAAACATGTAAGGCATGTTGATGGGACTTCTGTGGATCCATTCATGTACAATAGAATCCTTGGAATCTTATTATACATGAATTTAACATGAACATACATCATCTTTGACGAATGTTTAGATGACCAATTTCAAATCAATCTAGAGGAAGAACATATTGTTGAAATTAAAAAAAATCATGATGTATATTTGTGGTTTAAGGAATTTTTTATTACACTTTGCTGCTTGAAGAGACAATGAGTTGTCAGATTATTCTGATGTTGACTGGGCTTGAGATGTGGTTGATAGAATGTTCACATGTAATGGAGTGTTATTTATTGGAAGGAAATTTGGGGCATGCTTGAGTAAGAAATAGGAATGTACATCTCTTAGTACCTTGTAAGAAGAGTATATATCTTTTACAAAGTACTGTACTCATCTTCTATAGAGGAAGAAACCACAAATTGATATGGGTTATGAGGTGAAGCAATTGATGATGATTCATTGTGATAAGAAGTATGCAAACAATATTACAAATAATCCTATTCATCATCCTCGTACGAAATAAAGTGAAATAAGATATCACTTCATTAAGGAATATTTTGAACAAGGCATGATTAACATGGACCATTTTACAACTAATGGCTATGTGGATGACATATTGACCAAGACATCAGAAACACATGTATTTGAGAATGATCGGTAGAACCATAGTGTAAAGACACCATCTAGTACATGTGGATTTTACATGTAATCCCCTATCCCAGTTTTTTTTATCTATTTACATCTATTTTTTTGATGTGATGCTTGTGTATTGGGGAGTGTTCAGGAATAATCAGTTTTCTCAAGGCACACTACCTTTACACCCTTTTTGGTATTTCACAGTACATCCCTCATAACACTTCCCTTGACACACCCTATCTCAATGCTTTGAGAGAAATCTAACTAATGTTATCGACATGATGTTCACTTCAATATATATGAGTTAATGTATTTTTCACTATAAATAATGTGAAATTTCTTGGGCCCTCGAAATGAGTTGATGCAATTTGAAATCCAAAGTCACCAAAAATTGCTATTAAAATATGGCATTCACTATGCTCCTTTGTGAAGGCCACTAACATTTTTTATGCACCCTACCTTCATAGAACAAACATCCTTTTGGAAGCTCACTATGTCAAAGTGGAATACTCAATCATCAATAATCACCTTTTTCTCATATGAATTTGCATAAGTCAAGGATTAATTAATATTTTCACGATTCTCACGCCTTCAACGAAAACCAGATTCCTAGAGATCCCCTAGCTTCAAAAAATTAGAGTGATTCTAGATATTCTGTGAACACATTCATGTAAAAAGAATTCTGGTAGCCTTATATTTATATTCATGGCCATTCATGATGATCCACCACCTCTAACACATTTTTTAGATCATTAAAAATCATATTCATGGCACTCCCTATTCACAACGATCTATTTAGATTTAATGTTGTTGTGAATATTAATATCAAACGATCACAAACTAGGATGCTCCAATTCTTATAAGCATAGATCACACCATCACTGATCACAATGCTCTATTTCATGGCCAAAATTATCCCAGTATTCATGAACCCCATGAATTTACAATATTTATGAATATTTGATTCAAAAAACATTTTTATTATATCCCATCCTATGGATTTTTTACCATTAAAATTTCAAAAACACTTGGAAACTATTCCACCCTCGAAACGGTCTTCAACATGTACTATAAGATCATTTATCATGAAAAATCCTTGATCAATCGAGGGTTGATTGGAAATAATCACAAACCAAAATCCATTTACAGTAGTGAAATGTCTTAGTTCCAATAGGGGAGGTCTATAAGATGAGAGAATAGATTTTGAGTAACTATGGTGACAGATCTTGTTCAATCCATGGTGGCTTGAGAGGTGTGAGTATGGGGAAGAGTCAAATTATTTTATAGTATAGGAGGAGTGAAATTCTTAAAAATAAAAAAGACATATATTAGTAGGTGGTATAATTTACTAAATGTTACTCAAAATTTCAAAATAATTGTTTAAATGGAATTACTGTAGATAAAACCTCCACTTCACTGAAATAATTTCATTATTATAAATTTTTTGATTAACTTCTATGTTACCCCAATTTTATAGTTTTGGTTTTTATTAAAGAAACTAGTTTTCTAGCATCTATAATTTAATCATTAAGAATAAATAAAAGTGATTTTTTTAGAGAATATAGATCCAATTAATTATAAATATGATACCTAATTTACAAAAGAAAAATCCCATATGTTTTGGAAATTAACATTAAAACCATCGTAAGAAACTCCCAAAACCACTGGTTTTACTCAGACCATGATGAAAATGTTATTAAAAACTATGGGTCAATAAGTTAATTATAAAAGATAAATTTGTACATTAATTGGAAATATTTAATATTTATTAAAAAATTAAAATCACAATGAAAAATATACATTTTTTAATAATTTTACATCATTTAATAAAATTTAATTTATTATAGAATTTTATTAATGTTAATTATGACATTATTTAAATAATTTTAATTCAAAAATTTCAAAACAAGAATGGAATTAAAATATATCTTGTTAAATGATTGTTTTCGATGCTTTCGTCGGGGCGCGTGCATCCGTCTGTGGGGAGGACGCGCTACTTGTTGCCCCGCATTCCCGCTTTCCAAAGGCGGGCGGCATCCGTTCATTGTTCAGGGACGTGTTCTCCTTGATCAAAACTGGGATGATGGGATGTCAGTTCTTCTTTCCGTGGATTCCTCCTCAGAGCTCATCACCTAGTCCAGGTCTCCCTCATAGATTTAAGACGGGTTTGTGAAGCTCATTCCCGGTGCCATATCTACATGGATGCCGGTTAATTACGCTGCTTCCGTCAAGATGCTTCAAGGGGTCATGTTGGGGAAGCACCCATCGGTGAGGAGAATTGTCCTGTTGGGGCGTCGTCTGCATGTCTGTCTTTGATCCCTCATCACAGGGCTTCTCGAGGGCGTGGAAGCCCGAGGCATCCCACATCGAACGCGGGGAATGTGTACCATCTGAGGTTTTCCTCAGCTTCCCATGTTTTACATGATGTATGTCACGAGTTTAACATCTTGCGTAGACGTATCAAGTTAAAGGACCCCTAGGGTGGAACACCGATGTTGGGTCCAACATGTGGGCGGCTTCCCATATATCATGGAATGGGATGGGGTGGCATGATCTCATCGGGATGTGGCGGCCTAGGTAAAGATCATGATGGATGGTGGAGTGAGACATGGGGCTTACGTTCTGAGATGGCCCAAGAGGGGGAATACAATTTAACGTTATGTTGGATGAGGGGTTTGGGGCTTATGCTCTGAGACGAAAAGGTGGTCAGGGAACCGACATGGAGAGGTTGGGATGACCGGGTGGTGGGATTGAACCTCGTGGAGGATTCCTACATACCATGGCTTGACATGGATCAATGTCCTCGTAGTTCGGGGATGGATTGGGGCTTACGCTCTAGGGCAGCCCAAGAAGAGGAATACAGTTTGACGTCATGCGGGACGGGGGAATACAGTTTAATGTCATGCGGGATGAGGTCATGCGGGGCTTAAACTCTGAGGAGGTCCATGGTGGGTATGGGGCTTACGCGCTGAGGCGGCCCATGGTGAGTATGGGGCATACACTCTGAGGGGGCCCATGGTGGGTAGTGAACCGACATGAATAGTTCGGAATGATTGGGTGGTTGTCTTGATCCTTGTGGAGGCTTCCTACATACCATTCCTTGACATGGATCAAAGTCCTCATAGTTCGGGGTGGATGGGGGCATGGCATACCGACAAGGAGACGGTTTGGGCCAATGATTGTTGGGCTTGAACCTCAGGGAGGCTTCCTACGTACCACGCGTTAGCACGGATCAAAGTCCACGTAGTACACTGGGATGGGGCTTATGCTCTGGGGCGGCCCATAAGAGGATGTCATGGTCGGTGCGCGCTCTAAGCCCACGTGAGTCATGCTAGGTGTGGGAAACAAGAGGCAGCAGGGACCAGATGATCACGTCGCGAAGGGTGCGTCCGTGAGAAGCGAAATGAGGCTTATGTGTTGAGCGGCCCAAAGAGGAAATAGGGGCTTACGAGTGGTTAGCGGCCCTTAGTGCCGGGACTTACTCCAGGGTGGAGGCCCGTGGTGCGACATGGCGCAGTGGGGAAAGGACTCCACTGGCCTTGGCAGGGGGGAAGTACGAAGATGCATGGGTGCAGTCATCCGGAAGAAATGCTAGGGGCTTACGCTCTGAGGCAGCCCTTCCCCCGCGGACAAACTCCACTCCGACAAGGAGGATCTCATTCCATGTGAGGAAGATTCCATTCCCGTGGAGACGAGTGGCGTAGAAAATGTCCCAGCTGGGGGGACCCTGCGTGCGAATCATGGGGTCGGACCACAGTTTAACGTCTTGTGTTAAGGACAAGGTGCTTAGTAGTTTAACGTCCTGCATCTTGGACGAGGTGGGTTTTCTCCACACCCCTAGGGCTTACATTCCAAACACCCTCTACCTTTTGTGGGAGGTAAGGCATCGGCAAGGCCGTGGTGAAGGGGCCCATTGGGCAAACCACCGAGGGGTCCACATTAGCGTGGCTATGCGAAGAAGTAATAGTCGTTAGCGTGCCTATGCGGAGAAGCATAAGGCAAAGCAACACAATGGGAAACACGGACCAAGGAACCTTGAGGTTACTTCGCACGAGCCTGGAAGGCCGTGTGGGAAAACAACGCATGGCGCACATGCCTGGAAGGGGAGAAATCAGGTTCCGGTGCAGGGGGTAGCCAAGGGGCGTCAAGGTGAGGGGCCTTGGGCTTTGCACGCAAAAGGGAATGTTTGTGTGCAAAACACTCGGACAACGCGCAATTGGAGTCACGCAAGAAGTGGGAATTACGAGCAAGGTTTTGCGCGCAAGGCAGGGTATTGCGCACACGTACCATGGATTGCGCACAAGTGGGGAAACTGGGGGAAGGGGAAAATTCACTGAAGCCGGTGGAGTTGCGCGCAAAGGCAAACTTCGGGGCAAGGTTGCGCGAAATTCGGGATTAACTGGATGTCATCTTTCGCGCGGGGGGAGACTAATTGCGCACATGAGAGTCCCTTCAGATTTTTCAACCCCCAAACCGTTCGGGGTCACCTTATATTTATAGGCGACCTCCGTCACGGAATCCAGGCGGCGCGCGAAAGTTTCCGCACCGAGAACTGCTGGCGTGCAATATCAGGTCGCAGAGAACTGGGGAACACAATTATTGTGCGCCTCAACGGTAAGATTACATGCATCTCGGGAGTACTTCATGCATAGAACATTATTTCGCGCAGATCCTCCTTTATTTCGCGCACCACTTCCCAGGCCTCCGAATCGGGCCTCTGACTCAGAATATGACTTCACTTCGTCATTTCGAAACTTCCTCTGGGAGTTGTGGGTTTTTTTCGGCGTCAACAAATTCCCCCCCTTGGAATTGGATCGTCGAGAGGTCGCAATGATCAGATTCCAAGGGAAACGCCGAAGCACCGAAATGCTAAGTCCCCTGATCTAGTTGCGCACAAAATTTCGATGGGGCGCGCAAAATTCTAGACTCGCGCGGAATCCTTTTTCCGTGCTGCGCGGAACCCTGGCCTCACCTATAAAAAGGGGAACTGGGACCCAACTCCATACATCCGCTTTTTCCGCGTGATAAGGTATTCACCCTCGTGTGCGAAATCGCTTCCGCGGCTGCATGTAAAAATGCTCTGGCAGCACGGAATTCCTTCCAAAATTTGGCCATGATTTCGCTCCAGAACGGGATCTTCCGCGCTTCGTGTGCCGATTGCGCGCTCCCCTCTAGGATTTCGTGCAACTCATTCAGATTTATCCAGAACTCTCTGATTCTGCGCACTGCATCCTGATTTCTCCCAACTCTTGAAAAATTCGAGATGGCTACAAACCGAGTCGATGAGGGGGAAGCCGCTGCCCGTAGGACAGAAAGGGCGACGAACGAGGAGGTTTATGGCGCCGAGGTGATTGTCTCCAAAAATCTGACCTTGTTCAATCTGTTGAATTCGGTCCAGAAGACGTATCCCCTATCTGACAACCTCCTGCTCTGGAACATTGGCATCCTGGAGGAGGTTCCACTGCCAGGCGTCGAAGTGGACACTCCGCGGTCTTGGGTGACTCGGGAGGACGAACTTCCTCGCTACAACATCACCAACAATGGCCATCCTGCTAGGGAAACTAGACATATGGATGTATATGTCCTGAACCCGAGGACTAGGACCATTACCGGGGATGAGCCAGTGGCAGAGGATTCTCCGGCCCTCTACGCGAGCATGTTCTGTCAGAGCATCACGGATGCCACGAAGGGCTGGCTGAAGGATTGGGACCTTCGTTCTGGGGGAAACTTCACCAGTGAATGGGCCTGGGCGTTCTGGGTCCGCCATACCTGTCACCAGTTCGGGGACGAACTACAGTATATCGGCCTGTTCGTGGTGGTTTGGACATCACAGTTCCATTTCCACCTCCAGCATGAAATCAGACCGGAGCTTTTCACCCGGTGGTCTCCTGACACCAACACATTCCACCTTAACCATGGGGAAGTCGACATCAGTCTCTGGGACGTTCACTGCATCGGCGGTATCCCACTGGAGGGTTACCAATACGACTAGTTCGTTCCTCCAAAGAACACCTGGGGAGACAGGATGTGGACGCCTATGCTGACGTGGCACCTGTTGGAGCTGGCCAAAGAGAGGCTGGGGGTCAAGGACATCCTGAAGGACGTGGCCTTCAAGGGCTGGTTCAGCGTGTTCCTTGAAAAGTATCCAGCTATCAAGATGTCGGGATGGGGAAAACGGTGCCCAACCGCGTCTTAGAGGAGTAGGGATGGGTCATACTGGAGGACCCTGGAGGCGGTGCAATACCAATCATGGGGCTACCGCGTCATTGAGGCCCGAGATCCAAATGCCCGATATGCCGGGATCCTTTCCGCCTTCCTGAGCGGGTGGCTCCTGCCGGTGCGGGACGCGAGGATGGGCGTCTGTCTAGCAACATTGGTGATTGCAGGCTCCATGGACGCCAACAACCGGTTCAACTTGGGAATCCCCGTACTGGCCAAGCTGTATACCATTATGGGGCGCATCTCACAAGGGGGGTCGCCTCGGAGAGTATGTGGTCCCTTCCAAATATTCCATGGTTGGGTGGTGGTGCATCATGGCGGGTATACTTTCCCAAACATCGTCGATCCTCCGAGAAACGGTCTGCGACTGTCCTAGATAAATATCGCAGGGGTGGCACCGATTACGCTCAAAGAGGAGGGTGTGAGGACCCGCATCGACAACCATTCCAACTTCAACTTCAGCCCGTTCCCCACCCCGGTCGGCCAACTGGTGGACAACGGTCGAGGCTCTTTGGAACAGCTGGAATACTTCCATAGAATTCGGGGCGGGGTGCTTGTGGCATGGATCGATGGGAAGGTGATCTGCGAGCCGTACGTGCCATCCCGATTCACCAGGTAGTTCGAGTTCCTCCAGCGAATGCCGAAGAAGGTATTCACAGCTGTTTGGCAGGAGAAGAATCCATGCGTCCTGCGCCAGATGTGGTTGATGTTTACCACCTTCAGCTCTGGCGATGTCGTCACTCTCCCTCCCATCAGGGTCGATGTGGGCCTAGCAACCGAATACACTGAACACTGGACCGTTGCATACCCTGAGGGGCTATTACGCAAGAACGTCCGGCAACTCGAGGTCACTCGCACGAAAACCGGGCAATGGGAAAGAAGGCTACGTGCCGTCAGAAGAAGGGAACCAAGGGTGCGTCAGGCAGTGAGCCCTGTGTAGGCTGGGGCTTCGGCAGTGGGGACATCACATGGTGCCTCCACATCCTCGTTAACCACAGTGGGGTCACATGAGGCGTCCAGGGAACTGCCCGGGAAGCAGATAAGATATCTTCTCGAACCTTCTCAAGACACAATTTTCCCGGCACTATGGTCGGCAAGGATGACACTGCGTCAATCGCTGAGTGTCGAAGCCATCTGGCAGAAGATAATGAAAAACAGGATCCAACTGCCAGAGGTCAGGCTCATTCGAATTACCGATCGAGTAAATTTCCATTGGCGGCATGCTTATCTGATGGCCATGGACGCATACGCACACCAGATGGGGCGGCGTGTCGAGCCAACTTTCCTAGTAAAAGTGATGCTCGGCCAGGAGCATGATCCGGAAGAGATGCTGCTGGGAGAAGGCGATAGTGACGAGGAGCTGGAGGGGGAGGAGGAAACCGGAGAGGACGAAGGCGATGAAGAAGACGAAGAAGAAGAGACCAAAGGTGAGGGGTCGCAAGGGGAGACCTACCAAGGGAGTCTCTGAGAGAGCGGCGAGATTTCCAAATATGATCTCGACCTAACATAGATTCTCGAGGTTTGTCTATGTCTTCATTCATTTCCCTCATTATTCCATTCCCATTTCCAACTTCTAACTCACTTCCCCATCCTACTCAGGAGAAGTTGAGCATTGGATGGGTGTCCCCACTAGAGGAGGGAGGAGAGGAACCGGTGAGACATGACGGGGATCCGACACCCATCATTGAACTAACAATCGCAGAGGGGTCTCCCATCATGGTGGCTCCTGTAGCGGCCGAAACACTGGGGACCGGTGCTCTTGATTCCTGTAAGTCTCACGCTTCACTACTAGTGCTTGGTGGCAAAAGATCCCATCTAACCAGCGTATGACTTGTTCAGTGATCTCAACACTGGAGGCACGTCAGGCTGCAGAGCCCGGGCCGTTCGTGACTAGACTAGCGGCGGACATACCACCTCGTCCGGAACATGCTCTCTGCACTGAGTTGGCCCCGGAAATTGGTGAATAGGGGGCGCCGGACATCAGCGGCACTATTCCTGAGACGAGGTCGGAAGTTGGTGGAGGCATCATTACTGCTGGGGTGAGGGAAGAAGGTCACCCGGACGTTGAGGATTCTATCCCTCACGAATACATCCCTGGGGCGGATCCTGCTGCCGATATGCTAGCGGCCTTCCCTATATATCGACTCGCTGACCCTGAGGAGATAGATGACTCAAACTCAGAGGCAGTCGAAGAGAGCCGGATGGAACGACGCAAGGGGTGGAAGTGTATCCAGCGCTTTCTCAGGTAGCCCCAGTCTGATTGGATGAGGCGGATGGGATCAATTGAGACCTGGCTGCGCTTCCTATGAGCCGGAGGGGCTGATGCTCAGCGTCTTCAACTGACGGTCCGTGATTACATGGCCGAGAAGATACGTGAGAGCAGCCGGCGCACTGACATTTCCTAGTGCCGGGAAGGATCAGCGAGCGCTCAAGCACTTCTGAGGGCGGAGTAAGAAGTCCGGCACCTCTAAGGACAGGAGGCAGATAAGGATGCCTTCATCGCAACATGCTCTGAGCTCGTGGAGAAACTGATGGCCTAGCTGGCAGATGCATAGGAATAGCTGGTGGAGGTGAGTCACCAAATGATCGTGCTTCGAAGCGAGCGGGTGCAGGCACAAGCTAGGGCTGGCGAGATGCGCTCTATAGTGGCCGATGAGGAGAGAGTCTTCAAATAGCGAAAAGCGGCCCTAGAGGCTACCATCCAGAGTGTAGCAGCTCTGGAAAGATCACTTCAGCATGCTGATCCCTAAGGGCTTTGTTTTCACCATCTCATGAACTTTTTCTTGTACTGCTCATCGTCTCAATCCAATATATTCCCAAATCCACTCTTTTGTACCCTTGGTTTAATGCTCTCAACCATAGTTTTGAAACGAATAACAACTCATCCCTAGGCTCCCGTGGGTCGTGCCCAATGTGAGAATCAGGAGATGTTCGTACCATCATTCCGTTCAACTGTGGGGCATTGACCAAGCTTCGGGCGTCCAAAATCGGGCTTGGACTTTTGAGGAGACCCCGGGCCGATTGATGTGTCGACATATCAATGTGCCTTAACACACGAGTGGGGAAATGCTGGGGGCATTGAAATCCATCTGAACACAGGGGGATGGAGAGAAAGGGTGCATCACGCTACCCAAATTCGGAACCCAACGGGGCACAACCATGGAATATAACTGTCAAAGTGGCGGAAACACATCATCCATATCATGTTGGCCAGGAATGGGGACAATGAATGAGGGCTGACTGTTGACCACGTTCGCAACACGGGGCCTAACTCAAATATCGTCGTTCAGTCTTCCGGAATGTTGGCCCAGCACAATAGGCGGACCATAGGTCTGTCATCCATACTATTAGGGTGTCCCGTCAAACATGACCAGTCCTCCGGAATGTTGGCCCAGGACAGTAGGCGGACAATAGGTCAAGCATCCATACTATTAGGGGGTCCCGGCAAACATGACCAGTCCTCCGGAACGTTGGCCCAGGACAGTAGGCGGACCATAGGTCGAGCATCCATACAGATAGGGGGTCCCGTCAAACATGAATGGAAATGAGGATCCGAATAAGGGGGAATGCAAAGCGTGGGAGGTGGAGTGGTGTCTTGTTCGAACAGAGTCCAACACTCTCGACATTACGCCACCATGGAGAGGGTGCATTAGGTGGACATACCGACCTGAT
This sequence comes from Viscum album, assembly GCA_963277665.1. Classification (NCBI taxonomy): domain Eukaryota; kingdom Viridiplantae; phylum Streptophyta; class Magnoliopsida; order Santalales; family Viscaceae; genus Viscum; species Viscum album. Next base: position 1,075,662,200 of record OY728138.1, read on the forward strand.
CACGGGTCGTCCCAATTTCCAGGCAGGATCTCTTTAATGAGAGAACCGACGCTTCCCATTATTACCATGGGGAATCCTGAACCTGCTCGGGGTAAATGTACCGATTACACCACTTCTCATGAAGTCGAGCAGAGTGGCCGACAATAAAGAAGGACGGGGTTCGGCAATCCCTGGGGCTGGACCCAAGACAAAATTTCTGGGCGGTCTTACATATCTCATTAGGATGAGAATCAAGCCACACGTAGTTCTTGAAGCACAGTGTAATGTCATGTTGGAAGAAATACAGTTTAACGTCATGCGGGATGGAATACAGTTTAACATCATGCGGGGCAACATATAGTTTAACGTCATGCGGGACGAGATACAGTTTAACGTCATGCGGGATGAGATAAAGTTTAACGTCATGCGGGACGAAATACAATTTAACGTCATGCAGGATGAGATACAGTTTAACATCATGTGGGATGTGATACAGTTTAACATCATCCGAGATGAAATACGGATCGTAGTTTTAGGTCTTAGAGCTCGAACCTTGAGGATCTTAGTTTTAGGTCTTAGATCTCGGACCATGAACATCTTAGTTTTAGGTCTTAGAGCTCGGACCATGAAAATATTAGTTTTAGGTCTTAGAGCTCGGACCATGAGGAAATGGGAGAGAAAGACACATGGAAAGGCGGTTACAAAACCCGACGTGAATGAGGACCTAATCCCTACTTACCATGTGCTCTCCGGAGAAATGCTCGAGTCAAGGGGCCAAACACAAATGCGGAACGTTATCATCACAGTTTAAGGTCGTAAGGCTTGGACCAACAACACAGTTTAAGGTCATATGGTTTGGACCAACAACACAGTTTAAGGTCATATGGTTTGGACCAACAACACAGTTTAAGGTCAGATGGTTTGGACCAACAACACAGTTTAAGGTCATATGGTTTGGACCAACAACACAGTTTAAGGTCATATGGTTTGGACCAACAACATAGTTTAAGGTCATGTGGTTTGGACCAACAACACAGTTTAAGGTCATTTGGTTTGGACCAACAACACAGTTTAATCTGATATGGTTTGGACCAACAACAGAGTTTAATGTCATACGGTTTCAACCAACAACACAGTTTAAGGTCATATTGTTTGGACCAACAACACAGTTTAAGGTCATATGGTTTGGACCAACAACACAGTTTAAGGTCATATGGTTTGGACCAACAACACAGTTTAAGGTCATATGGTTTGGACCAACAACATAGTTTAAGGTCATATGGTTTGGACCAACAACATAGTTTAAGGTCCTATGGTTTGGACCAATCAAGAGAGGATCCTCGGGCCAAAGGGGCCTACGAGGGTTCAATAATCAGGGAGGGGAAAGAGATGCTAGCTCCCAAATGTGCTAGGCCCGAAACGCAATTTCCGGGTGACTCCTCGTCTCCCATGGGGATGAGGGTCAAGCCGCACGTAACCCGTAAAGAAGAGTCCCAAGCACATACTCCAGCGCTCAGATTGTAGGAGCCCCTAGAGACACCATTACGCAGCTCAGTCTGCCTGATGTGCGGGGGTGTACTGAGGGTTAGTACAAGGAGTGTCGAGATTCCACCTTGACGTAGTGGGGAGGAACATGGCACGAACCATGCCACCAACATCTAGGGCCCGCGGAAGCCGGCGTGACGACTGAGGATTACTGCTGACCATGTTCTCAACACAGCATCTTGTCGTGTTAGCCATGGGGACAAACAAACGAGCATCAACCACTGACCATGTTCTCAACACGGGATTCATATCAATTTTTTGTCTGAACCCCTCGGGGGCGTTGTCCCATGACGGTAGGAGAGCCCTTGGGCGTTGTATCCAGGCCGTTCTTGGGGGTCCCTCCAGGTGTGAAGAATGACGGTGGCCCGAATGAAGGTGAACACGAAGCTTGGGAAGTGGATGGAACTTTCCTAAGTCAAATCTGGCACTCCAAGTCCAAGAACAGAGTACCCTGAGCACATCATCAGACCACTAGAAAGGGTCAGAGGGCTCAGTCTGAGAGCGGCCAAAAGATGGCGGATCCCCGGGAAAAAGATGGGGCGTAATGCCAAACACTCTTGGAACCGGGAGAACGTGGGATCTCCTAAGAGATGGGGATGGACCTAACATGTAGGTGTTCAGGCAGTCCTACGTATCCCATATGGATGGGAATCAAGCCATACGTAGTTCTGGAAGGTGCCTTTAAATTCCATTGGACAAAGGGCCAAATCCTGAGGATAGGGTACGCGTGGTGCAGCTATTGCAAACCCGACGAGAATGAGGACATGATCTCACACCACACCACGCGATCCTGCGGTTAAGGTCCCATAGGTGGGACAGACACGACAACGGACCTCAAGCTGGACCCAAAGATGAAATGTCTGGGCATTCCTACATATCCCATTAGGATGGGAATCAAGCTAGATGTAGTTATGGTAATACAGTTTAATGTCATGTTGGACGGAATATGGATCTTAGTTTTATGTCTTAGAGCTCGGACCAAGGTTCAGTTTAGGTTCATGCGGGACCACACAGTTTAAGGTCATGTTGGACCGTAGAGCCCAAATGTAGGAAAAATGAAATTTAAGGTCATGCTGGACCGTAGAGCCCAAATGTAGGGAAAAATACAGTTTAAAGGTCGTGCTAGACCATAGAGCCTACGAAAATTACTTCTTGAGAAACCTGGCGTTGGTGGCAGGATTGATGCGCTCACCATCCATAGTTACCAGGGAATACACGCCATTGGGATAGACCTTGTGGACAATAAAAGGCCCCTCCCACTTGGGCTCCAACATGGGTGGTTTCCTACCGGGAATCATTGGCGCTCTGAGAGCCAGCACCATGTCACCTTGCAGGAAGGAGCGGAGGCGAACCTTCTTATCGAAATCTCGAGCCATCCTGCTCTAATGCCTTTCTACGTTATGTAAAGAGCGAAGCCTACTTCCATCCAGTACTTCCAACTCAGCTAGACGGATTTCGGAAACTCTACCCGGCACTTTCTGGTCGTAGACCGCCGTGCACAATGAGGGCAGCTGAACCTCAATGGGTAGGACGACCTTAGCTTCATATAATAGGGAATACAAGGTCACCTGGGTGGAATTGCGAGACGTCGTCCTATAAGCCCAGAGGGCATTGGGGAGCTTGTCCGGTCCACTTTTCTAGTTCTGACCAACCATTTTCTGCAAAATGTTAGAGAGGGTTTTGTTAAACGACTCAATCTGTCCATTTGCCTGTGCATGATAGCGGGAGGTGTGGTTAGAGAGAATGTTGTACTTGGCGTACAATATCTTCAGCTCAGCCGCTTGGAAGTTGGTTCCGTTATCCGTGAGGATAGCATGAGGTATTCCAAATCGTTGGATGATATTGGAGCTCACGAAGTCGGCGATAGAACCAGCCTTGACTTCCCTGAGCGGGGCTGCCTCTACCCACTTTGAGAAGAAGTCCGTAGCGGTCAAGATGAACAAGTACTGGCGGGCCGTCACCGGTGGGTAAGGCCCTACAACATCCAACCCCCAGACTGCAAAGGGACAAGAATACTTATTTGTATGGAGATGCTCCAGTGGCTGATGCACAAAGTTAGCATGAACATGGCACGCATGACACCTCTTGGCATACTCGATGCAGTCGTGGATCATGGAAGGCCAGAAGTATCACAACCTCTGAATCTGGTGGGACAACTTCAACCCAGCTTGGTGGGCGCCACAGGAACCAGCGTGCACTTCCTTCATGACCTGTGGGATCTCAACTCCTTGAAGAAAACGGAGGAGAGCACCATCAAACCCACACCTATAAAGGAGCTGCTCACAGCTGGGACCGCTTTGAAGGATGAACTACGACGCGCGGTGCCAGATTCGTTCTCACTCTACTCGATCCACCGGAAGATTGCCTTGCTGGAGATATTCAACCAGAGGTGTCCTCCAGTCAGGAACTATCTCGGTCACCACGCCTGGAACCCCTAGGGGTCCTGACGCAGGGGTACCAGTTGTGAGATGGTTCACTCGCGGGCCGCAATCACCCTCTTGGATAACACGAGAAATGACTCTCCAGTGCGCCACATGGATGATTAGGTCATCCTGTTCGGGCTCCGTGAGTGATGCAACCAGGCTGGCCAAAGCATCTGCTCGACTGTTCTATGAACGGAGAACGCTAACGAAATCTGGACGGGAGGGGAACATATCCTTTAGATGGAGGGTTCACTCCAACAATGTCATGAGTTCCGGCTTCCGGATAGCATAGTCACCATTAAACTGCTTGATGATCAGCTCAGAGTCCCCTTTCACACACATATGGGGCACATTAACCTCCAGAGCCAACTTGAGGCTAGTGATGAGGGCATGATATTCTGGCTCATTATTGGTGCAGCCTTCTGACAATAAGAAAGAATATGGCAGAACGGCTTGCTCCAACATAATGAAGAAGACACCCAGGCCCACTCTCTTAAGCCTAGGATCGTTGAGCCATCTACCGATAGGGATTCAGGAGGCACCGTCAAAGTGCATCTTCCATCATGGGGTGGCGTGATCGACAGAGAGGATTGCCACATCAGGAAAGCCCGAAACTAGTGGCTGGTCCGCAGAGGTTGGGTGGGCGGCGAAGAAGTCTGCCAACTCCTGCCCTTTGACGGCCATCTGAGGTATTAAACTAACTTCGAACTGCTGGAGGATCACCGCCCAGCATACCAATCGGCCGGTCAACATAGGCCGGCTCAGGATGTATTTCAACGGGTCTACCCGAGAGACCAGTTGTACCTCATGGTGCTGCAAGTAGTGCCGCAATTTCTGTACGACGAATATGAGCGCCGGGATGCTTTTCTCAATGGGAGAATATCTAATCTCCTCGTCTAGGAGCTTGCGGCTGAGGTAGTAGAGGCTATTCTCTATTCCCTCGTTGTTCTTCTGGGCGACAAGGGCGCCGAGGGATCGCTCTAGGGAGGTCACGTAATGGACCAGCGGCCTTCTGGGAATGGGTGGCATCAGGACCGGAGAGTGAAGAAGATGCTGCTTGATTTCCTCAAAAGTGGTCTGACACTCTTCGTCCCACCCGTAGGAGGCGCCTTTATTCATGTTCTGAGAGAAGGGCTTACACTTGGCGGCCAGATTCGCAATGAATCGGCGTATGTAGGCTAAGTGGCGTTGGAGGCCTCGAAGCTCTCGAATATTACTCAAGGGAGGCATCTGACTGATGTCCTTCATCTTCTCGGGGTCGTTCTCGATACCCTGATACCTCACAATGAAGCCAAGAAACTTTCCGGAGGTGACCCCGAAGGCACACATCAATGGGTTCATCTTCAAGTGATGAGAACGGAGGAAACCGAACACTTTCTCAAGGTATTTGAGATGGTCCCGGGGCTGACGATATTTAACCACCACGTCATCTACGTAGCACTCCACCAGTCTCTCGAGGATTGGCTTGAATATGCAGTGCGTAGCCCGTTGATAGGTGGCACCCGCATTCTTCAGGCCGAAAGGCATAACCTGGTAGCAGAAAGTGCCCTAGGGGGCCTTGAATGCAGTGAACTCTTCCTCCTCAGGGGCCATCCGGATCTGGTTGTACCCTGAGTACCCATCCATGAAGGAGAGGTCTTGGAACCCGGCCATCGCATCGATCAACAGCTCTGTCACGGGAAGGGGAAAGTCACCCTTCAGACAATGGCAATTGAGATCACAGAAGTTGATGCAGACCCTGATCTGCCCGTTCTTCTTCCTGATGGGCACAATGTTGGATAGCCACCTGGGGTAATGGACTTCCTTGACGAAGTTGGCCTTAATGAGCGTATCAACTTCAGCCTCAACCATGGCACCATGAAAAGGGTGAATTTTCCTGGGAGGCTCCTTGAACCCGCGATGGTTTGCTGGCAGGCCAAGGCGGTGGACGAATACCTGGGGATCTAGTCCCAGCATATCGTCATAACTCCAGGAAAACAAATCGCGGTGCTGTCTGAGGAAGTCTATGTACTGTTGCCGTTCCTCGGGAGGCATAACGGCGCTGACCAATGTGGGTCTCGGGTCCGCCTCACTACTGAGGTTTACCTGTACTAGCTCGTCGACCATGGTGGAGACACCCTCCTTAAAGGAGGGAGGAGCATCTTCCAAGTCTTCTTCTCTGCTTGAGGAAGGATCATCCAGGGGTGGAGCTGTCTCGGGGCTGCTCGACCCTAAAGGGGAGCTGGCACCGGCTTGGGCGGCATAGGTCGTCACGACGGGAGACTCATGCACCGCGGAGATCATGGCGATTAAAGCAGTCGATCCAATCACATCCGGCCTTCGGCCCAAGGGGCCACACTTTACGATATCGAAGCAGTGGTGACACGTTGGCTTGAGCCGGTCAATTCCGGCTTGGCGAAATAGACACGTATGACGTACTGCTGTTTCCATGAGCCCAACGTCCCGATATCGTACAGGGGTAGGATGCTCGGGGATCACCTAAGCCTGGTTGGTATAAGAGTACGAGGTGATTTCCCGCCGTCGCTTAGACCCAGAAATATGCCTTCCTCTGGTACCTGAGACAACCAAGCACTCTCCCTTATCAGGAGTTGTGGCCACCAACCGATGGATTGGGAAGACATATGCGTCATCCAGACCTGCCCAGGAATCACTTGTGACAGCGGCCGGCTCAACCTCACCTACCAGGATTTTCATATCCTTGCTCTTATAATAGTCCACATCCAGGTAATGGGCTTCACAAGAGGAAAAATGAGACGCATCTCCTTGGAGCACACCCACTCGAACCTTAAGGGAGTATTTGAGGCACTGGTGGTATGATGAGGGAACCGCCGCGTGCAGATGGAGCCACGACCTGCCCATCAATGCGTTGTAGGCAGTGTCCTGAGAGACAACCATGAATTCAGTATCGGAAATTAAGCCGCCGAACTGGGGATTAAGACGATTCTTGCCAAGGGGAGTTTGCTCAGTCATGTCATACCCCTGGATTCTGAGGTCGGAGGGAGTTAAATCATCCTCGGACAACCCCAATTTTCGCAGTGTCTGAGTTGGGATCATGTTAATCACAGAACCCATGTCGACAAGACAGTGACAAACTTCCACGCCATTGAACTGGTCTGTGATTTACAACGGGAAGATGTGCCCTTGTATGGGAAGGTATTCATCTTCACCGGAAAATGAGATAACCGCTTGACATTCGGCATCCCCAATCACCTCGGTGTGGAAGGCTTCTACGGCCGCTACCTCCGTTTCGAACTGGAGGGGGCTCCGTAGATACTCGGCGAGCGCCACACGCATTTTAGATGACAGGCGAAGGGCCTCATGGATGGAATGACTTGCTGGAATGCCAGCCAGATGCTTCAGGACATCATACATTCGCGCCAAAAGCGAGCTTCTGCTTATAGGGGGTTGTTCTGTGATTGGGGGCATGACGGACCATGCTGGCAGGACCGGTGGCTGACTGGTACTAGGCGTGTCCCGCTGTTCACTAGATGAAGCCTAGGAGGTGGCTGTCATGCCAGGACCGAAAGGCCGTGGTCGGCCAGTGGCAGGGATGGGCTGGTTGCGACGCGGGAAAGGTGGTTCCACCCGATCCAGCAACACAAACGGTGGTGGAAGTGAACCTGCTACCACCGGGAGAAGGTGTTGTGAGTGCTTCTCTCTATACCGGGCCTACTGTCTGGTCTCGGTAGCGTGCATGGCCTAAATGGAGGTGACTACTGCCGTGCCCCGGCGATTCACATAGCCACAGCTCCGTTGACGTTGGCGACGGCTGGGGACATTGGGGAGGTCCACCTGGCACTCCTCAACATCAGGATCCAAAAAAGAGATTTACCAACTCTACGGTGTTAATCGAGACGTACCCCGGACTGTCCAGGAGGTCCACCCGGTGCTCCTCACCGTCGGGAGCCAAAAAGGGATTTACCAACTCTACGGTGTAAACCGAAGCGTACCCCTGGCTGTCTGGGAGGTCCACCCGGCGCTCCTCACCGTCGGGAGCCAAAAATGGATTTACCAACTCTACGGTGTTATCAAAGCGTACCCCGGGCTATCCGGGAGGTCCACCCAGTGTCCTCACAGTCGGGAGCCAAGAAGAGATTTACCAACTCTACGGTGAAAACTGAAGCGTACCACGGGCTGTCCGGGAGGTCCACCCGGCGCTCCTCACCGTCGGGAGCCAAAAAGGGATTTACCAACTCTACGGTGTTAACCGAAGCGTACCCCGGGCTCTCACTCAAGAAATCATCCACAACCGGACAAGATATTGGAGGGATCCCCATCTTCGGGGGCATGAAATCGCCAAGCGTGTGAGAAGATGACGAAAATGGCATGCACGTTCTTTCTTCTTGCGTCACCGCCTTCTCTTCTGGGAAGAAGTAGGCTGGGACGACGAGGACAAATCGGTGCTCGCAGACTCTGAGGGCTCTGGCTGACTCAAGCAGGCACAGATGTTGCCATGGGCATGGGCAACCGTCCTGCAAGCCATCCAGTCATCATACATCTGGGACCCCCGGTCGGAAACCTGTTCCCACCCATCCCCATCGTCATTGCTACCGTCTGATCCCACGAAGACACCTGCCACCTGTGCTGGGGCTGAGCCCAACCTGACTATGTTGTTGTCAATCTGGTCTAGGATCCAGTCCTTGAACACATAGAATTGCTGGATGGTGTGTCCCAGGATCTGGTGATAAGGACAGTAGTTAGGCTGATCAGTGAGACAGGCCTCTTCTGGCTTTCGGCACTCAGGGAGCCGCACGATCCTCTACTCCAAGGCGCTACGGAAATATCTGGGGATCTGGGCCTCGCAAAATGAGTAATCTTGATTCCTTCTGTCTGAAAAGGGGACTCTTTGAGGCTGACCATGGAAAGGGGCTGGAGGAGCGGGCCGAAAAGGCAGAGCTGGATTACCTCACCTAGGTGGTGGTGGTGCATTAAGCGGAGGCGCCTGCCGATTTTGAGGCGGTCGCTGCTGGGCCGGAGGCTGTGGAGTTCGACCCCTATGAGCCTGCTGAGCTGGCCTCACTGGCAGCAACTATAGCTTTATGGGGGCCTCTATCTGGGCCACAGTAGCGGGCTCAGCTCTGGCGGCTCCCCTTGCAGAAATTACAGGAGGCAGCAGGCGTTCCTGACTGGCCTATTGCAGGGCTTCTTCGAGGCGCTGATCCTTGTCTGAGAAGTCCCGGAACCCTCTAGGGTAATTCTGTGTAATCAGTGAAGGAACCAACTCCTCCTTGACGTTCCTAACACACATCGTCAGTAATTGCTCCTGAGTCAGTGGCATGTCAAGGGAGTACGTGAGCCCCTTCCACCGGGCGACGAAGTCCGCGACTCGCTCGTTGGTCCTTTTCTTGCACCTGAAGAGGTCTACAATGTTCATCTTCCAGGTTGGGGAACTGAACTGGTAGAGGAATTGCCGACGAAGGTCCTCCCAGCTAGTCACCGATCCAACAGGGAGCTGGCTGTACTAGACGAATGCTGGTCCTTCCAGTGTCTGAACGAAGCACCGGAGCTTGGCATCCTCCTACTGCGTCGGAGTCCCTAACATAGGCCCGCACCTCAAATTGAAGTGGGCCAAGTGTTATGGAGGGTCTCCGTTCCCATTGAAGTGGGAAAATGTGGGGTTCCCGAATCCTGGCGGAGCCGGCATGTCATCCACCCATGCTAGGTATGGCTTCCCATCTGGCGGGATCGCCACCTGCCGAGTTTCCAGGGCCTCCAAGCGGGTGATGAGTACTTCCATTAGATCATCTAGATGCGGATTCCTGTCCTGACGGGGATCTCAAACCACAAGCGTGTTGTCGGGATCTTCGATACGGTAGTCTCGCTCAGCGGCTCGCGGGGCAGCTGGCGGAGCGACTCTCGGAGCGACGGGAGGAAACCGAGCAGGGTCTCCTAGGTGGTCTCGCTGTTCGGGAGGGTTCGGCGAAACATATCGCGCCCCCTTTCCATGGGTTCCAGTATCTCCCCTGTCGGCGAACATGGCAAGGTAATGGTTTCCCGTGGGGATCTCAAAAAGGGGTAGATGGTCCTGCCCCTACTGTCCTGGTCTAGGAGCACCGTAGTCAGGCCGCCGCTCTCCAATGCGTTCGGCCAAGAGCTCATCAACCAGCCTCTTTTTCTCAGCTAGCTGTTGACGCAACGTGGCCTTCTCGGTATCTTCATCTACCTTCTACACTGAGGCAGATGGGTCGGTGAGTTTGACAGACCCAACGGGCTCTTTACCCTTGTCGATATTTCGGCCAAGTGTCAGTGCCTCCGTGGGTACAGGAAGACCTAGGAGGCTCCTCTGTTGGCGAGTAATCCTCCAAGATGGGTCCAATAGCAGCCTATCCTCGGGGGGTGAGTCCCCATCAAGGGGCTCCAAAATGTTTCCCTCATCTGAAAGGTCATCCATGTTGACTGCGACTGCCCTTGGGGACGTTCCCTCAGGGCCGCCTAGTGGATCGGGCTGTCGGCGGATCGCACAGAAGAGGAGAGCAGCGTACTTCCCCCATCCGCAGACGTGCACATGGGGGGTGGCTTCCTCGATAAATCTTCGGAGTAATTGAAAACTCTGAAGGCATTGTTGCTGGAGGGCCTCGTGGTGGTCCAGCGACTCGGGGTGCCGGACCGCGGGGAAGGCTGCTAGGTCGTCCCAGCGGCACTGGTCACCGATCTCCTCGAGATGCGCTTGGCTCTCGGGGTAAGGCTCTAGATGATAGCGGAGGCGGGAGTGATTCACCTGAAAAATATGGAAGAAGCATTCAAACTCTCCCGGGGTGAGTGACTCCGGCACATCAAAATCCGATTCAACGACCGGCCAAAACTTCTCAGAGAAGTGGCCCACTGCAAGAACAGTTCAGAAGGTCCACGGCTCTATTTTGGTGTCCGGAACCTGCCGCCGCTGCTCGTCCACTGAGGAATGTCGGGGAATTGGCAATGGCGCCGAGACAGGTTGTCGGGGCGGTGGTCTGGCCGGCGGGGATTACGGGGAAAAGGCCGATTGGCCGCCGATCCCTGGGTCATCCTCCAGGGGTTGTAACACCTTGGCTGATATGTCGCGATAGGATGGGCCGACAAATGGGCCTCCTGTCATAGCTCCGGTGCTCTCCAAGGGTGTATCTCCTCACGATTCTTCTGTAGGTCACCAGAAAATCTCCTCACCCTCCTTAATAGGGGCGGTAGGTTCTTCAGAGGAGGCCAGTGGGAACTGCAGGCTTGACCCTAGGTGGTACGTCATGTCCTCGTCCTCCTGGATATACCTTCGAAGGCTGGAGGGAATCATATGGATCTCGCATTCGGGGAGTATGAGACTGACGCGTCGCGTCCCCATCCCTGCCCTCATCTCGAAGGGTTGGGGGAAGGTTCCATCATCGAGTAGTACTCTACCTCAGAATCTGAGAAATGGACTGGTCTAATTTCCGTCCGGACTCCCCTGACATTCCTCCTACGGCAATGACGCCCGGACTTCCTGCCCCTGAGCAGCTCCTCAGGGTAAGGACGATTTCCTTCATGGGGTCCCCCCAGCTAAAATAGAGCTGGGGCAGAGGGTACTGAAGGCCGGGGTGCGAGGAGCACCGGGACAGATGTCGAAAGGGACATGGGGAGGACCTCCATGTGAGTGAGCGACTGGATACACATCGGCTCCATGCTCGCGGCCAACAGTAGGGGGAGTAACATCATACCCCATGCAGCGGGCGCTGGAAGGAGTCATACCCGGAGCGTAGCAGCCGCGAAGAAGCTTTTGGCTTTCCAGATTGGAGGCATGGAATGACCCTTCAGGGTGAGCGACACTACCGCAGGTTGGTCCACAGTAGCCATTTCCAGTGTCCACGACGGGGAGATTCGACCCAACTTGCCTGCAGGGTGGTCAGGATTTCGATCCCAGTCAGGCACATGGCTGCCCCTACTCAACTTGTGCGGGGATCTGGTAACAAGAGTCAGCAGTGGCTTAGGCCACAGTGGTTGCTGATGTCGATGCCCCAGGACGGGCATTCTCTCCCGCTCACGCCCGAAGCTGGCGTCGAGTCAGATGGGCCGGAACCGGCTATGCGGGCATGAAGATTGCTTGCTCCTAGGCTCGGGGAGTTGGGCGGCGTCGTCGACGCAGCCTGGCGGGGGTTCTTGCCGTTAACCACTGGGTTGGATCGCCGATCGGGTGGACCCGGACATCCCCAACCTCATTGTCGTAGGAGAGGGATATGTCAAGGTGCTCCGGGGATAGAATCCCGAGGTGGTTGAACGTCAGCATGGGGAGTGGCGGCTCCCTGTGCAGCTCTCGAGGGTAGCGATGGTGGTGAGGTGCATCCGACTCTAGATCCAAATGGGCCATGCCCCTGGTTGGGATGATGCCTTCCTCGTCATACCTACAACCAGGTCATTGATCAACCTCCGCTGGATGATTTCCGACAGGGAGAAGGGGCACAAGCGCCCGACTGCTACGGCGGTCGAAATCGGAGCGGCCGTGAAATGGGCGGGACCACGCGAGGTAGCCGCGTCGGTACTGCCCCTGCCCTTGCGCCGGTGGGCAGGTGGAGATCGAGCTCTGAATGCCGTGATCAGAATTCCTGGAAGCAGGGAGATGAAACCATTAGCATCAACAGGAAAGGAGATCAACATCAAAGGCCCAAATTTATTTCGTCTTCCATGGTCGGCGAGAGGGATCCATGCTGGCGGAGTGGCAGAATGGAGTAGTCAACGTCCTGACGGCCTCGACCCCTGGTGGGTTCCCACCCCGGTGAGGGTTACCCGGAACTGGTGACATGCTATTCTTCCGTCGTCCCGGTGAGGGCTACCATTCCCCGTATTGAGGAGAAGAGCATCACGTCGGGTTCACCATTTTTTGTGGAGCCGACGCCCCAACGGCTACCATTCCCCGTGTGGAGGAGAAGAGATTCACGTCGGGTTCACCATTTTTTGTTTCTGATGCTTTCGTCGGGGTGCGCGCATCCGTCTGTGGGTAGGACGCGCTCCTTGTTGCCCCACATTCCCTCTTTCCAAAGGCAGGCAGCATCCATTCCTTGTTCAGGGACGTCTGCTCCTTGATCGAGACCGGGATGATGGGATGTCGGTTCTTCCTTCCGTGGATTACTCCTCGGAGCCCATCACCTAGTCCGGGTCTCCCTCATAGATTTAAGACGGGTTGGTGAAGCTCATTCCCGGTGCCATATCTACATGGATGCCGGTTAATTACGCTGCTTCTGTCAAGACGCTACAAGGGGTCTTGTCGGGGCAGCAACCTTCGGTGAGGAGAATGGTCCCGTTGGGGAATCGTCGGCATGTCTGTCTTTGATCCCTCATCACAGGGCTTCTCGAGGGCTTGGAAGCCCGAGGCATCCCATATCGAACACGGGGAATGTGTACCATCTGAGGTTTTCCTCAGCTTCCCATGTTTAACAGGGGTTATGTCGTGAGTTTAACGTCTTGCATAGACATATCGTGTTGAAGGACCCCTAGGGGGGAACACCGATGTTGGGGACAACACATGGGTGGCTTCCCATATATCATGTAATGGGATGGGGTGGCATGATCTCATCGGGATGTGGCGGCCCGGGTAAGGATCGGGATGGATGGTGGAGTGAGTCATGGGGCTTAAATTCTGAGACTTCCCAAGAGGGGGAATAATTTTTAATGTCATGCGGGATGAGGGGTTCGGGGCTTACGGTCTGAGGCGGCCCAAGGTGGTCAGGGAACCGACATGGAGAGGTCGGGATGACCGGGTGGTGGGTTGAACCTCGTGGAGGCTTCCTACGTATCATGCCTTGACATGGATCAAAGTAGTTATAGTTCGGGGATGGATTTGGGCTTATGCTCTGGGGAAGGCCAAGAAGAGGAATACAATTTAACGTCATGTGGGACGAGGGAATACAGTTTAATGTCATGCGGGACGAGGGAATGTGGGGCTTACGCTCTGAGGCGGGCCATGGTGGGTATGGGGCTTACGCTCTGAGGCGGCCCATGGTGAGTATTGGACTTACACTCTGAGGTGGCCCATGGTGGGTAATGAACCGACGTGAAGAGGTTGGAATGACTGGGTGGTGGGCTTGAACCTCGTGGAGGCTTCCTACGTACCATGCCTGGACATGGATCAAAGTCCTCGTAGTTTGGGGTGGATGGGGGCTTGGTATACCGACAATGAGACGGTTTGGGCCAATGATTGTTGGGCTTGAACCTCAGGGAGGCTTCCTATGTACCATGAGTTAGCACGGATCAAAGTCCACGTACTTCGCTGGGATGGGGCTTACACTATAGGGAGGCCCATAAGAGGATATCATGGTCGGTGCGCGCTCTAAGCCCACGTGAGTCATGCTCGGTGTGCGAAACAAGAGGCAGTAGGGACCAGACGATCACGTCTCGAAGGGTGCGTCCGTGAGAAGTGGAATGGGGCTTACTCGTTGAGCGGCCCAAAGAGGAAAAAGGGGATTACACGTGGTTAGCGGCCCTTGGTGCCGGGGCTTACCTCAGGGTGGAGGCTCGTGGTGCGACAAGGCACAGTGGGAAAAGGACTCCACTGGCCTTGGCAGGGGGGGAAGTATGGAGATGCACGGGTGCAGTAATTCGCAAGAAAGGCTAGGGGTTTACGCTCTCAGGCAGCCCTTCCCCCGCGGACAAACGCCGCTCTGACAAAGAGTATCTCATTCCATGTAAGGAAGAGTCCATTCCCATGGAGACGAATGGCATAAAAAATGTCCGAGCTGCGGGACCCTGCGTGCGAAGCACGGGGTTGGACCACAATTTAGCGTCTTGTGTTAAGGACGAGGTGCTTAGCTGTTTAACATCCTGCAGCTTAGACGGGGTGGGTTTGCTCCACACCCCTATTGCTTACATGCCCAATGCCCTCTAACCCTTGTGGGAGGGAAGGCATCGGCAAGGCCGTGGTGAAGGGGGGCCGCAGGGCAAACCACCAGGGGGTCCACATTAGCGTGGCTATGCGAAGAGGAAATAGCCGTTAGCGTGCATATGCGGAGAAGCATAAGGCAACACAATGCAACAGGAAACACGACCCAAGGGACATTGAGGTTACTTCGCACGAGCCTGTAAGGCCGTGCGGGAAAACAACGCATGGCGTGCATGCCCGGCAGGGGAGACATCAGGTGCCTGTGGAGGGGGCAGCCATGGGATGTCAAGGTGAGGGGTTTTGGGCTTTGAGTGCAAAAGGGAAGGTTTGAGCGCAAAACAACAGGACGGGGCACAATTGGAGTCGCGCGTGAAGAGGGAATTACGCGCAAGGTTTTGCGCGCAAGGAAGGGTATTGCGCGCACGGACCACGGATTGCGCGCATGTGGGGAAACCGGGGGAAGGGGAAAATTCACTGAAGCTGGTGGAGTTGCACGTAAAGGCAAACTCCGGGGCAAGGTTGCGCGAAATTCGGGATTACCAGGATGTCATCTTTCGCACGGGGGAGCCGAATTGCACGCACGAGAGTCGCTTCAGATTCCTTAACCCCCAAACCGTTCGGGGTCACCTTATATTTATAGGTGACCTCCTGCGTGGAATCCAGGCAGTGCACAAAATTTTCCGCGCCAGGAACCGCTGGCGCACAATATCATGCCGCAGAGAACCGGGGCGCGCAATTATTGCGCGCCTCACCGGCACGATTCGGCGCATCCCGGGAGTACATCGCGCGCAGAACATTATTTCGCGCGGATCCTCCTTTATTTCACGCACCACTTCCCGGGCCTCCGGATCGGGCCTCTGACTCCGAATATGACTTCACTTCGTCATTTCGAAACTTCCTCCAGGAGTTATAGGCTTTTTCGGCATCAAAAATGATATATAGAATTACATATTAATCTTAGAAAAAAATTAAATACAATAATTCAATCCCATGTCTAACTTTTATTATTTATAGTATTATTTATTTTACTTGGTTATTATCTAAATAATCACTACATTGGAATTTATTTAGCATTTTATGTTATTAGTTCATCTATAAAAAATGTTCTAAATTATTATAATAAATATAAACCATTTTTGTTTAAAAATAATATGTATGACCAAAAATATTATTTTGGGTACGTATACAAATGTTTTTTAAATGTTAAAGGTTAGGACTGGTCATTTTTGGTCTTTTTTCCTCACTTAACTGATCATATTTAGATCTATAAAGAAATATTATCCCAATAAACCTAAAAATTATAACCAAGAGTTGATGTGGTCAAAATATTGGTAACCTATGGATTTTGAATAGTTTTCCAGGTCATGTTTTCCCTTATGATTATGTTTTATTCCCTTGTTGAGATTAAATTTACCTTAATCATCATAATTAATTTTAATATCTTTCACTAATAGTTCTGGTAAAAAATTATGTCAATATTATTAGACCAAAAATATTATACAAATTATAATATTTTATGTTTATTTTTCAAAATTAAAATAAAAAAAGTTGGAAGTTAATTATAATTCTAATCTCGTGGGCATGAAGGGAATGTATGTTTTTAAATTAAAAATGATCAAAATTTCAATAATTTTTTATGTATAATTTCTATCTAATACTGATTCCAATGAAATAAATTTGGTTAATTATATATAATTGATATATTTTTCTCTTTAATAACCAATTACTAATATTATGTAACATTAATAATTTTTTAAATGAAAATGAAGTGTTTAACTAAAATTTAATTTTTCATTATTTATAAAGAAATGAAAATTATCAGAAAAATACCCAAAATTGATTGAAATATAATTTTGAAATTTGTAATTACAAATCGATATTTATTTTTAAAAAATAAATTTTATAATATTTTCATTGTTGGATTTAAAAGGGGTTCTCAATTAAATAGTGGAATAAATCAAACTTTCTTGTAATGCAATCCAACTCAGTGTTCTGTGTAGTGTATTCTTAATATCGTGTATAATGAAAATCATGTTAAAAAAATTAATTTATTTAAAAAATGTAAATATTGTAATGTCTTGGGGTGGTATATTCTCCCAACATTAATTAAATTTCACCGTTATAATTTAAACATGATATTACTAATCAAGAGTTTATATTTGAAAATAAATTATTGTTCAAAAACCCACAATGTATATAGGGATAATGACATTTCTTTTTAATAATAGAGACAAATGATATGTGAAGGTTATCAGAAAATAAGGATTTTTAATAGGATATCATCAGTGATACTATGGATATATTAGATAATTCTAACTATCATGTTATGATGGAGAGTGAGAGAGAACATGATCAGATCAATGTTTTTGACCACAAAACCATAAACAAGAGGTGTGAATAGAGGTCATTGATATCCTAAAAAGTAGTGATAATTGGACAAATTTGTTATTTAAATACCATTTAAATAGTGTTTAAAAAAATAACTCTAATAATATGTGTAAATATACTTACTCTTTCTGTTTCTATAAGCATAATATTCCCCTTTTGTCGTGCCCTGGACAACTTCTACACCATCTCTTTGATCAATATTCATGGTATTGTGATGTAATATATCAATACCTAATTCCAGATCCAAAGTTCAACTTAATAAATTTCTGAAATTTGGTAAAATTTTCAAAATATTATGATCCAACACATTAGAATGAAGGCCACTGAATTTCCAAAATGAACTTTTCATTTTCCTTTATTCAACATAAAGAATCTATACATTTATACTTTCCAAAAATGTGAATTAAATCATCCTGTATCCTCTTGAAATTTTCTAAAAAAATTGAATTAACCTAAAAAATAATTGGGAATATACATTCTTCATTACCTCATAAGTAATACATATTTTATTGGATATATTCCATAAATCGAAAAATCATGTAAACTTAAACAGTGATAGTATAAATCATTACTCATTTCTATGTTAATAATCACATATCTAATTTATGTTATCAAAAACTATCATTTCATTATCCAAATATCATTTTCTAAACATTATGGTCATATTAAGTGTTATCTTTCCCTTAACCAGATGATCAAAAAAAAATTTACTTTCTACCGAAAAACCATTGTAGGAACAATTCATCTTGGGATCTAAAACCCTAAATGAAAAATTACAATAGTAAAATACTCATATATTCCATAATTATTATACACTCTACATAACTAAGAAAATATTCAAATGAAATAATTCGGCAATATAAATATTAATCATTACTTGTTATCTACAATATTAGAATAACATGACCATTATTTATTATAATCATTTGAGGTATAATCCATTGAATCTTGATACATTTATTTGAATAGAGTGTTATTTCTTTGTAGTTGAAGCGTTATACGTTAGAATCCTTTTTCATACACATTCAATAAAAACAAATATGGGATTTTATTCCAAACATGTAAAAAACATACATTTTTTTTAGAAAGTTCTACGGTCATACTTTTTACAATAATCACATGTGACAATGTAATTCTTTCCCTTTTTCCCATTATCTTTATTTACCTCTTTTATCTTATTATTCTCTTATATCCCTTTAAAATACATAGGAATTTGATAATATTTTACATGTATTATTAGATCATGATATTATTTCTTGGTATGATTAGAATATTTGGGATTCCATTTCCTTGTGAAATATTTGATTAATACAACAAATGATCTGATCATTTTAACTCTTTATAGCCCTAAAATTTATGGTGTTCACATTCCGTCTACTAGGATCCATTTCTAAATAATGGAATATACTAGATTAAATAATAACATAATTTAAAACACCAAAAAAACTGAAAATTATAAAATAAATTGAAAACTTTAAGCATCGGAGTTGTTACTTCTAGGTAAATATCTTCCAGAACCACATCTACTTATAGTATCTAGACACAGATTTATTTATAGTAATTCAAACATAATATATACTTCACCATAATTGATAGTTTTTCTTCTATACATTTCTTCAATGACTATCATAGGGTTATGTATCTTAATCTATGTTTTTGAAATCTAGTTTATATGGTCATTTATAATCTTTCTCTGATACCAAATTTAATTCCCCAACCATAAAATCCTTGAGTTGGTGCATTATTTTATTACATCGGTATAACTATAAGGATTCAAATTGTAATGTACAGATTAATTTAGCAGTTTTGGAAAGATATACTACATATTTAAACCTATAAAAAATTTGGAAATATAAAATACCAAAATGATGCATATTAAATTTATATAAGCTTAATCCTGTAATCTCATTCAATGGATTCATCAACCTAACAAAGGGAAAGGAAACAAATAAGGGTGAGATCAAATTCTCTGTAAAGGGTATGTAAAATAGAAGGAAAAATAAATTGATGAATGTAAATCAACATGGAGAAGTAAATAAATGATAAAAAATGAAATTTAAATAATCTATATAAGGCGTAATTAAATATTTCATGGTGCAAAGCTGAAACACATTCCATTTAATCAAATAACTGATAATAAAATTAATCAATCGATAATTCGACGCAATAATGTCATGGATATTAATATTAAATTATTTATCAAAGAAAAAAATTATTAATTATCAGACTTCATGTTTACCCTGAAAATAACACCCTTAAAATCAAGAGATAGTTTAAAATATTTTTATTTTACCATCAAATTCATCTCATGAGACTACCGATGTATCAAGGGGATTTCATTAACCGATCCCCAAACCATAAAACATTCCTTAAACAGTCTCCAACATGTATATCGAATGTCCAAGTAACATTTCATATATATAATATACAATTTTCCTTATAAAATATCCATATTTAAAAAGGAATAGGTATTTATCTATAATACTTCAAGGCGAAGAAGTAACAATAAGGGTTGTTGACATTAAAACAATCTTGAGGGAAAATAAAAATTAAACATTCTAAAGTATCCCATACCACTTTGAATCATTTAAATAAAAAATTAACTATGATTTAAATGGAACATATAATATAATTAGAATCATTAGATTAATGATATATCATGTAAAGGGATCTATTTACACTATATACAATTTAATTGGAGTATAATAACTATATGTCTCAAAGGAATATAAATTCAGATGAAATCCCTATACTCGAGTCTGACATGTCACCTGTGTCATTATATTTCTGAATAATAAGATTATGTTAAATATTTAAATTATTGAGAAATTTTTTCATGTTTATTCTTAATTTTACTTCACTTGTTACAATTTTATAAACAACTACATAACAATTTAAGTTTACATTAAGTGTTTTGACCATATTTTATTTATGCATCAAGAACAACTTTGTTTGGTTGAATACGATCAAAGGGGTCATTATATAAACATATATAGAATAATAAAAATGAAATAATTATCAACTTTTCACATAATTATACATTTACGACCACTCATAATATATGGTTATTAAAATGAACCAATTTTAAAATCATGGAGATGGAAAACCATACATAAGCATGAGTAACATTACCATTTTCTATTGACCGTTATAGAAAGAAGGTATGTTAAATTATATTTTCATATAACTATATTTTTATATAATAACTACCATGTTATTTAATCATATATTCAAGTATATGGGATTATATTTATGTATATGGAATCACATCATGTGGAGGAAGCAGTAGTCCACTCATCCACGACCTACATTATCACTATTTAGTGTGTGGAAATGGAAATAAATAAAATAACATATTACAGTTCTAGAAAGTTTAATTTTTATTTAATATAATATATATGTATTTTTTTACAGATATATAGTTAAAAACATCATTTATTTGTTCCATGTATAGTGTGAATGAATCAATTTCTTTGAGGAGGTGACAATCCACACTTCTAGAAATGAGGTTATAGTAGTTACACAGAATGGAATGTTTAAAGGTATGTGTTATAAAAATGGAATAAAATAAATAAATAAAAAATATCATATAAAAAATATATAAATTTTTTTTCTATATTTCCCAACCATTAAAGAGTGTAATGGAATAATAAAAAATCATCGTTTCATGATGCGGTTGATCACCGTACACATAAATAGCGTGTCCAATACCCATCAGATAGAAGTGTGTGTTAGTGTAGCTCTAAACCATAAAAAAATACACTAGTAAATATTGGATTATTTTTTATTATTATATAATCACAGATTAAAAAGAGCTTAGGGGGTGTAGAATGGAAATAAAACTTAATAACATAATAAAGGATGTTACATCTTCTTTGGGTAACTCCTTTTTTTCTGTACCAAAGGGCTTCCTTGGATTAATTTATTCCCATGGGGAGGCCTCCAGGATGAGTGTCGGGTTGTTTAGGATATATTTGGGATGATATTTTTGGATTAAAAGTGTCTTGATAGGTGTCAGGAAGGGGATGATAGAATTTATTTCTATAGTGGAGGATCTATGCCACTCTTGTAAATAAAAAATGGTATACATTAATGGGAACAATCCTTTACCTATGTTCTTAAAAAATGGATAACTAATTGTTTAATGGGGAACAATTTTTGATAAAAACACCTACCACATAAAACAAATTTTATATTTATAATTTGGTTCCAATATTTATATGTTTCCCCATTGTTCTAATTTTGGTTTATATTAATGAATCTAGATTATAATCTATGTAATTTAAAAATTAGGAAAAAATTAATGTGAAATTTAAAAAAAAAATATATACATTTACTTATAAATATTATATATAATTTATAAATTAAAATTAACTTTTTTTTGTAAATAATTTTAAAAAAAGATCATATGGCACGTAAAAACACTACATTACACTGGAATGTGCTAATAATGTTTTTACAAAATATGGGTAAATGGGTTAATTATAAAAGATAAATTGGTCCATAAATATTTCATATTTAATATTTATAAAAAAATAATAATTACATGGCCGAATAAATTATTTTTTTCAATATTAATTCATTTAATAAAATATAATTTATTATAAAGTAACATTAATGTCAATTATGACATTATTAATTTAATTTTAATTTGAAAATATCAAAAATATATTCGAATAAAAATATTATATGTTAAAATATATTTAACATTATATATTTATCTAAAAATACATAGATATAAAAATGCAATCAATTCGCATCACTTTTAATATTTATATTGTCATTTTTTTGTTGATTAATAATAATAAAACAATTACATTGACGTATCTTTAGCAATTTGAGTCTCAAATTTATATTTAAACATAATGATAAATTATTATGATAAATATAAACCATGTATATTTATAAAGGATATGTATAATTTAAAATATGATTTTTTTACAGATATAAATGTTTTATAAATGTTATAAGAAATCCATCTTCTATTTTTGTCGTTTTCCTTACATAACATATCATATTGGAAAATATAGTGGAATATTATCCCAATAAACCCCTAAAATTAGAACCAAGAGGGTATATGGTCTAAATATTTCCAACTAATGGATTTTGGATATGTTTCTAGTTCGTTTTAGCCCTTAAGATAATAGTTTTGCCACTATTTAAGACTAATTTTTACCTTAATCACTGTGATTAATTTTAATCCCTTTCTGTAATATTTTTTGTCAAAAATTTTATTGATAATTTTATTAAAAAATATTATACTTATTACCACCATATATGTCCATTTTTCAAAATTGAAATTACATAAGTGGGAAACAAAATTTTAACGCTAATCCCATAGGTGTGGGGAGAAAACAAGCTTTTACAGTAAAAATGTTAAAACATTCAATAAGGTTTTATATCCAATTTTAATATAAAAACGATTCTAATGGCCAAAATTGGGTAAAAATACGTATAATTTAAATATTTTGACTTTCAAATCAAAATTATAATATAATATAACATTAAAAATTATTTAAACAAAAATGATGTTTTTAATAAAAACGTAGTATTTTTCATTATTCATAAAAAAATGAAACATCAATGAAAAATACCAAAAAATCACAAAAAGATAATTTTGAATTTCCAAATTAATTATTTTATGTTTTAAAGATTGGATTTTAAATAGTTTCACCATTAAAAGGTTGAAAACTCGATCTTGGCTGTAACCCAAGATAAGTTATTATTGTGTCTAGAGTAAAATAAACATTGTGATGCGTATAAAAAATATCTAGAAACACAAATTAAATGTATTCTAAATTGAAAATATTATTAGTATTATGGTGCTACAACACAAATTTAAAGATACAAGCTACAACCAGCTAGTTCTTTGTGTCGTCCAGAATAGTTATACCCTTGGAAACCCCATCGAATAGACATTGGGTCTAACTGGATGGCTGGTGGGATCCATGTCGACTCACCAACCAATAGGTCTATCAACCAGATAACTAGTGGATCTATAACAGTTTCTTTACTATATACCATGGATATATCTTACTATCTAAGCTCCTCCAATACCCCATCCACCAATAAACACCAAATTAACATGGTTCTTTGTCTCATTAGTAGAATTTAATTGGTTTTGCAGAAAACATTAATGGAAACATTCTTAGATAAATGAAAATATCATAATACCTCACCACCATATAACATATCATCCCTGTGATGTCCTCCCACACATCACTGAGAGTGATCATTGATAAATTAATCTACTACCCAGATATATTCATTTATCTATCCCATGATTCCTCCTAACCAAACCCATGTTTTCACCAAACTTATAATAAGGGAATAGTCTTTCCTTAAAGATTCTTAACACCATGGTCTATTAAAAGGATTAGATACTCCATAATATATGAATTGACATCTATATCATCAGCTGCAACATCTCTTTAATAAGAAGGAACATGGTGACATATTTGAATTTGGAACACATAAAACACATTGCTCATGAAACTCTATCAATTTATAAGATCCAATCGACATTCTATGAAATGTGTTCTCTCCATTATCTCAAACTACCTGAAAAACATGGGATTTAGCTTTCCATATTTCAATATATATTGTTTCCCCAACATAGATGACACCCAAAAAATACTTTGTGGTGATAATTGAACTCTAGATATCACCTATAATGGTAAAATTAATATATTTTTCTCTATTGTGATGTTTTAGCCACTTTTTGATATTCTATACATTTATAGTTGTATAATTCATGAGTCTATGTTCGACAAGCACTGACTTACACACCTATAACTATCATATAATAAAAGAGAATGATTTTATATATAAATCCTAAAAGTATCCATTTAGATAAATTACATAAAGCAATTAATATAAGATAAATATACTATCAGTGGATGTTGCTCCCAAAAACCATTGATGTCAAAACATAGGCTTATAAAAATTCCATAATAATTTGAATCATTCATTCAGATTAGTCATTTTCCTGAGGATGATATGCTATGACACGAATAATATATGGTCCAAACACCTTTTGAAATACGTATACGTACAAATATGTAATGGAACTATCATGATTTGATATGATACTCAACGAAAAACCATGAAATCGATTTATCTGCCTCGCATTGAGGTTATCAAATTCATTAATGGTGAATGTATCCCTTCTATGTAATAAATGACATGAGTTGTTTGGTTAATACATGATTAACCACACTTTTTCATTTTTCAAAGGCATCCTAGGTATTCATATCATGATAATGTTTTGATGTCATCCCACTTCCACTTTGTAATGGAAATAGGAGACAAAACCCACAAAGGCCATTGATGCACAAAATTTACCAGCTGATAAGTGTAACATCATTACATTAATCGAACTATATCTTTAAACTTCCAAAATACTAGTATAAAGAAATATATCTTGTTATATCATCATCAAAATATGGTTTACATCCCATTTTGAAGCATGAAATTCTTTCTTCAGCTCATCATGCTTGCTATTAGGGACCGAAATGTGAAAATAGACAGAATGAACCTCATCACTATCAAAAATCAGACCTGAAGGTGGATCCCATACATATACTCTACCCATTATGGATATACCCTCCCAATAAGATAATTTAATCCAACTGATATGATCTAGAAGATCGAGTAAAACTATATTTTATGTCATATCTTCTGTCCTTAGAGAATAATCCAAATAAAATTATAATTCTAAAAATATTTCCCGGAGATACCACTCATAATAAGATTCCCACTCTACCTGAGTATGCATCTTCTTACTCAATGTGTCATGAATTATGTTTCCCTTTCAATTATAATAATCGAACTCAATGATAAAATAATTTAGAAACTTAACCCACCTCCTCTGTAGAAGTATAATGTGCTTCCATGATATGATGTACATCATGATATTTGGATCTATATTAAACATGATTTTTTTAAAAAGATTACACAAATAGAACTTTGGTGCCTATAACACTATTTCTTAATCTTGTTCCTATGTAGGATAATTCTTCTTATGAGTCATAAAATACCTAGATACATAGGAAACCACTTAATACCCATTCCATAGAACCACATAGAGACAAACTCTCGGTGTGTCAAAACACATGGTATAATCCTTTCACTTCTTGGGCAAGGTATGGATTGATGATGAAGATAACCTACTATTATAGTTGTATATATTATACTCGTATTAATGTGACCAAACAAACCTCTCCCCTCTCTTGATCAGGCCGGAAGTAAAAATTTATTTATGGGAGAAGACCTCGATAAATCATTAATAATATGTTTCCAGAACCAAATATATCAAAAAATCTAATATGTTATTGGATATCGTCCAAGGTAGAATGAATTTCCCCTTCTTCTATCCCACATTCTCTATAAACTATAAGATAACATGGAAAATTTCCATTAATTCCAATGTTTTGTTTTCAAAAGAAAAAAACACCTTACCATTATATCATATAATCCATAGAAGATACTAAAATTATTATAGAGAATGTTAGATGATATCTCCAATAAATATTATTAACTAAAAATATAATTTATATTTGATATAATATTTGAAATTATTAGCCGATAAAAGATATAAATATTATGAGGAAGGGGAAACCCATTCCTAGAATTATTTTATTTCAGCCTTTGGTAATCTAAATTTAGATTCAATGTTCCATCCGTATTATTAGAGAATAATATTGTAAACCCCATGAAGGAGTACTAGGGAATATTAATATATTAAATTCAATATCATCCAAATACTAATTCTACTCCCTATGATATGTTAGTTCCATTCAATATAGTAGAAAATAAAAAAGTTAATCTCATGGTACCAACTTTATAGGGGAATAAATCTCCCACTCGGGTTTCAAGATAAGGAACTCATTAAGAAATACATCTTGAAAGTTTTCACCATGGAAAACATTCTTGATGATCACATTCCCCATCAATGATATAACATCCTCCTTTTGGAGATAGAAATATCATCATACTCCAAGAACAGTCAATATGTTCTTAGAATAGAACTACCCAAACCATTTACAGAATCAAAAAAATCCATCCATTTTTTGTTGAAACATATACCAAAGAAAGAGATAGAAAATAATATCAAGAGGAAACTCATCACAACATCAGACACCATCATATCAAACCACTAATAGTGTGGATTTGGTCATAACACCACCCTGTCATTCCATATCCAAAACCAAGATATTATAAAATTAATAATATTAAGGGGAATGAGATTATACTATATCAAAAAAATACAAAAGAAAGGGAAACTGTCAAAATAATAATAAATACAACAGTTGAAGGTCATGCATCCTGACTAGTAGGTGGAGACTATATAAAATGATACTTATAGGACACTCTTCCCTAGGCTACATCAAATATATTTATATATTCATCTTTATTATAATATATTCAATCATTTTTTGAGGTACCATTCCCACAACCCAAGCCAACTGACTGATAGAACTCCAACTATTAGTTCTCTAATGTGTATAAGACTACTTTACATACTATGCTATTTTACATGATCCTATACCACAATATGATTTTTGAGTTATCATATTAAACATTTTTATGTGGCCGATATTACCATAATCATAACACTCTACTATAATGAATGAATATTATATTATCTTGTGTTTATCACATACCTGGTGATAGAAATAACACAGGGTTAAGTCTTGGGATCTATTTCCACCATCCAAGCTTTATTTACTACCATTTCCATGGTGGAAAATCTCAATGTAGTATTTATTACTTCTTAAAGAGGATCATACAAATTTACCACTTTAATTTTTTTCAACCACTTGAGGCCTCCTCCATCTGCCTGTCATATATCATAGCCTGATTTATCATTTCATAGATACTGTTCATGTAGAAAAATATTACCTAAGATTTCATTTCGTATTGAATCCTATCCTAAAAGTGCTTTACTATCACAATTCCATCTCTATTAAATAATATAAAAAAATTTCATGTTTGTAAAATGTATATTATAGTCTGGGACAAACATGATTCCATTCATCAGGTGCATGAACTACTGATCCCTTTCATCCATTACTCTATCATGGTATAGGTGGTAAAAAAATTAACCTTAAACGCATTCCGAGTTAGCTCAAAATGTTATTAATATAATGTTATAATATCCCAAAATCTCTTGATTGGTCCTTGTATAATATTATGTTTTCTCAGATTTTATCTAGGTTCCTTTCACATAATATTTGTAGATTAATTGTTTATTGTATATGAATTATGTAAAAACCTCGACCCAAATATACTAGAGCCTATTCCTCAATTTATAACAATGGAATATATAGAATATTTGAATCCAAAAGTTTTGACTATTTGATAATTTTTTTAAACTAGATTTGATACATTAACATTATAATATAATTTAAATAAAACATAAAATTTAGGGAATCCTTTGAGAAATCCTTTATTTTTATACCTTATCCCTATATATAAGTCATAATACAAAACAGCGTATCCTAGGAAAAATAAAACATTCGAAAACGGTGAGTTTAGCTTCTCATCAAGGGTAAGCATACAATATAACTTATAATTAATAAATAGTCATAAACATTAAGGAGATGTGTATAACTAAAAAACAATACATTTAAGCATAATCTAGCGTATAATATAGAAAGAATAATTATAAATAAAATAACAACATATAAATAATTTCATGGATATTTTACTAGTTGAATAATCATGTGGAATATCAACAACTAATCTCATAAGTAAGGAATACAAAATTTCCGACATCATAAACATATCTTCAGATCTTCGACCAAGACAATATACACAAATAGGTAAGTCCTTAGTCAATACCCTAACTATTCAATTTTATGAGACCTATAGATGCATCGAGGGGATATAGTAGACCACTCTTGTCACTTTCTATGTTTGATTAATTTCTCATATAAATATGGTGAACCATAAACAACATAAACACTAGTATGGGAAACTAGAATATGAAATGTGAATAATTTAACCATAAATCATAAATGTTTTCAAAATATCACATACATAGTTATATTTATCATAAACCATTCAAAAAAATATGGTAGATCGATCATAAGGTATAAACCTCAATCAAACATAATATCCAACAAGGATGTTTACATAGATTAAAATACTCTAATAAAATAATTAGAAATGCCTTCACAAAAATTCACCGTTTAATATTTATAACTTTATTTAAAAGGATGAAAAATTTTAAAAGAAAAAAAAATTCATTTGTAATAATATTTTAAACTCTTACAGTATGCTTGAATACATTAAGGTGTCATGATGGCCTAAAATTCTTCTCATGACATATCATGTAAAAAACATATCATCCATATTATGTTGAAAAATTAAGAAGGTACCTTTTTTGTAAAATGATTAAAAGATTCACTTGGAACCATTTTAAAAATATTATAATATGGGTAAAAATAATATAAATTCTTTTAGGATAGTAGTGAAAATATTTTTGAAATATTTTTCAGAAACATCGACATGGATGACAAATATTCCCCAGATTATACATATGTATAAACCATCTCGATTAATAATGGAATTGTAAAATAACCATTAATAATTTATAATCTATAAAATCTTATACCCAATGAAAGAAATATATTATATGGATATGAATATATAATAATATTCATAATAATAATCATAAAATATATTCATGGTTTTTATATACACCACACAAAAAACAAGTAGTGTATAAGAAATGTGTCCCACAGAAATAAAAGTGAGACAAAAATCCATTACCTCATAATTTACAATAGTTTAATTTTCAATAAACACTTTTATAATGGTATAAATACTTTTAATAATTTATAATATAACCATATCCCAATTTATGACATCATATATGATCTTATTATATCATTTTTTTAATAATATTTTGTTATTGCCTTAGTTTTGGGTGTTAACTACATCATTTTCCTAAAGGTGTTTTGACACGTACGTCCTATTTATTATTAATAAGAGATATTTATTTCATCTCAATAATGATATTATGTTAAAATATATTATATTTACTCATTATATAAACATTTATATTAATTTTTTAATTCATAACATGAATAATTAATGTCACCGTGTCGTTGAGATGGTAGGCCATACGTAAACATGAGCGACATTATCATTCACTTAATGGTGAAAGGATAAGGAATTAGATTGTTTATTAATTATAGAGAATTAACACAATTTTACATTTATTATTTATATCCAATATTCACATTATTATACTCATCAAAATAAATTAGGGATGAGAAAAAAAAATTACACCACAACATGGAGATAGTAAGTCATACGTATGCATGTTCGATGCTTTCATTTTTCATAGAATGTATAAAAACATTAATATTACTATAAAATAATAATAATATAATCTCATAATATATATGATAATATATATATTACTTTATTATCTAAACATCAAAAAAGTTTTATGTAGAAGAAAAATCGTACATGAATATGTTGGTAAAACAATTACTTCTTCTTTCATTATATTCCTTTAAATATCTTCTTAGAGGATTTAGAGTTGGTATTTTTGGGATACCATAAAAAATAATGTGGGTAATTATTTTGGGAGGAGAAATGGGAAATGGATAGTAGAACTACATATTTCAATGTTTTTTAAGGAAGTAAGGGAGTAGGTTCCCTTTTTATAATTAAGGTGAATAGAACTTCTGGACACATTCATAAATATTAAATTAAAACTTTTATTTTCAATTCCATGTTATATAATGGGTGTTATCAAAGATATATGTTGAATATTGGTCTAAATAATATAATAAAACAATATTGTAACAATTTTAGGTATCATTATTACACTAAAACTTTGGCTTAAACCCTTAGTTAAACCATTTAACTCTTACCGTTACTACTTGGATTTTTTATTATTTATGTGTTAATATAGTTTCTATAAAATAAAATCGTGCCATAAATGAGCCATGGATTAATTTTGAAACCTTAATCAAAATATTTAGCATAATTGTTTTATAACTTTATATCCTTTAATAAATAATTATTTATTTTAAATTTTTGTTAATATCTATATTGACACTATTCACTATATAACTTTTATATAAATATAAATAATCAAGATAAAATTGAATATAAATCGTTAATACAACCCTGATATGTCAAGTTTATCTTGAATATTAGTTTATGACATTAAAAATATTAAATTATATTTAATTTTTTTAATACCATTTATTTGATATTTCTATTAATTAAGCAATTATTGCATCATCATTGTGTGAAACATTAAGGTAATTAATAGTTACATAAAAAATAAAACTAAAATGTCATGATAAATATATATATATAAAATTTCAAAAAATATTTATTGTAATATTTATCTTATGTATAACCATATATTAATAATGATACAGTGATTAAAAATGTGAGTATGACATCATTAAAATTTCATTAAAAAATATAATAAATGTCATACTCTCATAAAAGTGGATTAAAATTGCTATAATCTCATCCCAAGGATGATTTTGGTAGAAACATACTCATCCAATGATATTTATACAATTGGTATGGTAATTTTTTAATATTTATAATATTATTTAAAACTCTCAATTACTTCATTTATCATAAACCGTGTTAATAAAAATTTAGTAAAGATAATTATCATAATACCTAATAAAATATTTAAAAATTTTGGCTGACTGATTAAATATATAGAATCCGTTTTTAAAAATTGAAAACACATATATTTCAACAATTAATTTTAAATTCAGCATGTTGGAAGAATGTGCCTTTTTTTAATCTGAAAACATTCAAATGAATGAAATGATTTCATATCAAAATCAAACATGAAATATATTACTATGACCAAAATTGGATTAAATTATAAAAATTTATCTAATTATACTTTAAAATCTATCAAAATTATAAGTAAGCACTGTAAATTAGTCACATGATAAACTAGTATAAATTATAATACAATATTATATTACTTTTCATCAAAATATGTAACTTATCTGAAAAATTCCAAACATTAATCCAATTTAAATATTTTATATTCCAATTTAAAAGAGGAATTTAATTTTTCATAAATTATTTATTAAAATGTAAATAACTATATTTTAAATAGGTTATCCATTACAAATGGTAAAACTTCCTTTAAGAAAATATCGGTTTTAATTCATAAAATTAGGCTTGATATTATGTTATACCTACAAAAAATACTGGATGAATATAATAACTGTTTTATTTAATATATAAAAAATATATTTATTGAATCTAAATTTTACAAATTCAATTCCTTTAATTTAATAAAACAAAAAACCTTTTGGAGAAGAAAAATATAAACAATTTCTTTATAATAAATTGTTTTATATTTTCATTTCAAATTAATTGGTAATCAATATATTCATGTTATGTTTTTATGAATAATATATTTTTATATGTTAGTTAATATAATTTAGAATTTCTAATTTAATTACTAGGTTATAATGGTGGCTTTTAAATAATAATATTTCACTATAATTAATCATGTTGTTTCATAATACATAAGCTATTGAAAAAAATTTAATTTAAAAAAGAGACGTACCATGAAAATCATGGTGTGTTACATTATCCCTCCCCCAAAAAATAGCTTCATCACAATTTGATACTTTACTTCAAAAATAAAATGACGATACATAAAT
Organism: Viscum album; assembly: GCA_963277665.1. Taxonomy (NCBI): domain Eukaryota; kingdom Viridiplantae; phylum Streptophyta; class Magnoliopsida; order Santalales; family Viscaceae; genus Viscum; species Viscum album. The sequence goes on from OY728138.1 coordinate 1,075,694,029, forward strand.
TTTTTTTGTGGGAAACCCATGTCAAATATATGATTAAAACATCATCATCTTATTAAGAGGGAAAGGGAAATATGAAGGTCACTATAACATATGTCTAAAAAATAGGATAACATTAGTTAAAAGTGAAAACTGGGACACGAATAATAAATCTAAGCTTCATGTTTTGATGATTAATGATATAATACATGTCCATTAGTATGCTAATCATAAAAAAAACCATAATTATTATGATTTGTTAAGTAAAATGGATCTCTTAGGAAGAAATGTAAATGGGTTACATTTTTTCCTAAAATAATTTTCATAATGTTGAGGAATTTTAATAATACATAGAATAAGAACGTAATAAAATATACTTACTTGAAAAATATTGTTTTATCCTTTAATTAATTTACTACAAAAATTTAGCATTTTTTGAAATTAGGACTATTTAATATGATTTTTTATGCATGATGAATTTAACTTAACCTCAACGGATCACAAAATCCACCAAAGTATAAATATCTATTCCTACTGTATTTATACATTAGCTGAAACAAAAAAGGATAGGATAAGATAAGATAATTTCGAAAAATAATAAATCATTATATGATGATAAAAAATTTTATTCTAAAAAACTTATAGTAATACATAAAGATCAAAATAGATCACTCCCAAAATAACATTCCTACCCAAAAAATAATCGAGAATATGGAACAAAATTCAAATTTTTTTCCCTATAATATTCCAAAATAAAACCAATCAATAACAATGAATCATAACAACAATTTAATTTCCTCTGTCATGTAATCATCATGACATGCCTACCATTTTTGTAAACAACATAAATCACCATAAGTCTAAAATAAAATCACATTTGACTCCAAAATACAATTCAACCTTTTTTCCACATAATATAATATCTACTTTTATCACATAGTGAATATCATATGAAATAAAATTAATAACATAATCACCAAATCATTTTCCAATACCAAGGTATATATTTGATAACAAAATGTCCCAAAAATCAAAATAACCTTCATCCATGAGATATTTAACAAAAAAATGTTATGAAAATATGGAATTCACATAGGCTAGTGGCTGGCATTGTACCCTTGTCACCCTTTGGTTGTGGGTTCAAACCCGATTAACTTACCAGACATGACGAGTTGTCACCCTACCACCAGGTTTTGGTTTTTATAAAACTATATTAATATAACATGTGAAATAAATATTTTGGATGTCCTTGAAATAAGGTAATCACAAAATAGCATGTTTTACTATGTTTTTCAATAGGACCATAAAAAATAAATAATTCAACCATTTATTTCCACATAGGTCCCTCCTTGGAAAAGTGTTTATCCAAAAAATTAGTGCATTGACTTGAGTAATTCCTAGGTTACCCACATATATGGAAATATAATACAAATAGATTCTTAGATGAGTTTTATCTATTTACATTGTACTATTATTTTTACCTCCACCATTAATTTCTTTATGTCATTCTTTCTCACACATAATGAATTTATAAATTTCATTGAGACACTTTCCAAGGTTTCTCCTTCCATATTTCATGAATTATGGATATTGATCCTTATTTTATCCACGTTCTCAATCACTAGGTCCCTTAGAAAACATTTTCCTTCTCTTATTTGTTGAATTTGGGATTTGTTAATGATATATGTTCTTAAAAAAATTTCACCAAACATGATTAGGAACGAACATGATATATTTAACTCCTATCAAAATTATATTGAGTTTCTCATTGACCACACATTTTCCACCATGTTCAATATTAACTTGATTCATTTGGGTTCCAACCATTGACTAAAACCTGAAATCATAGTGTGTAAAAATAGTCACAGTGAGAAAAACATATAATCATTTATATAATATTATGACACATAATGTTCTATGTAAAACCAATTAGGATTGTTATATGATATCATTTTGATTATATATTAAAATTCATCAAAATATATTTTCCATAAAATTTGAATTATCATTAGAATAAACCCAGGATTGTAAAAAAAAATTGATGTAAGGCCCATTTTCATGTACCATGTTACACCAAGACCAGACCAATATACATTGTAATTATTGTTGCCCCTGTGTATATATATTATAAAACCATGTGCACCTATCGTATCCATATATAAAATTATTTCATGAATGACCCACATAATCTCTACATTACAAAAATTCTATGATTTTCTTCTATACTAATCTTCAATGTTTATCATAGGGCTATGTTACCTGATATATGATCTCTAAATCTAGTTTCCATGGATTATTCTAAACATGATATGATACTATAATGACCTCGACCCAAGTTTCCCTAATCCAATGACTCACATTAATACAAGGGCGTAGATATATGATTCAAATCCCAATGGGTTAATCGGTTTAGTAGTTTTTGAAACTAGAATACATAAATGAACATTAAAATAATATTTTAAAAATAAAATAAAATATAGTGAATCAGTTGAGAACAACATTATTCTCCTAGAATAACATAGAATATCCACCATTATATACATAATAGAATACTAGGAATAATATAACATAATAAATGGGTGAACATAGAAGCCGAACAAGGGTAAGCATATAACAGAATATATTGTGATAAAATATGGATAAATATTATCGAAAATCATATAAGTAAAAAAAATCCATTTAAACATTATATTGAGTAAAATATTTCAAGAATAAATGACAATAAAATAATTCCATATAAATATTCATATTTATGTGATAATAGTTGAATAATCACATGGAAAATCAATAACTAATCTCATAATTTAGGAATGCATAACGTCAAACCTCATAAAAATATCTCAAGTCTTTGGCCAAGTCACCAAAGATAAGAAAGTATGGCCTCGAAAAATAGCCGAACTATTTTGTATCATGAGACATAGTGATGAATCAAGGGGATTTAGTGTTATCATCCAATTAAATTCTATGTGAAATGAATTCTTCATATGAAAAGGGTGAAACATAGACAACCAAAACATTAGTATTGAAAAACTATCATATGTAATGTGAATACTTTAACCCTAAACCCTAAATATTTTCAAAATAGCACATCCAAAGTCAAATTGATCATAAAACGAATAATAAAATATTTTATATAATATCATATGAGATAAAACACTATCATATATATGATCCTAATTGTTTTTACATATATGAAAATCATCTAGTAAAATCATTAGAAATATACTGAGAGAAATTCCACTTTTTAATTATCAGTTATTTATTTAAAATATAGATCAATTTTAAAAACAAAAATTTTCATTGAAATGAATATTGTAATATTGTAAAGGAATAATCAATATATTACGGTGTCAGGATGATAGAAAGGTCTTCTCATTTCAAATAAGTTAGAAAGAATTTCATCCTTATTTTGTCGAAAAAGTTATAAAGTACAAAATTTTGAATATGAAAAAAATTCATATCCATTAATATTTTAAATATATATAAAATTGGTATGAAGTAATGATTTTTTTGGATAATAGTAATTATTTTTGAAAATAACATAATGAAAAATGGACATGATTGATAAATATTCCCCACCGGATAGTTGCTTATTAACAATAACAAAAAATTATGAGTTTGTGAAATAACCCTTTTTAATTAATAATTAGAATAATTGTATGCCCTATAGATTAAATAAATTTATTAATATATTTATATACCATAATATTCAGAATAATACTCAGAAAACCCATTCATGGATATTATATACACCATACAAAATAATCATGTAATGTATGAGACATGTTTCCCACGTAAATAAAAGTGAAACAAAAATCATGTACCACATACATTCCATAAGTTGAATGTGATTTAACCACATGTATAATGGCTTAATGCATGTTACTAATTTATATTATAAATATACCCTTATTTATGATTTCACAAATGATATTCTTATATAAATTTTAAATAATATATCTTTATTACATTTGTTGCCGTTGTTAACAGCAACATATTCCTATCCATGTTTTGTCATATAAATACAATTTATTTTGTATACGATATACTTATTTTTTAAAAATAAATATATAAAGTTCATAGATTTTATATTTAATCATTAAATAAACATTTATATCAATTATTCAATGTTAAATTTGGAAACTGCATCTCATCACATCGTGGATTTTGTAGGTCGTACATACACACGAGCGACACTTAAATTCCATTAATGAAAAAAGAGAAAAAATATTCGACGGTATATAAATTATAAAGAATAAATTAAAAGTAATATTAATTATTTATATTCATTTTATAAATAACTATTCCTATTTAAATAGATCAGAAAAGAAAAAAATATTACAGCACAAGCACATGCGATGCTTCCATTTTTCTTAGGATGGATAGAATGTGGGAAATGGTTGTACCATAATCATAGTAACATATCATTATATATATGACACTAGATTTATTACTTTGTTTTGGAAACAACACATAGATATAATCTAGAAGAAACAATGAACTTGAATAATTTAGTAAAACAATTACCTGTTCTTCGATTGAATTCCTTTAAATATCTTATTAATGGATTTAGAGATTTATAATGGATTGTTGAAATAAAGACACCACAAATGAAATATTAATGGAAACATTTATTAAGGAATAAGAAGATGAATCATAATTAATGGTTTAAAAAATAAGTGTTGTGATGGAAGTATTTATATATTTGAATTCAAAAAATATAAAATAAATAAGTTTTGCTTAGTTTTATTTTTTCATTTAGGATTTGAAAGAATATTCCAAAATATGATGATGAACAAGAAAATTTATTTAATGGAAATGTTATATTGATTTTAAACACATGAAAACCAGTTTAGTATATCGTCTCATGAGAATTACCTATTATAGGGAAATAGATCATGAAATTAAATATTTTACTATTATCACCATTTTTTATTTTATCAATGACCTTTTCTAATAAATCAATTTTTTATTGTCTTGTAATGTTAACCATATTTTAAAACCCCCCTTTCTTATGATAAATGAAATATATCACCCTCTATAATAATTTTCCCTTTTCTTCCATGTCTATATCATCACATCCCACCTATGTTCGCTTATATAGAAACCTAGTTTCGAGTTACATTAGGAATCCATTGTGTTTCTAGCATTCCCCATTTTTAAGGTATGTTTTATTATTATTTTTAACTTTGTGGGTTACTATAAATTACTTTTAAATAACTATTGTTGACCAAAACGAATTTGGAGGTCAAACATAATTTTAAATCAGGTAGAATGTAACATACTGAGATGTAATGATTTTTTATCTAATTAATTTAACTTTTTACATATATTTAATTATATTAAATATGTTTTATCTTATTTTAAATGTATCAATGTGTTTTTTGATAGTTTTTATCATATATGACACTGAGTTTTAGTAAACCAAAAAATAAAACGATTATAAATATGATAGTTATAACTAATCCATTAAATCGGTGTGTACGAATTGTATTAAATAATTAATGAAATATTCATAAAAATTTCATACTCAATATAAATTTATTTATATATTATTAGTAAATAGTCATTCAATTGTTACTAATGTAATTATATTCATCCAAAATTTGTCTTCTTCAAAATATATTTATGTATATTTTTATGAAAAAATATCATAATTATAATATTGATATTTCAGAAAATATATTTTAAATAATTAACTTAAATTTTTAAATCCTCATATAAAAATTAACTTATTGTGATATTTTTGGAGTTTTTAAGAAAATACTCAATTTTCAATGAATAGTGATAACTTATATTTGTAAAACAATCATTTATTTTATATAAATTAAGTAAGTTGAATGAAAAGTTTTATATTAATGTAACATAAGTATTATTTAATAATATGTAATCCAATTAATTATATTTAAATATATATATATATATATTATTTTATTTTAGAATAAGATTAATTTTGGGTTTAAAAGAGCGGTTTTTCTAAAAACTATTTTAAATTGCAAAATATTTCCCTATTTTATTTAATTAAAATAATACATAATGAGGATAGTTTTAAATAAAAATTATATACCATATATAAATAAATTTTAATTTATATTCAAATATCGATTATTATTATATTTGGAGCTAATATAAAATCATATTGTGCTTTAAAATATACATTTCTCGAAAACCCTCCTTTTTGTTCCATTTGATGGATTTTTTATTAAAATAATATTTTTCATTTTTATAAAATTTATTTTATAAAATAAAATTAATATTTGAAATCTAAATGTGAAAAAAAATTTAGAGTTTATTTTTGAGTATTTCTTAGAAATATTAATTTTATTATAAATATAAAAAATACTGAATTATAATTTGAAATTGTTATTGCACTAAATTAATTTTAAAGTTTAATTACATTTTAAATTGGTTTTTGAGTTGTATTAATTAAATTATATATCTAGTAATCTAATTTTGGTAACTGGATCCAATTTCATATTAAAATTAGATATAAAATCACGGTGAAATTTTGAGCATTTTCATTTTGAAAACAACCAATATCCTCATATTTATCGGATTAATTTTATATTACAATTTTCCAATTAAATGAATTTAAATTGTAAAACATAATTCCATAGTTTTAATCATAATTATTTATATTTTATTATAATTTTATGTTTATTTTTGAGAAAAATGAATAGTGAAGCTAGTACAAATGTGTTATCGTGGTTAAGGGAAAAATGTGTATTTTGTGGGTTAAACTAAAAATATAAGAATTAAAATAACGAAAAGAAAGTTTTCTAAAACCAATTTTATGGATTTATTTAGATTTTATAATTTATAAATATATATAACAATCCATTTTGGATCCTTTTATCATTAGAAAATGTGGGTAGACTGGTTTCATTTAAAACAATTAAGTTTGTCACTCATCTCACATATAAAATTACACCCATATCCTATCTCTGTCACACCATAAAACCCTTTTGGATGGTAAAATACCAAAAAAATAACTTATAAAAATACCTGATATCATTCTATAAGACTTATTTTGGGCATAAATGCAACAAAGGAAGGCTTTTTTCCAATCCTCAGGAGGTTACTCGAGGAGGAGGTAACGTTTTTCAATGGGAACATTTTTTTTCATCCTAAAAAACAATAAAATATTATTAAAAAAATACTATATAATAACCTTTGTATGTTCCACATAATTAGATTTTTTTTAATTTAATTATCTACAACCATCACCAGTTCCCTCAAATGGGTTTTGAAATCGCTGTTCGTGTGTACCGAGGACTACCGCCTCATGAACCAATGAAATTTGTTTTTTTCATTACCACCTCTCATAGATAGATAATATGATATATATATATATATATAATATATGTATATATATGATATTAATAAAATAAATATAAAATTTGAGTCATTATATAATATATAACCAATTAATTTCCCTTCAGTAGTAGATATGATAACATTGCTCGTGTGTATGGTGGACTACCACCTCACGAAGTGATGTAATTCTTTTTCACTAACATTTTTCTTGGAATAAAATACATATAATTAACCCTCAAATACATCAAAAAATTATATAATTAATGAAATATTTATCATTCTTAAAATATATTATATCATCTTATTTCTTAACTTTTCACACACTGAAGTATTATAACATCTTCCCAACATGTTTGGACTACCACCTTCATAAAGCGACATGTCTCTATTTCCATAACCCCACAATAAGGATTACATGTGTAGGTATATTAAAATAAATAATATTTAATTTATTGTAATATTATTAATATGGATATATAATATATCAGTTAATACTTTTCCATTTTTATCGTTGATAATGGTTACGTTATTTTGGCGTACACAAGGCCCACCATCTCTATGATCATAACATACTTCATTTATAGAAACAAAATTTAATTACTTGTATAAAATTCATAATTTATATATAAGTATTAACATTATGAAAGTATTATTATTTTGAAGATTATGGAACCATGACTAATTTAATATGACTGAAAAAGAGAAATCTAAAAATACATTAATAACAAAGAAGTTATTACACAAAACAAGTCTTTAACATGAAATTATTTATAAATGTGAAATAAAATGAATTAAGTGAACAATATATGGTTATATATATGTTTTTGGTTCATTAATATATTCATCATAAACATATATTTAATATACAAGATTGTAAAACATGTATGAATGAAGACAACATTTATGTTAAGGGGTTTACATCTAACATTTAGCTTCTGTTAGACGCATTCCATATTCACCACATATTTATTTTATTTAGTGTGTATACATAACATGAATTTATTTTATGATTATTCACCAGAAAATTATTTTTATTTTATTATCCATTTGAGGAAGTCTCTTTCTAGAGATTTAAAGATCAAAAGTTACCTATGTTATAATTGTTTTTTTTGTCTCAATTTCCCTTCTTTGAGACATATCTTATGTTGTCAACCGCTATTATTTTATGATGATTATATATAACCAATTTGACATGTAATATCAAGAATTTTTTTAATATCATGATATTTTATTTTCAATTTAGGTTATCATTTTATGGTTCTTATGATTCAATGTAACAAAAGTGGTAAGAGTTTTATTTTTCAACATCATCGTTTGTCAATATTATTAATTAAAATGCTTGAAATGATGAATTATTACCATATATACCCCAAAAGTCATTAATTTTATTAAACTATGGTTATGTATTAATAAAAAAATTTAAAAACAATTTGTTTCAATTTATGTACTGATGTGTTTAGAAGAATGATTTTATGAAAAATTATCTTTTCGGTTAAAAAACATTTTCCTTCCAAAAAAATGATTTGTAAAAATTATTATTATTTTTTTAAATTTAACCAAATATTTATTAAAGAAACATTTACACATATTTTAATTTTTAAAAAATTATATTAATAGATTAATCTTGTAATTTTCCATTAATGACCAATTATATTTAATCGAGAATGCAAAAAAAATATTTGTTTTTAACATGAAAAACAAGAATGGTATTTTACACTATCATGAAAACTAAATGATTTGAAGCATCATATATAGGTTTTAAAATTTATTTTAAATGAAATTTTTTTCTTTATTATTTGGGAAATTATATAATTTTAAATAAATTAATTTAACTTAAAATGGATTTCGAAAGTCTTCAATTTTTAAAAATTATTTTTAAAAGTGGAAATGTGATTTTCCACAAGAAATTTCTTAAATTATTTTTAAATCTTTTATTATATGTTTTTCGGGTTATTTAAAAATGAAATTTCTTTAAATTTTTTTAATTTTTTAAAAATTTATTTTCAAACAAAATTAATTTTCCTCAGGAATTGTTTTAATTGTTTTTTAGAAATAATTTTACATGTGATATGAAATCCTTTGATATAAATAGTGTAATAATAGTGATATGGACCAATTATTTCATGATTATTCATTATCTAAATTTTTTATAATGAAAATATTTTTATGAAATCTATGTATATTCAATGTGTTATAAAACAATAAAAATATTGTGAAACCAAATTTTTTTTTCATGGGTTATGCTATGATGAAATTACTAAATGATTATAGTGCCTGTCACTTTTCCAAAGGTCATTATATGATGAAATGTTTATAAAACCCATTTCAGGTCATGTGTTATGATATGATGAGGTTTTCATTATCATATGGGACACATATTTAGGATTTTCATTATGTGATGGTTGAGACATATATATACAAAATATAAATTGAGTAAATATTTATATCTCATGGGATGTGTAGGACTAGAATGTGTAGTGAACCTTGTTTAAAGAGGGTCTGTATCAATTGTGATGGTTTTGTGAGTTAATCATGACATAAATGATGGTTTGGGGAGTGAACCTATGCCACTATAATAGAATTTGTAGAAATACTTGACTACTATATATGTAATTTTCTATTCTTATGTGTATGCATAAATTTGTGATTCAATTGTTATGCTCTCATGGATCATGTTATCTGATTACCTTAGGATTCATGTCTAATGAACTAAAAATATTTTTTCCATGAATCAAGATTATTATATTTTTTGTACATGGTATGGTTTTAAATTGATATACTCATGTTATCATACCTATATGTCCATGTTATGCTAATATATCACAACTTTTTACCCATACTGAGAATCTGAGATCACCCTTTCTTATGATTCTATTACACGGGTTATGAATAATAGTGATAAATATGGTATTTTTATCAATATTACTTAATGGTAATATCTTTATGGGTGATATTTAAGATTTTTAATGAATTGATAATATTATGTTTTATGTTTCCAAAGGCACTAAAATATTTTAGTCCTTAGGCATGTGTTTTTGTATTTTATAGAATATTCAAAAAAATGTAATATCTATGTATTAATAGCCATTGTATTCTATATAAACTGTCAAATTTGATATTCTCATGATGAAGATATTTTTTTTATTTCTGCCCGTTACATGGTTAATTATTTATGTTTTTGAATGCTACACGATCACATAAAAAATGAACAAATAATAATGAATAATGAAATAAAATATAACTAGATTATGAATTAATACTTTATCATACATGGTTAATCACATAATTATAATACAAATAATATAAAAAATCCATGTAAAATGCTAAAATATCATTTTCACATAACTATAAAAATTCATGAGACTAAAAAATTTAATTATATTTTCCTCCAACTACATATTTTCAAGTCGACATTATTGTTCAATTTACTTAACCAACCCAATTTGGGGATGAGATAAATTATCACGTAAATTTTAACTCTTTGTTTTGGGTTAATATAACATAGTTTACATCAAGGGATGAAATCCCAAGATGGACATTGTGTATCAAATAGGAAATGGTTTAGTAAATATTTTAAAAAATTAGATTTCCTGATTTTTGAGTCTAATCAACATATCAAGAAGCTATGAGTTATTGTACTAGCAAGTAATGCCTACCTAAACCCTTTTAAATAACTTGATAGACTCAAGTATAGGTTAGGATAAAGGGTTTATGGAACCCTAAATCTAGAATATATATGTGAAAAGATATTTTGGAAAAAATGGCGAGGTTGAGTAGGTTTTGAATTTTTTTCATAATAATGGAATTTTATTTAATTTAAATCTGATAATTCAATTACTATAATAAAAAATTACTAATTATAAGATCATATTTTTTTAAAATGTAAAATCATATAAGAATTTACAAGATCACAATAATACATACTAGAGAATTATAAATTTCTCAATAATGAGAATTTCTAGGAATAGTGTAGGTGATTTAAGGATATAATACTCTATGAATGGAAATTATACATACTAGAAACCCCCTCCTCAATCACATTCCATATAGGCTAGCGAGGAATAAGTATATCTCTATTTAAATAATATGGATGGAGCTATGGATGTATAGTGTTTTATTCAATCCTGTATGTCTAATGATATTTTAAAGCAATATATCAAAATGGATATGTATATCATTGTTTCTAACTATATAGATCCTTATCAAGAGAAGGCATGATTAGAGTGGTATGTGACCTCTAATTCATTATTCATGTTCAAGTTGGGGGATTAAATTCCCATATGGGGATCATATAGTAAATATAATTGGATATACTGAGTGCCTAGATATTTTGGGTTATAAGTTCCTTGATGAGGTTTTCATAGATCTAAATTTATCAAAAATTCCTAAAAATTTTACTCATTTTATATTTAATTATAATAAAAACACTAACAAGAAAACACTTTCTAAACTTCTTACCCTTAATATCCATGTTGATAAAGACATGAGGCCTGAAAAACTCCCATGAATTTTGGTAAAAAAGAAGACGAAGAATAAGGAAAAGGTTCTGATCAACATTCCCATGTTGATGGATCCCAAGAAAAAACCATTCAAGAAAAAGATGATTCAGTGGAAAAGAAAAAAAAAGAGGTGGAATGTTTTTCATGTGGAATATAGGGACTCTGGGGGAGGAACAACACCAAGATAAATAATCATAGATATTCTTTAGGTGTGTTCATTACTGTGTGAAATATTTCCATATCTCAAATATGGGTATTAGATACTCCCTATGATGATCAAATTTGTATCCAAATATTGGAACCAAGTAGTTTTCTAATGTTTAATAGAGATTATATGGAATCATAGGCTTCCAATAAACTGAGGATGGTTGAACAATTCATTAGAGACAACCATCTCACATTGTTGATAAGAATAATTTTGGTATGGAATAAATTTAATTATGTTACCTGCATTACCAAGAACATAACTTCAAATTCCAGTTTAGATTTCAGTAGATTATTTTTAATATTAGAAATAAAAGTTTCTAATTTCATGAAAAAACATATGTAACGGTATGGAACAATTGATAATGGTTTTTATCTTTTAAATTATATAATATAATTTTTATAAATTGATAAAATAATAATATGTTCAACTAATATGGCACATAATTAAGGAATCACTACTCTGTAATATAAATGAGAAGTGTTTTAAAAAATCAATTAAGATGGTTAATTTGAATATTTTAAGAATATTCCACCAGAAATATGTATCAATTTATTAAAAATTTATATAACTATACATGTCACATATATAGATTATTTTAAATGTATTTTTATTTTATTTTCCATTACTTCTTAGTTTTGGGGGTTTCCAAAGGTTTTATAGATAATAGGCGAGTTGTCATGAATTGAGACAAACCGTGAGCCTAATTCCATATTAAAAAAAATTGTTTCTTTTATAACATATTCATTTTTTAATATTTTTAACTCATTCTAACTCATAAGTGCCCTATCCTGGTATAATAACACCACAATTAAGATTTGTATCCTTTGGAAATCCATAACCATGGTTTATTTTGATTTTTATTTAAGGGATCGGGCCTGCCCAAAAGCCCATATCCAGTTTTAAAAATTAATTTTATTTATTTAATAACATATTAAATTTTAAGTATTTTCTGGTGATTCCAAGCCACATATTCCCCCCATACACCCAGCCGCTCCCACAGCCTCTTTACCCCCTCTTTGGAGCTCTTAGGAATCATGATATAGGGACGAATATCTTAGGGTTTCTAAAATCGGCCAGATATGACGAGGTATGTTCATTCAATCATAACATTCTCATTTCATACTATTTTCCACCCATTAAAATTCCTAAATGACATACTAATTATTGTGCGAACATCCCTTGAGTTTTGGCCGTTTTCAATTTCAGATACTAGTGTTTGGGGGAGATTCATTCTAGATTTCTCAAGGAAGTTAGTCCATTTCAGTTCCCCTTTCAAATTGATTAGGGCTTCATTCAATTGTTTTAGGGTTTCCTCCCTTTTCATTGAAGTGATAAATGACCAAGGGGTAGGGGTTCGAACCTATGGTTTATCCTTGGGTTTTCATGGTACAATTTTAAATTTTTAGGTTTGATATACCCTTCTTGAGGTACGGTGGTTGTGTGTTGGTGTTGTCGCACAAAAGATTCAATGGTTTCATTTTATTTGGTAGGTGATTCTAATGATGATGAAATATCTATGTATTAGAAGGCAGTATTTATCATATTTTCAGATTTATATCATTTTATTATTGCTGAAAAAATTGGTTTTAATGATGTTTCTATTTCAAGTGAATTTTAAATGCCAATTTGGTCTGAAATTGGGGGGTTTTCAAAGAAATGTTTTATTTGTTTATTTGTGGATTCCCTATAAATACTTGTTGTTTATATTGACCTGTAATAAGGAATTAGAGGCATTTTATAATGATTATAATCTTGGTTTATTGCTTCAAATATGGGTTTTAATGGTGTTTGTAAAGAAAGTGATGTTTTGGTTCCACTTTTGTGTGAAAATGAATGTTTTACAAAGTTAACAATTTTTGTTTAACATGGGGATGCTTGAAAATTGATTTGTTGTTTTAATTGAAATGTATTGGGCTGCATTTACTATTTTGGTAACTTACAAGTGTGAACATAGAGTACAAGTGGGTTTCTTAAGGGGTTTTGTGTGAAAAACAACACGGGATTTTAAAAAATTGATTTATTCAAATTCAAAGTGTTTGTTGTGTGTTTAAGTTGTATAAAATGCAATAGATACTGTATTTGGTGTATGTGACCATTAGTGGTCTTTTAAATTAAAATGTATATGTGTTAAATCCTGAAATTGTTTGAGCACAAAGGGGGAAGCCCGGGTACCTAAGTGGGGCAGATTTGTACTAGTACAGCTAGTGGACCATATGGGTTTTGTCAGTGTTTCACTTAGCATTTTGATAAATACAACTCCAACTGAACTATGTGGATGATGATTGGGGACCACTATATTATGGGTATGTTCCCTACTAGTGGTTCATGCATGAGAACAGATTTTACTATGCTTACATTACACCGAGGTACGAGGTACATGGGGCCCGAGACTATCTAGTGCCTAGGGGTGTTCTTGATTTTGTTACTCATTGGATTATTGGTATTTTACCATGTATTCGGGTGTCTTTGGAATTATATTTTAGTATATAACATGCCTATTTAAATGTGTTTACATTCTGAAAGTTTTATTTAGAAAAATGTTATCAATTTAAAGTTGCATTTCATGCAATTTGTCACTGCTTTTCATTGCATATTAAAACTCCTTGCTTTTTCACCTTGTATTGCATGAACCATGGAATCATAGGGTTGTATCGAATTGGGCTTAGAATCAAACCCTACTTACACCCCTTAGGTGTAAGTATACTTTTGTGAACCAGGTAAATGAAAGGCTAAGGGTGATGGCGGTTCAGGGTGTTAGTCCTCATCCTTGTGGCGGAGTAGTGGAGACGACATAGGGGTGATGACCCCATGTCATGTGGAGTCAATGGGGATGTTTCCTTTCTATTCGATTGTGTCTTTGGACCTTTTTTATTTCATTTGAACTTATGTATTCAGTTTTGTATTTTTTTTATAATCCTTTTTTGTATGAATTTTTCCTATTCATTTTATCAAATCTCTTTGGTGTTTTACCTATAGGTATTTAGGAAAATCGTTCCCAAACAAAGATAAATGATACACGTGAACTTTTTCCAACCCGAGGGGATTGGGAATGCCCTTCAGGCCTTGTCACGGGCAGGGTCTGGTGCCTGTTTTGGTGGAGACCAGATTCAGAACATGACAAAATGGTATAAGAGGGAGGTTCAAGTTAACACTTTGTGTCATGTTATTTGGGGAAGTGTCAGGATAGTATGGAGTTAGGATTGTTGGGAATTGGTATTCTAGTTATTGGTAGTGTTCCTGATCACCACACCTCATGAGAGGATTCATGTTTCTAGGGGAAGTCAGGTTTTGTCTATGTCCTTTGGTTTTCTTGGATTGATGATGGTTAGGGGAAATGAAAAGAGAGATGGGTTAATTGTCTCAGTGAGCTCGCATGGCCTGGAAAACCATGTGAAGCTATGGATCTTCCCTAGTACACTCTTTGTGACTATGAAGTGATTGTATTATGGTCGCCAACCATATGTCCAAGTAACCCACTGAAACTTGTTTCCTCTCGCATTGTCTTGTGTTCTTTAGTTTTGAAATCTTGGACTTTTGTTTTAATGTCTCTTGGTTTTAAGAAGTGTAATTTTTTTTGAAATGATTTTCAAATAATGATGGAATGTTTTTATTAATGAAATGGTGGAACTGAATTTTCATAATTTTTTTGGAAATGTAAAATGGTGTGCTTACACCTCTTTTGAAAGAAGGAACTATATTGATTTTGGTTTTGGAAAGTATTTCTAATAGAGTAATCTAAACAATCAAATGGTTTTTTAATGGTATGAGATGTTTTGAAATTGATGTGAATATCTTGAAATTGAGTTTTTGTATAAATGTTTGTGTCTTTCTGAAAATTTTACTAATATTTGAATTGTGTTTTTTGATCTCCTAGTTAGCAGTTTTGAAAAAATATGATGTGTTGGTTGACCGTTTTTGTTTTGAAAAGTGTATATAATATTTGTTTTGACCTTTGGTATGTCCGTGATTAACCACATGCATGGGGTTATATTGGATGATGGATGGTTGATGGCATGAATTGATGAGTGTCGTGATGGATATGAGGATGGTGCCCGGTGTGGCACAAAAACATGCATGTGTGAGGCCCATGGGGTACCATTGGTGGATATGCTTTCTACTAAACAGTTTCATTTCAATGATTTTTTTTAAAGAAAAACATGATGTCATTATGAATAGTTTGGTATATTTTGTATTATGGGTTTTTGATAATTTTGATGTTGTGCGATGTTTTGAGTCCAAGAACCCCTCCCGTCTGAACCGTGTTTTGGGTTTGTGTTTGTTCGGTGAGCTGTGTTGTATGGACGGTTAGTGATCTCTTTTGAAAAATGTTTTGGGCAGCCTTTGCAGTGGTTCCCTTAATGTCTTTAGATCTGGATTATGGTATATCGTGACCAATGTACAATCTTGGTTGGGTCCTTTGGTTCAATCATTGGATAAGTTACGCCCCATTAAGGGTTAGTGCACAACTAAAGTGCAACCCGGATTGTTTTTCCTTTTGAAGACACTCTAGTTGATCAATATAAGGAATATTTTTCTTGAGATTTTTATATTGGGTATACACCCTTTCCTTTCATTGATTTTTAGATCCTTTTGTAATGGGAGAGTGCTCATGGAAGGTTTAATGAGACCTTAGTTTCTTATTTTTCCTGATACGTCGAAGGTGGATGTGGTCTAGGGTTGTTAGTGTGGATGAGTGTCTCGATGGTGTCTAAGAGGACCTTTGGGTTCTTTAAAGTTTATTTGATGCATGAATTCATGTTAAACAACCGGTGTGGGAAATGTGGTCATGATATGATATTGTGTCCACTTTCTAGAATTGTGTGTGGTTTGGGGATGTTGTATAAGGTCCCTCTTCGTGCACTGTTTATATCAGTCACAATAGTCATGTTCGGTGATGCCTTATGATGTCATGGGCTTGATTGATCATAAAGGTGAAAAATGGGCAATTATATGAGAGTCTCTGTTATGTTGGGAGAATGTATCCCTTGGAAAGAATGATTAAAAATATTTCATTTTAGAGGATGTTATGTATCGTTTTTCTTCATTTCTATTGTTTCTCACCCGAACAAACAAGGTGTGATGTGTGTGCATATTATAAGGCATTGTTTCAGTGGCATGTTGAGTTAGGTTAAAGTGAGTTTGGAATGTGTTATGTCTTGGAATACTTATAGGAAACTGCATTGTAGTTGTTGGTTTCACTGAAAGAATAGTTATCGTTCATGGGGTTTCCAAAGCCTAACTGCGAGGCCGAAGATGCTTCAATCATTTGAGCTCCGGCCATAGGTCTCGGAGAGAAGTTGGCTCGTAGTCAGTGGAAATCACAGGGTCGTTTAAACCCTTGTACAAATTTATATCCTTAGTATGAAAGTTAGGAAGATTTTAAACCTATGGTGTCATAATCGTTCTTCTATTGTCCATCTTTAGTGGAAATAGGTGGAGGGTCGTGTACCCATGTCATCACCCAATGTTATTCCCTACCCCTTTGGTTTCCACTGAGTCTTTGGAGAAAGGTTTGAAGTTTGTCTGGACTATTTGAGAACATGGTTTTCAATTGGTTAATTGTTACCATTCCCCAAAAAACATGTGGATAAAAGGATCCCCACTGTTAGTGTATGGTTTACCAAACAGTGAAAACTAACCATGTGGTCGCCCCAACTCTTTAAATTTTGGGGTCTTTCTTTACCGGCTAGTGCTGGTTGGTTAAGATGGTTGGTTCTAATGGCAGGGAGACCCACTATGAGTCTTATATAATTTCTTTTGTAAATTTCTGATGGATGTATATCCTTTGAACCGATGAGTCCATTTAGGCCTCCCCCTGTTAGTCTCCTGATTATGTGTCAGAAAAAAAATTATTGGTTGTCTCTTATTGTGGGGAGCATATTTGTGTCCCCTCATACTAGTAACTTATATTATTCCATGGTCTTGGATTGGTGTAGACAGTCTCTTTCAGATCTATGTAGCTACCAAAATAATCTTGAGTAAACATTGGGACTGGAGTGTGCCCAATGGTTTAGTTAATGTAAGGTAAATGTAACATTGTTCAAAGTTGTTGTTCGTTTGGGTGAATTTCTTGAGTCTTGTTCTGATTGTGTTTGAGGAGTTTTATTTTGGGATAAAGTATGAATGTGATTGATTGTTTTAGGAATGTGGTGTAAGTTAGGTTTGTGAGAGTATTCCTTCCTTCATTGATCACTGGAGGTGTTTTGGCCATTAGGGGAGAAACCTGGCAAGGGAGTACCTCTTGGTTTCTCAGTTGGGTTTGATTGTTGATTTGGCCTTGCTGTGACTTTCTGGGGCGGAAAGTTTTCATGGTGGTTAGAATTTTCACATAAATATATTATTTTTTATTTATTTTTATTTTAATTTCCATTAATTATTTGTTTTGGTGGTTTCCAATGGTTTTATGGTGAATATGTGAGTTTTCATGAATTGGGGAAAACCGTGATCCAAATTCCAGATATAAAAAAAAATTTTGTTTCTTTTATAATATATTCATTTTTCAATATTTTTCACTCATTACAACACCTATATGTTCTACACTGATATATTAAAACCAAAATTTAAATTTGGAGCCTTTGGAAATCCATAACCAATGCTTATTTTTGTTTTTATTTAAGGGGTTGGGCCGGCCCGGAAGCCCATATCCAATTTTAAAAATTAATTGTATTTATTTAATAACATATTCGCTTTTAAGTATTGTTCGGTGATTCCAAGCCTTATATGCGCCACAGACACCCAGATGCTGCCCCATCCTCTTTAACCCCTCTTAAAAGCTCTTAGGAATCTTTTTTTAGGGACGCACTTCTTAGGGTTTCTAAAATCATACATATTTGATGAGGTATGTTAATTCAAACATAACTCTCGCAATTCATACTCTTCTCCCTCCATTACAATTCCTAAATGACTTACTAATTGTTTTGTGAACATCCCCTGAGTTTTGGCCGTTTTCAATTTCAGATACTAGTGTTTTGGGGAGATTCATTCTAGATTTCTCAAGTAAGTTAGTCCATTTCATTTCCCCTTTCAAATTGATTAGGGTTTCATTCTATTTTTTAGGGCTTCCTCCCTTTTCCTTGAAGTGAAAAATGACCATTGGGTAGGGGTTCGAAACTAAACCTTATCCATGGGTTCTCTTGGTCCAATTTTCTATTTATAGGTTTGATCTACCTTTCGTGAGGTGCAGCGGTGGTGCGTTGGTGTTTTCGCACAAATGATTCAATGGTTTCATTTGATTTGGTAGGTGATTCCAATGTTGATGAAATCTTTGTGTATTAGCATGATGTATATATCATATTTTCAGATTTATATCATTTTATTATTGCTGAAAAAATTGGTTCTAATGATGTGTCTATTGCAAGTGGATTTTAAATGCCAATTTGGTGTGAAATTGGGTGTTTTCCAAAGAAATGTTTTATTTGTTTATTTGGGGATTCCCTATAAATATTTAGTTGTTTTTATTGACCAGTAATAAGGCATAAAATGTTGTTTATATTGTTTATCCCCTTTATTTTTTGCTTCAAAAATGGGTTTTTAATTGTGCTTGTAAGAAAAGTTAAGTTTTGGTTCCACTTTTGTGTGAAAATGAAGGGTTTACATAGTTAACACTTCTTGTTTAACATGGGGATGCCCAAAAATTTATTTTTTGTTTTAATTGAAATTTATTGGGATGAATTTACTGTTTTGGTAACTTACAAGTTTGAAAATAGTGTACAAGTGGGTTTCTTAAGGTGTTTTGTGTGCAAAACAACACAGGATTTTGAGAAATTGATTTATTCAAATTGAAAGTGTTTTTGTGTGTTTTAAGTGGTATAAAATGTTATAGATACTTTATTTGGAGTATGTGACCAGTAGTTTTGTTTTAAATTAAAATGGATATGTGTTAGATCTGGAAATTTTTTGAGCACAAAGGGGGAATCCCGAGTATCTAGGTGGGGCGGATTTGTACTAATACGGCAAGTGGACCGGATGGGTTTTTTCCCTATTTCACTTAGCATTTGGATAATGACAACTCTAAATAAACTATTTGGATGATTATTGGGAACCACTAGGTTATGGGTATGTTCCCTACTAGTTTCTCGTGCCCGAGAATGGATTTTACTATGGTTACATTACACCGAGGTAAGAGGGACATGGGGCCCGAGACTATCTAGTGCCTAAGGGTGTTCTCGATTTTTTTGCTCATTGGATTTTTGGTATTTTCCCATTTATTTGGGTGTATTTGGAATTATATTTCAGTATATAAAATTCCTATTTAAATGTGTTTACATTCTGAAAGATTTCCCTTTAAAATGTTTTAAATTTAAAGTTGCATTTCTTGGAATTTGTCACTACTTTTCATTGCATATTAAAACTGCTTACTTTTTCACATTGTATTACATTCACCTTGGAATCATAGGGTGGTATACTATTGGTCTTATACTCACACCCTAATTACACACCTTTGGTGTAAGTAGACTTTTTTACCTAGGTAAATGAAAGGATAAGGGTGATGGTGGTTCAGGGTGTTAGTCCTCATCCTTGGGGCAGAGAGTGGAGACAGCTTGGGGATGATGACCCATTGTAATGTGGACTCCATGGGGCTGTTTTGTTTCTGTTACATTGTGTCTTTGGACCTTTTGTATTTCATTTGAACTTATGTATTCAGTTCTGGATTCTTTTTATAAACCTTGTTTGTATGAATTTTTCATTTTTATTTTATCAAATCTTTTTGGTGTTTTACCTATACATATTCGGGTAAATCATTCCCAAACCAAGATAAATGATACTCGGGAACTTGTACCAGCCTGTGGGCATAGGGAATGCCCTTGGGGCCTTGTCACAGGCTAGGTCTGCTACTAGTTTTGGTGGTGACCAGATTTGGAATGTTACAATACACTAATATCCCATATTTTTTAAACATAGATGTTACATATAAATTGATGAATATTAAATACA
This sequence comes from Viscum album, assembly GCA_963277665.1. Taxonomy (NCBI): domain Eukaryota; kingdom Viridiplantae; phylum Streptophyta; class Magnoliopsida; order Santalales; family Viscaceae; genus Viscum; species Viscum album. The sequence goes on from OY728138.1 coordinate 1,075,714,963, forward strand.
AAACATACCAAAACCATGAAAGAACTGTATTGAATTAGATTCTTTTGAAAAATGGAAAAGAGAACAACCAATTAATTAAACATCTACATCTTGTACCACATATTTATTAATAACTACAATTCTTTTTGACCTATTATGCTGAATACCATTCTTTCTATCCATGGGAAAAGAAACATAAGAATGGTTGATCTCAGATGCCCAGTAAAGATAAATAATGGTGATATCAATAATATAACAACCATAAGACATAACATAATGGTTTTTTAAATTATATATTTCATACCAAAGATCATGATATCATGGCCTATGATCAATCATATAAGTTCATAAAAAACAGAAGAGCATATTACATTAGAGAATAACATAATACACTAAATTGGGGCACATAAATGAGCATATAAAACCATTTATATATTATTAAAATCTCATTTCCAAGAACATAATAGTGGAAAAATTCCTTTATTGAACTAGGATCACTCTCCATTCTATTCCTATATTACTAAACTTATTTTACTCCCATTAAAGCCTAGTATTATTGAACTAATTTCACTTTATTTTCCAGCTTTGTCTATATAATGAGATATAAATAGTTACCCAGTGCATTGTCACACCTACCACATAATAAATACCATAAATATTTGTTTTACAAGATCATAAATCATTCATAATATCAGTACCCATAAAATAAATAAGTTTCATAAACATCATTCCATCATAACATAACCCATGAAATAGAAACAAGTTTAATAAATATAATACCATCCTAAAATTAGACCCACCATAGAATGAATAGAGAGAGTATCCTTGAAAAATATAACCAATAATTCATTAATAATGACAAATAATGTTTTTATTAATGGAAAATAATTTTGATAGATCACATGAATATTAATTTTTTAGAAAAATATCTTTTATGATATGAAAATGTTTCATTTTCTTAAAATGGAACACAATTTTAACATAAACTATTTTCTTTGAAAACAACCATGTAATATATTATGTAAAGCATCAATGTATTATGGTGTCTTGAAAATATAAAAATATATTAATGTTTTTTATGTAAAAAACATTTCTCTCATAGTTTTGTCTGAAAAGTAACAATGTTCATCATTAGGAATACGAAAAAAAGATTCTTTTCAAACCGTTTAGTAAAAAATCAAACATGGGTAGATTAGAATTTAACAATTATAAAATAATTGTAAAATGGTTTCTGAAAATATTGTTATGAAATATGGAAATGGAATTATAATATTTCATTGAATATACTTATGTATAAAAAATCTCAAATAATTAAAATATTGTGAAATTTTCCCTCACATATGGTCTGATTTACATCATTCATGTCCAATATAATTGTATAATGGTTTAATGAATGTAATTAATTTATAAAAAAAATCATATTTTTTATGATATTATATATGATCCTATTATAAAATCTAATCACCAATTTTAATGATTTTTCATCATTATCCTTATATTGGTTGGAAAATACTTCATTTTCCAATGCATGTTTAATCGTATAAGTCATAGTTATTGAAAATTAGTCACATCACGGCGTGGAGATGTTAAGTCGTACGCACACACAAAAGATGATATCATTCCCATAATAGAAAAATGGTAACAAAGAGGATATTATAATAATTTAAAGAAGAATATAATTTTAAAATTATAATATATATATATATATATATTATTTCCGTCATTATACCCATTCAAATAAATTGTTTATGAAATTTAGATTACACCATGACATGGAGAGGGTATGACTTATGTACACAGATGGTGAGTTTTCTTTTTTAAATGATGGATAAAAGGTATAATATAAGTGACTATAATCACAATAAAATACCATAATATATGTGGTATTTGAGTCATTAATTTATAATTGAAACAAAACATGAAGAGAAATTAGAATAATAAATAACCAAGAAACAATCACTAAAGACGATTACCTCTTCTTTGGAGAACATCTTTAGATTTCTTCTTAGGGACACTAGGATTGGTATTTTAAAATGAAAAAAATATATATAATTTGTTTAGGTAAGATGATAAGAGAAATTATTCGGGTATAGTCTAGATTTATGTCTTATAGTGATTTTTATAAATGATAGAAGAGGTTCCCTTTTATAATTTATATGACGGGATCTTTTAATGTTTTCTCAAATTAATAATTTATAATAAATTAAACATCAATATAAATTCCTAAAAAATGAATTTTATTAGAATATAAAATGATATATTGTTTTAATATCATTAAAAAATATATTTTAGACATGTTTTTTTTATTTTAAACCTTATAAATTGTATTAACTTTTAGGTAACCTATTTTAATTTTAACTATAGTATAAAAAATATTTAATATTAAAAAATTTTAATTTTTACACATGTGATGTAAATTATACCATAAATAATAATTTGAAAATATTTTATAATTTATTGTAAATATATTTTAATTATAATAATATTTTAGGTTTTTCATTATAATTTAATAAAATATTATTTTGATAAAATATCATTAGTGTCAAATGGGAAAATATTATATACTTGGTCTTTTAATAATATATTTTTGACAATTTAATATAAAAAATATTTTATTATATCAATAAAAGATGAAGGTAATTTATAAAATTATCTTATAACATTAATTATAATAAATAGCTTTTATTTTAATATTTTTATTATCATTTCTTCTATATTTCTATTAATAAAATAAATACTACACTAGAATTCTGTAACAAATTAATATAGTTATTTGTTCACTAAAAATTATAATAAAATTAGATTATAAATATATATCTTATATGTTTCATAATAATATTTATATTATAATATATATTTTTATTAACCCTATAATAAAAATGATACATTATTTCATACATGATTGTGACATCATTAAATTTTGATTGAATAAAATATTATAAAAATCATAATCTCATCAAAGTGTCACAATAAGTCAGAAATTAATTTATATAAAAAAAATATGTTTATTAGTTATAATTTTAAATTTAAATTCATCCATAACATTTAGGTTTCCCATTTTGGACACATAAGCTATATTTAATACAAAGAAAGATATATTTTGTGATAATATTTGATTTAAATATTATATAATTCAATTTCATGGACAAGTGTACATTAAATAACATAATTTAGATATATATTTGTTAATGGTAGGATTATATAAATCAAATAATTTTTTTTCATGTTTATGAATCATTTAATAGTCTTCTTCATTTTATTTTTAACATAAATTATCCAATTTACCCATCATCATGGTAACAAAAATTACCAAGGTTACTATTCATTTTTACAAAAAATAAAATTGAAGTATTCACTAAAATTTTAACATATGAATCTAAATTTTTTATCCATTTTTAAAAATTCAAAACAATGAAGTTTGAAAATTTAATTAAAAATATAATGAGTAAAATTCAATGAAAATAATTTTTCAGAAAAATTCCATTCTAGAAAATAAACTATTTCATAATAAATTTTTGTATAAAATAAAATAAAAACATAATTTTATTATTTTAAAATAAAATGAAATAACAATAAATTAAAACTAATCCAAAATATAATTATACAATAAAAATACTTTTAAAGAAAATACAATTTTCAATCAGTATTATCACAATTCATTAAATGTTTTCAGAAAATTAAAAAAATAATAATTCAAAGATAATTTTGACATGATGAATTCAAAAATGAATTTATTTTTGAAAAAATTTTAATATTTATTTTCATTCATAAAATAATGTAAATCTCATTTTGAGGAAAATTTAATTTTAAAAATAATTTTATTTTACTAAAACTTTTGTGATTATTTTCTATGCACTCACTTATAAATTAATATTGTGTTATGGATTTATATTTATTCATATTTGTTTTAGTCATATTTATTCATGCCAATTTAATGGATAGGTTATACTAACAGTGTGTCATAGTTCATTTAAACTCATGAATGCATGGAACACAATCTATTGAGAAATTACAATTCTTTATAGAGAAATATTTCAGAAAAATATTCGAGCTCATTAAATAGATTTTTTTCCTCAAAATTCATCACTTGGATACAAACAAGTTATGAGAACAATACATTAAAAAATCCTCAGGTTCCCATATAGCTTCCTCAAATTGGTTATTCCATTAAACCATTAACCAAGAGAATGATATTTTTTCATAGAACTTTTCCTCATCAATCAAGAATTTCTATAGGTTTTTTATCATAAGAAATATATTTCTCAAGTAGTATGAATTCTATATTTAGTACATGTGAAGGAGAAGGTTTTTACTTTCTTAGGGGAGATATATATAACACATCAAGAACATGAGAGTGATTTATTGGAAGCCCTAATCTATAATCTATCGTCCAAACATGATAAAGAATTTAAAAAGGTCTTATATACCTAAATAATATCTTTTCCTTCATTAAAAATATCATCACTCTCTTCTAGGTAGATATTCCTAGAAATACCTTTTCACCCACTTCAAAAACTTTGTCATTTCATTGATTATCAAGATAATTGTTTTGTTGAACTTAAGATACTCTTAAGATCTATTGAATAGATATGAACTTCTTTTATATTTCCTCAAATTTATTAGGTCCTAATAACTTTATTTCTCATAATATATTCTATAATTTTGGATTTCTACACTTCCTACCATGAATTTCTTCATAAAGAGTCATATGAATACTAGAGTTAAGGTTATTGTCGTATGGAAATTATACTAAAGGTAGTTATTGATCCCAACGTCTATTTAAATCCCTAGAAAAATTTCTCAACATGTTTTATAGACAATGAGTTGTTCTATCATACCAATCATCTATTTGAGGATCATAAGTAGTGTTGAAACTTGACTATGTATCAAAATATTTTTGAATACTTTCTCAGAACATCGAGCTAAACCTTAGATCATAATTAGATATAATGGGATGTTTTACTCCATGAAATCTCATTAATTCTTTAATATATTTTCTAGAAAGATGATCAATATGGAATTCTTCTCTAATAACAATAATGTATGGAGAATTTTTATTTTATCATATATAACCCATATAGTATTATGACCTTTAGATGTTTTGGGATGTTTGATGAAAAATTTAATAGTGAACTTTTCCCATTTCTATTATAGTATGGGTAATGATGGTTACACCCCCCTTAGACTTCCCACTATCAGCCATAACTTAATAGAAAACCAAGAACAATGAAACATACACTGAAAATATTTGTTTGTTTCATCACACAAAAATTATTATTTTAGGTCATTATACATATGGGTGATTACATGATGACTAAAGTATGAAAAACTATGATCCTTATCCAATAAATCCTTTAAATTAGGTATTGGAGGGACCAAAACATGGTTCTAGAACATTAATATTCTAGAGAAATCAAATTTTATTAGTTGAACATTTCAAATAACTTTTTTAGCTCTACATCTTCCTTCTGTGCGTCCTTTATCTTCAATTGTTTACATGGATGAACATTCATCTTAAAAGGATAACATTTCTCCACTTCCTTTATGATTTCATGATGCATCAATTTAAAATGCATAAATATTTAATATTTTGGGGACCTCAGTATATATCAGAATATATGGCCCTCAGGATTCAAATCATCTACCACTTTTTTCACTTTCCATGGGTGATAATGTATTGGGAATTTATAATATTTAATCAAACAAAAGCATATTATTTGGAAAAAAATCAACTCCTTTTATGTGAAAATATACATTAAACTTTTATTACCAGTATATATGTCACATATTTCTACTTAAATATAATTCATCAATATCATTAATTTTAAAATTAATATATATTACTGAAAATATTTTGTTTTTTAAATTTTCTCATTGAATTTCAATTCTTATGAGGGTAACGCTATCACTATATCATTTTACATGAGAATAAATCCCAACCTCATGACTAATTCATAAATGTAGACAAAAACACATTATCCATTATATGGTAGTGTGATCAAAAGTGCATTGACAAACCTTCTTTATAGATCCATGAAATTATCTTCTAATTCCTTTTTTATATGAAATTAACTCCTATTCGAGTCTACTTGTTGAGTGGATTAGATAATCATGGGAAATAGTTCACGAAACATTGATAATATCTATTCAATCCAAAAAAACATTAGATTAATGTTACTATTTTTTGTCATGGACAACTTTTAATAACATCCATCTATGTAGGATCCATAAATATCCCCTCTCTTGAGATTATGTAACAGAAAAATGAAGTTTTTTGAAGCAAAAATTGGCACATAGTAAATTATTCATAAAGATTTCTAATTTTCTGTGTATTTAGTGAAATCCTCAAGTGATATTAAAATTATTACATGAAATTTGAATAATAAATAATATCATCTATAAATACTACCTTAATATGATCAATATTTTCTATAAAGACACAATTTATTATATCCTTGAAGGTATATGGGGGATGATTAAGACAAAAAAACTATCACTATAAATTCATATTTTCCATACTTTATATGGAATTCCATCATAGGTATATCATCCTTCTTGATACTAAATTGATAATATCCAGAATGATGATCAATCTTATAAAAGTATTGAGCTCCACATAGTTGATCAATTAAGTCATCAATATAGGGGATATGATTTTTTTCTTGATAGTGGTGTTGTAATGTTACTGAAAATAAATACAGAGTATCAATGATCCATATTTTTTATTAACAAAAATAATATGTACAACCCAAGGTGATGGACTAGGTCATATGAATCCCTTGTCATGATTCTTTTTGTGTTACATATTTAATTCATGAAAATTAATTGGGTCCATTAAATAAAGAGTCATTAGTGTAGTTTTATCACTTAGTATGAGTTCTATTAGAAGAAAAATCATCACGATTCAGTGGAAGACATATAAATTATTCTAAAAAGACATAAAAAAACTCCCATACAATAGGTGTATCCTTAATTGTATGGTTCACCCCATCCATATGAGATAAATAACCTTCATTTATTGGAATTTAGACCCATAATATATATGTAATTTCCCATTTATTTTCATATTCATCCATTCATTTATAGACGATCATCGAATCATTGAAAAAATGAAATCAGACTATCCTTCCTTAAAAATTGATATGAGATTCATATAGTTAATTCTATTCCATACCAAAAATCACATCAAATTATACTAAAGAAAGGATAAAAATATTTTTAGGAAGCACATACCCAAAAACATCAGTCAATGATGAATTATAAACATGTAATGCATTCATTGTTCCATTAGGGGTTTTCACACCTAACCAAAATTCTAATTTTTGGGGTCATTTAGAGACACACATTGTAAAATATATTGAAATTAAAGATTGTGTGGATCTAGAATCAAATAAAACATCAGCTATATTAGAGTGGATGGTAAGTTTACCTTTCACCACTTTATTTTCACAATCTACATTTCCAGTAGTTATTTCATGTGATTTTCCTTTTTTCATTAGTATTTAGAGGTTTTGTACTTCAATTATCATTGAGAAACCTCATATTTAGGAATTTGTTATCATAATTCCAATTTTTATTGGATATGAACCATTTATTTATGGGTGGTGTATTTTTTGTTTCCATTTAGATATTCACATATTTAGTGATCTCTTTCCCATCAATTCGATAGTCAACTACCATATGAGCTTATTTACCAAACAAAAAACAACAACTAGCACCCTTAGGAATGTTTCCTCCAGGTTTATTTTGACACATTGTGTATAAAGGAAATATCATCTTAATTTAAATATGTCTTTTAGATTACCCTGGAATTCTATTTTAATTTCTTATTAAACCCATAATATTGATGGGTAACTCAAATCTCTATCTCCACATTGAGATTACATCAAACGATTTAATCATAGTTACTAAAGTCCCAAATTGATAACCCCTTTGGGGACTAGTTTTTAAGACACTAATATACCAATAAATATTACTATTAAGTTGGATAATAATTCAAAAAACATAACTTCTTGTCTTGTAATAATATATTCATAGGTACCGATGGATTAATCATTATTTTTCAAAATCTCAAGGAATTATCTATCTATTTTAATTTGATTAATACGAGAAAATTTGGTAATGAAAAAATATTTTTTTGAACTGATCCCATTCCATGGTGTCAATTTCATCTCATTACCTCATATTCAGGATGAGGTCCCACTATTGATCTTCATCAGCTTCCAAATGATAAACATCAAAAATTAATTTCACATGTTCGAAACATTGGAGAACCATAAATATCATTAAATTGGTATTGATCAATTGTTCCTGAAAAAGTTTCTTAGAAGATCCCATGAAATTATGAGGACACTACCTCATGAAGGCCTCAACAGAATTTTGTTCCCTCCTTTTCTCATTTCGATGTCATGAATGATTCATAGATTGATAAATTTGTGTGATCATAAAAAAATATTTCTCATTTCAAATCCTATAACATTTAGTTTCTTAGGAGTAAAAAATTATATTTACCATCACATTCACCATTTACATAGTTCCTTTAGGTTTCAAACACTGACTAAAACCAAAAATCATAGTGTGAGAATCACTATTCATAGTAGGAAAACAACATAATCAAGGAATATTAAATATTAAATTTCAATAAAGTGAACACTAGGTTATATAATAGTTTATTCATGATCATTACGTAATGACTTAAAATATCTCATAAACATAGACATATCCTCAAGGGTCATACTATGGTTTTATTGTCCTAGTTTCCAAAGGTTAACTAAACATTTATTAGATACCAACTATAAAGACTTTTACATTTCATACATAGATAAAAAAAAATATATAATAATATTAATTACAAATCATAAAACCCATGTCATAATCATACAAGATTTTTTTGTTTAGAAACATAGAAATATAAACATATGATTCATAAAACATCTATATTATCTCCAGTTCATTCCTTCATATTTTGAATAATTTTTAACACATGTTACATAATAATATTGTTCATATCCTTGGGAAAATAAACATATGAAAGGGTGATCATAGAAGCTCTATAAGGGTAATAACGAGAGTTGTCAATAATATCATATTCATGATATGTAATAACATACATTTTTTTTAAAATTGTATCCTTTATATCAATGATCTGGATATCATATCATGGGATGAATCATATATGTTTTGAAAGAGTTAACAATTATATTCTACGATATCATAACATAAGAAATGGAATTATAAAATATACATAAGTAAATAAAATAAATTCAATATTAGTAAAGGATCATTTCCAAGACCATCATAGTAGAGAAATTCCTTCACTGAACTAGGATAAATCTTCATTCTAGACCTGTATTACTTGACTAACATTACTCCTCTTCTATTCGTATATTAGAAAATAGTGTTATGTTCTCGTTCGAGAACTATCTATCTCATGAGATATAAATATTTATCCAAAACATTGGATATTGATATAGTTCCCACCGATCACATAATGAAAACCATACATATGTATTCTATAAGAACATAAATCACTCATCATATTAGAACCCATAATATAAATTGGTTTCATAATAATCATTTCATCATAACTTAATGAATTGAAGAGAAATGGGGTTCATTTATATCATTCCATAATAAAAATAAATCTATTATAAAATGAATAAGAATTCCATCCAAGAAAAATATCCTTAGGAAAACATAGATAACATAAAATAATTTTATTGTAGATGTAAAATAATTTGTAGAGATAACTAGAAAATAATTGATTAGTAAATATCCTTTGTTCTTTGAAATAATTTTCTTTTTGGAAATTTCCATGAAATTTTAAATAAATAAATTTTCTTATAAAATAAACGTGTAATAATGTAAGGTAATTTTAAAGTCAATAAAAAATCATGAAAGTGTAAAAATAAATTCATTCTATATACGATACAAAAACATTGCACTTTTATTATTAGTAAAATTTTCAAAGTACCTTTAAAGAAAATGAAAAAAATCACTTTAAATAATTTTTGTAAATATTAATTTATGGGTAATAATGAAATTTAATAGATTCTTATAATAGAAAATATATTTTTGGAATAAATTTTATGAAATAAGGGCATAGAAGAAAAATATTTCCCAGTAGATAATTATATATTAATAATACCAAATAATAATGATATTGTGAAATTAACCCTTACCTTATGTTTGATTTCCATCATACATATCCGAACCTCATGTATCATGGTTTAAATAATTTTATTAATTTATAAAAAAAATCATGTTCACATTTATGATATTATATATGTTCCTATAATATAATCTTATTTACCTTTTTTTAATAATATTTTCATACTAACCTTCTCTCAAGTGTTTACTGCTTAACTTACTTTTGAAAGTTTTTTTGTATAAGTCCCTAGTATTGTGAATAGATTATAGTTCCACCATATTAAGAGTAATATTAAGGTAATATATATCATATTAATCATTATATATAGTTATATAATAATTCTTGAATAGTGAACATGTAAAATTAATGTCATCTCATCAGGGAGATGATAGTATGTACATACAAACGAGCAATGATATCATTCCATTAATAATGAAATGGTAAAGAGGAGGAACATATACTAATAATAAGAATAAATATAATTTTATAATTTTAATATATATTTATATATTTATATATATTGCATCAATAATTATACCCATCCAAATAAAGTGGTTATGTAAAATAGATTACACCACGACGTGGAGATGGCAAGTCGAACATCCACACGCGTGGAGCTTTCATTTTTTTGTGGATGGATAGTAGGTGGAATATATTTTTTCATCAATAATAATAAATTATCATCATATTTTTTGTTCTTTATTTATTAATTTATAATGTAAAAAACACATGATGTGTAAATAGAAGAAGAAAAAATAAATTAAGAGTTTGTAAAGACGATTACCACTTCCTTGGAGAACGTTCATTAGATAACATCTTAAAGACACTTATTTGAGTATTATTATCATATCAGATCATCAATAATGTGTCTAGGTATGTTTAAAAGATAAATTGGAAAGGTATTATCTATCATGAAGGCTCAATGTGGTGTGTGTAAGTGGGGGAGGAGGTGCCATTTTATTATTGATGCGAGGAGAACTTTTGAAATTGGCTCAAAATAATTAATTATTATAAATTAAAATTCAATACAAATACCTCCTGAAGGAAAAATATTTGAATATATAATTACGTAATATTTTAATAAAAAAATATAATTTATTCATGTTTTTGTATTATTTTAATCCTTTTCATTATAATTAACCCACAGTTAACTTATTTTAATTTTCAATAAGGCAACAAAATTACCAATATTAAGATGTTGTAATTTTTAATTATTGGATGTCAATTAGACTTGAAATGAATAATTAATAACATTTTATACCGTATTATAATTATTTTATAGGTTTAAAAATGTTTTCTGTTTTTTATGTAATTTAATATAATATTATTTGGATAAAATATCAGTATTCTCAATTGTGAAACTATTCAACACATGGACATTTAAAAATATAAAGATAAAATTTAAAATTATTATTTTCTATATCCATATGTGGTCAAAGGAATATTTAAAATTATTTTATCAAGTTTATTATCACATAATATATATATATTTATATTTTTTGTAACATATATTTGATATTTCCATTAATAAAATAATTACAACATATATGTATTGTAATTATTTTATATATTTATATGCTAACAAAAAACAAAAAATAAAAAGCATTACAAAGATAAATATTCTTCATTTCTTGAATAATACATTTAGTAAACTATACAATTTTGGTAGCCCCATATTAGAAATGATATAGTATTTATAATAAGAATATGAGTTCTTTAAATTTTAATTATATAAATTATTATAAATATAAAAATCTCATATAAGTGGACAAGAAACATAAGAAATTATATTAATAAAATAAAATTATTATGTTTAAAATTTATGTTTATATTTAAACATTACATACCTTTTTCCCCATGTGGACATGAATGGGAAATTTAAGGCAATGAAAGTGACATTTTGTGAAATTCATTAATTTTAATATTATATAAGTAATTTTCATTGAGAATTTTCAATTAAATAACATAATTTATATACTCATATGTTAAGGGTAAAATTAACTTCTTCCAATTAATTGTTTTTTCTCTTTTTAGATTAATTTTATAGCCTTTATCATTTTATTTGTAAACTGAACTCCCTAATTTACCCTTTATCGTGGAAATAAAATTTATCAATGTTTCTATTCATTTTTAGAAAAACTAAATGGAAACTATTAACTAAATTTAGAACTTTTTAATGTAAAAATGATATCAATTTTATCAAATTCAAAAACAAAACAGATGAAAAATTTATTTAAAATAAATCTATTAAAATTACATAAAAATGTTTTTTCACAAAAATTCCCTTTTAAAATATAATATTTCTTTTATGTAATTCATGTATAAAATTCATTTAAAAACCCATAATTGAATTATTTTAAATTAAAATGAACTACATAATATATAAATTTACTCCAAATCATAATTTTAACATGTAAAGTCTTCAAAATAAAATACTGTTTTCAATTAGTAATTTCACAATTCCTTAAATTTTTTCCAAAATTTATAAATAAAAATTAATATAATTTTGACATGACGAATTAAAAAATGATATTATTTTTCTCAAATCTCTTTGTTTTTATAAAATTTTTAAAATTTATATTTGTTTAAAAAAATTAGAAAAAATCATATTTGAATATAACACATCTTTGAAGAATAAAGTTTTTTTACATAAAATAATGTGACTCTATTTTAAGAACTAAAAAATAAATTCATATAGAGTTGGAGGTTAATATTTATTTAATAAATTTTTAAAAATTTTCTTCCTCCAATTTAATTGCAATGTTATACTAGTAGTGTCTCATGGTTCATTTAAACTCACGATGTCATGCAACACAATCTATTGAATAATTAAAATTATTTAAAGTGTTGTGCTTCATAAAATTATCCAAGTGTTATAAAAACAAAAAATTAGTGGATAGGGTGAAAAATAACAGCACCAATTGTATATTTTATGAATTGATGTGTGATGACCAATTCAAATAGAAGCTACTGGTGAGTTCTTAGATATTTTAACTTTTATCGTTGACACGAGTAATTGTAGTTATATGTTCTTAATGAGGTATAAGTCTAAATTCTTTGAGAAATTAAACAATATAAATAATGAGGTTGAGAACCATCTTGGTAATAAGATAAAAAAGATATGGTTGGATTGATACGGTGAATTTATTAACCATGATTTCATTTTGTTTTTATGAGAGGGTGATATTTTTTCTCAACTGAATCTACAATATACAAAATATAAAAATTGTATTAGTGAATGGAGGAGCTATACCTTATGGGAAATGGTAAGGTAAATGATGAATCAAACAATGATTCCATTATCCTTTTTGGTATATGCATTACAAATTTCATTATACATACTAAAATAAGTACCAAATAAGGTGAAAATGATATTCCCTCATGTTATATTGTTTAAAGAAACCCTTTTTGTCATATATTTATGCATGGGAATGTGAGTATTTTTTTAAGGTATATCAAGAAACAAAAATTCACCCTAAGGCATGAAATATATCTTTATTGCATATACCATGGAATCTCGGGATACAACATATATAACCCTTCCTAAAATAATGTTATTGTAGTCAGATAAGATTTATTTCTCGAGTATGAGAAGATATTCAAGGAGAATAGTGGGAGAAAGATAGAATTTGAGGATATTGATGCCCAATATATTGTAGAGTTGGTATAGTAACCGATTATATAGGTCCCTATGGAATACATTTTTCTTGAAACAAATATTTTTTATAAATGTTCTTGAGAGTAAAGATAATTATATAAATAAGGCTTTGTTATAACTATTTATTCTGTCTAATTATTAGTTAACAAGAATGACCTTATCTCTAATAGAGAATTCATAGAGATCTTAAAATATATTTGATAGAAAGAAGGCACAAATACTATGATGGATTCCATGTATGAAAACCATGATTGGGTTTTGATCGATCCAATAATTGATGTATAACCTTTTGGGTGTATATCATTATTAATGATAATTCTATATATGGATTGTAAATTAAATAAAAAAATGAACAGAATATGGATAAATGGATTAAAAAACCTAAAGTAATTAACTACAATTAAATATTTCAACTAGTTTCGAGGTTTAACTATCTCATAAGGTTTTTAAATTGTTTCTTACCTTGAAGATGAGAATTGGAAAATGGGTTTGAAATGTGAATTCCTTAACGAGACCCTTAAATAGGATGTTTATATAACATAACTTGATGGTATTGTGAATCCAAGAAATTGAGAGAAGATACTCAAGATGAAAAGATCCATTTTTAGATTAAAGAAATTATCCACGTCATCGAATATTTTATTTGATGAATCCATAAAAAAATTGGTTTCATTTACAATGAATGTGATCCATGTGTTTACCAAGGGTTTAGGGGTAGTACACTTATTTTCATTGATGTATATATTGTGGAAATTTTACTTGTTGGAAACAATATACCAGCGTTAAATGTGGTTAAGGTAGGGTTGATAATGTACTTCTCTGTGCTAAAATTAGTTGAACTAACATGTATTCTAGGGATCAAGATCATGCGTAATTGATAAAGAGGCTCCTCAGACTATGTCAAGGTACATACATTGACTAGATACAGAATAGGTACAACATGGAACATACCAAGAGTGTATTGGTTGAAATGTCACATGTTATACATATTTCCTAGAAAATGGGTCCTCAAACACATGATTAAATAGATAGAACGATTAAGTTCTCATACACATAAGTGATAGGATTTATCATGTATTCCACATAATATAAAAGGGTTTATGTTTCAAATGATCTGATCATGATAGGTAGGTATGACGAACATCATGGTGATTGACATTGGAGTGTTTTTGATAATATCCTTAAGTATCTATGTTAGCTAAGGATATTTTCCAATTGTATAGAGGAGATGAAGATCTAGTCATCAAGTTTTATAGAGATTCTAGTTTTCAGATATATCAAAATTATATAAACTTTTAGTCAATATATAAATATATATATATATTATGTCAATATAAGAGTTTTTAGAGGGAGGAGTTATAACTATCTATTTATCACTTATTCAACAACATAAATTGAGTATATTATGTATTTTGACACAACCAATTACGTAGTATGGATTCATAAATTTTTCTAAGAGGTTAATGTGGTGCAATGTATGAATGCCAATATAGTAGATTACTATGAAGATAATGTAGATGTGGATCTCTACAATGTGGAAATTTCACAATAATAGAGAAATCAAATATTTTAGAAGTTTTATCTCTTGAGGGATTTTCATCAATGAGGTGATTTTATGATGATAATATTATAAATTTAGGAAAACATTGTGAAACCATTAATGAAGGCTTTATAGTAGTAAAAGAATGAGTTCCATGGGAGAAAAAGTAGACTAAATTATTTTTTCAGTTGGATCTTCTAATAGTGTGAGTGAGTCGGAGTTGGTTCCCTAAAACTAAATTTTTATTATTGGATTATTGTTTCTCTTAGTTAAATAAGTTTTTTATCCCATCATCGTAATTAGTTTGCATGATATTTTTATGCTATAATTTCCTTTGAATATATATCGTTATAATAAGTCATAATAGTTTCACACTATGATGAGAATATAGAGGTACCAAAACATTATTCTTGAATCATGTAATATAGATGAATGATATTTACTCAAGGGAAAACCATGATATAGGATATTTGAGGTAGTTGGGTCATAAAACATTGAGACACCATATGATGACATTCAACTTTGGTAATCTCCATGATTTAATGTTAGGAGAGCATAACCGTCAATAGAAATACAACATTTATATTTTTCATTGGATATTCCTATACGAATATTATGTGTATTGATCCCCATAATGTAGCATTTTCAATGATGGACAGTATGACTCATGCACATTGATGTATTGTGAAATCTGTGTTGACATATGTTCACTTCTAGGTAGGGTTTGTTGGTTGTATCATTAGTGATATCGCATTAGTGGATAATATGAGAATGTATTTATCCCTTATATCCCATTATTAATGTATATATCTTAGTCTATTTAATGTAATATAATATCATGTATAAATTAATGTCCATAGTATCTTGTAGGAAATTTCAATTCTGGAATGTCAGAGAAAGTGACATCAACTGTGTAGGTTGATGGCACCAACATGAAACCATTTTTATAGATATATAACAATTAGAGAATATTATTAAACATTAAATATTAATAGGATGTCAGAAATCCTTAATAATTTAACTAATTTCTCTATAGATTCCATATCATCTTATTAGATGCTAAACTTTGACAATAGATGGTAATTCCTTATGCCATTGAGAAAGTGGCCTAGTGGGTCGCATACTATGTTTATCTATAATATTAGTTAAATTCTTGTAATTAATTTAACATGTTAAATTAATAATATTTATTCTTTGTTGGTTGATCACCATAATTTAATTAAAATTTACTCAAAATAATTAATTGAGTAAAATGAAAATAATAAATTTTTGTTTTCATGTTTTGAATATTTAATATTTATATTATTTATTGTTGAATAATTTAGTGACATTAATTTATTTAAATAACCATTATTTAGATATTCGTAAATGTTCATGAGTAAAAGTGGACCGAGTTTGATCGACTGAATAAAATAAATGATATTTATTTATATTCATTAAATGTTGTTCATGTCATGTGATTATTAATATTATTAATATTATTATTAATGGATATGGTGTAATTAAAGATCATTAAATATGGCTGGGGGATTGTGTTTAATTTTCCATCAATAAACTAGATATAATAAATATATAGTCATATCACTTTTTTTATTCACATGGTGTGAAGAAAGGGTATGTTTGGATTGGATGAGTACCTAGAGATCTCCCTCTTCTCCTTATATCTCATAATTTGGGAGAACAACATGGTTTATTCAGGCATTTTGAATAGAAATGATGCAATCAACAATGAAAAATGTAAGCGATCATGATAATTGGTGCTATAACATAGATATTATATAGTGTTGAACAAAGTTTTTTTTTCACATGTGGATCACAACCGAAGGGTTTCTCTACTTAGATCAGGCATCAAAATGATGATGCAATGAAGTTCATTCCATAATATCCTAAATGAAAGTGTAATTATATGTTAGGGTAATTATATATCTTTTTATAAATTAATTATGAATAACATGTGATGATATACTCCCTATGGTTAGGGAATATTAATGTAGTCTATTTAATCTAATATTTCCATTAGACATGGTCTCATGATCATGTTGAGAAATAATTACACATGATTTAAGACTCAAATCATAGTTAATTAAACCATTAAAGAATGCATCCACTATGATCGAATTCTATATTATCAAGAAACATAAAAAAATAATTAGACAATATAAAGAATCCATATATAACCATTTAATATTATTTAAAAAATCGGGATAATGGAGGAGGATTAAATAATCTTATATGGGTTTTAAGGGGAGAAAATACAATTTCAACCCTTATAATTATGGACCATCATGGTGCCATCAACTAGCTGAGTACTACCACAAGCTAGATGGTGGTTTCATCTAGGATTAATTGACCTATAAAAACAACATTGTCTTGATAATGGTCTATACCATCAGGTTGGTGGACTACCTATAAGAATCCAAATCAACCAAGATGCAACTAGTGGGTCAGTCAGTCTCATCCGCTAGTCGGTGGGCTTTCTTTTTCCTTAATAGTCTCTTAACCCTTCCACCGTATAGATGGTGGACTCTAATGGCTAGATTATGTCACTGCAGTAATTTCCATGAAGTATTCCACAACTAGATCTTCAAAGATCACTTTCTACGAGGCATTTGGAACCTATAGAATAGTAAATTAACTGGGGAAAAAGGATCGTTAATAGAATTAAAAGGGACCTCCGAAATTATATAAGGTAATTTTATTTTGATAATAGGCAGTATCATACACATCTATATTTAAATAACAAGAATAAAATTTTTCAATATTTTTCCAATCAATAAATGAAATAACATTCATTATATTAGTCAAACAAAGTCACACCATATTGAGTAGTGATATATGGTTAACATAATAATATTACTAATCAATCAATGATAGGATTCTAGTTTAATTACCTTCAAATGAGGTAATGAGAAATATGGTATTCATTGGGGAAAGTAATTAGATGAAAGAACATTCTTACTATAGAGAATGATTTAGAAAGACAAAGGTAGTTATAGATTTACTCCATTTTAATCCCATAATTAAAATAGTATGAGATAATTATGGACTAATAAATGAAAAAAATATACATAAAAAAAATGAAATAAGTGATGATATATGAATCATATCTCTATGAATCAAAATTGAGATTCAAAAAACCTCCTTGTATGATAATTTTAGGATCATAGGAACATTACACGGATGCCATAAATTTAAAATATAATGAAATGATTTATATTCATTATACATAAAATAATTTTCATAGTAAATATACTATAAAAACAAAAGATGGTGTAGAATATAAAACATGCCTCAAGGAATTTAATATAATGACAAATAACACATGGGTATTCAGAAACATTCAAATCAAAACCCATTGAAGGATAATATTTTATATGGAAAATAAAATACCACGAATAACGCGATCATGATGATAAATAATAGTTAATGTGTAGTAGATAACCAATATGAAATAATACAGGGTGAATAATAATAAACGTGTCTCAAGGGGGTGTAAATTTAGACAAGAAACCCCTTTAAAAAAACACAATATTATAGGTTAGAATCAATTGATAAATTGGTTATAATGAATAATTAAATAAACATGGAATGTAAGGAGTAAATAAAATATAAATTATTTACTAGATATAATAATTTATTCATGGAACAATACATTTCTAGAATAAATTTAGTAAATCAGAGGAATAAATTTGATTTTATTGACCAATTCAATGGTCTTGATTCACTCTGTGCTTGCACCAAATATTTTAAATAATAAAATTATTATTATTTGATGATTTTTTCCAACACATATTACCAAATAATTCATCCACTAAGGTCAAATTTTCATCATATACTATCAATTAATTATATATTAGTTCTTATAATTACAGTAAAATTTTATTGGTGTCGACTTATATAAATAATTCTAGCATTCAATGATCTTACTGAAATAATATGTTAATACTTAATAAAAGTTAAATATCCAAAAATAAATAATTATTTTTTTAATAACATATAAAAAATATTAATTTATGTTATCATTTACATTTATGAGAGAGTTTTCCCACATAATTCATTTACCTGGCTAATCCAACAATAAACACGAACATGCAACATCTCGATTGAGGAATATCATTAAGGAAGTGTATAATATCATTATATAAGAATAATAATGGTACTCTATATTTATTTTCTATTTGTGGATTATATTTTTGGTGGTTTAGAAAAATAATGAAAATCATGATGAAAAATGAATGATGTTACATCATAGAGGTGATAGTTCATACAATACATGGTTAATGTTTGATTGATTTTATGATTTTATAGAAATGAATAAATATAGGTTGTTCCATTAGTATAATAACACATTAGTGTACTAATTATTCTGAGGACATGGGTGTACCTATTATAGTTTAGGTTTGAAATATAAAAATTGTGAAGAAAAGGATAAATATTACGTAATACTCACATTGAATCTTGGAAGAATCTACTATTAGTATCCTGAGAAATAAATGTAATATGTTAACTAATATGGACTATAGACTTTTGAACATGGGATAATACTATAGTAGGACACCCTCCCACTCCCCTGGATACCCCCTGGATAGCCCACCCCCACCCCTCTTAGACTTCCCCCACTCCCCTGGACCACCATGCACCCTCCAGGACACCCTCCCACCCCCATGAACAACATAAACACCCCACCCCACTAGATAACCCTCCCACACCCATAGAAACCCCCCTCTTGGATAGCACCCACTCCCTTGGACAACCCTCCCACCTTCCTGAACACCCTCCCACCCCCATGAACACCCTGGACTCCCCCCACACCCCTGAACAGCCCCCACTCCCCTGGACCTCCCACCCCACTGGACACCCCCACACCCCTGGACACTTCCTGGACAGCCCCCACCCTCCTGGACAGCCTCTACTCACTAGACACTCTCCCACCCCCATGGACAACCCAGACACACCAATTCCACTGGGAAACCCTCCCACACCCCAAGCCCCCCCCCACCCACTTGACACCCCCACACACCGGGATACCCCATGTACAGTCCCCCCCACCCCTCTTGAACTGCCCCACTCCCCTGGACATCCCTCCACCCCCACCAGCATGGACTCCTTGGACAACCCCACCACACTAGAAAGCCCTCCCACACCCTTGACAACCACCAACCCCACTAGAGATCCCCTACCTTTCTTAGACATCCTCGAGTCCCCTGGACAACCCTCCAAACCTCTTTGACAACCCCACCACAAGGGGCACCCTGGAAACCCCCACACCCTCTATTTTCCCCCACACCACTAAAACCCTGTGCCCCACTCCACTGGGCACCCCCCCCACACACCATTGGACACCCCATTGAAAACCCAACACCCACCTGAACAGCCCCCAGCCTCCTGGACAGCCTCCCACCCACATGGACACCCCAGACCCCCCCCCCACCCCACTAGACTACCCTTCCACACCCCTGGAACCCCCCCCCCCCACTGAACACCCCAAATCTCCATGATACCCCCTATATAGCCCCCACCCATCTTGGATTTTTCCCCACTCCCATGGATATCCCTCCACCCCTGGACACCGTCCCACCCCCATGGACACCTTGGACACCCCCACCCCACTGGATAGCCCTCCCACACTCCTAGACCCCCACCCCACTAAATAGCCCACAACCACTATAGGACAACCCCCACTCCCCTGGACTACACTCCCACCATCTTGGACAACCTCCCACCCCCATGGACACCCTGGACACCCTCCACAACCCTGGACAACCCCCAATCCCATATAAACCCCCACCCCACTTGACACCCCCCACCCCTAGACACCCCCTGGACAGCCCCCACCCTCTTGAATAGTCTCCACAATCATGGACACCCTTTCACCCTTATGGACACGCCAGAAACCCCCACCCCACTGGGAAACACTCCCATTCCCCTGACTCCCCCCACGGGACACCCCCACACCCCTGGATACCCCTTGGACTACCCCCACCCCTCCTGGATATCCCCCCACTCCCCTGGATAGTCTCACATACTCCTGGACTACCTCACACCCCCATGGAGACCCTGGACTCCCCACCCCACTGGACAGCCCTCCCACACCCCTGGAAACCCCCACCCCACGGAAATCCCCCCCCCCCTCATGAACAACCCCCACCCCCCCCCCCACTCCCCTATACAACTCCCACCATCATGGACACCCTCCCACTCCCATGGAAACCCTAGACACTACAACCCCAAAGGCCAGCCCCCTATTCTCTAGAACCAAACCCCCACCTCTAGAAAGCCCCCACCATCCTCAGCACACCAACCCTCTTAGACACCCTCCCACCACCATGGACACCGCAGACACCCTCACTCCCCTGGACATCCCTCCCACTCTCCTGGACACCCTACCACCCCCATGGACTCCCTAGACACCCCAGCCAACTAGAAATTCCCCCACTCCCCTAGAAACCCCCCGCCCCACTGGCTATCCCCTCACCCCTAGACAGCCCTTAGATAGCCCCACCCTCCTGGACTTCCCCCAACCCTCCTAGAATCCCTCCCATCCCCATAGACAACCCGGACACCCCACCCCACTAGACAACCCTCCCACACCACTGGACCCCCCCCCCACCCACTGGACACCCCCGCACACTTGGAGACCCCTTGGATATCCCCCCACCCCTATTGAACAACCCCCACTCCCCTGGAAAACCCTCCCACACCCTGGACACCCTCCCACCCCAATGGACACCCTGGACACCCCCACCCCATAGGAAAGACCTCCCACATCCCTTGAAAACTTTCCCACCCCACTGCCCCCCCCCCACCCTCACTCACACTCACAACCCTTGACACCCCCTAGATATGCCTCCACTCCCCTGGATAGCCCTCCCAACATCTTGGACACCCTCCAAACCCCATGGACACCTTTCACACCCCCCCCAAGACCAGAATCCATACTAGAAAAACCATCAATACTAGACCAAAACAAGATGAAGACCAAAATTAAACATTCATGCATAAAACATTCCAAACAAAAAATGTTAACTAAAAAAACTAAATCCAACCTAAACAACTACCAAATGAAGAATTATAATGAAAATTTTTAAAATTACATTTTACAATAAAAACAAACAAAAATCAAATCAAACAAGTAAAATAGTTTTACCATTCAACTTCTAAGTGTTAGAAATAGTGATCAATATATGGTTATGGGTCCTCAAATAGCTACAAAGTAAAAGGATAGTAGTTAACATGTGTGATGAAAAAATAAAATGATAATTTATAACAATGTTTAAAAGTAAGTCTTACTAGGTCATAGTGCACAATTGATCTAGTTGTAAATATTTCATATATAAATCTTAACATATAATATCAGCGTTCGATGATACCTTGTTGTTCATGACAATTCTGTTCAAATGTGTGGTAATTCAAAATATTATTTTTATGTAAATCATTAAAAGTAAAAATTATAAGTGGATATTTGCCTTTACTTTTAAATATTTGATCTCACCAGTCATTTTCTTTGTGTTTTTTTGAATGTAGACCCATCCTCTATTAGAAAATAATAAGAATGGGATAAATTTAATATTCATTATAATATATACGACTATTAAGACATCGAAACATACTTTTCCAATATATTCATAAAACTTCCCCGCACATCTCCAAAGACAGAGCATATCCAATAAAGTGTTTTCTCTCTTGGGGAAATCACCTGACATCCAATGATCACTGATAAAAGAAAATTTATGGTTAGTGTTTTTTATAATAAAAGATATTGAACTCTTTACCAGTGATATGTTTCATACCTCTCACCAAAAGGCATCATCCAAAACTGTGCGTTTATATTCAGTTCAATTCTTTTAGTAATATAAAGCATTCATTTTTCCTAATCCAATGCATCTGCCTCAGGGGAAATCAAATGTGGGTCCATGAATCCATATACATCTTTCCAATCATTATTCTCACACATGTTATAAATATACGGAATAAAAAACATACACATGTGTACATTTTTAATAAATATAACACATGGAAAAGTTGTTAAAAATTACATGGAAAAACATTGCACCATGTTGATGCCCAACTTATCTCTAGTAAAAATCTCCATGATATCTTTTTTCTGAATCCCCACATTTATTTCATGTCCAAAAATAATAGCTTTAATCGGAAACTCATAATGTTCTACCAACAAATGTGAATATCATGAAAATCATTCAAGACTACTAGAATCTATCTCTGATGTCATATTCATTTGTCTTTGTTATTGTCTATACAATATTTCTATACCTTTGAAGTATACCTTTAAAAATAAGTAGAAAAATATATTAGCTTTCAAATGTTAAAACAACTTTAATAAAATTATACAATATAAGTTATAACATACATTCTTCCATGGTAATGAGTCGCAGATGTCTTGATGGAAAAATAATATATTGGCTGATACTATAACCAACTGTCATCACCTCATCTATAAGTAATGGTACTCTATATTATCAGTTGATAATATCTTGTATGGTGTCCCTATGATGCTATACCTCTACATTTTGATGATGAAATTTTTATCCAATATAATATACCAGCACATATGCAACTATATGATGTTGATGATCATCAACATACAACTCATAATAAAATAGAAGCTGTGTAGGATGAGTAGGATAAAAAAATGGGGTCTACAGGCTGAGGTGGGGTAGTGGGAGCTACTAGTAGAGGAGGAGGATGAATAATGGGGTTTACAAGGTGAGGTGGTGGAGTGGGAGCTATTGTCTGAAATTGTCTTCGTATGTATGAAAACATAGAAAGTACCGACTCTCTATTCTTTTCCTCCATCGTTGCATTAATACTATGAACATTAGTCTCTAAGGGTTCATGTTTTTTAAACCCCATCAATGGAAGAAATTGAAGAACATGAAAACACTTTTATTAATGATAAACCCATAAGATATCCTCATACACAATCATGATTTTCGGGCTTTCCCAATGTTGGAGAAAAAATATCATGCCTCCTAGAATCTTTAAATGCTCTTTGTGAGCTCTTCTCCTCAAGAGAATCCTGGATTAATCGATTGAACATTTCAGCAATGATTCAAATTATATAATGAACATAGTTAACTAAAATAAATAAATTAAATATATTTCAATTCATTTAAAAACAATTATCGAATCATCTGAATGATATTTCCCCATTTTCCCATACGATCTATCTTCTATTTTTCTTATCTAGAAAGATTGGATGGAGGGGAAACCTCTATAGAGCTTGAAGACTCAGCTCTCAGTTTTTGTAAATTTTCAGCCATCATTTGTTACTCCTATATTGTATACCCTCCCCGAGATAAACTATGAGGGTATTCATTTTTTTATTGGATATTCTGATGATATATCCTTGTTTTTTGTAAATTAAGAATAATAAATCCTTAATGCATAATTAATAAGATAATTTATATATTAAAGATTATAAATGTTTACACTTCCCTTACCAAAAATGAATCATTACATCTACATTCAACAAACTATGTCCATGTATCTTCATCTATTAAAGGATATATATGACATGGATTTTCATGACTCTTATGACCAAAATGAAATCAAATGTGAGGGTTGATTTGATATCCCTCCATCTACTAGTATCCATCGATAATCTTTTCATCCTGTCTCATCAAGATTTAGGAATATAAAATGCCTTTTGATAAAGAAGAGGTAAAACCTATTATAATATAAAAATTTAATGAATAAGAAAATAGAAGTAAAAGTTCATACCAACATCAGCTCCCATAACTAAGATATTATCGATTTTTTCTATACTTCTCCAATCATCATACAAAATTATAACATTTCTCTTACCCTGAGTTGATTCAAAACTCTTAAAATCTTTTGCATTTGGACCTCTAGTAATATCATTCTTATCAAAATCAACCACTATCCTCTGGTCCTGCATATAGGAATGTAATAATTTTAGTAAACATGTGCACCCATGTTTACCAACTGTTGAACTCTTCTTTGTCGTTATGGGAGCAAATGAGGGAGATTGGGGAACATCAAGAGGGTCATATGAATTTTTCCCCCAGAGGTATGATCACTATGCTCATCTCTATAATCATGTGGTTGATCAACTGTTTGATCTATCATTAATCATCAAATAAAAAAATCATTAATTCGCAAATATACAAACTGAAATAATTCAATACTAATGAAAATAGAAAATGGAAAATTGAACAAACTTACATAATAGTAAATATGGTTTATATGATAATCATGTTAAACAATGGTAAATATGGTAAAAATGGTACTCATGGTGGTGTAATTTCCATTTTACAAAATCAATAAATATATAAGAAATGTAATGTAAAACTATGATAAACAATGGTAAACTTGATAAACATGGTAAACATGGTAAACATGGTAATCAAGGTAAACATAGTAGACATGGTAAAATGTTAAACATGGTATACATGGTAATGTAATTTTCATTGAACAAAAATAATAGATATATAGATTACGTAATGGTAAACAAGATAAACTGAACTAAACAAAATTAAAATGAACAAAAACATATACTTATTTGTTTTAATATGCATTTTTATAAATAAAAAATTACAATGTCTAACATTTTATGTACATAGTAATTGTAAATAAGAAATAAACATATCTACCAATAATATTATGAATGTACAAATGTATTGTTTCCCAAACTCCTTTGTCACAATCATTACTTATGGCACAAACCATGTCTGCAACATGCTCAACATTATGTTCTACAAATATTTACCTGGAATTAGCGATCTCACATAAATCATCATCTTTATCAAGTTTATCATCACCTACATATTCTTTTTTCCCTTGTAAAACGACAAACCACTGAATATTTAATTGATACACTACATAGAAAATCTGTTTTCTTCTGTTTCCATTATAGAATAATATATTGTGTATTCCAATCTATTTATATTAATAATTGTCATTCTAAATTCATCGTTCCTTTCGTTGTTGTTCTCGATAACCCATTGGTAGTTAAATACAAGAACATTAATTTTAATGTAATAAACCTCCCATATTTTGTCAATGACTCTATAATATAGACTTGATGCAGAAATTGGGGTTTTTTTCTTTTGAACTTGATAAATTCATTGCTTTTAAAAGCACCAATACACCACTATTCTGAACTACACGTCTGTTGTTTTGAGCTTTTGTAGGAAATTTATAGCCATTAATGTCATTACTAGACCAAGTTATCACATTTAAACATGGACCACTCACTAACCATATTAATGTCCCTCATATATCTGATCTACCAAGAAAAATCAATTTAAACCATGATAAAAATATTTTGTTTTTCTCATTAAAAATCCACATATCGTTCTTCTTTGGATGAATTTGTTTCAACTAATTAAAATTAATTTGATATATGGTTGAGCTTCAAGTATGCTATTAAAGTTGTATAATTCTATCTTCTTCATCTGTTCAGCTGACAGCGATTTGACTTTCAAGCCACGAATCACCTTTCCCTCATTATTAACTCATTCATAGTGAGACAGAGGCAATCCTATGTGCTCCACTACATCTAAGTAGATCGTTGAAAACACTAAAACCTCCTTAGAAATATACTTTTCAATATTGGAGTCTTCAGGTCGATATGAATTCTTAACATACCCCTTTAATATTTTCATATAACTATCAAATTGATAAATTTAACGATGATATACAGGTCCAGAAAGCTTTATTTCTCAAAACAGAAGATTTATTAAAAGCACTATTATATCAAAAAATATGGAGGAATAACATTTCTAATTGATATATAATAGAAATTGCATCCTTTTCCAAATTTTTCAAAGCATTCAAATCAATCACCTTATTATAAATTTAATTGAAAACATATCATAACATCTTTATAGTTTTTCTAACATCGATGGGAAATATTTGATATAATGAAAATACTAGAAGTTGTTGCATAATGACGTGAAAATCATGAGATTTAATACTTATCAACATCAATTAATTCACGAAGAGAAAATTGTTTACATTTAAAAAATAACCTTGACGAACATTGATATCATGAAGACATTGAAAAGAAAAATTTCTCCCTCTTGGAAAATGTATGACATGTTGGGGGAAGAAACGTTCATCTTCGATTAAGAGGTGGAGCTAACTCCAAATGTATTTTCATTGAAAGTAATTATAATCTTGCATTCAACACCTATTTTATACTTCCTTCAATATATAGCAATGTTCCAATCAAACTGTGAAATATATTTGTCTCTATGTGCATGAAAATAATATTATGTTTCACTTCATTGTATCTCCAATTTGGTAGTTCAAAAAATATTGACCCTTTCATAAAAATATGTCTATCATTAGTATGTTTTTGTGTCTTTCTCAATGTCACATCAAGGTTTTCCAACCTCTCAAAATACTCATCAGGGGATAAAGGTTTTAGTGAAATATCAAATTCTTGTGAGCCATTCAATTCCTTTTTTAGTCTTCTATAAGAGTGATCCATAGGCAAAAACCTTCCTTAACCCATGTAAACTGTTTTCCTCTTACGATGAAATTGACAATATTAAGTCTGTTGTTCCAAAATTGGACTTGATTTATGCCCCCTAACATAGTATCTAGAAAAATTTCCAAATGAAGGGATGTTATTTATATTGTACTTAAGAACTGCATACAGTGGAAGATATTAATTTTTATGTGAATTATACTACCTAAAACCATTCTCCCATAAAATAATCCAATTATAAATCAATTGTGCCAAAAAAACATCAATATCATCTCTGGGTTTCATTGGATAAGAGATAATTATACTCAACATGACATATTTTTGCTTCATTCAAACTTCATGTATGAGGCTATAAAGTACCAATAAAATAGGCCATGAAATATGTGTGCTAATGATGGTTCAGTATGGATTCATTCCATTTTTTTCACATCCATAGTCTGATATTTCTAATTTTATTTCCCAATGTAGGATAGTTCTCATTAATTTTCATCCATTTGTGGACAATTAGCTAGATGGCATATTTTTCCTTCACATATCCGCTTATCAGCATGCCAAATTATCCTCTTTGAATTATATAATTTATGAAATTAATGTTTGAAACGATGAATTATAAGAAGATACTAAAATAACTCAGATGGGATCTTTTTAATCTCTACATTAGCCTGTGATTTCTCTTTAACTTATCCTGTGATGTCATACATTTAAGACACTCAGACAGAAATTCATATTCCTTCCTATATATCATACAGTCATTCAGACATGCATATATTTTCTTATATCCCAATCCCATCAGGCATAATATTTACATGGTCTTATAATGTGAATATATAAGATCAATTTCTTTTGGAAGGACGTATTTAAGTAATAGTAGCAGTGCTATAAAAATTATATCAATCCATCCATGTTTCACATTCCGGTTTATCAATCCTAACACTACCAACAAATCGGTAAAATCTGTATAAC
The DNA here is from genome assembly GCA_963277665.1 of Viscum album. Lineage (NCBI taxonomy): Eukaryota > Viridiplantae > Streptophyta > Magnoliopsida > Santalales > Viscaceae > Viscum > Viscum album. Next base: position 1,075,743,731 of record OY728138.1, read on the forward strand.
TAGGATACAACTATTTTTCAGCAACACCATATAGATGTGACATTTTCAGTCTATCTAAAATTGTTCTGATGCAATATCACAGATCATTTCTTCAATTCCATCGGAGTTACAATCTTAAAATTCATCATCATCAATAGATCTCACATTCTGTCTTGTTTCACCATGGAAAATCCAAGGGATTTAAATTGGATTAAAACCATGAAAAATCAGATGATATTTGATCTCCCTACTTTTAAACTTCTTCATATTAAAACATTTCAGGCATGGATAGAAGAAAAGTGACTCCCTGGAACATTTCGTTTTTCAAATTCCAAAAAGGAATCAACACCTTCCTCTTATTCATCAATCTTTCGATGTGCCGTAATCCAACTTTGACTCATTATTCACTATGAAAAATAGAAAAAGTATACATCTTGTTAAGATAATAAAAATATATATTTATATGAAAAATATCATAATTTGAATGCAAACCAATTTTGAAATATAAAACAAATCAATGTGTATATGAAAAAAATATGCATGAAAAGGATTTGAAAAAGATAATATAGTTTGATGTTATATTTTTAAATTCATATTGGATAATATATTATTTAGGTACACAAAGAATACATCATGATGCAACAGGATACCAAATTCACCCTTATTTAAAAATGAAATATGAAGTGTAAATATTATAATACGTATACATTTACTATTGAAAATTTCACATATCCCAACGATTTGAAAACATTGGGATTTCCCCTGAAACCTATGTGATTGGATACACCAACTGTTTCTCACAACATTGGCATGACGCTCATTGAAATAGCCTTATACAAAAGATTCTACAAGAATCATTGGCACTGACTACTTGAAGTTAAAATATTCCAATGATTTCAAAGAAAACATCGAGATATGTATATACTAAGGGGGTGTCCAAGGGGGTAGGGGACTGTCCGGGGGTAGGGGCTGTCCGAGGGGGTATGGACTATGCTTGAGGGTATGTGTTTATCCAAGGTATAAAAGGGGGTAGGGGTTCTCGGTTGGTAGGGGTTGTCCCTATGCATTTCATTTATATAAATATTTCATATGTTTATAGATTGAAATATATGAAAAAAACATAGTTTTTCTAAAAATAATCCTAATGAAAACATTTATAACCAAGCACTCAATTTTACCAAAGAGACACACCACAATATGGGAGCATAATCAATGATGACCTAATGATGATAACGGGTATGTAGTATTCACGAAACCATAAATGATGAGGCACCTAGATTATCCTACTCTAATAAACAAGTGTCAAAGAACATTGTAATACCTAGGAGAATAGGGGAAAATCTCGGACATATTGTAACCTAATCCATCTTTTTGGCATGCCTGGGGTAATCCAATAGCCCTAACGCACGAGGGGAACAATCCCCAAAGAATAGTGTGTTTATAGTAAGGATCAATTATCCAGAGCGTAATATTAAACTAGTGCATCAAGGTTCTTGAATAATCCACTACCAATTAAATTTTACCATGTTATGTCTAATGTGGGGGTGATCCGAGGAGCATCAAACAATCAACCATATATAAAGAATAATAACAAGACACACATATTCCACACACCCACATGAATCACTACAGAACACCACTCCAAGGAATTCATGTTTCCATAGGGCCATCAATGCACAATGGATATCCCATACCAATGAAATTTCGATTTCTTTTAATAATGATAAGGCATGAGACACATTCCAAAGTGATTTTCCAATGAAAACCCACTTTTTGAAAGAACCAACTAGGCCACACCCATTATTTTAGAAGATAAATGTTTTCAAAAGATTCGAAGTACACCATTTTGGAATCAATTAAATATTTAAAAACCATTTGAAAAGGCACAACATCATTTGGAAATACAAAATCACTTGTAAGGTCCAAACAAGCTTTTAATCAAACACTTGTTGTGTAGGGCTATGTAAAATAATTCCACAAAATTTGATTCAATGGGAATGAAACATGATTAATTTTATGTAATCATTCAAAAAAATATAATTTTTTAACAAGCATATAATAAAGGTATAAACATCAAGAAATCAAATATTCATAAAGGTAAAGGCCAATACATATGGAAACATACCTCACTCCATGATTCCTTGAAGGATGACCACTCAAAATGGATTCAAGAAGGTCCAAATGATCAAGGAATACTAAGAATAACGGTAACATGAAAAAACCTTAAATTCAAAAACAATTAAACAAGAACCCTAGACCAAAGGAACCAATACTAAAGAACAACAACTAAGTAGAACGAAGATGGATGAAGATGGAGAAGACATATATTATATGGAAATATAAACCCAAACTTGTAAAACCACTTGGAATCACCATTGAATGGAGATGAAAGGTAGGAAGAATAGGAGGAGGATACATCTAGGGTTTTATTTTCCAAATGGGGGAGAAAGAGGCATTTTGGTGTTAAAATTCGATTCGAGAAATGGTAAAAAAATACATTTTTAAAGAACTCAGGCACTGCACACGGTTAGGATTTACCCCTCGGACACCCCGACCCCCTTGATACCCCCTACCCCCTTGGACAACCCACTGACCCCCTGGACACCACCCTCCGCCCCCTAAACAACCCCACCCCCTAGACACCACCCCCACCGCCTACCAACTTGGACACCCCTAGACACCCCCACCCCCATGGACAACCCCCTCACCCCTAGAAACCGACTGAACCCCCTGGACACCCCTAACCCCATGGAAAGCCCCCTCACCCCCTGGAAAACACCCTACCCCTACCCCATTGGACACCCATAGACAACCCCACCCCCTCGATAGCCCATCACCCCGTTGGACACCCCCCCCCACACCCTGGACACCACCACCCCCTCAAAAATCACCCTCACCCACCCATATGACACCACCCCTACCCCCTTGGACACCCCCTAGGCACCACCACCCCCTTGGATGCCCCCCCCCCGGACACCCCCCAACCCCCTAGACACCCCCATCACCCGGACACCATATACCCTCTTAGATATCCCACTCACCCCATTGGACAGCCCACTCACCCCCTAGACATCACCCCCCACCACCTGGACACCCACACCCCTGGAAAGCCCCACAACCCCTTAACTCCACCCCCACACCCTAGGCACCACTACCCCATTGGAAATCCCCCTCGTGCCCTGGACACCACCCCCACCCGATTGGACACCCCATGGACACTATCACCCCCTTGGACATCCCCTCACATCTTTAGACATCCCCACCCCCCTAGATAGCCCCAAACCTCTAGATAGCCAATAAACCATGGAAAACCCCCATTCCTCTAGACAGCCCCCACCCCCATGGACACCCCCACCCATAGACACCCCTACCCCATTGGACATCCCTATAACCCCTGGACACCCCCACACCCCTGGACACCCATACCCCCTTGGATAGCCCCCTCATCCCCTAGACACCCTCCCCCTTGGACACCCCCAACACCGTTGAAAATCCAATACACTCCGACAGAAACCATCTTCTACCCCCTTTGACACCCCCTGGACACCCCCAACCCATAGAAAACCCCAACCCCACTCGACACCCCCACCCACTTGGACAACCCCCCCACCACGCCCTGAGAAACCCTTGTACGCACACACACACATGTCAGAACACACAAAAATTATAAACATTCATGATATCACTCCTATAAGATTATTGTACCAGATAATAATTGAGAATAATATAAATAAAAACATACCATAATAGCAATAAAGATGAAAAATAACATCTCAAAAAATTAGTTTAGGGAATCATGAAAGATAAAAACTGAAATTGATCTGTCTAAAGCTTATTTGAGAGTTGCGAGTCGACCTGATAGATCAGATGATAATAAATATAAATAATGTTGTTGGAAAAATACGGCTAGAGGTAATGACTTAGAAGAATACTTTCTAGGTTTTCCATGCATTTGAGGGGTGTCGCAGGTCACCCGTTCGAAGAAAATAGAATGACCGAATACATGGTGTGATAAATAATATAAAATCATTATCACATCAGCTATTTAATAACCGACATGGTAAACTATTTTTTTAATGTTTATTAAATAAGTTATTAAATTAATGGCATTATGAATAATTTATCATGATGGTTATTTTATAACTAACATGATAAATAGAGTTTTATCATGTTTGATCTTTTGATAACTGACATGATTAATTTCTGAGATTATCTTTATCATGTCAGTTATAAAATAACCTATTTGATAAAGCTAATCTTAGTACTTTTTACGTCTATTATTTTATAACTGACGTAATAAATTTATTTTTTAAATCATTTCACATCACTTATAGGGAACCGACGTGAAAAATACCAGCGTGTTAATCATTTTTTTCACTAGGGAATTGGATTTTATTTTCAGATATATGATCAAAATTTTGGGTTGCCATTTTGGGGAACTGAAGCTTACCCAAAATTTCATCTTCAAATTCGGCCACCTATAAATCACATCAATCCTCATAATTATCAGTAGAATATATTGAATTAAATGTTAAACATTACTTCCTCCTTTTCAATTTCAAACATGATAATTATTGTAATTTTATCATTACATCTATATTTATTTTATTGGGATGTTATCCAGTTCAATTCCCTCAGAATTTCTTATGATCAAGGTCCACATTGGTCATTATCCCAAATGAATCTATAATAGCTCCTCATGAATATAATTTTGCTCATATATTAGGATATATAAAAAATAAATATGAACATAATTTCAATACCCCTAGGTGTTATGCGTTCAAATATATACCATGTAATAGTTCACTTTTATAGAGAATGAAAATCACAATGTAAAATAATGTTCATATTGTAAAATGCACTAAAAATTGGTGTTTCAATCAAAAAATCATATACAGTAAACACATATTGAAATTAATATTTATCAAAATAAATATATTAGGGGATTAATTTCATTAAAAGGACTAAATATCATGTCCATCATTATGAATCCCATAAGGATTATACAATTTAGGCCTTAGAATATGTACCTTGATTAAATTAATTACCACGATGGGTCAAAATATCATAAATAGGAAGACAAATGGTGTTTAAATTTCAAATAGAGAATGAGATTGTTATTTCAAAGATTTTATTTTTCTATAAAAGCTTATAATTAATCCACTATCAATTCTATAAATTTATTTGATTTCAGAGTATTTCAATAAAAATAGACTTCTAGGACAGACATATTTTACTTAATGATCCAGTCATAAATTCGGCTACACATGTCTAAACAGGATATAATTTGATCTGATCACAAAGAAGACAAAAAGTTATTTTTTTGTAAAATAAATAATTTATATTATGAAATTTACTCATCCCACCACATATATTCTTTTTATGTATAGAATTTGTGAAAATAGTTTCTATATCCCACACTATAAATTTTTTTCTCCCACTATATCTCAAAAGGTCGAAAAAATTGGTTTGAAATTTTGTGTACATATTTAGAGGTTATAATATTTTAATAGAGTTATATATAATTAATAAATATTAGAATTTTTTTCATCCTCTCACTCTATCTCATTTTAGTTTTCAATTTTATTTTCCCCCAACGTGCTCTTTATAATTGCAATAAAAATGGTGAAATAACCTTTTTTGTTGTTCGAGGGAGACTGTGGTGATGTTTTGAATTTAGTGTACTTAAAGGTGTTATATTTATTTCATTTTGATAATTTTATTACTGGTGAAAATATTTTTTGAGAAGTATTCACCCCACTTTTACACTATTGATTAATTCTTCCTCTTTAATCATTATTACACTACATAGTCATCATAATACCACAAATGAGGTAGTGTAACATTATTGTGATATTGTAAGGGAATATTTCCTCACATGTAGAGTTATGATATAGGATAATAACAACACGATGAGTGATTTTGGGGTGATTTTATATATCTCAAGATTGAGTTTAATATTTAGAATTATTGTTCTAAATAGTAATGGTAGGACCACAATGATCCCCTAATACCAATAAATTATTTGTTCATCACACACATATTTGTGCATTTTAATTACTTGGGTTTTTCATTTTTTAAATTTTAATTTATATATTTTTAAATCATTTGAATTTTTAAAACAATACTAATATTATCAGTTTACTATAATATTATATTCTAGTAATAAATATTGATAATATGAAAATTATTTTGTGTGAGAATCCCCTATGATAGATCAACCCTGAGTGTTAAGTATTTTTAATTTATAGGTAATTAAGGAATATTGATGGGGGTTCATGAAAAATACATCTCATCGATTCAAGGATGATGCTATGGAGGATATTACTTTATATTCAATTGTTTTATGGATATCCATTAAAAATGTTAAACTTTAGAATTTGAAAAATTTGTTTCATTGATTTTGATCCCACCACTTCATTGAGTATCAAAATTAGAATTTTATCCAGTCAAGTACATGGTGATTTAATAACTACTTGTAAATGATAGGCATTCAATGAAATCATATATGACCTAAAGGAAGACCCTGAGAAATCAATATTAAAACTCTTATTCAAGGAGATAAAAGAAACCCCACAAAAATCACTATATTTTAATCAAGATGATGTTAAGGAAAAAATAGATTATCCTTGTGTCTTTTGAAGAAGGCATCCTGAAAGTAGAAATTAATCATCAAACCCCTTATTTATCCTAAAATTCTACAATCCACGTAGATGTCATTAAAAAAGAGACAATGCATGAAGTTGATCAATTTATTGGAATATACTAAAAAATATATTATGAAGCTTTTTGTTTTAGAATATTCTGAAATACAATTAATCACCTTTATTTTTTATCTATTGAATCAGAACCAAAAACTTCTATATAGGGTGGTGATGATGAGAATGAAGTTTCCACTAGTGAGGAGAATATTGTGTTGGAATTTTAGGAATCAAAATAATTAAAAAAATTAGAAAATTTGGGGATTAGGCTAGATCATTTATGTGAAATTTTATATTAGATATAAGAGGATACCTTAGTAGTTTAAATGGAGGAATCCAACATTGTTTTTACTCCCTACCAAAACCTCCAATTCTATCTTTATTAAATTATCAGTGTTATGACATTTATTCTTTATTATGGGGGTTTTTACTATTGGAATACTCTGATAGATGTTGGGATAAATAATATGTGGGGTTTTCTAGGGAAGATAGCCCATCCTCTTTTAGAATTGGCATTATGCACCATGACTACTTGACTAGAGTTAGTAAAAATATATCACCTGCTTGGGGGTGGGTCAAAACATATTCTATTTCCACTTAAATTTCTATTTATGGTTTTTATTTTTATATTTTCTATATCATTATTTATCAAACTAATTGGAATCTTCTGAGAGATTAACTTAGTTATTGCACTAAAAAATAAATACTGGTTGTGTCTATCTATCACTTGGCTTATTCTTCGCTTATGATTTTATTTTATTCATCTTAAATGATAAGAAGTGAAATTTATGTTTGTGGGAGTGTAAACCATATTAAGATTATTTGTGTAATTTATTTACACTTATTTATTTTTTAGGAACAACGATATTTAATGAATACCTTTTTTCACTTTTCCCAATTTTATTTTCATGTATATTTTTATTTAGATATTGGATAATTTCTCTTTAGTGAAATGATAATTTGCGGGGGATAAAAGAAGCACATAATTTCAAATATATTATCTTCCAATTTAGGTTTTTGTTAAAAAAAATCATATTTTGAGGATAATTTCAATAATTTAATTATTTATTAATAATTTGAGATTAGTTGTGAAAACTACCTATTTTTGGAATTTAAATACTTTTATATCATATTTTTATTTTTTCTATATCTTGTTCTAATCTACTCAAATTTAAATATTAATTTGTTACGATATAAAACTGTATGGGATACATTTCATTCAAATAGATCAAAGTTCAAATCTATCATTATTAATCAATAATTGGGTATTCAATAAGTGTCTTGGAATCTGTAACCATATTAATAAAATTATATGGAACTATATCCCTCAAATGGAATCCCACTAGTACTTAAATTTACTATTTTTTTCAATAATATTATTATATACATTTTTTACCACTTGATATTCATCCATTATCAATTCCATTAATTCATGATTAATCAGTGTCTTGTAATTCAAATAGACAACTAAACCATTAATAGTTTTATTTAATGATATGTTGATACATTAGTTAAACATCTCAAAAATACCAAAATTTTATTAGAGATGGTGACAAAAATAAATGAACAACATTATAAAAAAAATTAAAAATATTTCCCTTTACTATTCCCACCTTATGGGATATTTTTTAAGAATTAATTGGATCCAAAATTTTCCACTCCCTTCATAATGAAGATTTATCTCCCTTACCATTTAAAAATGTCGAAAACATTTATTTTCCATTTTGTGTTGCTATGATGACTTTATACTGCTATAATAGTTATCAATATTATCAATACATTTTAGTTTTATTTTCAACACCTCTTCTCATTGTCTTTTCATTTCATATTTTCCCCTACCATGATCTTTATAATCTTTATGAAAAAAATGAACTAAAACACATTTTTGTTTAAGGGGAGGTGTAATGATGTTTTCTTTTACTTGTGGTTTAATGACATATATTTTTTTAATTTTTGGAATTTTAATTTTGGAGACATTATTTTTGGTGATGGGTTCTACCCAATATATCTATCATTGACTTCTTCTTCGTGATTTATTTTTATTCCTCTCATTCATCATCATAACTCTCTATATGAGGTATTGTAGAATTGTGGTGAGGATGTGTTGGAATATTGATTAACATTAGGTGGTTCTATGAGGGATATAAGAAAATGGGGTGGTGTTGAGTGATAGGGTTGATCTAAATAATGATATGAATATTAAGGATTGATATTTTAAGGTATAATGATATCATTATCAGGGGATCTTATGATCAAAAAGTTATTTCTTCTTCATTAACAACTTTTTTTTCAGTTCCTTTATTTTTTCCATTTTTTTATTTTCATTTATACATTTATAAATTATATAATATTTTAGAAAATCCATTATATTTGGATTTTATTGTATAATAATATTTTTTTAAAATATTGATAATATAAAATGGGTGCGTTTGAGAATCCTCCATGAGGGATCAACCGTGGGTGCACACTATATTGCATTGTTATGTAATAAAAAAGTATAGGTGATAAATTCCTTATAAATATCAATAAACAATGGTTCTGGGGAAAAATATAATATAATTTTCCAATATTCTGTTGAATATAAAAATAGATAACAATTATCTATATTAATTACAAAAAAATAAAAGAAAACACCCCCTCGACAATGTAATTTTCATATAAGGAAAAAAATTCTGTGTATAAATACATCTTATAAAATAAATAATTATATTAATTTAAGAATACAATAGCATTGTAACAGCATATAAGTTTGGATGTACTTAAAAAAATAAAATTAAGTCCAAAAATAGAAATATAATCTTCAAAAATCATCAGATTTACTTCAAAAAATCATAAGGGTAACATAATAAAACATTGTAATAACTTTTAAAAAAAGTAATGTAAAATTTAAAATAATGTTTTATATTAATTAATAATATTTAAAAAGTAATATTCTACTTGGTACAAAATATTTAATGTTTAACTACAGGTATGTAATTTGATTTCCTTGATTAAAAATTAAACCCTGATCTATATTTACCTAATACCTGAGTCATTCTATGATTTGGCCCAAAGAGAACTCATGATCCCCATGGGATAGTTACAGGTTCCTGGTCATCATGGACACACTCCTGGGAATTTTTTCTACCAACAAAAGGTAATATATATGTCGTATAATTGAATGAAAATATAGTTAAGTATGTCCACATTCAACTGTTCTAATATTGTTGACCATTAATTCCAATAGAGATCAGTATTAAAAAATGATTTTTTATACCAAGAGTTATTGATATGTATTTGTGAGTTATTTGGGAAAGAGGATGGAGTGGATGTAAATTTTTTATTGGATTTTGTTATCAAGAATTAATTTCTGTGAAAAATAGATAATATTTTTGAAGTGAACGTTTTTAGAGTTTAATTTAGAAGATGTCTAAGCTGATTAAATGTGATTATATAGCATTAAGAGATATTAAAATACTAGAATACTGAATGGATAAATAGATGGGGTTCTTCATAATGAAACAGGGTTTACGTAATTGTATTTTTCAAGGAAAAAGACCGACACCACATTATTTATAAAACATCTTGTAATTTTAGGGGAGTGGAAGAACATTCCCCTTGTATAGGGTCTACACACTAAATATGTGAATTATATTGTGGGATGAAAAATGGTTTATAGGACCACATGATTTAGAGTTAGTAACTATGATAAAGAGGAGTCTAGATCATTATAATTAACAGAAAAATTAAGGTCAAAGAATTTTTTTTAAAATGATATATTTCACATGTTTCTAGAGAAATCGATACCTCTACATTGCAAATAATATTCTATTCCATATATAGGAATAAATGTAGAAGACCACGCTATAGTTTATATATTGTGTTGTAGAAGATGATTTATAAATTTTTATAGATCTATAAAATTCAAGGCCCCTAGGATGTAAAATATATATCACATCATAATACATTCAAGTAGTTAAAAATTAACTAGTTTGAACTACTAACTCACACCACAAATGGTATAGGCTACGCTGTAAAAATTGTAATCTAGGAGTAAACTGGGCACATCAAACAACCATGATTACATGAATGAATATTATGTTTTGGGGGATATTTAATCCAATTATAACTCACACCACAATTTTTTTTATTGAAGAAAGGGATTTATGAAAATCATTTTTTCATTTTTTAATTAACCACATTATGGTTGATTTGGAACCTCATAATATAGGATAAATAATTTCAAAAAACCATAGTCATTAATTGAATACATGTATAAAAAAACCAAGACATCAAAATTAAAATTTAAACATCAAATTTAGAAGATGACACAACATTCAAAGAAGATACATGTCAACACCTTTAGTTGTGAACCACCACGATCTACGATCCCTGATTTGAAACCCTAATTCTTAATAATCGCGTCATCATCATTAGAATCACCGGTTACCCGAATCCATTAGTGAAGCATACGTCTCTAGTCATCAGAATTCATCATATCTCCTAGGGTGAAACCTGAGATCATCATTATCAATAGTGTTAGTGAGAAAATCTCTCCCAAACTAGAAAATAGATCACTTGAAGACAAAAAACAATTGAATTAATATTACCAAGCACTGTGTGATCCAGGAAAACCATTGATCACTTAAATGAACCTCCCAAGACACATGGTAATCAACCACACATATCTAACTTAGAGGTGAGTAGTGAAGTCATTAAATACGAGTAGAGTATGAATAGACACCAGAGATCAGAAAAACCACTACCTGATACCTAGAAAATCACAGAGGATGATAACTATGAATAAAAACGAAATTGAAAAAGTATGAACAACAATCCTGACCTAAAAAACACAACGATAAAACATCTTCTAGAGGGTAGAAAAGAACAAAATTAATCCCATCAGAGAGACTAAAACCACAAGGAATGAAATAAAAAACACGAACTATCAATCCTATAGGACCAATGAGTTCTTAGAAAACACACACCAAACCCCCCACCATAGCCACTATATCTGAATGAAATTGAGTATAATCCAATGGATCTGGGTGTAGAAGGAGTGATTGATGCTAACAAGGCATCACTAGAGAGACATTCTATTTGATAGAAATATACACCCAACTTGGATAGAAAAAATAGATAATATGAGAGTAGTGATGGAATTCGCAAAGAGAGTGTCCTTGGAGAAGAACCAAATCAGTAGAGGAGAGAATCCAATCCGAAAAGGTGAAAAAATAATGGAATGAAGAACTAAAAATGAAACAAAGTGGTATAGATCAATGAAAAGAACTAAACAACATTCTTAGAAATGAGAGGAGAGAAACAGAATCTATAAAATGTCAATACATAGTTAAGGGAAGAAAACGTAGAAGGGGGATAGGAGAGACAAGCCCTGGAGGGACATTCCAGGAGAGACCCGAGCCATAACTGATGAAGGGGATTTGTGTTATAAATAAAAATTAACACAATAATTAGTATTTGTGTGTGATACTATTAAGATATGAAATTATAGAGAATCAATTTGAGATATAGAAGAATATGATTATCTATATATGTGAAATATAATGAGTTTTATTTAATTATAAAATTAAAAAGAAATAAAAAAAGAAAAAATTTATTGAAGTATATTTATGCTTATGATTTTTATATAATTTTAAAAAAACATATTCCTATGTAATTTTTTATGATAATTTATGATTACTTCATGAAGTTCAAGTAGAGTGTATGTGTAAGTATACATCACACTAAATAACATATAGTAAATGGATTTGATTTATAAATACTATTATTTTACATAAATTTATCTTGGAAAATAATTGGATGCAATTGATAATGGAATAAAAAAACATTTTTAAGAAACATGTATGTATCATTATCATGGATATACACTAATATATTAAACTCACACGGTGAATCCATTTGGTATTTTTATATTGGAAGAATCACTAGTACTCGATGGAAAATCATTAATCACCACACAATAACATGTGATGAGGTTTGATTTTAAATAGAAAAAAAAAATTTATTGATCACTGATTCATCCACCCTTTCAGTGGTTTAACATAGATCATGGTGATGGGATGGAAAGTGGAATAATTGGGAGATTACCTTTATTTATGATATATTTTTGTATTATCTCAATAGAATAAGTGTTCACCATCATCTTATACTATCATCTATGAGTAAATTGACTTATTGGAACAATAATGGAATGACCACATTTTATGGGAAATGATATATAGAATATTGGAAATGATAGAAATTTTATTTTATCATATCTTCCAAAAAAGTTATTTATGGAAGATCAAAGGAATGAGAATAGAAAAAGGAATTTTAGATAAACCAAAAAGTAATTATGATGTGAAAAAAAAAGCGAATCATGGAAATTTTTATTTTTTAAGAAATAAATTTGAAGATCTACTGATCAATGATGATGAGATAATTGACATAATCTTCACAAGAGTAAATTAATATTGTTAGTATAATTAGGGGTTATGGTGAGATGTTGTAATATTCCACTAATTTATATTTGATATTATATATATTACCTATACAATTTTGATGTGAAATTATCTTTTATAGATTAAAATGGAACTATGTGATATATCTTATGATGATTTTCTTATCACTCTTTTTTCTTAGTAAAGGATTAAAAAAATTTATTAGTAAGAATAAAATATTAATTAGATATTTACTTAAGAGTTTTATGATATGGGAAATGTTGGATGATTTATTTTGAATAAGATGAATATAGTAAATCATTTTCATGTTTATATAAAGATTAAATGATTGAAAAGATGATGTCACTTATCTCTGAAATTGTGATAAAATGTGAGGGAAAATTGAGAGGGAATATATAACTTAAATGATTCAACCATGGGTGTTTAGGGATATTTTATAGATTATTTCATAATTTTAAGGAACATAAATACAGTAATGAATAAAATAGAAGGGAAAATAGATTATCAAGGAAGAGATCAGTCAATCCTAAATACCCATCTAAAAAATAGTCTGAATTTATCGAGGAACAAAATGATTATTTTCAAATATAATATTTAAGATGGTGAATGTAGTGATGTAGAAGAAGAGTTTTATATAGATTGTGGTGTTGGAAAATAAATTGTTTTTGTTAAGGTGAGTGATCAAAATATCTCCAGTGATAAATTTAGTGGTTTTAGATGTGAATATGAGGAAACTCAGATAGATTTTATTATGACGATATAATTGAGAAAAATTATCTTGGAAATATAAAATGTTAATAAATATAATAGAAAATGGATGAAATATTATCAATATATTAACAATAGATAATTAGTATGTGATGAAGAAAAATCTGTGACTCTGAATGTGATTTTTTATCTAAATTTTTTTCATGATCAGGAGATGATATTGAATATTCATTTGGATGAAATTTATAAAGATATAGGGAATGATATTGATATTTTTTTAACAAAAATAGAATAATTTCGAAGAAAAATTGAACTAATTCAAAAATAATTAAATTGTTTATATAATTCTATAGAATTTTCAAAGAATAAATAATCATAATATGATAAAAAATCATCCATTTGAAATGATATTATAATTAATAATGTTTATATATACTCAAATATTAATTAGTATTCCAAAATATATATCTATGTCTAAATAAAAATAATCTCATAATGATTTATATTCATTGAATTCTAACATTGATTCAAAAAATATGATATGTAAAGACTCAAAAAATATTGAGAATATTTACTGTATGATGAAAACTGATCAAGTATCTCAAAAAATTATTTCTACCAAAAATAATAAACATTTATGATATGATTAGTTGTATAATTCATAAAAATTATTCTAGAAGGTATATAGTTTTTGTTTAAAATATTGATTTTATGAATACTGTTAGTATAATAGAGGTAATTGAAATATATAAAAACTATTTTTTTCAAATACCAACATGATAATATTCCTAGATGTTCTAGTAAATATGAATTAAGGGGAGAATAACATATAAAATAAACCATCATTACAAATAGATTATATATTTTAAATATAATACATATAACATGATTTATTTACGTAGACAATTTAATAAAATTTGTTACAAATAGGGTCACCTAAAAATGAATGTTTCTTATATCTACCACACCCATAAAATTGAATTTTATTACACATAATTCTATAAAGATAAATATCATTGGGAAATAGGAATCCTTATTCATGGAGGTGGTATATTAATAATCCAAAGAAGAATGTACTTGGTTCATGGATACTTTATACTAATCAATTATGAGCAGTGACATAGATATTTTCCAAGGTATTTAGAAGTAAAATATAGTCATAATAAAAATGGAAATAATTGGGAACTAAATGTTAAAGGTTATTTCATAAGTGGTATTAGGAAGGAAAATATAAAATAACACAAAAGACTTATTGTTTAATATTGAACACACAATTATATTCTGTGTTTCATAAAATTGTGATGAAATAAATGATATTTTTTTCAGGGAGATTCATTCTTGGTTAATAGAATAGTGTTTGGAAGAATTATGACCAGTAGACAATATATTAACGGAAATTTATTTTACATAGATGATAAAAATTCATTCTATTTATAAAATAAAGAGGATAATAAATTTTCAAATTAAATTATTATCCATATTAATCAAAATAATATTAACATGATTAATCAAGGGACGAATTTCCATAATTTTACATTGATGAAGAGAGAAAGAGAATGGATGTAATCATTATTCTAATAGGCGATTATTGTTAATTTGTCTCATAAGATGGTAATGTTTCAATCTACTCTACCTTTAGAGACTGTTTATTCAGATTTGTATGGTCCCATGGGGAGTTAAATAAAAAAATGGAGATAATTTATTTATTAATTTTATTTATGACATTAATTGTATTACTTATGATATATTTTTGAAAAAATAATAATAGCATTACTGAAGTAAAAAATTATTCAAATATGTTTAGATAAAGTATGTGTGATTGGTCTTAAAATGTTCCCCACTGATAGTGGAACTTATTTTACTAATGGGATGTTTGAATATTATCTAGGGAAGAATGAAATCTAATATGAATTTATTTATTGACAAAAACCATATTATAATGGTGTGTTTAAATGGAAGACCACATGTTTGGTGGATATGGCTTGGATAATGTTGGTTGAGAATGATGCTTCTTTATATTTTTAGAGGCAATCAATTAGTTATAGAGTTTATATAAAACATTTTGTTTGTATATGGTGAATTATAATTCATGACATTTTAATATGTATTATAAGATATATCCTTTATTGATGTACCTTATTGTGTTTAAAAACACTTTTAATTTTAAGGAAATATGAAAAAACATTGAAAAGATTGAAAATTTAGGACATGATTGGATATTTTTTAGATATCCTATATTTAAGATAATAACTCTATTTCAAAAAATAAATTAAATATATCATTGATGTTGCAGATGTAAGATTGCATGAATAATCGAAGGAATACATTTCCTATATTGAGGCATGTTAAAGGCGTGATGTTATTGTTGTTTCATATGAACAAATTGAGTAAATTCTTTAAAAAGAAGAATGTGATTAATATTTTTATGCTGGATACGAATATTTAGTCATTTTATGTGATTTTGGTCAATCACATTCATCTCAAAAAATTCTTATATGGATTTTTTTTCTCAAACATTGTTGTGGGTCATTGAAAGTAATTCAAATCTTAGATAATTATTTGGATTAAAAATCATTCCTTATTATGCCATCCAATTAAATATATAGATATTTAATAATTAATGAATTATAAATAATTATTAGTTTATTTGAATGAATAACTATAATATATTGATAAAAATGATGCACCGAAGTTAGTACCCAAAAAACATAGAAGATTTTCATTAGAAAAAATCGGTGTTTCTAGAATAAATTGAATGTTAATGGTGAAGTTTAATAAATAAATAATACTGCTATTAAAAGGATATTCAAAGGTTGAAGTAGTATATTTTAATAGCACTTTACTAAAATTTTTAACACATGAAACTATTAAAAAAATTCAACCTATTACAACCCACATGAAATAAATTATTTTCTGATTGATGACTATTCTACCCAAATCAATAGTGAATTGTAATTGGATGATTTCTTTTGAGAAAACGTATTTTTTATTACATAATGAATATTATAATAAATTCATTATGATAAATATGGGTTTACATGGGATGAAACAAGCCTCTAGATCATGGAATTCAAATATATAATCATTTTTAAGACATTGAATTTTTGTAAATAGAGAGAGTACACTAGTCTCGTGATAAAATATGATAAACATATATCCCATATTTTTTTGTTTATGTATATAAAATCATATTTTTCTGAAATTATTATAAAGTGTGTAAGATGTTTTAAAAAAATAAGAACGAGTTACATGAAATTTCTATTCTTGGTGAGATAAAATACCTTGTTATATTAAAAAACATTAAAAATATAGGGTATATTTTACATTATTAGGAAAATTATACTAAGGAACTATTGAAAATGTTTGGAATGAAATATTTGATGCCTGTTTCACACCCATTTCATTGGCAAAAATGTTTTCAAAATATTAGAAAGGAATGTATGATACAACTCGATAATTTAGAAAGTTAATTTCAATTCTATTATATATCATATAATCATGTCCAATTTTTTTTTATGATATTAAACTCTGTTCAAGATATCAATTTAAACTAAAGATGTAATGTTTTATTACTATAAAAAGGATTTATCGATTTATTAAATGCATTGAGGCTTTTTTGATTTAAGATGAAAACATTGGATGATTAATATATTTGGTTATACAGATATATATTGGAATTTGTTTTGACATTAGAAGATCCCCATGGGGTGAAGTTTTCATATAGGGTGAAATGTGTCTTAATTGGTACACAAAGAAGAAATTTTTAGTGAATTTATGGTTGAATAATGTAGAATAGGAGGATATAACTAATGAAATTAATCTGTTATTATGTATGAAGATTCAACATATTTATTATAAGGTTAAAGTTATGGTTCAACTATTCATTGAAATGTTATAATAAAAGAGATATAAATTTATCGAATAATACAAATCAGCATTCAAGAAGAAATCACATTGAAATCAATTATAAATTCATGAAAATTAATATGGTAAAAAATGATTTAATAATGGAATTTTATTAATATAAATTAATTAATTAATGATATTTCACATATAAATTTACAAAGGATGAAATTAGGAGTCCATGGTCTGTGCTGGGAATTCCGTTTAATCCTCCTCTGGGTTATGGTATGGTCGATCATTCCCATCTATCCGAGTTTCTTAAAATATTATTGCCAAAAGTGGGTAAAAATGAAGACATAAAATTTTATATATATTTATCACATTTATTAATTAGTAAGAGGAAGAATTTATTTAATGTGGACAATCATTAATATGTATTTATATTTAGGTGTATCATATATATTTAAGAGAGTTATAAAAATATTAATTGTTATTTCTGTGTTGTGCATGTGTGAAAATTGTTCATTTAATGTTATAACGTGGATGTATGAGTATTAATAGAAGTCTTTCCATGATCTAATTGTTTATAATGAATTAATAATTATGATTTTATGTATTTTTATAACATGTTATCTCATTTTCATGTGAGTTTGAGATGTTTAGAATGGAAGGCTAAAGATACTTATTTGTTATGGAGATCATGAAATGATTTATTTAATTTTTTTGTATCCTTCTTTAGGATAGAATATGTAATGTTAGAATTATTTGATGGAGATATATTAATATATATTCAGAATTTTAAATTGATTTATGTTCCTTGTATGAAAAAAAATATAATGGGGATATTTTTTATTATAAGAGGTGTCGAGATATTTTTCAGTGAAATTTTTGGAAGTAGTTGGAGTGGAAAGTATTCATTGAATTCTAATTTGTTTTCATTACATAAATCCTATCAAAGTATCAATTCATATGGAGTGAAGGTTTTTGGAGATATATTATGCCAATGATTAAGAGAAATAAATGTGTCTATATATCATGAGAAGGGTTATCAAAGATATTATATTGATGGGAGCTATATATTGTGGTTCTACATAACAAAAAACATTTACAACAAAGAATATTTTTTATAAATAATACCTATTCCATAATCAATATTCCATATCATGGAAAATATGGATAATAGGGGATTAGAATGTATCTTATGGTCAACAATATAGTGATGATGAATTGGGAATAGGGATAAAAAATTAATAGTATGACCTCACACTATAGAGTCATAAACCACACCGTATGGTGAATCTATCATTGGAATTCACAACATAATTAATTTCCTTGATGCAATGAAAAAAGTTAGATTTCTGGAGTTTTTAGATAATTTGTGACGTCCAATCCTCTTCTCAAATTTCATTATCTAGTCAAGAATAAATATAGAAAACTAGACTATAGTGTATGGATGAAACTATATAAGAGTATAGATTAATTATTTATGGAAATGGAACATTTTAGACATCCATATTGTACAATATAAATCACATCATAATATATTCCTGAATAAAAAATATAGTTTGAACTTGTACCAATTTCTATAATAGAATATTTTTCACTATATAAGTAGTTTTTGGAAAAATGAAATATTGAAATCTAATAGCCATGCCCACTTGGCTTCATCGAAGTTTTTCTGTAATTTTTTCATCCTACGATGACTACCAAATAAAATTTAATATACCTTATTAATATGGTATATTATCTAAGTGTTGTGAAAGATTAAGTGGATTTTAATTTGAAATTAATATTCAAATATAATTCGGAAGAAGTGTGTTCTACTATGAAGATATAAAAATAATGAGATATAATATGAGAGAGATAAGAAGAATTTGTATTGGATGTGCAATGTAATGTTATTTATATATTGTTATCCAAAGAATAATAATGGAATAAGAAGAAGAATATGGATGTAGTTGTGTGAATGTGACATGCATAAAAAATGATGAATATACTTGTTAATATGAGATATAAGAGGATATTTTATACTTACATGATGTAGTGAAATTAGAGATGATTTAGAAGAATCATACAAAATCCAAAACATGTAGGAAGTCAATTTTGTTGAAAAATATTCAGTTTTTAAAAATATTTACCTTCTTTTAAGGATATTTCATAAGGAGTTGTCAAGATATATCCTTTATTTATTAGTTTAATTATGATTATATTTATTAATATGATCATAGAGGAATCCATAAAGCATAATGATTTATCTTCCTTACAATGAGTCGAGATCATTATAATTTTTTTGTGTTCCATTATCTTGGTGTGTGTGTTTTTGAAGACAAAATCATTCAATACACTCTAACATGTAGAAATGGTTTTATTCAAAAATAACATTAAATAATATATTGACCACTGATTAATTATCCCTCTACTTGGTCTCTTGTAGATCCTATCAGTGGATTCTAAAGAAATTTACTAGATACTTGTTCTTCTCCAGGCATGTAAATTTAATTATCAGAATAATAAGTCTCTCATGTAATTCAGTTTTGGATAAGGATATATTTTGGAATTCATTATTGATAAACCTATAATAGTTGAATCAATTGAATACATTTTACATGATTTTTTGCTTGTAAATAACCTATTTTCATAATTACTTATGGTGTTAGTTATTTTTCTTTTTGATTCTTGTCTCATTTATTTTTTATATTCTTTAAGTCCTAGATATGATTTTATCTATGTGATGAGACATAGATTTTGATAATATTCTCATGGTAATCCAAGAGTATTTTCTTTGGTATCATGTAAAAGTGTTATACCAATTTAAATTATGCAATTAATGGTTCTATTATTAGCGATTTACATATTATTTGGTTTTTGGGGTTTTGGATTTTATAGTTCTCCATGATCAATTTCTCATGTAAATTTTCCTTTTTTGTTCATAACTCAAGGATTGAGGTGATGTTGTTCCTATTAAAAAAATTTGATTAATACATTAATTTTATTCCTTTTTATTAGATATTGATGGTTAGTGGACTACATATTGTGTTATTATATGTATCTTTATGGGTTATAACTTCTTTTGGAGTTTTAAATCTATTCTTTAGGTGGTTTGTTTTGATTTGTGGTGGATTTATGTTTCCCTTAGTGATTGAGGGAGCATATCATTTTGGTTGTTTTCTATATCACGTGAGAGTTTATCTAAAATTTATCAATTTTTTAAAAATTATAAATGGTGGGGATTTAAATAATAGGTGTATTAATTTTTTTTGTTTTAAGTCCATTGAAAATTATTTTGGTTAGTCTTGAGGTTAACTTGTTATATTTTAGGATCAATTTCACTATCAAAAAGAGTTACATTAGTTCATGCGGATCATTTGCTTATGGAATTATTGAGTTATTTCTTAAACCTCGGTCCAATTTGATTTGGGTGTAGCAGGGTTTCATGTTTTTGTTGATTATCCTTCTATCGATGATTTTTTTGGTGAAAAAAGTTATATACATAGGTGAATTGTGATAACCACTTATCACTATTGATAGAGATAACATATATTTATTGGATATATAGATATTATCTGGATTTCAAAAAAAAATTAGACATGTAGTTTTGGACAACATTAGGTCATTACATGACCAACGAAGGTCATTCAATTTTTTTGTGGATTCACATTATGATGTGAAGAAAAAAGATAATATAAATGGGTCTTAGGTCTCAGTGTTCATTGGTTTGATTATTGGAGTTTACCACATTTCATAGAGAGGTAAAAATTTGACAAGTTTAAGGGATTTATTAAGGAAGATTACTTATATTGATTATTTTTATTTGAACGATGGTTGATGTTGTGATAATATTGGTCATACATATTTGGGTTTCTCAAACTAATTCAACCTTATGATTAATTCTAATGACATGAAATTTGTGTGTCAAGATGTGTATCTGTTGTCTAAAATGAGTTGCATGTTGTTAGTTATTTTTCAAAAAGTGTTCATTACAATTTGAAGGCATGATCATTAATGAAGAGATTTTCAAGGAAATCTTCTAAAAAACAGTTGACCTCAGATGTTATAGTAAACTAGTGGGACTCATGTTATATTTGTATAGGATGCTGATTTAATAATATGTTATCATTTATTGTCTAGGATTTTGTGTGTTCAAAAGAATAAATTTATTATGTTATTAGGGAAAATAAACCATGAGTTTAATATTAGTTTTAAAATATAATGGTATAACCTTTGATATCTTCTTACATACATGTTTTATAATTTTTCATTTTCAATCTATTTCTCTACCTAATTAGACGAGATATTATTAATCACCCTAACTATAGTATATTTGGATTGTAAAGAGATGTTCAATTACCACTTATTCACCCTAAATTATTCCCAGATGAGTGATTGAATATCTCAAACCACTCCTAGATTAAATAACTCTTCATAGTTGTCGATACTGAAGAAATTATCTATTTCATGTGTGTGAAATTTTAGAATTAGAGAAAATGAATTTAAATACCTAGAAAATTATAAATATAATACTATTTATAACATTAAAAATTGTTATAGGGAAATGAAATTATGGGAATAAATGATTAAAATTGAATTTATTAGCAGAGTAATGGGAATCTTTATGGGTCGAACACTAGGGGTCTAGTATTCCATCACATGAGAGATTATAACTATGGAAATAAAGAAAGATATATATTGGAGAAGCATACTCAATTGTGCATTGAAATCCCTTTCATATGTAAAAAATGGATATCTTATAGAAAAAAATATTATCCAAGGAATCCATTCATGCTTTAGTAGTTTCTTTTCACACATGAAGTTCATGAGACTCCCCTTCCATCTCCAAATATTCTAGTTCCTTTTAAATATTCCCCAAATTTAGTTTTGAGAGCCCACATATTTGATTTACAATAACAGTATAAGATGGGGGATGATATTTTTGTTTGCTAAGGCCATCTCAAAAAGATTCTAATTACATTGATACATTCCCATGATCTCTATATTGTTTAGTTTCTTGATTTATTCCACATGTAACTCGATACTGAATATCTCTATTTGGGAAAATAGAAGAATGTGAATTTATTTTTAGTCGAGATAGAAATACATTGGATAATTATTACTAAATGTTCCACATTATCACCTTCACCTATCATCAGCAACCATAATATAACCTTCATGTTCATAGTGAAATAAAGAAGGAACCATATGAAACATTCACTTCATACATTTATGTATTAATTCTAGATGAGGTGATACTATTTTTTGGATCCAAAATACACCTGTTAGCCTTACACGTCTCCCTGATTTCCCTCTCTTAATGCTTATTCAATGGCGATGACCATTACACTGTGCCTTATGGACCTATACATAGAATCTAAATTCGACAAGACCTTTATATTGGGGTAGTGAGGAACCATACATAGAATATATAACATCTTAATTACTGTTAGGAATTTCATTCCATTTATTACCTTTTTAGAAAATAAGCATGAGTCACAATATTTATGACAATTATACAAGGAAAGAATTATATCTATGATTGTTCAAAAACATATACTTTGTAATGTTTAACGATTATGTTAGATAGTGATGTTGTATGATGAAGTCATACCATCAGTAGGAAAGTCTTACGGTGGCCAGAAGGTCATACAATGGGAAGATCTAAATTCATATGATGAAATTAACACTATCTATGGAGTATAATGATGTTTATAAAATTATATGATATTTTGGAATTAATATACTCTACTATAGAGTCATACAATATCCTATTTAAAGTGAGGTGACACATTGATTTCTTATTTTCACTAGATTTATACTTTCAGCAGATGAAATTCAGCCAAATCCTTATAGGCATTATTCGAATTAAAATCAAAATTAATTACAAATAAAAATAATCCTTTAAATTGAATAAACTATATTTTAAATAAATAAATTTATCACTTCATATTTAATTATATAAAGAATGTAAAACATAAAATCATAGAATAAGACATTAAAATATAAAATTATATATTTATAATAATAAAAAATATAAATTAATATCCCATGGATTAAAATCAGTTATGGGGTATTTTCAGTTAAATAGAATATTTTAATTTCAAAATATTTTCTCTCATCACCCCCACACTTATATAATCATACTCTTAGACAATATAATTTATTTATTCTAAACAAAACTATTACCCTACATAGTTCTAAATACATAAGTAAAAACATGACAAAGAAAATATTCATCCAGTATATTAAATTGTCATACCTTTTATATTATTCAAATACATTGTATCACATCAATTGAATAAAATTTTTTAGTTCAAATAATTTATAATGAATAATATTTTATTATATGAAAATATTAATAAGGGGGACATTCATATAGACCTCTAATTTAAATACAATATTTAAAATAACCTTCTATACATTTCATTGATACTTCCTAAATGATATTCAGATATGTTGTGTCCCTGTTATTTATTCTATATTATAATTTCAAAATTCTATCTACCACCTTTTTCAATGATCAGTAATTTAATTTTACCCATCTGTTTTTTTAATGAAATTTTTAGGTCAGTATATCTAAACCTAATAAACTTTCAAATGTGAGAAGGTATCCCCTATGACTAATAGTAAAAGTAAGAGAATAATATAAGACCCTAGAAAGATATATATTTGCTTTATTTATCCCATATTTTATTATTAACATACACATATATTATTATTTTCATAGGAAGACTTTTAAATCCATTTCTATTAACTTGTTTTAATATAGTTCATATGACATATCCAAATGTATTTTAGAGAGACTCCATATGGGGTTAATCAAACACAATGGCTCGTTCACATAAGACTAATGTTTAAAATTATAGTTTTCTCATTTTATTATTTTTATTCCACTTCATAATTTTTCATCACAACCATTTCTCTAATTCGAATGTATAATTTATATGAATATAATTGTAAATTCATTAAATAGTCATATAATTGCTAATGTTTTTTATAAATAAATCATCAGAACTATAATTCATTTAACACTATGTATATAACTTCATGTATTTATTTCATAGCCGAAAAATAGTCCAAACATACAAAAAAAATTATAAATTCAAACTCAAATATAGAAAAATATTTTTCAACAAATCATTTTTGTTCTTTTTATGAAAAAATATATAGTATTATGAAAAAATAAACTCAAAAATATTTAATTCATTAGATACTTTTCCCTCTCCGGAAATTTTATCATAGAAACATCTTCTCATATTATTAATCAAACATTTATCAAGGAATAATAATTTTATAAATAATTATCTAAACAAGTGTGATGCAAAGATACAACATGGGGTTTATTATTCAAAATAACCATGTAAATGTTTAGACTCCTACATCAGTTCATTAAAAGCATATTTAATAAATTTATTTAGTTTTTTCATTTTACATTAAATTGATACTGTTATTTTTATCTCTATGATATCAACTTCACTGAAAGGGAAGATATTAGTATCTAAAAATGGTTCATTACACTAGGAATGAAGACTACATGGTATCGACATCATCTTTAAGGAGAATAACAACACATTATCTCCCACATGAAAGATTATTTTCTGAAAACGTTTATTAGCCACTTATCATGATTTCTATTTACACCAAAAAAACCATTATTATGTTTAAATTCTTACATTTTTTATTCCATTTTTTTGATCATTTTTTGACTCCATCCCTATTGAACTCTAGGTTCACTCTCTTTATAGACTTTTTGAAATTGCGTATTACTTAAAAAGGTAAGTTCTAACATTTTCCATAATACCCTAATTAATGGGACATATGATGATTTTTTAAATGGAGTTATATATTACTATATGTAAACTTCTATATTATTATTAAAATCCATCCTATTGGGCTAAAATATCCATTAAAAATGCATTTTTTCTATCGAAATCTTCACCCTACCTATTTTTTGTGGGTGGTAGGTAGTTGAGATATTTTGTTGAGCTCTATAATTATTCATACAGGTTTATATTGTCTTGTTACAGAAATGTGTTCCTTTATCATAGATTATTACTAAGGTCACTCTAAACCTTCAAAAGGTATTTAATCTTAGAAATTCAATGAAAACTATTAGAACATCCGTTTAGGTCATTTATTAATACATTTAGAATCATAATTTACGTCTAAAAATATATAGAAAATAATAAAGTAAACAAGGACCTGGACCATTAAATCAAATATCAAAATATAAAATATTTCATTGAACATCAAATGTTATTTTAGAATTTATAGTCTTAGAAATAATTATGATAAATTGAGAATTTCTATTAATATTACAATATTCATGTGGGTCATAAAAAATTAATTTCCAAATAAAACTGATATCCAAAATATGGGTCCATACATAGAGGTCCAAATTAGAATCTACATATAACATTATGATAAAATTAAGACACAAATTTTACCTCTACCTTAGGGATTCACATCTTAATTACATTGTCAGTATAAATTATCTATAATTAGGGATTGTATAAAACTAAATATTTGGACTCAAATTAATGATTAAGAGTTTGGTGATTATAAAAAAATGATGATACCTTCGATGTGAACGAATAATATACCAATCGATTATACTATGACACTTAGGTGGTTATGTGAAACTAATCACCAAGGAGTGAACCATCTAGGTTAGTCTCTATATATATTTATACCTCCCTAGTGTGGGGGTAATATGGTCAGGTAATCTATAATCTATATCTCAAAACACATATTTTATTGAATATCTGAGATGAAATATTTTAATATTATAATCCATATTAGTAATATTTTGTAGAATCATTCTTAATCAACTGTTTTAGGGATGATTGATAAGAAAAAATTTGATTGTAAATCTTAAATAATATTAATTACATTTATCTTCAGAAAAAACATTATCCAAAAACTCATTATCTATAATTGCATTATTGATTTGTTATGCGTTTGGGGTTTATTAAGTGTAATAAATCACTTTTCAGTTCCCATTAATCTTTTAGGTCAACACAACTCTCATATCAAGATTATTGTACTATAAATTATATTAAATGGATCAATCTATTTTGGTGGATATATTATAAGGTCTTGGTATTTATTTCATTGATATTGTAAAATCATATCCTATATGGAAAATGAAAATAAAAATTAGTTTCCATCTTGAGTATGAAATTTCAGGACAAATACAGTTTGTTGAAAACCCCAATAAAGATTTTATAAAATTCAAAATGACATTAAAATGATCTATTTTGATTCAAAATGGAGGTGTAAGGTAGTGTAATAATGGTTTCATCCATGACCATTTTTAATTTAATTCCATCCTAATAAATTATATTTCATAGAATATTTCAATTATCAACCATGAAATGATTCTTTTCAACGATCAAAACAAACTACATTTTAATACATTTATTAAAAAAATTCTTCCTAATTTTCAAGTCATATTTTATAAGAGGTTAAAAAAAATTAAAATCATCATAAAATACCTTCAAGAATCTCTTTATTAGTTCTTAAAAGTTACATACCATGAAAATGTTAAATGTACCTTCGGTATTGAATAAAATAATATGAATCCTTTAGTTGGAAAACATACCAAATATGTCGATGAATGATGTTTTTTCATTATCCTCCAAAGCTATGGGTACCGAAAAATATTTAGAAAACACATCATGTAATAAATAATAACCATTCCAAGATAGAATCTCTATAAATTAATCTATAAAGGGGATATATAAATGTTCATTGGTTGTAACATTGTTTACTTTTTTATAATTAATTAAGTTACATTATCCATTATGAAACCTAGTCCCTACTAGCAAATTAATTTCATTTTTCACAAAAGCGAATCATTGTTTTTGGCTAAAAATTTAATGGGACTGACATATTGAGAGACAAAGATGGAGTACAAAATTATAACTCTAAAATTTATTTTTATTTATGATTTTATAACTTCTATGAGGGCCATATTGATCCTTATTTGTGTTTGAATCACATTTTTAAATTCAATTTCTACGATAAGATGTTGAACAAAGGCTATAAGAATATTTCCTTCGATGTATTCTAATGAAAAATATATTTAATTACAATTTGTTTAATAATTTATAGTAAATATTACTTATTACTAGGATGTAAATAGTTTGAAATTATAATAGGCAGATTTTCTTATTCTATGAGAAAATCATATTCAATGATAGAGAGTAGATTCATCAGTTATATTCTAGAATGTTTTATAATGAAATTTTATAATCATAATATTCAATGATTTCAACCAACAATTAAAAATAATAAATTTCATCCATATAATTCAATATTTCATTAAAATAACTTTCATTGAATTCCTAAAAGTATTAAATACTTATAACTAATTATGTATTCAACACTTTGTTTAAAAAAAATCCATAATAAAATCAAATGATTCAAAAATTTCACCTCATATTATTATTTTATCAATCATTTAAATCAATTTTAAGAAAAAAATAGGATTTTTAGAATGATTTCAATGACCAACATAATTATGGGTTATGAACTTATGAGGAAACATGATCTTTATGTTTAGTGGATGTATTACTCCAAAAAATGAGTGATGAACTTAGTTACGGCCTATTTTAATACCTCAATGAGGAGTTTCAAAAATTAAATTAATCTTTGAGAGTGAATTATAGCTCTACAATTTTTTGATGGAGGCATGGAGTAGTTGGGGCAGTTATTTTAGTTTCTATCTAATCATTAAACCCCACTGTCTAGCCATTGGGGCTGGAAATAGCCCTACTATCAAGCAGTACACGTTGGATATCTAGTGAGCATGAACTATGTGGATAGAGGGACACTATGTAGTCAGTGGATCCCTATTTTCTATCAAGTGGGCCATGCAAAGAAAACATTAAGAAGAAGATCTATTGGTATTTTGGTCACTAATTCCCCTTGATATTATTAGGATTGGATTTATGTTTTAAAATTCATTAATCCAATATCTCATAAAATACTCTCTCCATGAGATAACCTTTATATAGAGAAGATCTAGATGATAACTGATGAATAATATAGGTGAGATCCTTCATTCTTCCTCATTCATGGCCTCTTTCTTCATCGTGTAGTGGTGGATCATGGCGCTATTTATCATTGATGATATATTTTGTATGACTTGACATTTAGAATAATTAATATCTAAATTTTCACTAAATTTTCTACACCATGGTCATGTTAAGAAATCATTGGTTATTAGTGTGGTATTTATGAGATAATTCGATGAGAATTCCATCTGATCGTGATAGAATTATCCAATAATGATTGGGATTTTGATTCTCATGGATAAAGGATGTCACATGATAATGAACGTGTGTCATTGATGGGGTTTCCATTGAATGTGTGTTCCTTGGAGATATGTTACCTGGATTCTGGAAAAATGATTTGAATTTATCCATGTAGTGACATTTCGGTATGATGTCCATGGGAATACTAAGTGGCCTATAATCTTAATGCATTATAGATGTTAATGTTGTTGTTTAATTGAATCATTATGTATTCTAAGGGACATATCATCTCAATAACATATGGATTCCAAGTGACATGATATCTTGATGTCTTGTGAATCATCCTTTTGGATAGTTTTTATCTCTTCAAAAATGTTTTGATTATCCTTTCAGCATAGAATCAAATGGTCATGATGAATGGAGGATTGGTACATGAATAACTTCTATGAATATTATTTTTTGTTTGTAACATGTTCATTAGTGATTATATGCAATTTTTTGTAGTTAGGTATTTCTTATTTAATTTTTTGCTATGATTATCACACACATGTACATTGAAAATTAATTTCTAGGTTCTGGACCTTGTTAGTGGTTCCATACTATGTTGTACACACAATATACTCGAGCATCCATTGATCACGTGTACATGAGAATTCATAAAATATTTTAGTTACATGTTTGGATAAGTCATAGTTTTTATAATTGAGCTAGATATATCACTTTGAGTTTAAAGACTGGGAGATGGTGAGGCTTAATGTTGTGTGAAAATCTTCTTTGTAATTATCTTTTTTTGTATGTGGTCGTTCTGGTGTAAAATATATGCCATTTTATTTAGGTGTGATTGTTGATTATATTATATCCCTATTAACTCAATAATTATGAAATTTTTTTATCTATATATTATTAGTGTATATTATAACATCTTAGGTTATTTATTATTATTTCATTCACTGATAGAGGTTATTATCTCCCCATGTTTACATCTTACACCCCCACTACTAGTTATATGCCTTTAGAATATTTAAATGCACACATGATGTTTTGTGATATTCTATATCACAATCGATAACTTTTCACGGGATGTTAAAAAATTGTATCAAAGTATTCTTGTTTTTCAATTTTGGAGATTTGGTAGATTGGTTATATAGTAATGTGTCATAATGTAGGATGAAACATGGTCTATTACATTATAAATAAAATTCTCAAGGGAAAAAAATAGGATATTTTTGAATTGTATTGAGGTTCTTTATTTTCATTATTAAGGATATATAATTTCACATTTTAATATGCATATGGATTTTCAGTTTTATGATTGTATAATGATTTTAATTTTTCACATATAATTAAGATGAATCATATGTATTATATTAATCATGTAGAATTACCATGCAATATATTCGACCTGTTTATTATTGTACTATTAAAATAGGACTCATATGATTTAATTTCGAGAACGTATACAATGTTTTCATATGTGACTTCTTAGTGAAATCATATTTGGATAATCCCATATGTGTGACTATTTTGGATAGAATGTCTTGTAAAATAATGGAGTGATGCATTTGGGAAATGATTAAAATGGAAATAATGATGGCTACACCGATGTAAATGATTATGTAGTAAATGTATTCATTGGTAGTGTTGTGTAACCTATAAGGGATTTGTCTGGAGATAATTTCTTCAGTAAGAATATTTTGTGATTATCCATTAGATGGGTCTGGTTAATTAAAATTCCAATATTTTCAAAAATGGAGTTATCCATATCAACCCAAATAGAATTATTTTAAACCAAAATAGGTGCCTACGGTTCTCAACGTGGTTAGTATATGACTGAATCATTCAAGGAATACTAGTTGAGATGTGTCTAGAACATGTCTCTAGAGTTCAAAACCTTACTAAAACCATATTCGAGTTTATATAATAACATTTAGACATATAAATATGAGTCTTGTTGCTAGTAAGTTACAGTCTTATTATGTGTTATGGTATACTGAGTGAGGATATTCCTTGTGAGTTGATCATCAAGTTTAATTTCATAGGGAAAATTTACATTAACCAAAATATCTTGTACACTTGAGGAACATTTGGATGTCTTCAAGGAAAGAGTTATAATATTTTTTGAAACCCTAAATAATAGATCACCTTGAGTTTTATTACCCGAAATACAATGTTTTGTTTTTTAGTTCAAAGATGATTGTGGAATCAAGGTTATGACATAGGGTGGTTTGTGTTGTTATTTCAGAATTGAAATCAAGTACAATAATGAGTAAAATTTATAGGCAGCTAGTACGTGGGGGGTCAGGGAATCATTCTATGATCAGTGGGCTAAACTAGCACCAATGAGATGGGTGCTGCATGTTAATATCAGTAGCATAGGAATACCAATCCTAAAAGGTAGAATTGACATTTCATGGTTTTGTTAGAGTTGGATCCATTTATGTGGATACCTAAAAGGAATATGATTACAACTCAGAGGTCCATGAATCATTGTAAAAAACTCAATTTTTTGTAAGAGTGGTTTAATCATATATCAGAAGGAATGAACATTATCCATGATTTTATATGTTTTGGTTAAGAATAAGGTTAGTTGAATTCATGAAATAAAGGTGATTAGTGAACTATTGAGACTGTTTCAAGTTCAATGGATGAAATTTGAGTAAGTGTTGGTTGTATGTCACTGAAAAATAATTATAGAGTATCACTTGGATTTATATACTAAAATTGGAATTAATCTCATAGGGCTTGGAATACCAGAGTTCGATTTGTATAAACCTGTTTCTATGGTGTAAATGGAAGATAAAATGGGTAAGGGTACCATTATATGGTCAATGTAAGTTTTTAATCTATGGATTTTTCATTGTTTCTTTCAGTGGTTTACATGAGGGTAAAAGACCTTTCTTATGTGTAATTTATTCCCCATGAATGTTTTACTAATGTATTCTATAAAAATCAATAATATCTAATTTAAGGTAGTAAAATCTTTTGAATGAAATCCATGTTTGTAATGTTCCTAGTCCTTTATTGAGAAATGAATATGAATTTATGGCCAGACTTCGTCATTGAATTTTGTGATTTTATATGATAGAGCCAAGTAGACCAATGTGTATGCGATATGGCCACTTCAAGGATACTATTATAATGAGGAGGATCAATCTGGTCATATGTGAAATAAAATCTCTTACGGGAAGGGTCATGGTTTTGAATAAGATTTAACATTGGATGATCATAGTGACTTGAGGAAAATTTCATGTCATGGACCAGAGAATATCAATTTCCCTGAGGAATTGTTGACATTTGATTTAGATATGTCACTTTATAGAGACCATGTTTTTATTTAAAACATGGGAAAATAAGTATGAAATGATAGGATGTGAAATAAATTATTCCATGGTTTTTGGTTGGGATAATTGTGCTTGTTGCTAGTGGATGGTGAGTTAAATGGGGAAATTCCCTCAAATAAAGGTTTGATTTTGGTAAGGATGTCACATAAATATAGAGAAGCATATGTGACTTATGTAATCATTATTAGTTGTTTATGGGGACTCGATTGTTGATACAAACATCCATTTTTGGATGTCATACAAAAGAGGAAGGACTAATGTTTCCACGTGAATTTGAATGTAGTTGGTTGGAACAAAAATGATAAAATTATATTGGCTTTTTCAGTGGTTTATAAGATCCTCTATGACATTTTTTTAAAGGTTGGAATATTAGAGTTTTAATATTAATGAGAAACTCAATAGCTCAGATCAGAACCATGAATCTTGTTAAGATAATGAATCATTATCGATGATTTATTTTGGATAAAGAAAGATATAATTGAACAACAATAATCATGTCATCTGAATATCAAAATATTGTACTTTATACAGATTCCTAAAGTGGGAATCACATTGATGTTTCATGGGGAATCAGTTGAAGACAATAAGAAATGTTAAATTCAATAGGTATGGTAATCATGATCACAATGGTGGATGATAACCAGATATTGTCTTAATTTATCATGTTTCTTTTTGAGTCACACATAAAAATAATGATGTGAATTTATGATTGAAAAAAATCATGAATAGAAGAGTTTGTGATCAATTATGGAATGTAGATAAATCCTTATAGATGATAATCGAGGTTGATTGGGAGGTGTGATTCATTTACCACCTCTACTAATTGAGAGTAATAAGTGCTATAGTGGGGAGATTTTAATGACCTGTGATGTTAGGAATGATGAATTTCACAGAAAAAAGTATCATTAAATCAAGTAGCTTACTTTTTTGAGAATTGTGCGAAGAAACATGGTGATGTATTTTTGAACAACTTAATGCAATTTTTACAGACTTGATTAAAATAATTGATGGAAACTAAAGGCTCATACATTAATATAATGACTCCCAGAGTAGTCCTGGCTATTGTCGCATCTATTGCCTCACTGGTATCCATCATTGAATAAATGGTGGGGTTGGAAGTATCCCTACATCCTATAACTACAAAGACATGATGGGGAGCCTATACTAGGTGACTAGTGGGGCTTCAGATAAATGATGGACCCCAACAAGAGAGCTGATGGGGAGCACAAATAAAATTTTAAGAGGGGATAATTATAATATTCTCACACATAGTCCCCATATAATTACTAGGAATAGATAAAATTTTTTAGATTTTTATCTGGGTCATCCAATCTTTCTCCACCCATGATTATCCTTTGTCCCATGGCAGATCTAGATACATACTGATGGTGAATCAGAGTGAGATCCTTCATATTCCTCCAATCTTGGCCTCCTTCTTCATCATGTGGTAGTGGAAAAAAATTATTCTTTAATTATCCTATTTGTATGTTATGAACCTTAGAATCCATGATTCATCAATTACCATTGAATTCTATTCTCCAGGGTGACCTCAATATTATCTTAACTTAATATTATCTTGGTTATTGATATGATAGTGATTAAGGAAATGGGTGACACCTACCTTGTATATTCTGCTAATTATTTAAGAATAATGGAGTTTTGAATCTATACGGCTGAAATATGTCCCATTATTATGATCATGTATCATTTATGATATGTCGCTTGGTGATATCTTTTATGGTTTCCTCTCAAATGTGTTTAATAGGCTCGCTAAACATGGAGATCAACATGGGATTTTGCATGCCTTTGAACGAGGAGTGTTCTTATAGTTGTAAAAATCTATTGAATGATGTAGAAAAAATGATATGAATCATGGTTATTTTCTTATAAAGGATATAGTTTAATTATAATACATTGTACTCTATCTTATTTTCACATGATAGGGATTTCTTTCAGAATAACATTAAAAGTGTGTTACAGACATTTCATTGGTTGTTGGACATGCTAACAACTACGTGGTGAACTCGGTAAGTGATTCAAAAAATATTTCCTAATCATTAAGTAATAAATTCATTTTAGTCATATAATTAATTTTGATTTAGTTGTAATGGATTAATTTAGAATACATGGCTATGACTAAGAACTTATTGGTGATCGATGGAGGCTGGATGAACATGGTTGACATAGAAATAATTGATAGGCATTTGTTGTTGGGATGTGACTCTCTTGAGAAAGATTACCCACCATACGCTACCATATTATATTCTGAATGGTCTATTGTACATTTATATGAGTATAACAACCTTGGGAGAACAACCCCGAAATTCTGAAGGTGTTATGAAAATCTTTTCATTCTTATCTATTTGATCATCCTTAAGTCTTAATTAATTAACGCAATCATGTTTAATGAAAACAAACAATGTTACAAGGTTCATGATAGACCATTATATAGTTCATTAATGCCATTATATGAAGATTTATTATTCATAAATCATTAATTCATTTAAATTCAATTACCCTTGGGTGTGGGGTTACGCTACATGAGGCCAAGATCCCATAAGACAATTTTTGATGATTGATTACATGTGTCTACATGTATATCCTGTGAGATGTTTTTTTGTTTGATCACATGTATGTACAAGTATAGATCTAGAGACTATATCAGAAACTATATAGCACATTTATGTGTGTGTGAGAAGTCATGTGGCTATTTATGATTATCGATTCCTAGAGTATAATTATATTTCATTTTATACAATGTTTTATGATTATAACATGTACTTTAATTTTTCTACAAAATTATCCTAATGGTATTCCATGTAGATATTTTATATGTTATCCCCTATAGTATTCAATTTCCTTGAATTTTGGGGAATTCACTTAGTACTACTGATAAGAGGTAAATCATGATGTGGTTACCCTTAGTGGCGGAGTGTAGAAAACTTTTGATAGTAATGTTTGATGGACCGGAGTAGACGGTAGGGTAATGATGGACTTGAGGATAGACCAATGGTAGTGGTGTTGGCATACAAAAACCTTGTGTATGATGAGTGAAATTTCATATCTATGCCATTTGGATAAAATTTGATATGTGTTCACGATTCCTTGAGGATGTTGTTTGACATGTCACCACAATTCCTTATGGATTCCATGTGACATGTACCATAAATGCCTTGTGGAATAGCCTTGTAGTTAGTTTGTGATATCTTACCAAATAATTTGATTATCCTTTTGGAATGGAGTTGAAGAAAGTATATTCGGGTTTCAGGGATGCACAGTAAGTATATGCACACTCTTCATATGGGTGTTTTTTATTAATTGTGAATTGGTGATTATATTCTATGTTTCCATAGGTATGTATTTATGTTTTACTTTCTACAGATCTTATCTCATGTATGTACACTATATATTACCAATTGGGTACTGGAAAAAATTGTAGATTTCTTACAGATTAGCACTCAAAGACTGCATAGGCGGCCATGGTACTTTGGTACCTAAGAAACCCTCATATGTTAAAGGTACATGTTTGGTTGAGGCATGTGATTGATTTTTTAGTGGGATAGATTAATAAATGTCTAGAAAAATGGATAAGTTAAGGATTGGAGTTGTGTACAAATCCTAACTTAAAATTAATTCTTTGTATTTGTATATATGCTAGTATCTATGGGTTATCAATGTCCCTTTTATCAGTTATAACGATTAGATTTGTGTTTTCTATATTCATTCATTATTGATGATATATTATTAATATATACGTAGTTTGATTGTATATTTTTTAAAAAATATTTATTATTCTAATATATTATTATAGAGAATATAGTCTCCCTATGATTCCATCTTAGACACTCAATACCATCCAACATCATCTAGTATAATGGGAGGTGCACCTGTGGTCTTGTGGAACATCATAATAGTACAAAAACTACTTATAGCATCACTTCTTTCAGATCTATTTTTAGAAATGAAATGAAAATCAGTGAAAATGGATTTTTCACATTAGTAATTATATAACAGACATAAAATAGAACATTTGACCTCTTTTTTCAGGCATTTTTCTTATCAGTTCTAAATAACCGCCCATAAAAATATATTTTTTTACATCAGTTATCAAATAACTGACGTGAACAAAAAATCATTATTACTTTTTCATTTTGGTTATTTAATAAAGGATGCACACAATGACAAAAAGCATTTATAAATTTTAAAAGAATCATTTTGAGTGGTCATGGTGCTAAAAAATAATTATAGATCAAACGTTATAGACATTAGAAGTTGGAAATATCTAAAACTAGTCTTAGAGAATTCAAACTTTGACAGCCATAACATTTGATCTTTAATATAGTTTTAGCTCCACTTCTAATCAAATAAATGATCAGGAAATAAAATAACAATTAATCAGAATTTTATAAGTCATTTATGTGGCAACTGACATGAAATGTTAATGTTAATGTATATTTTTGAAATAGTGATGTTAAAATTCATCAAAATATGTCTTTTATGGTCAGTTTTTAAAAAAACCAACAATAAAGGTAATTTTTATCATTGTTCTTAAAAAAAACTAACAAATATTGATTAATTTTTATATCATATTACAATCATCGATTTGAGTGAATGTGGAGCTAAAACAGACTTACAGATCAAAATTGATGTATGTTGAAATTTTATTATCTCTAAACGATATCATATATTACGCTAACATTCAATGGCCATAACATTTGATCTGTATTTCCATTTGAGCTCCATGCCCACTCAAATCGAGGCATGAGAAATAAACTACACGTTTTAGAAAATTATATATTTTATTTTTAGTTTGTGATAACTCACACGAATAATAAAAAATTTATCATATTTTCGTGATAATTATCATAAAACCAACTAGAATGATAATTTTAATATCCCACCTATGCATAATTAAATTTTTTTACAGCATGAAATCAAAACATTTCATTTTTCACCTATAATTTATAATAGATCATTTTACATTACTATCTCATTCAAATGTTTTCATTGTACATATATATTAATTTCTTGATCAAGTATTTTGATCTCCACCATTCCACTGACTCAACTCGTTTGATCATCATCGTTAATACACCATTACTTTTTTATATGATCACTTTAATTTATTTTTAATTAATTATCCATGATTTCTTTTTTTTAATATTTTTTTAATTTATATAATTATATTTGATTTCGTTTTAATTATAATAAAGTATAATTATTTTATTGTAATAGTAAAACTAAAATGCTTCATTTTTATATTGAAATGCCTTAAAAACTGAAGCTTTGGTATCCTCAGGAGTTCCGTCCTCAGATAAAAATTTTATCCAACTTCAGAAATCCATAAATTTTGATCTATAACTTTATTTGATCACTACATCTAGTCAAATCAACTTTTATTGAATTATTATCACATTTATAAATATTAATAATGTTGGCCTCTCAAAAAATAAATCTATTATAACTTTATTACATTGGTTTATTAAAAACCAATGTCAAAAATATTAATTTCCCATAGGTTTTTGAAAAAACTGACATGAAAAATGTTGTTTAACGCCATATTTTTTTTAAAAAAAACTGATATTTAGATGGTATATCGTGTCAGTTTTAAGAAAAACAACATTAAAAATCCTTAAAAAATTATTTTTTGGTTGGTTTTAATAATTGGTGTTAAAAAAACTAAATTTCAATTATGAATTCAATGATGTTTATCTAATGAATGATCTAAAACATAAGAATGAATTGATGTAAAAATATGTTTTTGTAGTTGTTTCTACTCATATTTTGTGATCCAAGCCAATATGTTACAATGAGGCACTGTAAAAATAGATTTTTTCGTATAAGTATAACTCAGTAATTCCAAAATAATAAAAATCTTAGTTTCTTCTCCAAAATCCATTGATTGTGTACCTTTATTCACATTGATTATTGTTTTATAGTTATTAAGAAATTTACTACCTATAATGATTGGGGATTGAGTTTAACATCATTTATCTTACATGATCAAGATGGAAAATTTTGTATTAAAAAATACTCCATTCACTATAATCCAGGACATCTTCTAAAACACATAATTGGTTGGAAGTTTCTTGTTTGGTTTACTAAACAACTTCTATAGTATTATTACATTCTCTTACATACCAGTATGAATAGATTAAGTGAGTAATGTGTCTAATTGATGCTCCTAAATAAGAAAAACCATTAGTATTGTTATGTCTCCTATAGTATAAGGGATGGTTAAATACCATGGGTCATGAAATTTACAATGTAATATTGTGTTTATAAAAGAATAAAAATTTCATTATAAGATTATCCTTTAATATCATTGGATATCCCTCTTTTTTGGGTACATCGATTTCATAAACTTTTCATTCAATGGGAGTTAATGGATAAAATCCATTAAATAGATGTTTACCAACACATTATTAAATTTTTCTATCAATTATTATTATAGAAAATCATCAATGGCTCTCTTAGATGATATAATTTTTATATGGAAGTGAGGTTTGGGATGAGGTGAATATTATATCTCGTATTCCAACTATTTTATTTTTTACTGATTGTATTTACCCTAGGAATTTCTCCTCTAGTATCTCTTAATGGAAACATTCTTCATCCTAATTGTCAGTTCCACTTATATATTTGACCTCATGTGGGGGTTATTGACTATGTTCACCTCCAATACACTTCATAATTTTATAGAAATAACATTTCCTTTGATTTTAGGAATTTATTGTCAAGGTAGATTACATAATCCTTGATTTAGAATATTGTTAATGGTTGAAATAATCAACCTGATCTGACCCTTCAAATATTTTATCCCTAGTGAACTGTTGTGGAGGGTTGTATGTTAGTTGTTTTGAGACTCGAGAATCTATCTCAGTATGAACTTCATTTAAGGATATTGGTTATTTTATTATTTATATCTTATTAAAGGCCAACAACATTTCCATTAATTTGGTGATGGTCGGAAAGGTATTTTGACATTCTGCTTAAATGTTAGACTGTAAACTTGATTGTTTGAAACAATATATTGGATTTTTAATATTCCATTAATCATTTACTCTTGGAGGGTTGTTTTGTACTACCGTTTCAGTGTGGATTTATAATTTCTTTTTACATAATGGAATCCACCAGTGTATTGATCAAAATAATAGAAAATATTTCACACTCAAGGGGGTGTAAAAAATGATACTTCATTAACTTTATTCAATTATAATTTTATATCATTAATGGATATTTATTCAAGTTTAGTTTCATTTAATGGGGATTTAGAAGTCATTACCTTATTTTATCCTTTTGTTATAGTGGTTTTACCCAATTTTTGAGTGTTTTGTGACACCCACTCTAACAAATATCTTGATTCATCTAGTAAATTTTAAAACAGTTTTCTAATAGAAGAATAATCCAAAATAATTTCATCATTGTATAATAATAATTGGTAATAATACTCAAAAAATGTACGCCTACAAATCATTTGTGTGTGAAATATGATATCATCTATAATAATTTCTTCTAAAAATCATTTTAATTTTCCCTAATTATTTTATTTATCTAATAAATTAAGTTTCTTAATTTGTTGTTAGAAACATGGATATATTTCTTTAGAAAGAACCTTTATAGATCATCCCATGTAGTGACTTCGATAGGAAATAATCTATACATACACTCTTTATAAGACCCATTAACGAATAATAGAAAGGCCTTTCAATTGATCGAGCATCTAGGATATCTCTTGGTATGTATCTATTATATATATCCCCAAATTCTATCATATTCTTAATGGGATCCTCTCCATCCAAACTATAAAGCATATGTAAAAGTTTTATTATTCTAGTTTTAATAGGAAAATATTTTTTATTATATGGTTGTATTATCTAGTTATTATTTATATTTTTTGTGTATATAACACACTTAGTCTATTATTTATTTAGGTCATGTTTTTCTCGATTTTATCACATCTTAAGGAATCTATATATGAAAAAGTATAATAAGGTGGGAATAAAATCAATATAATTGTTAAAACACCATCTATACATTCTCAATGGTTCTTAAATGCCTATCACATTTTATTAATGTCGATTCAATATGTAGATAAAATCCAAATTAGTGATCGGAAATAGATCTTATTATGTATTGACAATATCTAATATTATAAATAAAACAAAAAAAAATTGAATGACTACAAAACGGTATTACCAACAAAACGATGATAGAAGGTTAATGTAGATCCTATTGTAATGCTCTTATAAATTGAATTTTGAATCCATGAATATACATTAAAATAGTGGGTCTTGAGTTATTTTTAGAGAGGTTTGTGTTTTAGTTTTTTGGTATCTTGCTTTTTTGGGTTCCACATTTGTTGGATACAATGAATATATGGAATGTTTAAATAAAAAAACCTGTGTTTTTTTAATTTTATTGGTATAACAATGGATATCCCCTCACATACCCATTAGTTCATTATTAAATTCCACTCAATTCTCTCTCTATATAATCATATAAGACCTCATTAAATACCCTCACATAGTTGTTTTGGAATGAAAATGTATGTTCAATGGAAACATATCCATTATTTCTCCATAGTCGAGTGATGGAATATCTCAATCCCTCTTAGATCAACTCACATGTCACAATTATAGGTAGTGATGTATGTGAAGGAGATCAATTTGTGTAGTCCAAGAATTTTAGAAGATGAATTAAAATTTATAGAATAATAAAAAAATACTATTTCTTATAATAGTTAAAAATTATCCATTCGAAAGAATAAAAAAGAATATTGAATTGAAATTATAATTTATTAATAATGGTATGGGTAATTACCTTGGCTCAATCACAAAGGGAATAGTTTACCGTCACCAGAGATATTAGAGTAATAGATATAAAATAACAATGTCTAGTGTAGAAATATACTCAATTGATTAGTAGCCACCCCTTCTTGAGTGAATAATCACCCACATATTGAAACAATATAAATATTTGTGGACCCATATCATGCTTCAGTATCTTCTACTATCATGTGAGTAGCACATTTCATTTATTCTTCCTCAAACAATTCCATTACATTCAAAACATTACTCAAATTCAGTGCCCAAATCCTTCTTATTTGATTTACACCATCTATAAAAGTTTAAACTACATATTATATAGATTAAAAAGTATTTAAAATCCCCTATTTAATTCAATACCATCCCATGATCTCCATATTCATCAGTGTCTCGACTGATTCCTGGTGGAACTCAAAAGGGAATGAACTGATTTTGGATGCCATTAGTAAGAGAATTGACTTTTCTATTGATCCTTAAAAAAGATGGGTGGTTATTATCATATATTATATGGGGGTACCATTTTATATCATCAGTATCCATGAGATAAACATTATATGTGACCTGAGACATATAGGGACACTTACACATCCTACTCCAGTTACTTTTAATTCTCAATTTTGATCTAGTGTGTAATGCCCCATGTTCTTAGGAAGGATATTCATTCCCTAATCCATATGTTATTAATTAAAATATTTATTTTTTTAATTATTAAAAGTAATTTAAATATAATAAGATATAATTCATACATTGTAGATTTTAATCTAAAGATACATTATTCATTCACAGTAAAAAATTACATAAAAGTACAAGAAACGAAGTATTACCCAGAATATATTATTACACGTAATGGATTATTACATAATTTAGAAATGCATAAAATAAAAATGGATGAAAAATAGAAAATATTTAAATCATTTACAAGTGGGTATATCTAAGATTAACATCATCTATTAGGATCACCCTTATATAATTAGAACTGATAATGAGAAAGAACATCCAGAAGGGAATGGTTCTGGTACTGATCAACGACTCACCCATATTGGAATTTTCCTGAATTTAGGTCGGTTCATCGTTTTGTTTACAACCACCTATTGTTCCTAATACTTCTACTGACTTTTTAGTCACTAGTACAGTTTCTTGAAGGTTACCTCAAAGGATGGTCTCACATTTGGTCATTCTTTTCCCTCATGTTTTGGTGATCTGGTTGTTCCATGGATCTTCTTATCAGACCCTTAGACCATTCATTCGCTAGGATTCAGGTGCTTTGGTTGGCTCTATTTCTCCCATAATTTGGAGGCCTTATACTGTAATAGGATGTTTTATGGGGTAATTAAAGATATCATTACATCTTATAGTACTCTAAAGATATATATTTTGGTTTCCTTTTATGAATATGTGTTTCCTTCGTCATCCAATTTTATAGTGAACTGGGATAACAACTTGTTTGAGGTTCTGGATGATAACTTACCTGTTCCATCGAATTGTGTAGTGAACCAAGATAGAAACACCCTCATGGTTATGGATTATTATTTAGGTATTGATTAGGGGAGAGATCCTATAAGGGGTATAATTTAAGGTAAAGGAAAAAATGTTTCCATCATCTGTAGATAGTGGTCGGGTCACTCGATCCATGTCAAGAGAAATAACTTTTAATCTGTGAGTGATGTTTTTTCTCTATACCGTCTATCCAAAAATTAATTCATTTAATGGGTCTATTATTATGTTAAATGCTTGAGGTGTATGTTCATAGCTAATGTTTTGATTCATAGTCAATGAATCAGAGAATCATCTAGTCTCTAGATCATTTTTCTTGAACTTGAACATAATCATGATCAAATGGAAACCTTTTCCTAGAGACTGAGATTTCCATAATTTTTTACGTGGGTCCTTTTAATAAGAATGTCAATATCTTATGGAAGAATGAAACATCCTAGGAAGTAGTAAATTTTTCATCTAAATACTTTACTAAAAAAATATGGAACAAAGGTAACAAATCATATTTCTTTTCTTTTATTGATGTAAGTTTCTATGTTACTGAGAGATCAAATCGTTGGAAAGATCTATATTTGTTTGAAAAAAATACTTCCCATGGTTTTTAGGGGGGTATTTCAATAATAATACATATTTTTTTTGGAGAATTGGGTTTGATATACTTATCATGTTTGGGATAGAATAGAATTTGGAGATTTCATGTAATCAAACAGTGTGGTTGAATTGGGTTTTTATGGGTAATATCTACTTGGGGTAACAAAAGGAAATGTAATTAGATGGTGTGTATCCCACTATATATATGCCTTACCAATTCTTGGGGTCTATATTCCTTTGATATGGATTTCATGTCTCAACTCTCTAGGTCTATTTTGGACCATGTTCTAGTTTTGTTCAGTCTAAAAAATGTTGACAGAACATATATATGTGTTTTGTACTCTTCAAGATGGAATCCATCTGTTTATTTTATGAAAATTTCCATGAATTATTGGGGGAAAAGATAAGGATAGAATTATTCTTTTGGATTATCGAACTGTTTAAAAAGATTGAAATGAAGACATTCATGCCTGTAATAAAAAATTTAGGGAATGGATATATGGAAAAACGTAGGGAGGAGACTGGAATACCGGAGGAGAGGCTCCAGGTTAGATGGTATGAAGTTGTTTTTATTTCATTATTAGATAAGTAGGATTTTGTTTTTGAGTAATTATTTGATATTGAATGAATATGTACGGAGACATGAAGATATTTTTCACTCAAAGTGGTTTATCATAACACAAATTATTTAAAGGATTTTATGAAGGAAATCGGGTTATAATTTTGAAATTAAACATTTAGATAGAATATGGGTACTTTTCATTAGATGTGGATGTAGTTGGGAATTTGAATTTAGTTCACTTTGATATGTTTCTGGCTAGTAAATCTTATTTTCCCATGGGTGATATTAGGGATGAGGAAGAAGGTAATTTTTTGAATTGAATCCCTAGGGTGTTGTTTGATCAGGATATTGAGGTGTCAGTCTCCCTCATAGAGGAGGAGGAAATAAAAATTGTGGTGTTTGTCACGAAACATGATAGTGCACCATGTATAAATGGTTTTCACCGGGGTATTAAAGTTATTTGTTTGGATTTATTCAAAAAACACATGAAGGTGGCCATATTGGATTTCATTCATGGAGGACCTCTTACAAGGATTGTTTATTCATCAAGGGTTGTCTATGTAATTAAATTGAAGGATACCACATACTTAAATCATTATAGAACGGTCTGCCTGTGTAACTTTAGTTACAATATTATTTTTAATTTTATTACTGGGTTGTTAAATAACTTGATTTCAAGTAATATCCCCTATGAGGAACATGGTATTGTGAAAGGGAAAACATTTAGGATTCCATAATCATTGAAAAATATATGGTTGAGTATCTTCATAAAAGAATAAATGACTCAGATGTTGTCATTAAATTGGATATGGATAAAACAATGACAAGATATAATGGCCCTTCATCGTAAGGGTCATAAATTGGTTTGGTTTTAATGATTGGGTTTGTGATTTCTTCTTTTGATTTTATTTTTCTCCAATGATTTCAATAACCTTTGTTGGGGAAGGGATTTGGTTTCTTCAAATCAGTCAAAGGTGTAAGGAAAAGCGATCCATTCTCTGCCAATATGTTTATTTTTTTTCATCAAACTCTCTCAAGGAATATTAAAAAGGGACTCTAGTATGGGAAGTTCAATCCATTCATTAACATAACATGGTTTTTTATTAATTATCATCTTATGTTTGCTGATGAAATGATTTTCTTCATAAATGGAAGGAGT
This sequence comes from Viscum album, assembly GCA_963277665.1. Classification (NCBI taxonomy): domain Eukaryota; kingdom Viridiplantae; phylum Streptophyta; class Magnoliopsida; order Santalales; family Viscaceae; genus Viscum; species Viscum album. Next base: position 1,075,788,629 of record OY728138.1, read on the forward strand.
TCAGTGAATAACATCAATGAAACCTTGGATGTATATGGTGGTTTAAGTGAATAATGGAATAGTACTGTTTTAATTTGTTAAAATTATCAGGGAGGCAAAATATTGATATCTGAAATAATATAGGAGTTCTATGAAGGAATATTCTAATATAATATTTGGGTGCATTGATGTCTAATGGACGGATCTCAAAATTCCAATTTGAGGGTATTATAATTCAAATTTTCCGAAAGATATGTAGGTTGAAAAAAAATTCATTCATAGGGAACCTGAATTACACAAATAAATAGTACCCTAACTATAATACCAATGAATATTCATTCTATTATTAATACTCCAATAGGGACAATTTCATGAATGGAGATTATTACGAATTTTTTTTATAAAGAGGCCCAACAAGTTGGTATGTGACATTTGACATCTTGGAAAAGGATATCAAGGTCAATTGATGAGGGTGGGATCAAACATCATAATATTATGAAATCCATGAAAGGAACACCAACCTAAATCACATGAAAAATTAAAATGGTAGAATCATTGTGGGAAACATTTATGAGGGACAGAGATGAAGAAATATGTGATAATTTGTAGTTTAATCATATGATGTTGTTCCGTCTTGTTGGTTTCATTATGATACAATTTAAGATCATGAAGAATTGAAATCGATGGGTTATTGGAGTTGTGGAGTACAATGTTTTGTATGTGAATTGGATGGGTTCAACATTATTTATTCCATGATTCCTTACTACAAACATCTCATTCAAAAAAGCTGCTATGAATCGGATCAGTATTGAATCCTTTAAAAAAATGATCATAAATTTTTCTACGTTGAAATTAGTTTATCTGAGGATCTAGATTGCTACATTTTCATCGAGTCTTCATTTTGGAACAACAATTCCAAGGGAATCAAAAATATGATCTATTAGAGTGATGGAGCTGACTAATGGGATAAACATCATTAGTGAAAGTAAATTCCTTTCAATATGATATTCTTGGTATGGAGATTATGGAAAAAATATTTCCCTATAGATGAAAATGTCCCGTAAAAGTGTACATGACTGGTTTCTAGATTACATTGTTGATCCAAACCTCATCAAAAAACATCCCATCATCCCTTCTACATTGGAGATGGGACCATGGAGATTTTGAGTTTTTTTGTTTGCATCATATCCTTAATATGAGTAGGGACTTGCTGTAGGGGGTATTTTGAACTAGATAATTCTATATTCTTAGCATATAGTAGAATAGAAGGGTCATGATATTATATTTTATGTTATTTTCATGATTTCTTGGTATGGTCGGAATAAGTCGTGAGAGGGAAGACCTGTATCTCACCTTTTTTTATCGGTGTGTGTCAAATTATTGACTGTAGAACATGGTTGTCTTGTGGAAGGGGGATACTTAGTGGTGTCCTTTAAATTTCTACTACCTAGATTCCTCTTTATGAGGAATTATAGGTTTTTAAATTAGGTGAGATGTATTAAATATAATTCACTTATTTTAGGGTTAATGTTAAATGTTGATGGATCTTATTTTACTAGACAGATAGGTGGTGGCTGGGTGGTTAGGGACATCCACAAATAGATTCTTCTAGGGTTTAATGTTTTTTTGGCCGAATTGTCTTCAATTGAAGTGGAGGAAAGGTCTCTCATGCTTGGCTTGATGATATGCCGGTAGCAAGGAATTTTATATTTGAAGGGAATTCTAATTCAGCCTTATTTGTGTTATTTATGCACTGTTGTAATAATTATCCATGGTGGTTGACTTATATTTTTAGAAGTTTCCTAAGATTGATCCATTATGAGATCATTGTTAAATACACATTTAGAGAATGTAATTTCACTGCGGTTGCCTTAGCTTTTTATGGGATTCTTGCTGGTAAATATTTCATTTATAATTAAATTGGGTCTTTTCTAGAAACATGTATCTTTATTATTAAGTGGGATGCCTTATGATTACATTATTTTTGACCTATATGATCGTGGGTCCTATATGGAATAATAATAATAATAATAAGGGAATGATTTGAAGAAAAACATCAATTTAATAAGCTATGAATTATTAATTTATGAAACTAAATATATCATCTATATAATATTTTTTTGTTATTAATAATATATTAAATACATCTTAATTATTTATTAACAGGAAATAAGAATAAGAATAATTAGCATTTAATGCCTATTTTCAAATTGAAAACATATTTTCATTATAAACATACATTTAAGTTTCATATTCCAAGAGTTTTAAATGTAAAAATTAAAAAAATAATTTTTTTTATATTTTTTTGTCAGAATTATCATGAGATAAATGAGATTCTAAAATGATTTATTTTCATTCAATGAGTGATAAATAATGATTTTAAAAAAATAAAAATGTTTAATGTAATATCATGAAGTATGTATATCATAAAAACATATAGTATATTTAACAAGAACCAAATTTAATTTATGGAGTGAGATGTAAAATTTATAAATAATTTTTTGATTTTTTAAAACCCTTGTATATCATTTTAAAAATTAAGCAATATTTTCCTAAAAAAAATATTTTTTTAGTCTCTATCATTGAATTATGATTTAGATTTGTTAAATTATTTTTTGGATTTCTTTTAATTTAATATATGTCCTCAATTTTATAATAATAAACCGTTTAATTTTGTTAATATCAATATCATTGATATTTATTCATAAACATAACAATTATGCTCAAAAATATATTTTTTCTAAAAATTTTTTTTCACATTACATGTACCCATGTTAACATTAATTTTTATTAAGTGAATAAAAATTATTTGAAATAATTATTTTAAAAGCTTGACTCAGAATGTCCAAATAATTTAATGACACCTATTTTATTTTATTCATTAAAATTAAATTTCATAGGTGAAAATTAAGTAACATGGTAAAAAAATTGTAAAATTTAGAAATCATAGAATAAAATACATAAAGTCATGTTTAAAATATTTATGAAAATACATTATTGTGGGATTATAGAACATAACTCATCCATCACTCCATTATTGTTCCTTTTATGTTCATTTCATAAGCAATAGGTTCCTTATTTACGTTAATAATTTATATTTAATAATATTGCACTCACATCACCTATAATAGTATCTCAACTCTACCATGTTTCTCTTCTAATTCTAAAGCATTATATAAAAAAACACAAACATAGTATCTCATTTACACAATACCTGATAAATATAATACATGGTCTTTCTAAAATGTCCTACCCAAGTAGCCTTAAAATGTTACCCAAGGGGGAACTTACAAAGGGAGAGATAACATTCTTGATCAAGATCTCTATAATATTTTATTCTTTTAATCCTTAAAAAACATAATATCATTGTATTAGTGACAACATAATTATTATTAGTATTATTTAATTTCATTATAAATATTAAATATCACTTTTCAACCTTCTTACAAAACCATTTGAAGAATGAAAATGTCTTTATGCGTATGGGCGGACAACCACCCCAGTGAATGGGTGGATTAATTTTTTGGCACCTCATTACATGTATGGATCTAACAGTATATTTAATGTAATTGTTTTATATATAAAAAATTAATATGATTTAATTAGAAAATATTCCCCATATTCTACTCAATCATGGGAAAATGAATGTATCACAAATGTATACTCGATAACTACAACCTCTACGAAAGTGATATATTCTGTTTTTCACTCTAATAATTAATTATTTATCAAAATATATAATAACCAATTTAAATAAGTTAATAAAATCTATAATATAATATTATTCTTCTTTAAAATTGATATAATCTCAATGTAATCAATTTTATAACCATACCACCAAGAAATAATATTTTTTCTATTTGGGATAATTTAACCACATACTAGGTCAATTATATAACTCTCTATCAAGGATTATGGGAAAAATAAAAACTGGTGTTGTCAGATATTAATGATTTTTATGGATATGGATTAGTTATAATAATATTATAATTATTATTATTGTTCCATTATTTTCCATTGTAAAAATTTACAAAACAAACTCCTCAACAAATTTATCTTCATTAATAATAACCAAAATTTTACTTAAGTGAAATTAAAGAATTATAATCCACTAAAATACATCTATGACAATACTTATAATTATATATTAATGATTAAATTTTTATCTATAAAAAAATCAACACCAATATTAATCAAATTTCTCTTAACAAACAGTCATAGTAATAACATTTGATTATTTAATAAATTTACTAACCAATATATTTGTACTATATTATAATAAATTATGTTTATAAATGCTATGGGTATGAATTATGTTCTGAAAAAAGTGATTTAAATAGTTTTTTTGTTATTCTAGAGTTGAGATAACGTTCAACAATGTGTTATTTAAGGTAACCATTTATCATCGGTGGAATTATTGTTTTGTGTTATAATGATTGATCAAGGAATATGGATTTACAAGACGATTTTATTATATTATATTATCAAAATATAAGGACTTTCCATCTTTTGGAGTAGTTACATTGATGATTTTATTTAGAAACCATGATGGTGCTAAAACTAACAATCATTTTCCACATATAAGATCAATTTTAATCAAAAATTTTATTCAATCTTATAACCAATTTTATCCTTTTATATTTTGAAATCTAATTATTATATATATATATATGGTAATTTTTGAATTCCTATAGACCTCTTTTAGAATGATAGTGTTTTCAATCTTTCCAATGTATATTTCAATAATGGAATTTTAAAAATATTAAAAAACATTTTCCTTTCAGGATTCATGTTTTTATGTCCCAGTCAACATTTCATTGTGAATACCTTATATATTTTTAATGGAACCTTTAATTTTATTTCTATTAATGTGGTGTTTCAGAATGGGTTTCACATTACCCTGGAGAAAATTATTTTTTAAAGTGATTTATAATTTCATCTCTTCTATGAGAATTTAAAAACAAAATCTGAAAACCATTTTTAGTTCATTTATTTTCTACTTTATCCCAAAATTAATTATCTCCAAATAAATTTATTTTCATTAATTAACATATAAATGACTTCATGGAATAACATTTTTTGTGGATTGTAATTTTTTCAATTAACCGATTTAATCTTCAATGTCATTTCACATTATATAGTATGTAATTATATAGAACCCATTTTATTTCCATGGGATCTTTATGATATATTTATTTTTTTATTTCAAGTGAAACAAATATGTATAGATAATTTAGAGAAGGTGTTATATATTTCCATATAATTCATTGTTATCTATTTATATCTCATGGGATATGTATGCATAAAAGAAATTGAATTTAGTTTCAAAGAAATATTTTGGGTAATGAATCATAATGTTAATGTTACCTTATTTCTATGTTTATATAAATGTTATTTATTATTATATTATTAAAGGGAATTTACATTCCCATGTTATATTCCTTTGATTATTCTTCATGGTTCATATTTATTATATCATTATTTCGTAAATGGTATATGCTTTTTTCATTTGATATTACATGTCATTCTGTCGTAACTTATGGAGAGTCATATTATTATATTCTAGTTTTAATCATATATTTATTCTCATATCATGTTTTCTCATTTTGTTTATAATATAACCATTTTATGATATTCTAATGAGTGATTCCCTTACTAATCATTTTAGTTCACCAATTTATTTTGTTTCCACTATCCAGGTTATAAATACAAGTATACATTTTGATATGCTCAGAAGGGATTCTATTATTGCTCAATTATTGTGGGACATTTAGATGTTTTGGTGAATTTGTTTTTTGTCAATAGTTCTCAAATACACAAAACCTCACATTCTTAGGAGTTTCAGAATATAATTATACGTAATGTTTATGTCATAAAAATGATGGGAGGTATATGTATGTTTGTCTTTGTTCATAAAACATTGTATCAATGTATAGACATAAATAATATATTTTGGCACAAGACCAATGAGTGTATTTTTTGGGAAACCCGGTTGGTATCATATCAATTTTTAGTTAATTCTTATTATAATTTTCCTTATTTTTGGGGATTGGGATTACATAATTTTAGAAAAAAACACTTGGGATATGTATATTGTATATGTCTATGTATTTGATAATATTATAAAATTATGGTGATGTATTATGTGGTTTTCCAAAAAATCGAATACCTTAATTAATACTAGAAAATGAATACATATATTGAATAGATGAAACTATGGGAGATCACCCAAAAAGATGGTTTAATATCAATTCTATCATCAGTTGGTACACGATGAGTATACCTATGATTTTGAACCTTGCTACAGACTCCAATTTGATATGAATTTGTGGATCATATTTTCATTATGATCGATTATGATGGTTTGAGAGAAATTATATTATATAGTTAGAGAACATAATAATAAAATGACCACTGAAAACATTGGTTAAACTAGAGAATATATATATTGATCCAAATATGCCATTGTTAAAATGAATGTACTATATGAAGAAATGATGGTTTCATCAGTGAAGGAATATTTGGATTGATATTCCTTAATAACTATATCATTTACTATCATTATATTGGATATTATTATAATCATTTCGGTTTTAATGTTCGGTTGGAAACATGATCTTGAAAATGATGTGGCAGATGGTTTACCTATAGAAAACCCAAAAAAAATCTATAGAGGCCTAATTGGAAGGAATTGTCATAAATATTATTTTATCCCAATTATGAAGGATTATATATATATATATATTATAATATTCCCTAAGATAATATGGTGTGTATCTCTATAGAAGTTATATATTGATTCATGATTATATTTAAAATACCCTTAGGTATTGTTATTGGTACATTATAATTAAATATGAAAAGATGAAATTTATTTTAGATGATAGAATGAAACACCGAAGCATTTTGAATGAATATTCTTCCATAAAAGTTATTATTATTATTATAAAATATTTATTTATACATGTTAATAGAATTGGAAATGATTTGGGAATAATTAATAAAAGATAGTTATTATACTAACAACACATTATTCATTCATAGTAAAAACTAAAAACCAAATAAACTGAAACTATGTAATAGACAGCAGGGATTTTTTACATCTAGTAAACTTGTATGAATTAAAAGTATAAAATTAAATGTAAAGAATAAAATATATTTACACTATAACATATCAAGCCTCTTCTAAAACCATCGGTATCACCAATAGGAAAAAAACAAATTATGGGAATCAAAATCATGAAAGTAGAATGCATGTTGTGGGCTCTAAAATTAAAAACATGAAAATGAGAAGTGTGACTTTAGAAGTGAGAAGGGAATGAATGGGTTTAAAAATTCCATATATAGGAACATAATTTTTTTAATAAATATGTTCATTTAAAATATATACATTTCAATTATAATCACGGGGTATACATGTATCCAATAAGTATATATATATATATATTTTCCATAGTAACAAATCTAAAATAATATAAATCATGAAAAATCAATAATAAAATAAAATAAAAATATTAGTTATTTATAAATATGTATTATTATGAATAAAATGTTATTATTCATTGATTGTATGATGAAAAATGTAGTGAATATATTGATATTAACAGAATAATAAAATTATTTAGAATATAAATAATAATTTTTAAGGGTTTATGGTGAATATTATTTAATTTCAACGTAATATTTTTCAAAAAATAATTTCTTGGTCTATAGTGTATTTAAAATTAATATCCACTGGAAAATTATTTTAATTAAATATATTTTTAATATTTACAAAATAATGAACATTAATCCAATACTTATCATTTGTCATGTAAAAAGGAGAAATTAATTTTATAATTATTAATTAAAGTTTTAACAATTTTTTTTAAAATATTTGGATTTTTAATTTAAGAAACTAAATAAATCAAGGATTAAATTTATTATTGATATGAATAATACATTCACACAAATTTAATTAGTTATTCATAATAAATAATAATATGAATTGTTTTTTGTGAAAACAATTCATCTCCGTGTTTAATACATTATTTCATGGTATATTTCTACTTAAAAGATAAATTTGTAAATTTTTTAAATTCATTTTTGATTTAGTTTGTCCATATTCTCTGAAGAAGATTTTTTTTCTTTTTTAGAATTAATATATTATTTTCGGAACAATAAAATAGAAATTTTACTAACACCTTAGAGTTTATGATTATATTATGTTGTAAGTATAACCTAAAAATATATAAATCATTTTCCATGATCCAAAATTTATTTATTTAGCAAAATGATTAATTTATAAAAATTATAATAAATTTAAAATATAGATGTATAACAATTAAATAATTATGAAACATTTCTATTTGATAAAAAAAATATTTCTATTCTTCATCTTTTATTTATTTTTTATAGTTTAAATTATGTGTAACAACCCGAATCCGGATCCACATAACTGGTGCCTCGTATCTGGTTCGCCACATGACCTCAAGCATATTTCCCCAAACGCCAGAGGCTGCCAACTTGAAGCGAGGGCCTTGGTGAGTCTGTGGAGAACCTATGCCCACATTTGTTAAGTATACATCAAAAGAATAAACATAAACAATAGCGGAAACAAAAAAAACATACCACAACTGTACTAAAAGTAGAAGCAATGCCCAATATAATAATGATTCAGTATGGTACAGGTATCTATCAAAAGCACTAAAAAATCAACATGCTAAAATACAACTGAAACCAAAGTACTAAATGTAAATAGATACTCTAGAAGCATTGCAAGTTTAATCCGGATCTCATGCTCTCCTTCTCCAACCAGCAATCAAGTACCTGAGGTAGAAGGGCCACAATACCTTTCTACACCTGCAACCATATAATCTGTTTGGGATGAAAAGAAGGAACCATATCAGGTTTGGGACTAATCCCAGTAGGCAACAACCACATGATTTTTTCCCTACTGTTAGTGAGGAATATACACAAGTAAAGGAAAATAAATACAGTAATGAACTAGGAGTACAACAGTAAATAATCCTACTAATTACCATCAACATTCATTTAATTAAGCAACCAAGGAAAACTAAGAAGTTCTATATTCCAAGGTAAAGAAAGTATCACAACAGGTATCTCAAAAGACTACCTAAACATATGAAGTACAAAACCCAAGCTTGTTCTTTGTCTTGGTGGCTCGTCACAACCATCCAAAAAAATCACACTGACCATCTGGGTGGCTCAAACTAGAAGACCCCTATAGTCTAGTAATCAATCAAGGCACAGACACTCTAGGAAGCTCTCACGTCAATTCCCCTATGGTCTTGCAACGATAGCTACAAACTCTCTGAGAAAGCAATTATGTCTAATTCCTCCTGCGGTCTCGATGAGTGGGTAAACTAAGAACACTCTTGGGAAGCATAAAGTCTTATTCCCGTAGATCCTGTGTACGAAACTAAAACACAAAAACCCTATAGGGAAGCACTTAATCGTCTATTCCCTCATTGATCTCTCGCACCAGGTTCTCACAACCCTAAGTAGTCCTGTCGTGCATAATGGACTGTCAGAAGCCCTATGTAAGTTCAAAAACTACATGGCTAGTAGCTAACATTAATCAAAAGAATTTAAGCAGCAGGAAATTCGTGCAATCAATGATAACAAGTAAACTAACAATTGCAACACATTTTTCCTCACAGGTAAATGGTGCCAAATAGTGATAAACAATCGAATAGGGAGAGACACCCATGGTTTGATCCTCAAACATGCATCCTTGCATAAATTAGCAACAATTAATCATAATCTAACAAGAAATCTGGGGAAAACAATCAATAAGATCAAAATCCAAAACCGGGGATACACGATACATGGGTATCCGGAACTTTTGCAACCATAAATCCAAGAACTTCAACGTAGGGCAACAAACAGCCTACTTCGATCCTCAAAGATCAATATACATGAACCTTGGACTGTGAATTGGCCTAGAATGGAGTAGATCTGCAATAATGTATAATATGTTCAACCTCAGATAACTCACATGAGAGAAAGAATCAAGAATCGAGGCCAAAGAGGAACCAAGAACTCACCATTGTGATTCTTCTACAATTGACGGAGTTTGATTCAGACAACCGGCGACAGATCGGTGTCTCAAATAAGAATTGGCCTCCTCAGTCACTCTGGATAGAATTAGGTGGAGAAGAAGATGTTAATGAGCATTAGGCGCAACCCCGGTCCGATTAATGAAATAAAAAATGTTCACAGTGTGTACTTTAAGAGTGCATGGCATGTACTAGGTCTTTCCATACTCTGCCAAAATCAACCTCCATGTCACCCCTACACACCGTGTGTGTGTACTAGGCACAACCATCACACGGCTTCGAGCGGAAAAGAGTATATGGCGTGTACTCAGAAAGTACACGGCGTGTACTTCAAAAATTTCTAGAAACATTATTTCTCCCGAAAACTCCTTAAAAACGAAAAACATACCTCAAATGAAGATCTAGGTTCTTACAAACTTCACCCCTTAAAATATTTGTCCCCGAATTTCCCTAACAAGGCATAGAAGAAGAAACCTCGAATAACTCTAGCCACAGTGATTGCATATCATCCTCCCTCTCTCAAGTCTCGTCAGGTATATGGCCGTGCTGCCGTAGCACCAGTACTAGAGGAACAGACCAGCCACAGAGTACCTTTGCACTATGATCAACAATCCTAATAGGATGCTCCTCTAAAGATGCATCCTGCTCCAGCTCAACCTCCGCAGGTTGAAAATCATGAGATGGGTCTCAGAAATACCATCGAAGCTGAGAAACATGAAAGACGTCGTGCATGGCCTGGTACCTCTGAGGTAAATGCATCATGTAAGAAACCATCCTGGCTCTCTCCAGAACCTCAAACGGCCCAGCGTATCTCAGTGAATTCTTTCCCTGCCTCTTAATCTACTTATGTCCCAACCTCGGGGTAACGCACAAGAAATCCTGATCTCTGGCCTTGAACTCCCGAGGTCTTCTCGGCTGATCAGCATAAGATTTCTTCCGAGACTGTACAGTAGCCATCCTCTTTCGAATTAACTCCACTTGCTTCATTGTCTCCTGAATGAGACGAGGTTCCAGCAATGTTGCCTTTCCTGCCTCTAGCCAACATAAAGGTGATCGGCATGCCCTACCGTACAAAGCCTCGTAAGGTGACATCTGAATAGTCGCCAGAAAACTGTTGTTGTAGGTGAACTCCACCAGAGTAATATGCTTCTCACATGTACCGCCAAAGTCTAGAATGCGTGCTCGGAGCATATCCTCAAGCACTTGAATTGTACTCTCGTACTGGCCATCAGTCTGGGGATGGTATGTTGTACTCAATAGTACATGTGTACCCAGAGCCCTCTGTAGCCCATTCTAGAAGTGCGAAGTAAAACATGCATCCCTGTCTGAAACAATAGAGTGTGGAACTCCATGCAGACGTACAATCTCTAGGATGTACAGCCATCACAACTCATCAACACAGAAGGGTTCCTTGATCGGCAATAAGTGTGCAACATTCATGAGCATGTCCACTACAACCCAAATTGCATCATTTCCTCAAGGCGATCTCAGTAACCCTGTCACGAATTACATCACGACATCATTCTATATCCACTCAGAAATGGGTAACTACTGTAAAATCCCAACTAGACACTAATGCTCTGCCTTCACCTGCTGACAAGAGGAACACCGCATAACAAAACCAGCCCCATCCTTCTTCATACCTGGCCACCAATATGGATAGTGTATGTCTCTTTACATTTTGGTGACACCAGGATGAACTGACCAAGATGAAGCATGAAACCCCCGCATCAGCTCCACATGTATGTCTGCTAAAACCCATGCGTGTCCATGAAAACATAGCACCTCACCATTTCCCACTATCCACCCCGGAGTAGGATCTCCATCTGACACAACCTCCCATAGGACTAGTCCTTCTTGGTCTGATAGCTTCCTCGTTTGAACTCATTCTAAAAGTGTAGAGGTAACAGCTACAAAAGAAAGAACTGTATTCCCCTTTCTATCATGCACCTCCAAATGCATCTCATAGAATATATCCCTAAGCTTCCACTTGCTACTAGCCTCCTGAACTGCCTGCAACTAAGTCCTCCTACTCAGTGCATTAGCCACAAAATTTCCTTTCCCAGGCGTATAAGCAATCTTGAAGTCAAAATACTATAGGTATAGGACCAACCTCCGTTGTCTCAGATTCAAGTCATGCTGTGTGAATATATACCTGAGGCTCTTGTGGTCAGTATATACCACAAAATTCTTTCCCATGAAATAGTGTCTCCAACAACGCCAGGAATGGAAAACTACATCCAACTCCATGTCATGCTTAGGGTATTTCTTCACATGTGGCCTCAACTTCTGAAATCCGTACACAACAACATGATATTCTTGCATAAGCACTGATCCATGCCCGATGCCATATGCATCATAGAAAACTGTATAACTCTTTCGCGGCTCTGGCAGAACTAGAATCAGTGCTGAAGTCAATCTCCCCTTAAGCTCCAGGAAGGCTGAGTCACAAGCTTCTAACCAAACGTACTTCACACCCTTCTTAGTCAAGCCTGTCAATGGTGCTACTAAGTAAGAGAAGTCCTGTATAAACCACTTGTAGTAACCAGCTAGTCCTAAGAAACTACGTACCTCGAAGACATTCTTCGGCTACTCCCAGGTAACTACTACTCTCACCTTCTCTGGGTCTATTGAAACCCCTGCCTCTTAGATGACATGACCCAGGAAGTGAATTCCATCTATCCAGATGTGGCACATTGAGATCATATCATATAATTGATGCTCCCTTACTGTACTCAAAATAGTATCATGATGGGTAGCATGGTCGTGTCGATTGTGAGAGTACACCAAGATATCATCCACAAAGACAATGACGAAAGAGTCCAAGTAAGGATGGAAAAACATGTTCATCAGCACCATGAAAAATATCAGTGTGTTCGTGAGACCGAATGGCATAACCAGATACTCGTATAGACCATACCTGCTTCGGAAAGCTGTGAGAGGTATATCAGATGGTCTGACCCGCAACTAATGATAGCCAGATCATAAGTTGATCTTCGAGAATACCATGGCTCCTCAAAGATGATCAAAATGATCATAAATCCTCAGAAATGGATATCGGTTCTTGACCGTCAACTGGTTCAGCTTCCAATAGTCCACAAAAATCCATAAGATACCATCCACCTTCTTCGCAAACAACACAGGCGAGCGCCATGGGGATGTACTTGGTCGGATAAAACTCTTCACCTACAACTCCTCCAACTGCTTCTTGAGTTCTCGCAACTTAGGCGTAGCAATCCTATAAGGAGGTATGGATACTAGTGCAACTCCTGGCACAAGATTAATAGTGAATTATACATCACACTCCAGAGGCAACCTTGAAAAGTATTTTGGAAAGACATCCAGAAAATGGTCAACTACCGGAGGGAAGTATATCTGAGAAGTTCCCTGATCAGCCAGATATAAACTAGCAATCTGGGCTATAACACTACCCAACCCATGATACTCTGGTCCATCTCTACTAGCCAATACATCCCATTCGCACCTGTGAATAAATGTGCTGCCCTCTAGTGACGTGAAACTCACCCTATGGTGATAACAATCGACAAAGGCCTGAAAAAGAACTAGCCAGTCCATTCCGAGATTGACATCATAACCCATCATATCAAGGACATAAAGATCCCACAAGAAGTGACACCCACCAACCTCAAGGGGCACTCCTTTAACTGAAAAACACTAGTAGTTGTATGTTCCAAAGAGTGTATAGTGCCAAATTATCCTTATAAGTAATGATAGTTAGTCTAAGGCTCTCTGCAATGTGCACAGAAATAAAGCTATGAGAAGATCTTGTATCGAAAACTGAAGAAGATAAAACTGAGGCTACTAAGATAGAACCTCAAACTGTGGAAGGTCTGTGATCCTGATCCCGATGGATCTTCTCTACTGTAAATGTTTGTCCAGGACCACGACCCTGTGTAGCAGCCTGATATCCCTGAACTAATCCTCCCTGAGCTTGACCACCGCATCCATGACCTCTTCCTTGGCCTGAACGACCTGAAGAACTCCAGCCCCCAGTCTGCTGCAGAAATGGTAATCCTGCTCCTATATGAGGAGTAGAAACGGATCCTCCTTCACTAACTGCCGAATGAAGAACCCTACAAAAATGCTACAGATGACCCATCTTGCTGCAAGCTCGGTACTCCACTGGATCCCTCGGGCACTGAGGCTTCTTATGCCTTCTCATTCCACACTGATAGCACACCACCTAGTTTTTTAAAAGAAGATCCATTGTTCTAGAATAATTACCTCACTTCCTCGAGTCACCTCGAGTAGACTCTCGGTGGCATTTCCTGCTATCAGTATGCAATGAACCAGTATTGGATGCTAAACCGCCCTGGTCAACAGTTCCAGTCTCCCTCAGATTTCGTTCGGTGATCAACGCCTGGCTGACTATCAGAGTAATAGATGTAAACTGGAAGATGTTCACCTATGATCTGATCTCTGGTTTGAGGCCTTCCTCAAACATCCTTCCCAAAAATAGATCGCCATTTCCCAGAACAGGAGTGAAACGCTGTAACTCAGTGAAACGAGAAGAATACTCCATAACCGAAAGAGTACCCTACTACAGATTCATGAACTCTATGGCTCTACCGACCCTCAACATCGCTGGATAGAAGTAGTTGTAGACGTACGGTGGAACTCATCCCAAGCCATATTCCGTTGTCGCCCTGCCTGCGGGACTACATACAACCATCTCTTGGAAGAATATCGCAGCATGTAAGTAGCGAGCTTCACCCTTCTGTCTGGGGGTGTCTCCAGATGCTCAAAGATGTAAAGCATGGTTTCTATCCGTGACTCTACAACCTGAGGTCCTCAATCCCCTGTAAAAGTTGGAGGATGTTGTTGCTGGCAGACTCGTGTCAGTTCTTCCATAGACGGGGAAGGATGCTGAGCTCCCTAGAAGGTCTGCATGAACCACATGAAACCCTCTCTTAACTGAGCATCGACACCAGTGTCTGGAATCACTATAGGTGCCATGTCCGGAATGATCGGCCGAACTACTGGTAGTCCCTGGTCTGTCATATCAGGCGTACGGTCACTGCCAGGTTCCTGACGTGGAACGGGAGGACGTCTTGGTGCCATGGTCCTAAAAGGTCAAAATCACACCACATATTTAGGATTAACAAGGACAGAGAACACAAGAGTACAAAATAGGAATAGGAGAGAAAAACACTTAAGTTTGCAAAACAAGACAACACTATGTGTACTTAAACTACATTGCATGTTTTCTAAGCCTTCTAAATGGGCGTGTAACTCTGCCACCACTGGTCATGTAACATCCATGACTACACTGTGTGTTTTCCCAAAACACGGTCTGTACTTGAACTCCACTCCCCTTCATGAGTCTCTTTACTCGTCCAACCTACACAGTCCTCCTAATTCTAAACTACACAGCGTGTTCACTAAGGACACAACGTGCACTAGACAGGTTTCGGCGACCCGTGTAGTGGTTACACAGTCGGGTACACAGCTAACCCCTACAGGGCGTGTTCCGTAAGAACACGGTGTGTATAAGAATATATAACATTAACCCGTGTTGTTCGTGACATAGCCGGGTACCCAGAAGAAAACTACACGGTGTGTTCTTATAACACATGGCATGTACTACATGAGTTTCCCCGACCCGTGTTGTTAGTGAGATGACCGGGTACCCGGTTGACTACTACACGACGTGTACTTATGGTACACTACATGTACAAAAAGTCTCGCCACCACCTCGGGTCTCTATTCACACAGCTACTAAGATGGTTTAAAAACTACACGGAGTGTATTAATAATGTACACGATGTGTATTCTGGGTTTTTCCGTGCAGTAGCTCAGAAACTGCACCGAATTCCAGAAAAACTGAAAAACAAACATCTATGTCCCAAATTCCAATCCGTGGGGGCCCATACTCCCCACGAATCAATGCATAGAATCATAAAAATGAATATGTCAAGTAAAACAGCATACCAAGAATGCCTGTCACAGCAACTATCACAACAACATGCATAATTTATCACGACATCTATCACAACAACATGAAATTCTAATGCAACCTAGATGGCATGGTAAAATTAATGACATGTGATTTCCTACCCAGTGCCTATATGATGCATGAGCTGGCACAACCTCATCTCATCGGGTTGCATCAAAATAGAACCACAATCATATAAACTGTAACAGCACAAAACATGTGCATCAACGATTGGTGAAATATAATAAACTGTAACACTTTCAAAAAATGAAAATTGCAATTACGAGGTAATATAGCTTTTCCCTGTACATGGGTTAATTACTCCCGGGCACAGTTAAGTACTAACTACCCATTTATTCATATCCCTATCAATTATCACAAACCAGTAAGGCAATAGAAAAGAAGAAAACTCCTTTGATACCACTTTGTAATATCCTGAATCCAGAGCCACATAACTGGTGCCCCGAACCCAGTTCACCACATGACCTCAAGTGCATTTCCCTAAATTTCAGAGGCTGCCGACTAGTAGTGAGGGCCTTGGTGAGTTTGGGGGGAAACTATTACCTCATTTGGTAAGTATACAGTGGAAGAATAAATATAAATAATACCGGAAATAACAAACCACATACAACAACTGAACTAAAAGTAGAGGAAATTTCTGATATAATAATGATACAGTACGGTACATGTATCTTTGGAATGTAGTAAACAAATCAACGTGCTAAAATACAACTGAAAACAAAGTATTAAATGTAAATAGAAACTCCAAAAGCATCACGAGCTAATGCCTGGTCTCATGCTCTCCAGCTCCAACCAGCAATCATGTACCTGAGGTAGAAGGGCCACAATACCTTTCTACACCTGCAACCATATAATCTGTTTCGGCTGAAAAGCAGGACCCAAACAGGGTGTGAGACTAATCCCAGTAGGCAACCACCACATGATTTGTGGCCTTCTGTCACTGAGGAATATAGAAAAATTAAAGGAAAATAAATACAGTATTGAACTAAGAATACACCAGTAAATAATCCTACCAATTACAATTCACATTCATTTAATTAAATGACCAAGGAAAACTAGCACGTTCTATATTCCAAGGTAAAGTAAGTATCAAAATAGGTATCTCAAAAGACTACCTAAACACAAGAAGTACCAAACCCAAGCTTGTCCATTGGCATGGTGGCTCATCACAACCAACCAAAAAAATTCACACTGACCCTCTAGGTGGCTCAAACTAGAAGACCCGTATAGTCCAGTAATCTAACAAGGCATAGACAGTCTGGGATGCTCTCACGTCAATTCCCCTATGGTCTTGCAACGATAACTACAGACTCTATGAGGAAGCTCAGACGTCTAATTCCTCTTGTGGTCTCGATTTGTGGGTAAACTAAGAAAACTCTTGGGAAGCACAAAGAAAAATTATTTTAGTTCATGCGCATGAAACTAAAACCAACATACCCTCTAGGGAAGCACGTAATTGTATATTCCCTCTTTGATCTCCTGCACCAGGTTCTCATAGCCCTGAGTAGTCTAGTCGTGCGTAATCGACTGTTAGCAGCCCTATGTAAGTTCAACAACTACTTTGATAATAGTTACCACACATCAAAAGCATTTAAACATCAGGAATTCATGCAATTAGTGATAACAAGTAAACTAACAATTGCAATAGGGTTTCCCTCAAGGGAAAACTGTGCCAAACGATGATAAACAACCCAACAGGGAGAGTCACCCATGGGGAGATCCTCAAACTTGCATCCTAGCATATATTAGCAAACATTAATAATAAGAAAACAATAAATCGAGGGAAAAAAACAATAGGATCAAAATCCAAAACTCGGGATACACGATAAATGAGTATCAATCACTTTTTCAATAAAAACTCAAAGAACGTCAATGTAGGGAAACAAACTGCCTACCTCGATTCTCGAAGATTGATATACTTGAACCATGGCCTATGAAACGTCCTAGAACAGAGAAGATTTTCAAAATCTTCTAAAAAGTTCATCCTCGGATAACTCACATGAGAGAAAGAATCGGGAAACGAGACCAAAGAAGAACCAAGAACTCACTGCTACAATTCTTTTGCAATCGACAGAGTTCGATTCGGACAACCAGTGACGGATCAGTGGCTCAGAGAAGAATCGGCCTCCTCGGATGTTGTGGACGGAATTTGGCTGAGAATAAGACGTTTATGAGCATTAGGCGAGACCCCAGTCCGATTAATGAAATCAAAAGAAAGTACACAGCATATACTTTTAGAGTACATGTCGTCTACTAGGTCTTTCCATACTCTGCCAAAATCGGCCTCCACGTCACCCCTACACACCGTGTGTGTGGCCCGGGCATGGCCAGCACACAACTTTGAGCAGAAAAGAGTACACACCATGTACTCATAATGTTCATGCCGTGTACTTCAACAATTTCCAGAAACATTATTTTTCTCAAAAACTCCATAAAAAAGAAAAACATACCTCAAATGAAGATCTAGGTTCTTACATTAGGGTTTGGATTTATTTAAAAGACAAATATATCTACATTGGTAGTTAATAAAAAAAATTAATTTTACTAAATTCAACATCATTGATTCATTATCATTAAATATAAAATTTATTCTATGAAACATACTTTTTCCAAAAATGTGTTTTATGTGTTTAATGTGATAAATATATTAATCATTTCTATTACAAATAAAATTTTAATTTAATAATTTTTTTTATAGTTTGATTTAGTTAAATACATATTATATAATAATTCAAAATATATATTTTTATATGAAATGTAAATACGTTTGTTAAAAATTAATTACCTTGGTAAAAGGATAAAATTGAAAAAGTGAAAAATCGAAGAGTTATTGAATTAAAAGTAATCTCAAAACATGTGTTAATGTGTATTTTCGATGGATGGTAGACCGTAAAACAAAACCACTCAATTATTTTCAATTTTTTTTACACATTACTTATTAAACATTTGTCAATTTAGATTAAAAATTTATATTTTTAAAAATGAATTTCCCTTCACCTATAAAATGAGTTAATCTGTAACTAATTTCTGAAATAATTTTAAAGAATAAAATATATAAATGAATTTACATATCCTTTTACCAACTCTTTAATCACATCTTATATGCCTTTTTCATTCCAAAATTCCAAGATATGTATATATAAGGTGTTACCCATGATATAATATCCCAATAGAATGGAAATATTATCAACCGAGCACCGTTAATTTTTTTCGTTCTTCTACCCCATAAAACATATTCCATTAATGAATGTATTAAAAAATAATAAATAATAATATATATATATATATTATTATTCAAATGTAATTTCAATTTTAAACATTGATCCAATACCATTCAATAAATAAAGATGTCAATATATCTGTGTACGCAATACTACCACATTGAATGACATGCTTAATTTTTCACAATGAAATTCCAATATATGTATAAAAATTTATATTTAACAGACCAATATGAGATTTATAACATTAAAATGATTCATCAATTATAAAAAATATATTATTTTTCTTATGATCTATTGAATATGAATTGGTCATCCGTTCATACTTGCGGACTATGCCTCCCCAAAAGTGACATATTTTATTTTTCACTAAATTATATTATTATTTACATAACTATAATATAACCTCATTAACCACCATAAAAAATATATATAGAATTATTATTATTATTTAAATAATATATTATTTCAGAGGAATCACTTTGTTAAACATACTTACCCGTAGATTATATCTTGTTTTAATTTAGGCTAGTTTAATGACCATCGTGAACAATGATATAAATTTATATCATATATGTCTTGTAAAAAATGAATACTAATTATATTATTCATATTGATAAATTAATGTTTTTTATGGGTTTTTTATTTATATATTAATATTCAATATATTATTTATGTACAACCCTTTTTGTTCATGAAAATTATAGAAACTAGGTATTCAACAACATCATCATCAAAAATCCTAAATAAAATCATTTGAAATAAAATAATAAAATTATATTTCTATATATAAACGATATTATATAACTTATAATGATATTTAAATGATTAATATTTAGTCTATTAATATCCATTGACACTGGTAGAATGAAATTAGTGTTAAATAAAAAATCAATTCTAATAACATTCAATGATGTTAATAAAATATAAATAATAAATATATTTGTTATTAATGATAATAAATAATATTTATTGTTCGTAATTTGAATCAATAATGTTCTAAAATTAGCAATTAAGGCTATTTTTTATGCAATATGTTATATAATTTACAGCTGAAATGTATTTAAAGTAACGAGTATTTTTAACTCAAGATATTTTATTGAGTCATAAGGATTAATTTTTAACTAGGTATTTACATGGAGGTTTTATTATATTTTATGATGTTATTACAATTCCTTTCACACTTATTTTCATGGAACAAAAATTAATGGATTTATTTCTTCTGAAAAATCGATGATGTTATGAATAATTCTTGTTCTCACCCAATTAGATCATTTTAATCAATATAAATATTGACTCTCTAATTCAATGTTGTATTTTCCAATTGTTAAATTAAAATATGTTTAATTGATGATAATTTTCAAATTAATATTTACCGCATTGAAATTGAATGATATATCACCCTCTTTATATTGTGGATTTCAATAAATGTTTTTTCAAAATAATGGAATGATTTAACTTTCAGTATTTTCGGTTTATCTTCTACTCCACATTTTCTATAATGAACCATTATATATATTTCAAGGATCAATTATTTTTATTTCTTTTAGTGTTTTCTATTAGAATTTAATTCATGTTAACCTATGGAATAATTTTTAAAATAAATTTTAATTTTCAATCCATTATAAAAATGATCAAATTATTTTCAGTAGATCCTTTTTGGTTTCCATTTACATATTCATATAAAATATGCTTATCATTATAGTGAATTATTTTCATGAATATTCATTTAAATACATTTATAAAATAACAATTTTTTTGGAAGTAATATTAATTTTTTCAAATGATCTATATCATGACATCATTTTACATGATACCATTTGAAACTCTTTATAAACCCATTTTTATTATATGGTTATTAAATATATGATGAATGATTTATTTAAAGTGGAATAAATTCATATAGATGATTTATGGGTGGATAGTTGTGCCTCCCCCCATTGCATTGGTTATAATTTTATATCTCATGGTATATTTATAATTAGGTACAATTAAATTTTCTTTTGAAATACGAGTATAAATAATGACTTTTGAAGACATGGGAGAATGTACTGACTCCGGATGGTAATGATACCGTACTCTTATGTTTGTTACAATGTTATTTCTTATGTTTTGTTTCAATTCCATGTTACATTTCCCTACCTTATACCTATGATTATCCAACATGTGTACTTTTTTATATCATTATTCCACATTTTTTCCAATGGTGTGTGCTTTTTCATATGTGATTATGTATCCTTCAATCATGACTTATGTAAACATATTATTGTTTAATTTTTTTAATATGGTATTTATCTCATGATCATCTTTTCACGTATGGTTGTGATCTAACATATTTTGTAAATGTTAATGAATTTTACTTTACATAGAATCTAAGATCACTGATTTGTTTTGTTTCCATTCCACAAGTAATGATGTTGATTAGAGGAATTGAGAAGACTAGAAGATAATAGATAGTTGTTAAATTATATTGGAATGTTCACAAGTGTTGTAAAAAATGTTTTTTATGTATGTAGTCCTCAAATTCAACAATACTTCAACTCACAGTATTATGAGATATAATGTATAATTTGTTAAAATGATGTGAAATATGTGTACGTTTATCTTAGTTCATATCACTATGTTTAAATTAATTTAATTAATGAAATTATTTTAAGAAAAAGACCAAGATGTGTAGGTATTGGGTTCCTTGGAAGTAGTACATTTATGTATTTATATAATTCACCAATTACTATTATGTAGCTCCATGATTACTCTTATACAATTCTCCTTATGTGGAGATGCCCTTTTTGTCCTGTCTTGTGGATATCTATATACAATTTATACCTCGTAAGACCATTAAGATAGGGTGGTGAGGACCTTAATATATTATATAGAGTTCCTTGTTCAAATTCACATAAATATCATCACTAGTTACCCTTTTGAAAAAAATTATGCTTATGATACTAGATTTTAATGATGTAAATAGTAGAGGAAACACATCTCTATAAATTGAAAAGTCATACAATACATGAAGTATAATGGTGAAGTAAGATTGTTAAGTCATATAATGAAGTCCTATATTCAGAAATAATGTTATATGTCCAATTATGTGTAGCCTGAAATCCATATGATGAATGTAAAATAAATGGTAAAGTATAATTGGTAGAGAAATTCATGGATATGGTGGAAGAATTACCCTCCACTATAGAGTTATCCATTGGACTGGTTGAAGTCATACAATGCATACCTTCATTATATTACCCATCTTTACACCTACACCCTATGAAGTTCAGTTTAATTCGTGCATGTTTTATCCAAATTACAATCTAACTGAATTAAGAAAATGAAAACTGGAATAAAAATAATTTATATAGAATGAACCAAAAATCAAAAAATTAATATATGAAAGTTCCATTTTATTTCAAAATTAACAAAACAACATAATATTATAGATTAATATATTTAAATATTTAATTCATTATTTGATATTATAAAAACATTAATAAATCCCCCATTCCATAAATCATATATGGTGATTATTTCAATTGCAAAACACCTAAAAATATGAAACTATCATCTCTAATAATTGATCCCAGGATTTAACCCTAGAAATGATCTCATAGTTATTCAATCCTTTAGGTGGAAGGGCTTGTCACACCTTGATAGAGGAAGTCACGTCATGACATGAGGCACCATATTTTTAGTTTTAAATTTTTTTAGTTAAACAACTCTGTGATTTTATGGATGTTTATTGAACATCTATTAACTATATCACTCAACCAAATCATAATATGTCTCGAGAAATTGTCGATTTCTTTCCATGACATTTTGAGTTCATTATTTTTTGATTTGAAGAAAATTTTAAATATAAAGACCTATCATTATCTTAATTCTTTCACTCCTCATCTTATATCCTCTATTCCTTGTATCCCTTTCTTCTCCCATGAACCCTAATCATTTTCGAGTTGTATTTAGTTTTGGGAAATTGAATACATGGGGTTCTTGTTTTTTTGGGATTTTTATATGGATTATTGTGGACGTTTTCTCTACTACCATCAAATGAGTTTTGTTTCCAATAGTTAAGGTATGTGTTTTTATGAAATATTTTTATTTCAAAAATAATTATTTTCTTGAGGATTATAGATTTATTTTTATCACATTAAACACTTATGTGATGGGCAAAATGGGTCCACAATGTTTTTAAAATTGTTTATATTTTTGGTAAAAAACTAAATTTTAGGTATTTATAGTTATTAGATTTTGAGATCATTACTTTATGAATACCAAGTGTTTTAAAAAATTCTAAGGAGGTTCCATTAGATTTAATTGTAAAATTAAGGAGGTGTTTGAGTCTATTTTAATTTTAAAAGATGGCGTATTAATTTTCTTAATTGATTTTATATATTATTTATATTCTTTGATTTTAAAAGGGTATGCTATTACATGGTTATTCTTGTTTGGGTGAAAGGTATTTTTGGATATTAGATAAAATTTAATCCATGATGTGTGTTAGAAATATTTTTAAATTGACTAGACATCTAATATAATTTTTAATTCAAAGTTGGAACCTTAAAAACGTTTCTCCATGATTTTTTGGGACCCTAAGATGTCCCCTTTATTGTTATTTTATATATACAACTTTTCCATTAATGTGATGAATTAAATTATATTAAATTGATATATGCAATACATGGATGTTGAAAAATGGGATATTTCTTGTGAGTATTTTGGAGATGATGGTTTTTTATTTATTATGTTTTATTAAAGATTTGTATGATTATAATTTCATTTTGGTGCTTACCCATGTGGTAAAGACTCCCCATAATACGTCCTGAAAATTGGGTTCAAAACTGAGTGAGGGTGAATATTTCAGGGTACTATTAATGTTTTGTAGTATTTTAGTAGTGTGGACAATATAAAAGGAACAATATATAGGTACTATATAATTGGTGAAATTCATATTATTTGGGATTTCGAGCCATGTATTGGGCCTCTTAGATATTGCTATTGGGTTTTTAGATAACAATTGAATAAGATATAGATGATGGATCAACATATTTAATATACACCACAAAGAGATAATCAATCACAGTAGAGTTGATGCATAAAGAAAATATACCATTCTAATTAAGCCCCATATGGATCTTCAGAGAGCTAGTAAAATCCAATTTCAATATTACATGTTATTCTAGGTGCAGACATTGAGGGGGTGTGGAGAATGATGATTTTCTATTCCATATTTTCAAATGTGAAATGTATTTGTACCTATTGGAATTGAGTAATATATTTTAGGCATGAAGGTCTGGCCAGGGATCTATCTCAATCCCACTAAAAATGGTTTTATCTAATGATAAAGAATATCAAATTATAGTATCATTATATCATTATATTTTCATGATTTCTTTCCTACTTCCACATAAAATGTTTCATGAGATCATATATAGATATCAAAGGTATCAAGGATTATATACATAACTTTTGATTTAAAAATTAAATGTTACAATAGTTAAATGTTATTACCTCGATATGGGATTTCACTAATTAGACATTGAGGGTTACTCAAGAGATAATATAATTTTGGAATGTATCATAGTTCAATTGTTTATTCCATTAAGTATTTTCTAGGATCATCTCACATTATGATGTAAGGATTTTCCCGAAAATATTATATTCATGATGTTGTTGATGATTTACTGGTGACTCCCACAATAAACAACATAGGATCCCCTTGTTCTAATTTTCTTATGAGCACCATTTTTGTGTCCATTGTAGATCCTTTTTATTCATTGATATTATTGTTACAATTATTTTTATATTTTAATTATTTCATTAATCAATTTTCATTATAAATATTTTATATATTCGATTTTAAAAATATTCGTTTCAATGATAATAGGAATTTATATATTATATAAGGAACTTTGAGAAATATTTTTGAAAAAACATAAGAACATTATTCAATTTTCATTAAAAAAATCTTTATTTCCATGTTAAATGTGATTTAACACTAAATAATGTTTCCACTAATTTTATATAAAACAATGCAATGAATTTTTTATAGTTAAAATTTTGATACTTTTACTTTCATTAAGATTTAAATTATTGGAAAATCATTTTCAGAGTATATTTTAAATAAGAATTTATGAAAAATATAATTATATTTATTTTATAGACTATTTTGTCAAATTATACTGAGTATGTTCAACTCACCACATACACACACATTGATATGTTTTATTTACTATTTTATTTTTCTTCATTTTTGTAGTTATATTTTCCTTATCATCATTGATTTTGTTGGTCCATTGTTTGGTGTGTTTGGATGAGGTGGTGGTTTTTGGTCAAATAAAGGTTGTTTTATAGCCATTAGATCTCTATATATTTATAGATGTTTATATAGTATCTAATTAGGTTAGACCATGTTATTTATTTTGGATTATATTATATTGGTACCTTGGTATATATTCTATACTATGGTAACTTTAATAAAATAAGTTAGATACCTCATAGATATTAATAATAGTTAATTTATTAAACATGTGGGGAATTTTCTGTTCAATTATATTTTTTGTTTCTAATTATTTTATTTTCCTTGATTTCAATTGTGTGGATTAACCCTGAATAATTTTTATTCATTTATTAACACATTTTTATTATTTTATATTTGGTGAATTTATTCCAATGTGCGTGTCGTTGATACTTGAAAACTAGTTTCCCACCAATAGGGATTAAGAGTTACCTTGAGAAATTTTGATGGAATGACTTGATAATTATTTAATGAAATCTATGTATAGTTTATTACATTGTAATTATGTACTTTGGACAAAATTATAAATGGATTGATACTCCAAATGATGGATAGAAAAGACTCAAGATACAACCTAGGGATACGTTGAGAGTTGTTTTAAATGTTAATGAGTTCTATTAATATATTGTTTATGGCATGATACACATGGTTATGTGTAGTTCTAGTTAAAAAATTTTCAAATCCCGCTCCATCATTACTTGTTGAAAATTATAATATACTTTATATTTTATGTAATAAATTATAAGGGGTGGTTAGAATAAGTTGGATAAGTGGTGTTTTTGTTCAATTTGATATGTATATTGTTCATTTGAAGACATCATAAGTATATTTTTGAGGGATTATTTCATTATTGAGATAACCATAGTGGTTAAATGAAAGAAATAGTGTTTTAAAACTATCCATTTGATTAGTATATTGGATTTTTGGGTTATATAAAATTGAGGAATTTGGTTTTTTCTAAATTTGAAAAAAAAATTTGTATAATGGAATTGGTATTAATGAAATTCCTTAAAGTAAAATGATTTGAGACTTCACTTACAAGGTGGAATTGGGAAATATTTGAGTGATTTTGGTATGCATGTTGGATTTTCTTTTTTTATGAATTCTTTTTAGGGTTATAATTAGTATTTAATAAATATTTAATTTTAAATTGTGCAGACTCAGGTGTTTTAAATTTTATATTTTTGAAAATATATTGTTTTTGGTTATTGAGTGTTGTATGGTTTAAGCTCAAGGATTAAGTTTTCAATGTATTACATTAATATCAAAATATAAGATTGATGGATTAAATTATTTCTACAATTTAATCTATTAATTCGATTTATATTGGGAGATCCATGATACTTATATATATATATTCAATTGTGACTATTTTTTGGATCATTGAATTCCTTCATACATATAATTATGGTTTATGTGATGAGTTTGAATAGGGTTCTTAGGTTACAGTAATTAAATCTAGATAGTATCTATGGCTATATCAAAGTATAATTATGAAAGTAAAGTGATGTAAATATAATTAAGTCAAATAGGTTTCATGGTGATGGGGTTATGAGGATTCTATGTATAAAAAATTTGTGTGTTAGATATGTGCATGAAATTAGCATATAAAGATAGATAAAAACATGTAATATATGTGTGTTTGACCAATGTTGTTTTTTATTTGTGGTTAAAGAGCCAAGGATTAGTCTCAATGATCATATACAATATGGGGTGGAATTTTCAATGAATCGTGAATTTTTCTATCATTGAACTGGAAGAAGGATCAGTTCCTCATTGGGATGGTGGATGATTGAATTTGATATTTTATTTTAATCGAGATAATAAATTTTTATAGATATTATGGATTTCTATTCTGTATTTTTGAATGTCTAATTTTAGTTAAAATACTCCCAAGAAGAGTTCATAAGTTGTTTGAGTGAAAAAGTTAGTGGAAAGTGCCTACATCAGGCTATCTATTTCCCAATCCTATTGCATATAGTACATAGGGTACAAACTAGTCGGGATTCAGACACTTTATTCCTGCTAGGTTATCGATGACTTTGTATCAAGTATTATGTAATCCCCTAGGAACACGATGGAGGGGAACCTTATTCCTAGAAGGGTTTTAGAATTTTTTTAGTAGAGATAGAACAATTTTTTCACAACCATTCCACAAATGTTTTGGATCAATGGGTATCCATAAGAGGCCACTTGGATACCCTCTCAACATTTTTCCCTCTTAGACCCTTTGGGTCACTCTATAATTAAAGGATGAATTAGAGGGCATATTTATAAGGGATTATGGTATGATTCTCCCCTATGATCCTCTCTATCCTTCTCATGTATTCACTACTAATTTTGGTGGTTTTGGTAAGGGATTTGTTATGATATTTTACTAAATCATAGTGGAATCTCATTGATATGAACCCATTATTTTGTGGTATATAGAGGGGTATTTTTTAGGATTTGACTATAGGTGTTCCACACCAACCAACTTATTTTATTTTTCTAGTTAATTTAATTATTTATTTTAATGATATTGGATTAAAAAGTGAATTGATTCATGAAAATTAATTGTGTTCTTTTATTTACATGGTCTCAATATCATTTTTTGAGGGAACTACATCCCATTTCTTGTGTTCTGGAATCATTGTGATTCCCAATAAGATTTTCTCTTATATTCCAAATCAAGAATTTGGTTTTAAATGACTAACTGATTAAATCTCTTGATTGTTATTTGGATGATTTCTGTAAATCTCATTTGTCATCTATATGAGTTTGGGATTGATTGTTCATCAATATATATGGTAAATTACAATTTCAAAGATTTATTTTTTTGATCATTTTTATTTATATGTTTTTTAGTTATTCTTTACTCTTGTTTGGATGATAGGTTTTAAAATTAACATATTTCTCTATCAATTATGATGTGATCATGTTAGTATAATAATAACAATTGACTATAAATCCCACTAAATATTTCATTGTTTGTTTCTTGGTCATAGGAGTTCTGGTGGTCCATTTATGGATTAATATTTGGAATGAGTTAGCTTCACAATGAAAATGTGTTCTTCATTTTTTTGTGTTTTAAAAGGGATATTTATATTTAAATTGTATTTAGAAGGAAAATAGTTTATCTAATTTAAAATGGAAAATTAAATATGTATTTAATTTAATGATATTTCAAAATAAAATTATTTAAATTAGAATTTAATTGGATGTGGTGATTTAAAGTGTTGGTTTTGAAATGGTATTACAAGACAAAGAGGGTTTTTCAATGAACGTTCTTAATTAGATTTTATCGATGGGACAGGTGTGGGTATTTCAACATGTCATTCTATTTTCTAGATGATTGTCATGTTGATTTAAATTTTTAATGGAAATATTTTATTTCTTATTTAATAACATTTTTTTCTCAATTTGAAATTAGATGGGTGATTCTATATTTTTCTTAAAACTATTGTGTTTTTTTGTAAGATTTTTTCTTATAGATTTCTTATATATATGTGTGTATATATATATATCCAAATATTATATTATAATATTTATTATATTATATAATGATAAAAATAGATTATTGGTTGGTTAGATCCAGTTAAGATTATTTTTCAATTATTATATTATTATTATAATAGACCTTGGAATACTTTTTTTATTAGTGTGGGACCATGATATTGATTGGGTAATAGGTGGGTCACTCAACTATAACATTTGGATGTTATTAAAACTTAAGATTTATGTTCATCTTTTTTATTTAGTGCCTCATGATTCACATTAGTTTTTTAGGGGATTATAGTCTATATGATCATTAACTAAGAAATAAAATAAAATACATGATTAGTGGTCCTCAGTATGAAATAATCAAAAGAATGTATCATGAGATAGGATAGTCAATGTGATATGATTCCATTACACTATTGAAATAACAATAGTGGGTTCCCTCTTGAATGGAAATTTAGTATTCCATATTTTTTGTATTGTTTATAAATGTACCAGGAGAGGCAATTTTTTCTCATATGAAATATATTTTGATTGAGTTTTGAAATGTATGGGAGGTGAAGTATAAGATTACTTTGTTATATGGTTTTCATGTTTAGTAAATTCTTTTATTTATTTTTGAGTTCACAAACATTTTTGGTCTATATATTTGACCTAATACCCCTATAGTTGTACCCCCCCCCCACGACCATCAGGACATAGAGAGAGAAATAATGAGACAATGGTAAGGATAATGGATGAACATAGAGAATATATTTTTTATTATATAAGATATATTTGATCAGCAAAAATCATGGGATCGGACTGAGGTTTGACCTTGTCCTTGACATACAATATTTTTTATTGTCGATTGTTTTGATATTTGATTTGAGTGATCAATGTGAAGTCGACTAGCTATAAGATCATTCATTGGGAACCAACCCCTATCATAACATATTTTAAATGATATTGATATGGTTGTTCTATTTGATTTTTCCAAATGACATGTTTATAAATGATAAGGGAGATGATATGTGGAATGGTGAGAGAAATGGGTTTTGTTTTTTCCTATGATTAAGCCTTTTTATTTATTTTTCTTATTCATTTTAACATGGGATTATTGTTCATATAATTGTTAATTTTAGAAATTCATTGATTTCTTGTTTTTTTTTCATTATTTTTTAAAATTTAATTGATTGTTGGGATGACATTGATTTCCCATTGTTATGTTTATTGGTTCAATAATTTTTTCCATTTATATTTTAGTGTTTTTGTTTATTTAGGGGATGTAAGTAGAATAGTGGGTTTGTTTTGAATCAGTTATGTCAGTCGTAATGGGACTAGTGACACCCATAGGGATTTAAATATTATAAGAAAAGTGTAATTATGGTAATACATTATAATCTCACAGGGGTATGTGAGTCATTTATTTTTATAAATATAACATTTTTTAATAAAATATTTTTAGGTATAAGCCTTCAAGGATCACGCCTTCATTGTCATTAATAAAAGAAGTACATATTTTATGTGCATGGAAGTTATATTCTTATTTATGGGTAAATTTTAATGTGCACTAAATAAAACACTCTATCAATAATTTCATTAACATCCACTAGATCAATAGCTTACATTGTGTCAAAGAAACCACCAAAATCATATTAGGACCTTGAACTGATCTCTTACCTATATAAACTATATTTTTTTTACAATGGAAGTATCCATGTTTTTGATATAGAAATATTGATTTATAGAAAGGAATATTTCTTGGAATTAACATGGTGTTGGAGGAAAAAATTGTAGTTGATGATCATGTGAGTTATCCTATAGTCAATTTTTTTTATATGATATTTTAATTAATTTGTAATCGGATAAAAGCATTCATGTTGTAATATATATATATTATGGGTTATCTATATTATTATATTGAATTTTATTCTACTCAGATATAATTTTTTGTATATTTAATTCTTTTTTATTTTTTATTTTGGACTCTGAAATAAATCTGGGATCCCTATATTTTATCAATAGGTTTTTAGTTTGTCTATTTCGAAAACAGGTCACGTTAATTTTTTAGTCAATTTGGGAATAACCCTTGTGCTTTATATTGAATATATTAATATCCACATGAATATTATAAGTCCATTAAACAACTTGAATTCCATCGGAATATTTGGATGCATGAATAATTTAGGTTGGAACCCTTTCCTTTGAAGAATTTAAGATGATTTGGTCTGGGTGTTACAGTAATGGTCCTTATGATCTTTCTATAGGTCCATGGGAAAAATAAATTAAAATCATGAATAGATAATGGTTTACAGTTTATATTTTATGAAATTAAAAAAATATCTTGAACCGAATAATTAATCAAACTTTTGATTGGAAGGTACTAGGAGTAGGTAAATCAATTAATTAGATAATGAGTCCATTTGAATTTTAAACACAACCGAATTTTCGACCCAAAATACAATTGCATGGTTTGGGAGATAAATAGATATATTGACTCTACATATATAAGAGGAATCATTGTAAATAAAAAATTGAACTACACTATGTCTCGTAGCTTCAAAAAATTGAAAATCTAATTTTGATGTAACTTTTTCACAATTCATTCCAAAGAATTAATTATAATATGAGACTCAAAAAAGATAAATCCATAACATTCTTGATTTTATACATAACATGTATAACCCATATGTTCAATTATTAATACATATTATTTAACATTAATAAGGAACTATATTTTGTTGAATAAGGGTTAACATGAGAGAGTAATTAATAGTTACTTCCATATATTGTGGTTTATAGTTCCTAATATACCATGTGCTAATTGATAGAACAATAGAAGTTATGAATCTACCTAATTCATTGGACAATACATTAGAAGTGAGGTAGATTAAATCTAATGAGAAGGAATAGGGTAGTTAATACATCGAAGTTGAATATAAATAATGTATAAAATAAAAGTAAAATGAATCACTTTATAAAAGAGTGATATCTCATACCCCACAACTCTATTACCATAATAAATAAATAAAATAAAGATAGATGATCAATGTAAAAAAATTATATAGATGTTAAATAAATTACATATAAATATTATTTTTATAGAAGTTATAAAAAATGGAAACAATATTGAAAATTCCTCAATGATATTTTATCTAAAAGGAAAAAACATGATGATATTGATATTTTTTTTTATGTATAAGAAATTATTCATTGTTATCTAGTTATCTATTTATTTTAAACTAATCATCCCTTGTAATTACGATGTACATTTTAATATTAGAGATTATCAATTGGGGATATAATCATGTGATCTTGAATCTGGTATTAATTTCATTCAATATATAATTCCTAATGAACCATGGATTTTATATTTAATTCCAACTATAGTTTCCTTGTAAATTGAAGACTGATCAATGAAATACACCTAATAATTTTTAGTGTATGTGTTTATAATAGTAAAAAACTAATTCCTAAATAATTTTATCCTCCCTAATATGGAAATGTATAAGTACATCCGAATCAATGTTAATAAAATATTATTGGGAATATCTACAGATCTTATTTATATTTAATAGGGGCTGTTAATTTTCAGAGTTGGGGTAAAATCCAGGGCATTTTTATTTTTCAATGTAATGGTCCAAAAATCGGTGGATCACATCTATTTGTTGTATAATATTAATGCATATGATGAGATATCAAATTAATAAACTAATTTTGGGAAATAACATAACAAATAAAGAGACATAATTGAATCAATCAATTAAGTGAAATTCATTATAAACATAGTGAATCCACTAGATAGACATCCATTTACATTTTTACCTCATTAAATTGAATGATATGTAATAGTTGAGATTCTACAAAATTGTACTGACATTTTATACAACTATTTAGGAGACTAAATGTTTTTTCTAGTCACCCACATCATTTGAATATGAATTAAATAAGAAATTAAATTACTTGAATACTTTTTATAGTATAAACTAATGAGAAATTCAATGTTATATGACATATAAGATATAAATACATTGGTTTTTACTCCAAAAATTCATATAGTATTTTTTAAAACCTTTTTAGTGTAAATATTTTTTATTAATACCTTATATGAATGTGGTTTTCCAGATAGTGGAAATTAGGCAACCAGAATTTGTCATAATATTTCCTATTTTTGAATGTTAGTGTGTTATCCCATTACAAGTGGAACTAAAAATTTGTGGGACCACAATGTTTGTAAATGATAATGGAGAGTTTATTCCTTGTATAATAATGATTGGATAGAATTTTTTAGTCTATTTATATAACTTTAATGATGAAATAATAGGGGATCACTTTAGATTAAATTTCATCGATTAATTCCTTAATGTTTTGAAGAAGGATACTACTATAAATTTTTATATACATACTATGATTGCAACCAATTAATGGTCAAACATGAAGGTTTATAAAATTTCACATTCACCTATTCATGTAATACATTTTTTTGTTAATACCTTTTATAATTTGAAAAACTTTTGGAATAGTTCAAGGATGATTTAAAGAATTATAGAAACTACTTTTGTAATTATTTAACATATTTGGATAATATTTTCTGAATATAAGATGAATAAATATTATTCTTTATGAGGAAATGTTTCACTTTATGGTATAAAGTGGGAATGTCTTATAACATCAAATTTCATATAAAATCATTGAAAATAACGCAACCGAATCTCGTACAAATTTTGAGCTACCCATTCCTACATACCTATATTCTATTATATTTTTTTTGGTATATAAGATTAATATAATAATATTTTAAAAATCATTATATTATTCCCTTATCCTTAAAAACAATGTTAAGAAAATATGTAAACATTTATTTTTGTCCCAAATTGCAGGAAGCATTCAAACTTCTATAGAAATGATAAGGATAATATTTTATAATAATTTAACTAGAACTGGATCAACTATTTGAATTATATTTTTACAAAAGTTATAGGGCAATTGGTGCAACCATGAGAAAAAATAATGAAATGATCTTCTAACCAATATATTTTACTCTTTGAAGGTTGAATTCTTCTCTATATAACTAAAAAAATCTTGTGAAGGGTTGATTGTAGTTGTTTTCCTATTTCATAACTTTTTTATAACTTTTATTATCAAAACACTCTATATATTTAGATCAATATACTCTATTATTTTTTAATGACTTATAAATTTTCCAATATTTGACTAACTAGTTTATTTTTTTCTTTAATAATTAATAAATGAAATAAAAAAAGTAGAAAATGTCATTATTGATCACTTGTCATTACAATAATGGGAAATAATGGATACAAAGGATTAAATTATTAAAGTTACATTTAGGGACTGAAATATTAAATTTTTTATTAAGGAAAAAGTGGTAGAAGAACTATCAATGTGGCCAAAAGTGTATCAAAGTAACATTTATAGATTATAAGATTTAAACTATCGAGACTATCATTCCCTTTTATGATAATTTTATCAATTATTGATCTTTAGGATGTGTGAATCAATATTTATCAATAAATAATATAATATTACTTCCAAATTATGTTTTTCAATACTACTTGTATGTTCAATTACATTTTAATGATTTTGTGGGTGGGATGATTTGATAATGTATCATACAAGAAATGTTTTCTAGAATTTTTAATCTATTTTAACTTGTATATGTAATGGAAAACCATGGGATTTATTATAAAAATAGACAAGTCCAACAATATTGTTTTTAATAGCACAATTTATAATAGTATATTCATAGTTTTATCATGAATTTCGATAAATGATTATGAACATGAATCATTAGATAAAATTTGAGATACTAAAAACCCCTATAATTGATGTCGAAATACTTAAAATATGGGGAATTGAATTCCTTTGTTATGTTTTAAAATTGATTTATAAATAATGTATCCTTGTTTATACTTTCTATGTATCATTTTGGGTTTAATGTGAATCCAATGCAGAAAAAAATGAATGATTTATAATTACAATTATGTAAAATTAATATTTTCCTTATTTGGTATTTCACGAATATTCATTATTGACCAAGGTAAAAACATATATAATTTAATTTTTCAGAGTATTATGAATAAATTTA
Organism: Viscum album; assembly: GCA_963277665.1. Taxonomy (NCBI): domain Eukaryota; kingdom Viridiplantae; phylum Streptophyta; class Magnoliopsida; order Santalales; family Viscaceae; genus Viscum; species Viscum album. Next base: position 1,075,823,724 of record OY728138.1, read on the forward strand.
GACACCAATTCCTCATTGATAACCATTATAATCTACATAAAAAATAAAAAAACATATCAAGAGATGGAAAAAAATATATTGGAAAATAAAAATATCTTTCGAAAATATTGACTTACCAAACATGATGAAGCACTTGTAGATTATCAAGTAGAATATAAAAAACCAATTGAAATTCACTTATACTTATTTTTTATAATAAAAATCTATCATATTTTATCAAATGATAAAAGATAAATTTTAGGAGGTAGTAAAAACACTAATAGGGATATCATATATTAAAAATAAAAAAAATTCTATATATGAAAGGGATTGATGATATATGGGGAGTATTATATAGAAATACAATTATATATAACATGAAATTATAATTAAAACATGAAAAGAGAATCGAATTATAAAAATATTCTTCAACATGTAGTTTTTTAGAAAAATTGCATTTCTCTATTGTGTTGTTGAAATTTATTATAAAATAATACATCAATGTAAGGTAAATGGAATTTTTTTGAAACTCTAACATAAATCATATATGATATGAATCCATCAATAAATTAATATAAAAAATAGATATTTAACCTGGATGAATAGACTAAAAATATTTATTAATATTGTCAACCTATAATTTGGTTTTTCAAATTTTATGGTTTGAAGATTATTATTTAAATTTTTTTTGGTTTATGTGAATCCTTTTTTTGTCCTGATATAAAATAGGAATTGATTTTTTTTATATTTTTATTATCTATGCGATTATATAATTTTGGATTCATCTTTATTATATTGTGTAGGTTTGTTTTGAATCTGTTAGATTATAACACGTTCAACATTTATGGATAATCACAAAATGTAGAAACAAAATCATTGTCTATCACATGTTATGTGGACATGATTATTGGTTTTAATTTATTTTATTATCTAAATAAATTATTATAGGTTATTTTAAATATCATTCCACACCTATTAAAATATATTTGTTAGACATTTTTTTAAATATGATGCTCTTATATTTACTCATGTTCATTTCTGTTGTCTAATATAATGTTTACATGCTCTTGAGGAGTCTAAAAAATTTTATATAAATTTTATTTTATATTTTTATCCAAAGAATATTATTCTGTGATATTAATTATATATATATAAATGTTTTTATATCAAATCTATAAAAATATTCAAAATTGAACTAAAAAGAATGAGTACTTTATTAGTATTATTTATCAACTATTGAACTAAAAATACACCATTTCACATTGATGATATCATATCATATAAAACACATTAGGATTCCTTTTTAAGAAGATTCAATAAACCATATGAATTTATAACCATATAATAGATATTTACATGATGATTTTTAATCTATTTGTTAAGGAAATATTCATTCATAGAAATTATTTTTTTAAGGTCAATGAGTTATTTGATGCATATAGATAAAAAATATCTTATAATTTTATAATTTTTATTTTCATTGTGGATCAATTCAATTCACTTACATATTTTTTTATATAAAAATTAATTCTACTTGGTTCTAAAAATGAGAACATATATTATTATTATTTTAACCTTACATAATGGGATATATATTAATGTGATGAAACATTTCCTTAGGAGATAAATATTTTTATATAACCTGTATTTATTTATTTTTACAATAAAAGGATTCCTGTTTCGTTTTTATAGGTATTATATAATAAATATTTCTCTAGGTTTTTAATGTACCTTCTCATATGTATTTATTCTAGTTATTTTTGTGTGAGTTTTTATTTAACTTACTAGGACTATGAATTTCATAATTGAAATTGGGGAAAAAATATTTTAATATTGGGTGTTTTAGGTTTTAAGGGAGTGACTCGGATTGATATGTAATACATACAATTTAATATTTTACCCATATTCATGGGAAAAAATCAATTTTTTATAACCCTCTATATCATATCATCATAGATAATTTATTACATACTTAGTGAGGATGTAATTTTAATTTTGAAACAATGTAAATGTGAACATCATATGAAAAATATTGTAAGGGTTTATATATATTAGAATTGGGAAAAACTCTGATAAAATCACATTGTGTGATGATAATAATGACAATATAGGTCAAAGGTATGAAGGAGTGTAGTTTTATTTAAAATAATATGATCTGGAAGAAAATAATTATGAGAAATTTTAATTTAAAAAAAATAATGACCGGATTGAAAATATGTAACCTTATAACTAATAATTTTCTTTTTATCTAAGAGTTTATTGATGTATGTTTTTTTATAAATAAAAACTTTTATGTATGTATTATTTGATGTGTGTGGATTTTCTGTACTTTTTCATTATTTTATGGTAATTTAATTAATTTAATTTTTTAGTTTTCTAATTTCATTCATCATTTTATAATAGTTATTTTTTTAATTTTTGAGTCAATTTAAAATTAATATAATTTATTATTATTATTATTAATATTACTATATATTTTTTTTATTTACAATTTTCATATACAATTTATTTACAAACTCTTTTTAGAATTCGTATGATCAAGGATTAATCCCTTTATGGATATAGTTACTATTGTAGAAATATATAAATATATTTTAGTAGTACTATATTGACATATTTACTATATATTAGTGGGACATCCTGCCATTTCATAGTCCTTCAGAACACTTAGGCATTCAGGTCATTCATGCAGCCCCTATTAGCCATCTATATCAGGTAAAATGGTGCATTTTATAAGAATCATACAATTCAACACATCAATCATGAAGAAAATTCATAGAATCATATAGGCACTACTAGTTTGGAGTCCTTAAAAGTGGAATAAGTGTGAAGATTTCTATGAATTAGTTTAATATACCCTGTTTTTAACAGTGAAAAAATGTAGTGGATATTTTATTTTTCATTTGGAGGATGTTATAATATTAAATTGATATTTTTATTGTAATTAGTGAGTTTTAGAACATAATGGTTTTTTTAGATGTGTTTTAAGGCTTAGGATGTGCCTTAGTTTTCCATGCAAGGATTAGCAGAATCAAATTTGAAATCGTAGTATTTGAAAAAAAAGAGAGGTGAACAGTTAGAACACTATTAGTGATAACAATGCTGCCAAATTATGTGTCCTAGTAGGGGTGTCAAAAAATTATTCAATTGATTCACCCAATGATTCAGGGACATATGTAAAACCAATGTGATTTTGTATAGTAGAAATACATGGCTAGCACAGATTTTTCCTAACATTGCGCCTAACATGTTAGTGGGGGTGGACAAGTGTATAATGAGTATGCATGGTCCACACTCTATTTTTATATCTATGTTCATGTGCATGTGACAGATATCTCCCTATAAAAGTTTTTGGATCATGGTTGTTACATGGGTTATCTAACTATGATGAAAAAATGTATTCCATTTTATGGTTGTTGAATTTACGATTTCCCAGTATTCCCCATAAAATTCAATTCCTCATCTTTCTCCAACATTTCACATACACAAAAGCCACCCAATATCCCCATGATTATCCTTTAGGTTTGGAGAACCTTGGAGAAAACATTTTTTCAATGAAGAATCATTTGAAGAATAGGATCACCCTCAATAATTCTATCGATCCATTTTCTTATTATATCATTTTCATTCACCATAGCAGATTCTATTTCTATATAAATGGATATTCCGTATTTGTTTTTTTAATTTTGACTATATATTTTATTTATTTATTTTTTGATAAAATAATTGGCCTTTATTTTATGGTAACGATTATAAATATTATCTTATGTGGTCTAGATATTTTCCATTAAAGTCTCACTATTTATAAAATATGTCATTTCAGCACATGTTATACTTGTAATGTGTCATATATTGAGAAATAAATTAATTTAATAAGTATAAATATATAGAATAAAATTCTCATCATGTTCATAATTATATTTTTATGGTGGAGTACCAAAACATGAACCACCCCCTTTGGGGTGTGTTGTTTGGATACCCATGTCCACTAAACTGGGTCTTGTTATTAAACCAACATTGAGGTATTTTTTACATCTTGATAACCAGTTAATTAAATTGAACCAAATGAGATGTAATGTTAAAATGGTTTAATATTCCCCTTGGATCATGTAATATTTCTCTTTTAAGAAATTATGAAATTATAAAATTTGTAGAATATTCTAATGGCTTCCCCATTAGTGGAATGAATAGATGACCTAAATAGAAATGTGAATGGTAAGACCATGTAACATTTTCTTTTTAAATAAAATTAATACATACATGTCTGTATCATTAATTTAATGTGAATTAAAAAATAGATGTAGTGAATTTTATAACGAAATCTATTTTATTCATTGGGCTTGAAGTGTAAAATAGAAAGGACAATATTCCATGGACTTGAAATGAAGTTTGGTATTGGTTGTATTCATTTGAATAAAGTTTTAAATTTTATAGAATATTTTCAGATGGCCTATGATTGATTATAAAATTTAATATACCAAATTATTAGATAAAAAATGCAGTGCTAAAGGGATTCTGATTTGGAATGCATTGAATGTGATAATAAAGAACATTGATTTGGATGATTATATCATTAAATATATGTTTAACATGTCACTCTTAATCACATATTAAAGTATGGATACTGGATTACTCATTAAAAGTTTTTGTTGTGGACATGGATTTCCACATTATTAACTAAATTTGTTGTCATGGAATTAACAATTATGTATGGATTGCATCGTCAAGATGTTCCTCATTATTGGACGTGGCATTCAATTTTTTTTTGAAAATAACATTCCATATTATCGGAAAGTGCGTGGATTATTAATATTTATTTATATATTTGGAAATGTAATTCCATATAATTTATTTGAGATTTTTTTAAATAATTCTAAACATTCCTTATTTTAGATTCATTTATTTATGCACCCTATTTAAATCTAGAACCTTATATGATCATAATTATTTTTATATTATATTTTTCTCTCCTTATATTACACATTACTAGTGTTATTAATGGATTATATGTCTAATATACATGGTCTTATTCTACTATTATGTTATCATGTTCAAGGACATTCAGGCTTAGGATGATGAATGAATAGTCATCCAGTGAATATAAGAGGACCTCGATACCAAAATGGTTTGTATTCTCTTCACTAATTTACATTTGATATTAATACACATATATTTTTTTTAATATTCATGGACTATATTTTTATTAAATAATATTGTTTTTTGACTATTTTTTTTTACTAACAACATTTAATTACCTCTATTTTGTAATGGGATATATCTAATGGCTACAAGATGTGATCTTAAATTATGATTATTATTTTACACATTGTGGGCTAGGACATGGCATGGGTCCTACAGGCCAAAAATGTTCTCATACTACCTACTAAATTCTGTTATTTCATTTATTTATTCTTTTATTAGTATATTCATGTTGTATGTATTAACGGATTCATGTTCAATATTTTTAGTTATGGCTCATCAGTATAGGTACAATTAATTATTTAGCATTGGTTGGGTAATTATTTTATTACATGTTTGTTATTATTATATTACCAATATGATTAATCAATTTATATTTACACTATATTTATTATTTGTTAATAGCGTATGATATCTCTATTATAGCACCACTAGGCACTCACTTCGTTCCTATAACCTCAATCACAAAGGGAGGTGCGCTTGAGACAATTTTTTTGACCAATCTGGTTACTTTTTATGGTGTGAATTGGGTTAGGATGTGATAAATTGATTTTAAATCTCTTTGTTTATATCATAATATTTTTTCATGGAAGAAAAAAGGATAGAAATGTTTCATCACTTGGTATATAAATCTTGTTTGGGAATGGAAAACTAAAGAATGGGTGAATGATAAGGTTTCTAGAGATCAAATTTTTTATCAAGATGTTCATTATTATAGTTGGATGTTATTTTTTGCTTGAGTTACTAAAATATTTTTACTAGTGCTTGATTTATTAATTTATGGCATTTACCTCATGGCATGGTATGGAAAGATACATGGTGTGTTCTTGAACTATCTCAGGAACATCGGATTCAAATTTCATTTGTATACTTATTTATATACAATTGTTTAGAGACTACATTCGACGACTAATCATATACCATGATTGTATGATTATTTATCATGATTATTTGAATACCATGATAGAGTGATTATAAACCATGATTAAACATATTACAATTTTGTGATAATTTTCATATATTTCTATATCTTATACTGAGGTGATATCATTATTTCTATAGAGGTGATGATAGGTTGGTTATATAAAGATTCAATATCAACCTAAATAGTATTTTTCTAACATAGTATGATGATGTAATTATATCAACCCTTCCTGATATCTAGTAGAGAAATGAAATGCATTAAAATAATTAAATGAATTAACATGAATTTAAATATTAAAATTTAGGAAAATTATCTTGTTTTTAAATGAATTAAAGTCATTACTTATGGATTTAGGTTAGATGGTGAGCCAATTAAAACTATTAATGATTTTTTACCTTCATAAAAAGGGAATTATTATTAGAATAAATGAATCCCTATATTTTTCACTCATACCTTGTAGTAGAGTTTAATCATCTCATTCTAATGACATAACCCAACAGGTAGTATGTTAAAATGTTGGAAAACTTATTATTAAGGGGCCTCAATTGAATAGTATGACAATTATAATTTTTTGAGATTTGATTCATTAAATTGTAAATGGAAATACATATAACTAAACCCAGTTTGGTATTATAAGAACATTTTAGGTTTCCTTTATTTTTTTATGCTTAATTAATAACCCCATGGGGTATATATGAGATAAAGTTGATGGTTTTTTAATGTGTTAGGAAAAACTTATATGGTGTTTTCTTATAAATTTATGGTTTCATATTACCTAACTGGTTCCCCACAAATGATAAATACCTCTTGAATGATTTTATATTTTCAAATATGATGTGGTAGTTAATTAAAATTCAAAATGCAATGTACAACGTGATTTCATATATTGATTTTAATTTCAAATTTCTTTAACTACACAAATAGGGAGTATTTATGAAGAAATAAATTGTTGAAAATAAATTTTGAGATACATTACCTAAAATTATTGGTGGAATCAATTAAATATTGATCAAAGTGAATTTTGAGATTCATAAGGACTGGTAATTTGTGTATCATTCATTTGAACATCTATAATGTAATTATAAATGGTAAATAATGTAACTTATAAAGAAAAAAAATTTAAATGTGTTTATCATTTGGAACCCTCTTGTAACCGTTAAATTTCATTTTTTACTTGATAAATGTCTTGGATATTAATGTGGACATTTCCCCTAGGTTATGTAGATTCCTTGAAATTCATTGAACCTAATGGTTACATGTCAGAGATTAGTTTAATTTTATCCGTGAATCATGTTTTAAAATTTAATGAATTCTGTTAAATTTTGGGGCTAGCCGGGTTGAGGTTGCTCACATGGAAATTCAAAACCATTAGACTTTTGTGTTATGTTTATAGGCTTGGTATGTGTTTTCCAATTTATTTTTGAGTCATGTAGGTCCCTTAGACTATGAAACAACCTTCTATAGATATGGGAGGTTCTCTAGTAAGTAGAACATTGATGGTGGTATTATCATATGTGGATCTTATTGAGTGTCATCTCTTTATTATTTTTTGTTCTCATATCATAACTATCTAGGGAGTGGTTCTTTAGAAGGATTCTCGTAGTGGATCAGGACCAAGTACCCCAATTATAGATAGGTGATGATTTTATTCTCATATTGACTGGTTTTAAATTCATATGTCAATTATTATCTTACATGATTTTATTTAACCACATTAGAGGGAGGGTTAAGGGGGATTTATACATCATTTAATACATACCCTTAAATAAGATATGGTTCTCATGTGAGGTAGCTCGCGACGAGGTAAATAAATTTTGAGTCACTATTTTTAGTGATTATTAGTAGGACTAGGTGGATAAGCTGGAGGGCCATAGTTTTGCCATAGATTTTTTTGATTCGATTCTTCATATATTTAAGGTAAACCTACGATAGAGATTAGATCAGTTTAATATATTCCTTAGAGACAATGTGATTTATTGTGTACTCATTTCAGGGACAATACATTTAAGGAGATTGAAATTTTTATCACATTCCTTGTGATACAATTGGTTTTTTTAAATTATCCTATGGTTATTATGTTTCAAAATTGTCTTTGATGGTTATGAATATTTGGTTTCCTCGCCCAGTTGACCAGTGGATGTGCAATTGATTCTTTGATTTGTAAAACAACATCATGAGGTGGTAGGTTGTCTGATAAATCTTATAGTTGGTTCAGTGCCACTTCATATGTGGAGTTTCGTGTTTTCTTCTATAATTATTGGATTGAAATTCCATTTTGCACATAAAGATGACATTTTTTGGTGGACAACTCAATGGGGCATGCATGGAGTGTTGAATTTGGTGGTATAGTATGTACATATTTTTTGAATGGTATGCTTATCAAACATTGGTTTCACATAGTTGTGGTTGATATGGGTCAAAGATCAATCGTTCCAAATGTTCTGATTACATGAATGGAATGTTTGAAATGATTGACCTGAGTGTGGATAAAGGTGAGTAATTCTACCAATCAATGAGATCCTACAATACTCATAGTTCATATGTGATAATTATTATTATATTTAGATAATCTTCTGTTTGTTGGTAGAGTTTTGTCTATATGAAGAGAAAACAAAATATCATTTTTGTATTGACAGGTGGAAATCTTCGGAGTTTAACAAGAGTAGCGGTTCGAGGTAATCCATAAGGTGGGGAGTACACCTTTGGATGTTTCAGGGTAGAAAACCACATTTTCTATTGAAACTCATCAAATATAATGATAAATATTCTTATGAAGTAGTAATGGATGTTCATTTATTTTTATGTTAGTGCTCATGAGTGACCAGGTTATATGCAATTATAGTCATTACATCTGAGAATGTATGGTTCATGGGAAGTTGTCTCCTAGAAAACTATTTTTTTAGGGAAATACCAGAGATGTTGTTCAAGGGTGGAGAAGGTCTTCAGTTTCAAAAAAGTGTTCCGCATGTTTTGAGGGTTTTGGGACTCGAATACAAGCCATGATAACATTTTTTTAGATTTTTAATCTTGTTGTATAAGTGATAAAATGTATAGTTGGATTTCATAGAAAATTATAGCTACTGGTTCAAATATAGACAATTAGTGGAATCCATGTATGGTAATTCAATCAAAAGATATTTTTTGAGGATCCATGGATAATTTATCATGATTTAATTACTGTTAATGTTGTAGCATAATAAATAAAATGAGACTGAAATGGTTTTTCTAGGATATGTCACCAGAATTTAGTTACGAACATCGCTGAGTACGATCAAGTTAAGTGTATGGTTCAACTGATTATTTTCAAGGAAATTACTCCATGAATATATTAATATAGTAAATTTGGATTCCAACCATTCATATCCAATTTAAAATTATTTTGGAAGTGTCACAAGGACACATATGATGTGTTTCTATATAAAATTCTAACAAAGGGACTAAAATGAAATGGAATATTTTATCTAATCTATATCCTATGATTGTGAGACCCATAGGCCAATTGATTAAAGAGAAGATGCAGTGATCATGTCTATGGTTAGAAGGGCTTGAGAATGCGTTGTATTTTAAAATACTGAGTAAATATGTGTATTGATTAAAATATTGAATTAATTAATAATAATGTGTTTAATGTCGTTCTTGGAGGTGTGTTGGGTTTTTGGAAACAAAACATGTATGTTTGATTCAACATTAATAATCTAGGTTGGTTAGATAATGTTTTCATTATACCCAAATCATTCGTAGTTATGATATGTTTTTTTGGTGGGGAAGATGTAAGATTTATGTTTTGAACAAGTTAAAAATTATAAAGGAAATTCAAATTTTCATATGTAAGATTGTATGAATATTAATTTGATCATTGGAATGGAATTAAATGAGGTAAAACATCTAAATGGGCTATTTTTAGATGGGGTTTACATTCTAAAAAATCATTCGGGTTTCCAAACAAGGTTTTAGAGAATCAGGATTATAAATTTCAGTGTTTTGAAACAATGGGGAGGGTCACAGATGGAACACAGTTACTGTTCCTCATGAATAATAACTATGTGGCCGTATAGGGGTTCCATATTAGATTTTCAAACCATGAACCTGAGGCTGCATGATTATGTGAGAAACAGTGGTGATACTGAAATGTTTAAAATATGGCTAGTGTATGGTTTTTTTAATCGTTCATCTAAATAGGTGGGGTGGGGGATAAGGGGACAATGAGTATACACATGGCCATTCACGGTTTTTCTAATAGTAGCCTAGAACATTAAAGTTTTATCTCTAATTTTATGGTACTAAAACAAAGTTAGTCTATTCATGTGGCCAAACTATACATCCTGGAAAATTCGGTGAAATTTCCTTTTCCCTCTTTTATTCCAAAAATCTATTTCCACTTCATTCTCCCTCATTCCAATTCATAGAAGCCAAATGATCTCACCAAGCCTCTCATCTAGCCTTCATGCACCTTTGAATATTAGATCTCATAATCAACCATCTTTTTTTGTTTTGGATCACCCTTAGTTATTCTACCAATCCTTTTGATTCTCATCTCAATTAATATCTCCTTATTGGATGTTATTTCCATCCATGATAACATTCCACATTTTAGGTTGTTCATATATTTATATCATTTATGATGTTTTTTCTTGAATCAATTGTTGATATTATTCAATAAATAATCCTATGAATAAGGTAGGTGGTTAAAATGATTTTTCTATAATGTCTTATTGTTTATTAAATGTATCATTATGAGGTGTCATTTAATATTCACATATAACATCTTAAGAATGAAATTAATTTTTTTAAATGAAAATATATTGAAATGGATTATCCTTGTATGCCAATTTGATTTTTGTGAGGTGGACTACCACAACATGAACCACCCCATTTGGGGATTTTTTCATAGATACCCATGAACACTAAATTGTGGATTGAAATTGAACCACCATTTAGGTGTGTTGTTTTGTATCTTGTTAAAATATTTAATAAAAGAATCCAAGTGAGCAGTAATGTGATAAAGTAAAAATATTCCACTTCGATCTTAATATATTAATATTTTTATTTATTATAAATGTACATCATAGAGAATACTCTAAATGGATTCCCATTAAATAGAATGGGTAACATAACTAAATTGAAAATCGAATAGTAATACCATGTCACCTGGTCATGTTAGATAATAGATATACATCTATATCCCTCTCCATATGTGAATTTGAAATGAGAAATAATTGTAGTGAATTGTTGAACGAAAAGGATTGTATTCATTTTCATATATTTATTGTTTAGAATCAATTTTATTTCATTTTTTAAAATTTTAAATTCTCAATGTTTTTTTCCAATGCCATATTATTAATTATAAAATGTATCATTCCTATGCATTATTTTATTATTAGAACGATACAATGATTTTGATAAATACTTATTTAGATGTGATCACAAGGAACATTGTTATAAATGATTATAAATATAAATAGGTGTTGGACATGTTGTCCCTAATCAGTTCTTGAAGTACATAAGTGGTGATCCACATTAATTATTGAATCTATTGACATGTATTTCTTTATTATTTTCTAAATACATAGACATGGTGTTCCATATTATTTATTGAAATCATGGAAATTAAAGTCCCCATGATTTTACTTAGTGTTTGATATTTATTGTACATTTAATTCCATATTATATGAAATGGACTTTCTTATAAATATGTATTGAATTTTTTTAACATGGAGTTCTATATAATTTACTAGAGATTGTTTTTATGACAGTCTACACCACTTTTCTTTGGATTCCTCCCCATTGTTAAAATACATAACCTTACATTATCATCATTATTCATAGATTAGATGGTTTCTTCTTGGATTCCACATGACTAGTGTCACACATGGACACATGGATTTATTACCATGGGAAAAATTATAAATGTAATATTATTGTATTTAGGGACTTCATGTTTTATGTTGAAGTAGGTATAGTTGTCCAGAGATCTTCTGAGGTCCTCGGACTGACATGTTTTATATTCACCTTACAATATTAAATATCATGTTAATAACCAATACCTCATTTAATATTTATGGAAATGTTTTTCACTGGAAATCATGGTTATTGACATATTCGGTATTACTCAATCCTTTTTTGGGTCACCATATGGTACCAAGTCAATTATCATGGTTGTATGTCAACATTTTTTATTGGGCGTTTTATTTTTAATCATTATGGACTAGGACTTGACATGGGAGATGGGGGACTGAACATGTACTTGAAATTCTTAATATAGTTCAGTCTTTTATTTGTTTATTCATTATTAAGTATAGTACTTCCGTATTTATTACAAGTTTTATACTTATTTCTTGTTATTTTGGGATCATCACATTCATGCATTGTTGATTTCATTGGCACTGTCTGGGTTAACTATTTATTATTACATGATTGTGATTATCCTCCTTCTTCATTCATTCATTTATTTATGATTATTCTATATTAATGATTGATCCAAAGGGGATATTCTCCCATATGTATCACCTTCAGATCCTTATTGATATCCTGTAGTCTTCGGAATACGGGGAGGTTCTCTTAAGGCCTTCTCACATACTAGACTGATTACTATTTATGGGGTGAACCAGACTGGGATGTGAAAACTATTAATCCATCATTTGATATATGACGGATGAGTTCCATTAATTTGATGTACAATGGTACTAGTTTGATGGTCCATAATAGTTGGTTGGAGGTGCATTAAGATCCTTTGCAAGAATTTTTTGGTCAGTGGATTGAAAGTAATGATGTTTTTCCACCTATTATATGATCATTCTGTAAAATAAAAATATAATATGGATGGGTTCCTTATCATGCTGCATCGAACTATAATGATGAAATAGTTTTGGAATGGGAAACACAAACCCATATAATGGGTTCATTGACTCAGTCAAGGGAGAGACATGGATTATGACTAGAGGAATGTCATGTTTCAAGGATATTATATAATGGGTAAAACCATGTATTCAAAGTCGAGGACATTGGTATTTTTTACTACCTATGCTCTAGGTTATCATTTCCATTGGCCCTTCAGACAATATATTATAATAAAATTTGTCAAATGAGTGCATGTTATTCCTTACGAGAAGGGGTGAGGCTTGACCAAAGGTGGTTCTTGAGTTGTTTTTTGTGTGTTATTTTCGTTTCTTGTAATCCCTTTACTATAATAAATAAATATTTTCAATTTTTTATTATTTGTATATTATAAATATTCGATATTTTTTAGTTTTTTACGTTATATAAAATTTTAATTTATTATTATTAATACTATATATATAATTTGGTGTATTATTCTAATTTCATATAATTATATTTAACTATATCTAATTATATTTATTATATGTAATTATATATATTTTTATATATAAATATATTTTTGTATATATTTATAATAATAATATATATATATATTTCATATAATTAGAAATATCTATTATAAAAATAAAAATAATATATTTATATATATATATAAATTAATTATAAATATTTTTTTATAAAATTATTAACAAAATCATTTGTAATTATATAATAATAATTATTTTTAATATTTTTATAAAAAAAATTAAAAATACATTATAAAAAACCCAAATTAAAATATATTTATCCAACATTGAGAAAAATAAAAAAAACCACTTGATGGGTATCAAATTAATTGACCCTTTTCAACCGTGGTAGCCGAGTGATAAACTGTTTGACACTTAAATATACACTTTTCCAAAAAAAAACTCTTAAACATTTTTCAGAAAAAAATTAATAAAAACCCACTGATAAAATTTAATATTCATTGATGATTTAAGGGGGGAAGGGTGGTAGTGGGTTGGCTATCAAATTACACCCCATCGATCTTATTCATCTATATTTTGATACAAAATTTCATTCAATAGTGTTTTATCCTAACTCTATTGATTGTTCAAATGTCCTCATTAGACCAGCTTGAGCTCCTTCCTTCCTAAACTCATTACCCCTTGAACATAGAACCAGTATCACCACCCTCCTTAGCCTCCCTAGTATGTTCATCTGAACATACACAACATATCTATTTAACTAGTGACCCACCTAGTGCCAAGTAGCTTAGTCGTTACATCCATACACCTCTCAACAGTATTGGGAACCACCTACCACCTACTTTTATCACCTCTTTTACCTGATCTAAATCTTCTACAAAGATCCATCAACTATTTGAGGTCTAATTCATTTATAATTTAACATTATCCCCACATTTTAAATTCAACCCCTAGCTATACTAAATTGCCTTTATAAATGAAACAAAATCCTGGAGAAATTTATTTTTAATGTTTGTATTGGGGTTGATCTGATGCCTAATTTCAAGAAGAATCCTCTCACCCATAGTAATGCATATGTTCGACCTTTCAATTTCAATCTTTTATAATGTCCCTTATTGCCATTATATTGTGTTAAAAAATACGAGATATAAAAACTATGCATCGAAATATATTAACCATACAAACAAAAATGTCGAAAAAAATAGAAGTACATTCATAAATGTTTTTGCATGTAAAAAATTTCTACTCCTATGTGATAACACCACAGATCTATTATAAAATAGAATAAAAGATTTATGAAAATACCTTCATTGTATATCAACAGATCTACTTATGATGAATTATTATCATTTTTATTTTACATAATTATTAATCAACTATTCATCTTTGATTGCTAGTGCAACCAAAAAATTTATAGGTCTTCATCTAGTAAACTAGGGTCACTTTACATTGATAATCACCATTGTATCATTGTGGATTGATAAAACCTCTGATACACTATTTCACTTTCATTAGTAAACTAATTATAAAAACAATTATGTGTTGTCTATGTATTTGAACCATCTTTCTGATTCATTTAACATATCATTAATCAAAAATTATATAGATAGAATTCATCCAAAAAATTGAGGCCCATAAACACCTCATGAAAAGACATTTAAAAAAATCATGTTTCTAAAAAATATTTCTAGAGAATTTATATATAAAATTTTTTACGAGACTTAACATAAATTAAACAATCTTCCACCTAAATACTGCATTAGAGATTTTAAACTTCTAACATTTTAATCAATTTTTTTTTCTCCTTTTTAATAATTATATTTTTATTCATCTACTTATGTTATGAAAAGTCTAAATATAATATAATAATACCCCAAACATTATTTTAATAAAACCATTATAAAAATATCAATATGAGTCTTCAGTCAGACCATATTCTGATGTTCCAACACTCTTTCTCCTAGTAGGTTTAAAAAGAAATGATATTTCAAATTGATGTGTTTTATCCTCTCACAAATAATAATATTCTTAGTAAGGTGACTACCATTCATACTTTCATAGATCCACATTCATCCTCCCTATTATTTCGTAATCTACTTTTGAAATAACATCAAGGGAATAATTCCATTCCCACATCCAAAACATCAACATATTATGCTTCCATTGCTGATTAAAAAACCACTTAATATTGTTGACTCATATTAATTACCATTATCCTTCTAAAGTTTACACAAAACCTATCACGCCCTTTCTTGAATTCATTTCTCCAAAAAAATCTATATAAACAATACCTATAAATATAACATTATCACAGATATATTAAAAAGTATCTTATAAAACTTTTAAATATCATATGATTCATTACACAACCTCCAAATGTGTACTTCCTGGATTGGACCTGATTCATCTCACAACTCCCACTACAAGAGAAATATCAGGCCATGTAAATATCATTACCTATATTAAACATATTATTGTTGAATTATTTTTAACCATATCAAGGTAATATAATTATTATTATAATGATGGTGCCTATGAAATTTCATGTTTGATGTTCATGACATGGGGATTTGAGACTAGTTTACATTCAATCATTATAAATCATTAAATAACATCTTTAATTTATTCCTAACATGATTGAAACATATTTATGATATTTATAACCATATTAGTTTTTATCCCCATGTTTTCATAAACATGTTCAAGATCCTTCATCTCCAATATTCTGAAAATATTTCTCTTTAACATCTCTATCCATTGAATTTATAGTCACTAAAAAAATATATCATCCCAAAAAAATAGAAGTACAAGGAATGATCCATTTTTCACTGCATACGGTCATAATAATTTTCAAAATCGCATTGAGTGAACAATTTTATAAGAATGAAAATATCAATCTATTGATTCCAATATTCCACGGCCTTATTCAATCAATAAATACTTTTCATTAACTTTCAAATCTGTTTATCTTTATAATAACATTCACATCCTTTGGGCTGAAACATATATATATATATATTTTTCCAAAAAAATCATGGATAATAGCAGTTTTGATATCCATATTCTCCAATTGAAAAATATAATTTGAAATAATACTTAAGACCACAAGGATAGTAGTGTTATTGGTGAACAATGATATAATCATTGAAAAGTCAATTAATTCTTTTTTTACGAATCCTTTCTCCTGTATCCCTTCATTTTTATTTCCTACATTCATAAATTTATTACTTCAAATAGAAAACCATGTTATTGATTGAGATCCGTTTTGTTTCTACAATTTCGTTCAAATGCCATGTTCTATTAACCTTAATGGAATTCATCTATTTCTTTATAGATAACTACCATAACTCAGATTCATTGAATGTATCAAATTAACATATTTTATTTTTCATTGGAATCTATTAAATAAAAATATTTTATATTGTCCCCAAACCTCTAAACCATTTTCTAGATTTATGGTGATACCATTAACTAAATGTTTTTTATAGACAAATAGATTCTAATATTAGTTCTAGAACTGTTACTTATGGTACGATCTCAAGAGTCTCATAACCTTCATAAATTTTTTCTAATTATTGATATTTCAATATAGTAATGTCATTGTGGACCAATTAAACAAGAAAAATTGATTTTACATTGTTAACATTTTTTAAAAACTATTGATCATACGACAACTTATTTTATTTGAATACAAAATCTCTTCTCGAAATGACTTGAATATTCTCAGTATCCCCTAAAAGATATCAAATGTTATTATTACAATATCCAACAATGAAACTCTTTTTATACTTTTCCACTAATATATATCTATCCTTAGAATCAACATGAACATATTACACACTTATAAAAGAAATATTATGGTTCACTTTTGTATTTTACCCTTCAAATGTTCTTATATTTTTTCTTATCCCATATATAAAGATAGAATTATATTGATCAAGTAAGATATTTTATTTATAGCTTTTACAAAAATATAATAATGGATACTAGAAATTAGTGTCACATAATGGAATTTATCAGGTATTGTTCTATTCATTATTTGAACTACCCATTTTTATTTTGGAGTTCAAAGAACTACTTATTCGTACCAAACTACCTCTTTTGAAAAATATTTTTCATATTATTCCTAGTATACTATACAATATTCTATTTTTAAAGGAATATCAAATTTTGATCACACTCTATTTTATCCAATTATTTTGAGTAAATAAATTTATAAATATAATTATATTTATTATTTAGGATGTTAAAAAAATTGAGTTTCATCATTTAAAAAATTCATATGTTATATAGATCATAAATTAGAATACATATGGAAGGACCCTAATAATCAGAATATACATTTTCCAATATTAAATTCATTGGATTCCATCCCCTAAAACTGAATTTAAAATTCATATATTTCCCTAGAATAACACATTCACATTTTAAAAAGAACTATTTGATGTAATTTATGTTTCCCATTATTTTAAAAAATGTTTATATTTTTATAATTGAGGTGGACATATCTATAGATCAATAATTCCAAATATTCTGATGTAGTGGTAATGATTGATGCACCATTTTAATTACATCTATTTAAGTATAGGGTTCCATTATTCACCCCATGAGTAATAACAATTTATCCTCAAGATATATTTCTCACTCCAACCTATAAGTGGGATCTAATATATGCCTCATCATGTTGTCCAACTAATATTCAATAATTATAATGACCAATAATGTGTCTTAAAATTTCATTCTCATGAAACCTATATTCATTTTCTAAATTTTTACTTATTTAAATTATACCTATCTCTAGGGATTCATAATCTAATAGAATTTTTTCCCATGATTTTTAATATGAATGTTAACATAAATCAACACTCACCAGTTGAATGGAATTATTCTCCCAATTAGATTACCCCTGATTCATCTAGAATATTCCCACCCAGTAATAAACTGTTATCGCATTCTTTCATAGTGATAGAATATGTGCTTAAGAAACATAAATCCTATCTAGTATACTCCTTATAATATCTATATTCCTTATAGATAGGTCTTTTTTTATAGACAAAAATATTAGGACTATGATAAGATAATATCCTATGACTAATTCTTTAGGACTTATCTACTGATGGATTCATATAATTATCCTTCCTTTGTGGTGATTGTCCATTCCCACTAGCATTGAGAGGACTTATGGAGGCTGATGGAAATATTTATATGTTAAATCCTTATTAATAATCATATTCTAAATGATATAATATACAGGGTAGGTTTTTGAACTCAGATTACATATTATTTTCACCATAGAATCATGTCTATAAATAAGGCAATATAAAAGAAACAACTCCCAAACATAATCTATTAATGTGACCATTACTAATTGTGATATCCTTAGATCATGTTTAAATCATTCTCTGGGTCCACTATTGGTGTTACTTTCTATAGAATCAATTTGAATAGTATCCAGATCATTAAAAAATTATTTTGTTCTATTAGTTTCTCAAATATATTAGCCAATGATTTAAAAAATTCTATAGTTCTATTCTTTTTCTCAATTTTAAAATCCACATTATGTATAACATACATTCTTACAAAGGATAGAGGCTTCGTATCATCCAATGTCCATTCTAAATTTTCCATTATGTTTTTTCCATTATGATTTTTCCAATATACTGAACTTGTGTGATACACATTTATATAAACAATCATTACAATACATTCAACTATTCATGAAAACAATATTCCTCATTCAAACTCCTTGAAAAAATCTAGTTTCAATATAGTAACTATAAAACACATTCTGGAAAATCACTTTTAAAAAATATTCCCCATGAAAAATCATTCTAGAAAAAAAATTATTGATAAATAGAATTTTCATATACCTAATAATTTTATCGATGTGATATGAATTTTTATATTTTTCAGGTGTGGTTCATGTTGTGTTTATTGATAAGGATAATTCATACACATCGATGGAGTGTGAGAATATTGGTTCATTATCTTTAGTAACCAATAACAACATTTATTCTCTATTTGACAATACTTTAGACAAATTTGGTGATTGTTTTTCTAATGGTATTATGTTTTTCAAAAAAAATTATTATTTTTTATTTCGTTTTGGAATTTTGTTTTGAAATAAGTAAGAATGTCATATTATTATTATAATTTTATGTGATTAATCTATCCAATTTATTTTTTTGAGAGGATTTTTAGTATTCCCAATATTTTTTATTATGGAATTAATTTTTTTTAATTATAATATTATTTATTTATGTGACAGATAAAAAAGTTATCTTAAATAAACAATTATAGTACAAATAGGTGGTTTGAATTAATGATAAATGTGACTTTTTAATTGACTATTTAAATTCAATAATTAATTTATTCTTTTTATTTATTTATAACACAAATAAATGATATATTAAATAAATTAGAAGATATAATTATCTTTGTAACAAAATAATTACATTTAAAATCGTAAATAATTTATCAATATAGTTATTTAATTAGTGAAAATATTATTATATAGTATTTGTAGAGGTTTCTTATAAAGATTGAATCCCAAACACATATTTCTAATTGAATTCCATTTTTCTATTTACATTAAATTTTTTTTATCATTGTTTTTTAATTTTTTTTCTTCATAAATAACAAAAATAGATCATAGTGATGATTGAACATTGTTTAAAATGATTAACTATGGTGATCTAGATATTTGTTATCGATGGATCAGCCCTTCATTCCACTAATGCTGTAGTAAATAAGTTTAAATTTTTTTATATTTTCTCTTCCATTATAGCATGAACCACATGACCATGATTATGTGAGTTTAATGTGATGTGATGAACTACATGGATGATTGAAATGCAGTGTATTAATTTAACACAATCATTTTTTCTTGTAGAATAGTTAATTTATGCATTCGTTTATATTAGATGGACTTGATTAGTGTCTATATAAATAATCAATGTCTTGGAAAAATAAATTATATTAATATAAATATGGTTCATTTAAATACTTGTTTCAGTGGTCCTGAAAACTTATATATATATGAGTGTGTCTAAGGGAAATCATGCCAAAAAAATTTATAACATAAGAATAAATAACATTTTTCTAGAGGATTTTCCATGTTTAAAATTACAGATTACGTAATTAAAAATTGTTTTCTATTAAAAAACACTTGATGGTTCACATAGTCAACCATGGAATAAAATCTAATATTGGTATAAGGGTTTTGTTCAATGTTAGAGGGAATTTATATAAACATCATAATGAGGAGAGTTTATTATTCATAAAATGTTGTGATTTTTTTTCTATGTATGAAGGAAATTATTTAATGTGTGAGGCTATTGGATATGTGTACTATTACATAAACCATGATATTATAAATTTCATCACCCATTGTAAAATTCGTAACATTATTTTCATGCCACATCATTCTGCTCATTACGACTGATATGAGATGTCTATTGGGTGATATTAATATGAAAAATATCATTATATTTGTTTTAAATAAATACATTGATGTTGTATTGAAAGTTAATTTAATATTAGGGGGTTTTATTGGTAACTTAATTAATGAGTTCATCATTGTAAATTTTAAAAAAGTATAAATCCAAATGTTTTACATATGATAATGTATTGAAAATTCAAACACCATGTTTATCATTTATAAAGCGATGAGAGGTAAATTTGATTGAGTTTATGAGATTATTTCAACATAGTAGTTCAGTCTAATACAATATTATTATCGATATCATTATATCCTCATTATTAACATTAATTATGATACTAGAGGATATATTTAAGTTGAATAGGTACTATGGATGAATTTTGAATATCACATTCATATAATGGATAACTACAATGGTGAGTTCATCATTAATTTTACAAAGTGGTCTTTATGAACCACACAAATCAATAATTTATTGGGATCAATAATACGGATCACATTTTTTATCATTTAAACTCTTAGTCTATATTGTAGTTTGGTTTGTTATTTTATTCAAATAAATTTTGGGTATATAGGTATTCTATAATAACAAATAGTTTTATAGGTTTGAGTATTTTTTTCAGAATATGAATGATAATTAGTAAAGAATGGAAAATTATTTAGATTTATTAAAAAAATCACTTTTTTTCTAAAAATGTCATGATTTATGTAAATTGTTTTAAAATAGAATGTTTTATGGAAATACCATGATTTTTCTTTTAAAAAATTATTATTAAAAAATATTTTTTTAACATAGAATATGAACTAAAACTGTGTATAGAGCATCAGAATTATATATCAATTAAATAATAAAGATTTAAAAAAGTATAAAAATATTTAATTCAACATATAAAAAATGAATAATACCTTACCAAAAATATCCTATATAATGAATCCTTTGTTATGATGAAGGTTTGACCTTCATGAATTCGTCTAAAAGAAACTAATTTACAATGAAACATTGCTACATTTCTTTACTGAAGTTTTATTGAATATCATATTTTTCATTAGTTGTTATATCTTGGGATAAAAATTTTAAATTTTCACTTATTTTTCAATCATTATTTAATTTTAATGTAAATAGGTTTTTCATATTATGAATATTTGAATGATATAATTTAATTAATTATATATTTCTATTTATAATTATTATCCAAGTTATATATGGAGTAGTATTTTTGGTTTTACATAAGATTTAGTTTCATTCAACCAAAACTATATTTTATTATTTTTTATTAAAATAATATTAAATGCTTCTCATTGTTAAAGGAAATAAGCATTTGATTTTTTTTCGGAATTTGTGTCTCTCTTTTGTACTAGATTACAGATCATGTTATTTTATGTCAAAAATTACAGAAGCCATGTAAATTAGACTCTAATATTTTAATGTAATTTTTTCTTACCTATCAAACTATATCATCTTTTGATTATATTAAAGTTACTGATGATTTTAATCCTTTACATAAAGGTTTTTATTTAAATTATACAAGTGATGTTTTTTTATAGTACCCAAATAATGAATAGAGGGATGTACTGAGGGGTTGGGGTATATCGATTATACCACACCCAAAAACATGGTATTTCCATCAAATATCACAAGAATTATGTTTTTGGTTATTTTTTAAATCATTGAATTTAACCAATCATTGATTTCGTGAGATAGAGTGGAAAATGAAACAAATAAAACATGATATTTTTTCATTGATCACACACTCAATTTATGGAGTGTATAATACATTATTTTAAATGATCATGATTGTTGCCTTTTTGTTATTATCTTATTATTGAAAATTAAAATATTAATGTAGTAGTAATATGGTCTTGAAATCTAAAAATGCGATATATACTAAAAAATCAAGAGGTTGATCAATATAGTGTTATGATCCTCATGTGCCTCCAAAGTAAGGCCAAATATGTTCTTTTATTATTCTCCCCAAACCTCTCCAAATCCTCTATAGAATACTCTATAGCATATATGGATGGAAATCCTAATGTTCCATCACAACTCATCACAATAAAAACATTTAAATGAAAATCGTTGGAAAATAGTGTTCTAGGGATTAGATACTGTGTGGTACCTCTGTTATTTCTAGATCCATAAAATCCATTGTAAGATTTATTATTATATTCCTTATTTTTTACTGGATAAATTCCCCCACTCGAAAATATTTATAATATCCATCCATCCAACTCTATATTTTTTATTTTGAAAAATAATTTTTAATGGTTAATTTGGAATCCGCATTTACTCCAAACCAGAGGCCATCAACAAGAACAAAACACTCATAAACACTATGAAATGGAAAATTAACATAATTCCATATTTTGATACAAATGATATAATTTTTAATTTCCAAAATAAATCCATAAATAATCATTTATTCCATTTTTAAATGTTATCATCAACCATGATGGTTATGAATTCTATAGACTTATGATAATTATCAATGGGGACACATTCACATTACAATTTAAAAATTGTGTCATCCATTTACAAGTCAACCGATTTCTTAGGTTCATCACTTAAGACACGAGGAAAAAATTATTCCATCTTCTTGAGGTTCTAATACTGGGGAAAATTTATATTCAGTCCTATTACACTTTAGTTATCTTCTCTAGAAACCCATAAAAAATTTCATATATATCTTTCATTATTTAAGATAAGTGATTATGTAAGAATAAGTAACAAGTGCTATTCTCATATAAGAAATTTCCAATAGAGGTAATCTGATAAAAAATTTCAATAAGTGCTTATGAATGTTATACATTATCATATAATCCTTATACACTATCATTAATGATTACATCATTTAACAGAACTATAATCTTTTCTAGAGTCTTATATTTTACATTTTGTAGTTTTGTAAAAAAAGTTTCTTTTCCCCTCCCAACCATTATTGAAAAATCAAGAAATAAACTATAGGTTATTTTAAAGAAGATATTATCCTTATCTCTATTTTACTACCCTGCACAAATTATATCATATTGAGTAGAATATACCTTTTTATCCTATATATTATGTTTTGGGTGTTTTTTCTTGACTCATTGAATTTTATTTACTTGGATTATGACCTTGAATACATTGGTTTAATTTGATAAGATTAATCTATTTTATGTTTAACCATCTTATTTAAAGGAATTTATAAATATCTGGATGAAATAAACCTTTTATTTCATTTACCTAATCCCAATCTAAAATACTCATTAGATGTGATATCTTTATCAATTATATATAAATCCAATAGTTCTAGGTTCTTTCACAAAAAATTATTTTTTAACTTTATACTTCATCCTAGAAAATGATTTTTTATAATCTCCTTCCTTTAAAATACTTGCAATGTTATTAATGAAATTTCCTTTTGAAATGAATAAATTCTTTATTTATGTAATATATTCATTAAAAATACATGTAATTATTTTGTTATATACTATATTTTTTAAAAAATAGTTATTAATCATAACAATTTATAATATAGAAATTTAACAATGATCATATGATTAGTATATATTAAGATTTATGACAAAGGTATTCTGATATAGCCAAAATAATTTGTGGCCTTAACCATTTGGATCGTACCCTATGTAGTCAATTTTTTAGAGAAACCATGGGAGAGAGAATATATGGTATTATACCTTGACCAATCCGATGTCTATATTAAAAATATAATTCATTATATATAATGGTTATAGGATATGTTTAATATCATTGATATCATGATTCAAAACATGATCACCAAACCACACCTGAAAGTCTCACTATCATACACCATACCCTTAGAGTGTTCTCTAGTGTAATAATGGGTTGTGTATCTCGACCATAGTAGTATTTATATAATGATTTTTTTATTCCATAATAATATTACCTTATTAATGATTAAGTAACAAGTTTGATAAAGATAATTTTTTATTATGAAAAAATCGAATTGTATTTTTTGGTAACATGGAATTTCAATTAAGGCATTCTATATCATGAATTCATGAATTTTTTATTTAATTTTTACTTGAATAAAACAATATTATTAAGTAGTATGTACGAAATATAAATGAGGATATAATTTTTACGAATTAAAAATATTATTTTTATAAGGTTTTGAAGACTATTAATGTCAAAAAAACTAATATTTTTTTAATAAATATTGATTGTAATTTAAAATTATATGTTAACAAATTTATTTATTCATTTTCATTTAATAAATAATATTTTTTTAATCAACATGTTGAAATTTTCTATTGTTACAAAATATAATTTAGTTTTTTTCTTTTCATTTATATCTATCTCTTTTCTTATAACCCCTACCTTCTCTAGGTAGATAACCTTCTTTTGAATGTCCACCTCTCCTATAAAATATCAAGGAAACTATGTAGGGAGCAATTCTCCAAATCCCATGATGACAAGATCCTAAAATCATCACCAAACACATTTTCACCGAGAAGATCTTCTTTCTAAGACATGTCATCCACTATAAGGGAACAATGTGGATAATCACATATTACTTTCTATAATAAAATCACATTCAATATGTTACATCCAATGGTAAACCCCATATTGATAACTTTTTTTATTCTTTAGATACTTTAATAGGAGGATGAAATTATTTTTATGTATGATGGTAATTATTTAAATCACTTCCTTAACATAGAAACATGTTGAAATATCCAAAACAAGGTTCCTAAACACTATTTTTTCAATTTTAATATTCTCCCTTGATACTTATCCAGAATATTTTGTGGAGTGATTTGGTGATATTAATAGTGTTGAAAATATGTTACATTGTAGAATACAACGGCGTATGATTTTGAGCATCTAATAAAATAATATGACATAGAGAATAATGAATTAACTTTAATACTGAAGGGTTCTAGAATGGAAGGACTATAAATGGGAATATGTTGTAGAAAATATAATTCAAAGGATCATTAATCAAGGATAAATAAAAAATAACATATATTGAAGTTAACCAAAATTATAGGAAGTATGAAAAATCATGTGACTAGAAAACCAAAGAATTAACTTTATTAGAGAGATGCATGAGAATGTGTTTATCATAAAAATGACATACCACCACACTATAATTAATGACATATCAAAATTTACATAATGATAAAGATCGTTAGAAGAGGGTATGAAACGACAAAATCTTGACACTAGTGAAAGATCAAGGATATCTAAGGAATAAAGAACATGGATAGAGAGAAATTCATCAGTAGATCACCCTCTATCAGAATAAATTCATGTTACCTTATTCTAAATTAAATTTTATATATAGCTTACATCCAAAAATGTTATAGCCCTCATCAATGATAACATAACCACTTTTCAACAAGTCATTAATTAGTTCTAGGTGAATCATTAAAATTCAATTAACATATTCATATCTAATTTATATTTATTAAAATAACATTATCTTAACATTAGGATGATATTAAATTTTTTTCTACCCTCAATCAAAATTCCACCTTTTTCTAAATTACATTTTCACTCCATTAAAAACATTCAACTTAATATTGTAAATACGTAGAGAAAAACATAATCTAAAAAATCTATATATGTTTCACCATAATTCTTGAACTACTATAACTAATTTTTTAGATTAGTTCACATAATACATATTCAATAAGATAGTACCCCATACTATAACTTCATACCACTTTCCATTCACATTCCATTTGTTGTATGAGCATATTCCACAATAAAACTGTTTCTCATACAACCTTGGTGATTTTCATAAGGAGGTTTACAAATATAAAATCTATTTTCATAATGACCATTCATTACACAAAAATATAATTAATCATTTGAGGATATATTTCTGATTCCAATAATAAAATCCTATTCTTTAATTGAACCTTCCATTTTATCTTTACAGTTACTTTCTTTGTATCCTTATTTTCTATAGTCAAAAAACCTTTTTGTTCCTCTATGACATTCACATAGATAATTATTTACAAATTATTGACACAAATGAAAATAAATATTCTCTCATCCATGGTCTCTATTGCCCCAAATCTCAACAAACTCCTTTTATTATCTTTTTTGGTGATTCCAAATGTTGTTTAAGGTAAATGGTTTTGATCGTGTTCCTTGAAAATAGATTAGGATACTTCAAAACGTCCATAACTCTAATGATAAAACCATTTGACTTCTCATCTATAGATTTTCCATCACATTTGATGATATCCAAGTACTTTCTAGTTGCATCCATTGATGAAAAGTAGGAAGAATTGAGTATGAAACAATTATCATACATTGTAACCACAAAATAATGTAAAACACTTATATGATGAATAAATTATAATACTTTTATTAAAATATGACACCTTGGTTTTATAATATGTTATATAGAGACTACATACATTTAAATAATTCAGGATGGTTCCTGAATAATTTATGAATTTCCCAATCATATATCCCAACAGTGTCAAACCTAGTGCACTTTAAGACCCGTTGTTGTGTTCTAGGTTATGTCATGTCATGTACGACACACATGATCGGGGTTGTTACTTCAAGGTACTTCTATACCCAAAAAAATCCACTTGTAGTATCCAAATAAGGATATATTTTTAGGAAACCACTCTCCCTTTATTTTACCAAAAATTTCATGACATTTTCCAAAACATTGAATCATTCTTATACTTAACCTTAGAGACATTCCTATGAATATCACAAATGTTTTCTCATCATAGTTTCCAATGCATGAAAACAGTTTTTCTCTGATAACAACTATATTGAAAAAATCATAACATATGTATACATTATATCATTTTTTTTGGAATAATTAATAAATTAAATAAATAAACACCCAAATACCATATTAGTTTATTACCATTGGGAGCATGGAACTAAAACATTCTAACTCGGTGAAAGCTGTTTAATATTTCATGCAATGATTCCTATAGTAATTCTATTTTAAAAAAGCCTTCATATATTCGGGAAAGGAAACATTAGATATGGATGATCTAAATTCATAGTATGATTAATGGAAAAATATATAAGCATAACATGATCATAAGGATAATATAACCTCAAAATATCTTTAGAATAGCATAACCAACATATCCAAGATCTTAAAGATGAATTATGGAATAAAAATTAGCAATCTATGAGTGAGGATTCATAAGATAATAAGGAACAAAAGACATTAAAGAATAACAATTAAATAAGACCCCGAATTATGGAAGCCACGTCAATGTACAATGTTGTAAACATGTAGCAGTAGAAAAAAGCTCAGATATTATGTTAAGGAAATGAAATCAAGGCCATACATAAACTTTTGGATGTAATTCACTGACCCCTATAGACAAGAGCCGGTGCATTACTTGTTTCATTGGAATGGTTAGAAGGAATGAAATCATGAAGGATTGAATAGTTTACTAGCCTTGAAGAAACTATATAAATATTTGTAAATCAAATTTCATTTTAAAAGTTTACAAAATACAATACATAACAAAAACTAAAAACTACTTCCACAGAACTCAACAAATAATATCTTCTCCATATCCTTTATAAGGTGAAAAAATGAACTAGTAGAGATCAAATGCTTATTATGGGTTAGAAATTGAAAAATCATGAATAAATAATAACTGAATCATAAACATTTTGACATAATCAATATGGAATGGTGAAGAATTGAAAACCCATGTAATTAATAAACTGAGAATGAAACTGCATCTATAGATTTTTTCATAGTGAAAACATCATTAATAGTAATAACAATTAATGAATAAATAGAATTATTATTAATTGGACAAAATGTATCTTTCACATGATACCATAATACCATTAAAATAGTATAGTTTTGTCGGTAGAAACTAATCTAATTTTTGGAAACAAACTCAAATTTTTTGCCTCTAACTGATTTGTTTCATGAGACCTGTCGATGCTTCAAGGGGCTATAGAGGGCCCAACCCAAAACTTAAACTCCAAATCATTCTTTATAAATTTATTTATTAAAATATAAATATGCCTTTTCAATATCTATATAGAGTAGAGGATACAGATTCATGAATATTTCCACAATTAAAACAACATTCCAAATTAACACCATTTGTAAAATTGTATAAGGTTTATAAAATAATCATAGATATGAAACCTAAATATGGATAAAATAATATATTTACAAATATAAATGAAAACTTATCTCAAATGGGTAGTAGGTACACCGCATAAGAATTATTATGTGCCAAAGACAATGTATGTCACAACAGAATGGGAAATTGACACAAAACCCATTTCCACATTGTAATCAATCATTTCATGTGTACAAAAATTAATAATAATCTAATGAATCATTTAATAACATGAAAATAAATATAATCATTATATTATATATAAAATGGAAGTACACAAAAACAACATGTATTAAATGAGTGGAAAACAATAGAAAATCACAAAAATTAAAAGTGAGATGACAAACCCCTTACCATATGGTTGAGTGTGACCTTAGTTTGTTTTAATGTCCTGAATAATGAAATTTAGATTCATTAATTAATAATCACAAAACCTTCTATATATTAAATTTATTTACTACAAACGTATTTGGTTTATTCATAATCCTTTTTATAGGTTTAAGAGGTTCAATTTTATTGTTTTGGAATCATTTTCTTCATTGTTTTTCATGAATCCTTAACTTCTATTCATTAATGGAAGTTCGTTTGAAATGTGTCCAAATATAAAAAATTAATAATATAGATTATTATTTACATTAAATAAATATAAATGATTTAATAATGAATCTGGGAAACATGAATGAGGTTGAATCATAAGTTTAATGTTATTGATGAACATAGGGATTTATCTTGGAAGTTTTGTGAAAAATGAAATAATTGTGTATTATTATTTTATATTATGAGTTTGTAGGGATTCTAGAACTTTAATGAGATGAAATACATATATTCGGATCTGGTTCAACCATAAAAATGATTTCATTACCATAATCGAATATTGTAATGAAAATTGAGAATCCATCGTCCTTGAATATTATAAATTAACACATCTCTGAAGGTATTTTTATTTTTTGTTATAACATGGGGGTGAGAAAAGATTTATAAAAGAAAGGAAATCAAAATAAAAGAAAAATTGAGAAATCTCTCATGATAATTTGCTAGCCTAACCACGTCACATTAAATTTCACAAAATAGATTGATGAGAGAAAGGGGATCTATGATCAATCTTAAATAATATATACAGAAAGGGGAATATGGAATTACATATACCAACATAATCAAATTGAAAATTAAATAGAAAACCTAAAAGGAAAGCTTTGAGAAAGGGGAATGATGGTATATTCTCTTACCTTATAGAGTAACTCCAAAAACATGATGGTTGGGTCCTTGGATGATTAAGGACCCCATGAGAGAAATCCTATGGAGGTTATACTACCAGATCTTCACTGATAATGAGTTTGGAATGAATGAAATTTAAGGGGGTGAGTGGGTATTTAACGTAATTAAGAGGGAGTTTTTTATTAATTAAGAGGGACACCTCATTAGTGGATTTTGCAAAACAATAGACATTCCCATGGTATTTTCACATGGTTTTGGCCACTTGGCATTCCTCTTGTCATATGTTACTATACCAATATCTACCAGCCATTTATATTAATTATTATATCATTATTATGACATTAAACTGCCGAAAAATAAAAACAGCATTTTTTACTATTCATGAAAATTCATGTATTTTAGAAAAATTCCAAAAAATCACACTAACCATTTTTCAATGTGTATAATTCAAAAATGAAATAATTTTTTGAAAAAAAATTTCAATATATTTTTGAATTTAATTTGAATATAAAATCAACTTTTATTCAAACATACCATTATTAAAGGTATGATTAGTTTTATATCACATTGAAAAATTAATTAAGATCTCATTATCTTATTCTCATAAGAAAATAAAATATTTTCATTATTTTATATTGATAAGGGTCATATTAAAATTCATATTACTACTAATAAGGGTATGTTACTATTCATCAAAATCAAGATGGTTCTATTAGACTCCAAATGGTATAATTCTCACAACAATAGATGAATGTTTTTCGAAATTCAAAATATTGAAGTGAAAAATTCATTTTTAATGGATAGGTTATGACTATATCCTAATTAACCTCGTGTTATATCAAAGGAACAACATAATTTTTGAAAAATAGTATTTGAATAAAATTTATTTAAGAGAAGCATACCATAAAATGTTTGGGGTGTTATATTATTCCATCCTTTGGATATTTCATCCTTAATATTTTATTTATAATTCCAAAAGAAAATATGTCGGTGGTTCTTCTTCATGACATCCATAGGTTACCATGTTTCTGCATATATATTCTAGTTTCTCCAAAGAAGCATAACTAGACGAGTTGTCCAATTTCTCAATCAAGGCTCCCTTGTTTCTAGAATCCCGATAAGCTCTTCCATGTTTGAAAAATCTTGTTCCAGTTCTATTTATTCATAGGTGAGTACATAAATTGGTTCTAGAAAGTATTTCTTCAAAAATGAATCATGAAACACATCCAGATCTTTGGAGAGAACCGGAGGCATTACTAAATAGTAATATACAGCTCTGATTATTTCCATATTTTTAATTGTTCTAATGTACCTTGGGCTCAGTTTCCCTTTTTTTCTGAACCTTAAGACAATCTTCCATGTAAATGATTTTCAAAAGACATGATCTCCCACTTGGAATTCCAAATCCTTTCTCCAGTTGTAAACATAACTCTTCCCCCCTACTTTAGGCTGCATTAATATAGTCTTAGATTGTATGATACCTTTCCGTGGTCTCTACAATAAGTTTTAGGCCTACAAGTTTCCTCTTACCAACTTCATCCAAACAATATAGAGTTCAACATCTCATTCAATATAATAATTCATTTCTAGCCATTTAAATACATGAATGGAAATACAATTTTTAGGAAAATCGAACCAAAGGAAAGTGTTGGTCCCACATACCCTGAAAGTCCTTTTAGAATGATCTTAAAATGTCTTCCAAATTTTAAATGGACTTTTCAGACTGTCCATTGGTTTGGAGATGATAAGAAGTACTCATACGAAGCTCGGTAATCAAAGAATTCTAGAGACATTTCCAAAATTTCGAAGTAACCCAGGGATCTAAATTAGACACAATCGATAGAGGTGCACCATGAAGACATATATATTCGTTAATATAAAGTCTTGCTAAACGTTCTAGTGCCAAATCATCTCTAAAAACAAGAAAGTTTTTTAATTTAGTGAGAAGATCAACAATGACCCATATCGCATCATTCTTTTTAGATTATTTATTATTCTCATGACCATATAAATTGTAATATAATCCCATTTCCACATACTAATAGGGAGGGGTTTCATGACTCCTCCAGGATGTTGTCTTCCAATTTCACCTGTTAAAAAACCAAACATCTCAACATGTAATTAGCCATCTCCCACTTCATATTTTCCCAACAAATTTTTTAATTAAAATCCCTATATATTATTATACTACCAAGGTGTATAGAGAAATTGGAGCTATGAGCATCATCCAAAAATTCATTTTTTAGATAATGTGTATCAGAAACACAAATCTTCCTCCCTAATTTCAAAATTCTATCTTTATATATGGATTTAATCAATCTCCCATGATCCACAACTTTAATTTTTTTTAATGTCTTCATCATCAATCAAAGAACTTTTTATCCTTTCTATTAAACAAGGTTTGGAACCTATTTGAAAAATTATCAATGTTTCACCATTTGTGATGATTCCCATATATATCCTTATTTACTAGATCTATGAACATAGGATCCCAATAAACTCTCATCTTTTTCAGAACTCCATGATCCATTCTCCTCAAGAATCTGCCACCTTATTTACCTTTCTTGGGAGGTTGTCAATAGTGAAATAATAATTCTTGAGTAGTTCAAGCCATCATCATTTCCTCATGTTGAAATAATTATTTGAGAAAATATACTTCAAACTCTTGTGAACTGTATATATATCAAATTTTTTCCATATTGATATTGTTTCCATATCTTCAAAGGAAAGATTACAGCTTCAAACTCAAGATCATGAGTTGGATATTTTTTTTAATAATTTTTAGCCTCTTAAATGAAAATGCAATCACTCTATCATTCTGCATATGGAAACAACCGATTCCTTTCATTGATGGATTGCTAAAGATCACAGATCCATCATTCCCTGATAGTAGAGTCCTGATTGGATCATTCACTAGCCTTCTCTTCATTTAATCAAATAATTCTTCACATTCAATTTTCCATATGAACTTATCGCTTTTTCATGTGGTCTTGTATATTGGGTTGGCTAAATGGGTGAATTTTTTATCAAAATACCAATAAAAACCTACTAAACCAATAAATCTACATACCATAGTTATGTTTGTTTGAGTATGACATTCATGCACCACCTTTGTCTTAGTAGGATCTATAGATATTCCATCCTTATAATTAATGTGTCCTAAAAATGAAACTGATTTGAGCCAAAAATTACATTTTCTAAACATCCCATATAATTCATTTCCTTTAAGAGTCATCAAAATAGTGAGCATGTTATTTTCATGATCTTCATAGCCATTAATGTATACCAGGATATCATCAACAAACACATCTACAAATTCATCAACATATAACTTGAATACTATATTCATTAGATCCATAAAAAAATGGCTCATTAGTCATTCCTACAAGAATTTCTGTAAACTCATAAGGCACATACCTAGTTTGAAATGTTGTTTTAGGAATGTCTTCCATCCTCACAAGCAACTGACAATATCCAGATCAAAGATCATTCATTGAAAAATATTGTGCTCCATGATGTTGATGAAATAAATCATCAATTCGTGGAATATGATACTTATTAATTATTTTAATAGCTTTTATTTCACTAAAATCAATTCATAGCCTCATGGATCCATCTTTCATCTTGACAAAGTTGACAGGGGATCCCCTTGGAGATAAATTAGGTCGAATAAACCCCTTTTCACTCATATTCTTTAGTTATTTCTTTATCTCCACTAGATCCATAGTTTCCATCCTATTTGATGTCTTTGAATTAGTTCTTTCATCAAGAATTAAATCAATAGAGAACTCATCTTTCTACTCTAGAATATGTCTAGGTAAATCCCTTAGAAATACATCAATGTATTCATGCACTATAAGCACATCTTCGATTTGAAGATTTCATTCCTCCCCCATATATATGGGTTTATCTTCCTCTCTATGTATTTCATTAGTTAGAGTTTCTGGGGGTGGTTCAAGATAAGAATTAGGTGGTGAGGTTTCTTTTCTAATGATATGGTATTCTACACCATTTTCATTGATTGTAACATCCTACTTCCTATAATAAATCTTCACATCATAATTTCAGAACCAATTAATAAAAATAATTATATAAAAGTTAGAAATTTTTATAATAATATGGTTAGAAAATAATGAACATTTATCTATCAAAAGGGGGACTAGTTGACATGCCTTTGATGTAATGATTCACCCCCTATGAGGTTTGACTAATAACTCCATTATTAAATCAAATTGGACATTTCTATTTTTTTTATAAAAATGGGAAGATATAAATGAATGTGATAATCCATAATCAAATAAATTGTTGCATAATATTGAGGAAATAATTAAATAACATTGCATCACCTAATTAGTAAAAACAAATTTTTCGGTTTTAATCGCAAAATCTCTCCATTGCACCCTTGTCTTTTTCTGAGGCATTTTCCTTGGATCATTGTACACTCATTTTCATAGTTCCCATATCTCTGAAATTGTAGAATTGAAAATAAAAAATTTTATTCTTCCCCTTACATTAATTATATAAATGACCCTTTTCTAAACACAAATTGTAGACTCCCATTCTTTTCAAGCATTTCTTGAGACGATTTTTTCCCAGTTCTCACAAAATGGGAATTTCTTCATTCCCCAGTTCTTCTATGGAGCTTCACCTTTACCATGGTTTTTAGAGTACTTATTTTTATCATGGTTTCCCTTGAAAAAATATGATCTTTAAAATTCCATCTCTTTTTTGATAGAACTAGATACAATTTCATTATATGATGATTTTTTTGATAAGTTGGTTCCCTTTAAAGACTGAGCCTATGAACTTCAATGAAATGATCAAAAATGTTTTCTAAGTCACATACGTATTCAATGAAATATATGGATTTCCTCTTAAAGGTAGCCTCATACTCTAAAACACTATCTTTATCCATTTTCATTAAGCCAAAGAGTTTCCTCTATAATTCAGTTCATTTCTCTCGAGGGAAATATTTTTTGAAAAATATTCCCTTAAATGTCCTCCATTCTATATCGTCTATTTCATCTTCCCCTATGGTATTCTTATTCAAATACCACCATTGATCAGTTTCTCCATTGAGATAATATACTACCAGTACTACATTTTCATTTTCATTGCATCTTAATTCCATGAATATCTTTTCAAGGGACTTGATCCTTTTCTAAGAAACCACTAGATTTGTAGTCCCACAAAACGATGGGTGCTTCTTCCTCATGAAACAATACAACATAGGTGTGGATTGTAAATTCATTAAAACCGTAGTATGTTGTCCCAATATGTTCATGATATGATCTGC
The DNA here is from genome assembly GCA_963277665.1 of Viscum album. Taxonomy (NCBI): domain Eukaryota; kingdom Viridiplantae; phylum Streptophyta; class Magnoliopsida; order Santalales; family Viscaceae; genus Viscum; species Viscum album. The sequence goes on from OY728138.1 coordinate 1,075,859,189, forward strand.
TCCAGCATTTATGGTGTTGAGTTACTCAGTGGAGAGATCCTTGTATTTCCTAGGAGTATTGAGTTCTATTCTTCCATTACACTCTATTTATAAATAATGGAATCTAAAATATTTTTTTTATCAATATAAAATAAGAATTCACTTAACATTTATTGAAATTCTATGCACAACTAATATCATAAACATGGATTCTCTAAGGAAAAATTTACATTACAATCCTTCATAATGGCTTGAAATGAAAATGTAAATTATACAAAGCATATCCCTTGGTAGTATCAATACCAAGAGTGCAGCAGGGCCCATTTTCATGTACCAGGATACCCCGTGTCAAAACTGAAAATCCATGTTGTAGTTTTCTATCCTATGTACATTTGTTCCAGAGCCATCTATACCTGTTTGTATCCATGTGAAATTGTATTTTCTAGAAATATTCATATAATCTATTCTTTACCAAAATATCGGGATGTTCATATAAATTTTACATAAAATCTATCGCAGGGATTTGTTTCTTATTATACATTTCCTACTCTAGTTTCCATGTTTTATAATAAATATCTTTTGATACCAAATATAACTCCGGGACCCCTCAAGACCGGATCCAGTGCATTACTGGTAAATTTGGTGTGGTTATAAGAACTGAAATATAGAATTAATGATCATTTAGGTAGTATTGAAGAAACTAAATACATATATTTAACTAAAATTACATTGGAAAAGGTTAAAAAATACATTACATAACAAAAACTAAAAACATCATCCATAGAATTCAATAAATAATATCATCGTCATAACCTGTTGATGGTAATCAAATGAAAGGGGTGAGCTCAAATGCTCACTAAGGATTATAAATAGTGGAATCCTAAATCAATAATAACTAAATCATAAATATTTTGATATAATCGATATGGCATGGTGAATAAATAAAAACACTCACCATTAATAAACTGAGAATGAAACAGCATCCATAAGTTGTGTCATAGTGAAAACCTCATTGATAGTAACAACTGATAATGAATAAATAAGATTATTATTAATTGGGATTCATGAATCTGCCACATGATACAGTAATACTGTTAAAACGGTTTAGTTATGTGGGTAGAAACTCGTCTGATTTTTGGAAACAAATTGGAAGGGTTTGTCACCAATTGATTTGACTCATGAGACATGTCGATCCATCCATGGGATATAGCAGTCCCAACCACCACTGTACATCAAAAGAATAATTTATAAATTTTTTTAATACAATATTAAAATTCCTTCTCAATATCTTTATCGAGTATATGATACAGATAAATCAATATTTCAACATTTAATACAACATTCTAAATAAACCCCTTATGTAAAATGGTATATGGTTTAAGAAATATTAATATCCATGAAACAAAAATATGGATACATAATTTATTTAAAAATTCAAAATAAAAATGACCTCAAATGGGAGGTAGGTACACCACATAGGAATTTTTTGGTGCACAATACAAAGTCAGAACGAAAAAAGAAAATTGACAAAAAACCCATTACCACAATGTAATCAATTGTTTCATTTTACTAAGAATTTTTAATTATGAAATTAATCATTGAATACCCTAAACACAAAGAGAATAATTATATTATATATCAAATGGTAGAACAACCACACCACATGCAATAAATGAGTGTCGAGAAATAGAAATCTCACCCAAATAAAAGTGAGATAAGAAACCTCTTATCTTATGCTTGAGCGTGTTCTTTGTTTATTTTATTGACCATAATAATAAAATTTATCTTCATTGATTAAATCCTAAAGAACCTACTATACATGTAATGGATTTAGTTTAAACTTATTAGATTAATTCAGGACCCTTTATGGGTTTAATATGTTCGATTTTTTTATTTTGGAAGCATATTCTTCCTTGTTTTTCATGATTAGTTTATTTTTATTCATGAATGAAAGTTCGTTAGAAATGTTGATAAACATACACAATTTTCAATATATTTTATTAGTGACATTAAATTTATATAAGTGATATTATAATGATTATGAGTTATATAATTGATGATGAATGATTAGTTAAAAGTTATTTATAAATGTGGGGATTTAGCTTGGTAGTTTTCTGCACAATGAACATGTTTTGTATTTTTATTAAATATTATGAGTATGTTGGGATTAATGAACATTAATGTGATGAAATAAATTTTTTATGATCTATTTAAAATATTAAAATTGTATCTAGGATAGAATAAAATATTGTAACAAAAATGGAGACATGTCATCCTTGAATATAATAAATTAACTCATCTCGAACTGTGTTTTCATTTTATATTATTAGATTAGGTTGAAAGAGAGACGATGTTGATGAAATATTACATTAGAATAATATAATTACCATTAATTTAAGGTAATATAATTATCATGTAATTTTTATATGGGGGAATTAGGAAATAATTGTAAATGACAGGAACTCAAAATAGAAAAAAAATTGAGAAATTTCTCACAAAATTTTGGAACCCAAACAAACATCACATAAAATTTCACAAAACAGATTGATGAGAGACTGGGGGTCTCTCATAAAATCATAAATAATATATTGAGAATTTAAAATATGGAATGATATATCCCAACATAATCAAATTGAAAATAAAATAGAAAACATTAAATGTTAGCTTTATGAAAAGTGAAGGGTGGTAGATTCCCTTACCGTGAAGATTAACTCCCAAAAAACGATGGTTGGGACCATGAGGGGTTTTAGGAAACCTTGGGAAGACATTAAAGGAAGTAATAATACAGAATAATAGAGGATAAGGGGTTTTTAATGAATGAATATGACAGGGGGTGAGTGGGTATTTAATGTAATTTAGAGGCATTTTTTATTATTTAAAAGAGACCCCCCAATAGTGTTTTTTTGCAACACCATGGGATTAACAATGGTATTTGCCCATGTTTTTAGACACTTAAGACACCTAATTTCATATGTTAATGTAAAAAATTCTTCCAGCCTTTTATATTAACTATTATATCATTATAATTTCATTAAACTATAGAAAACTGAATAATATTGTTTTACTATTCATGGAAATTTCAAGTATTTTAGAAATATTCCAAAAGATCATCCTAACCATTTAATAATGTTCTGAATTTAAAAATGTACTCCATTTTCTGAAAATAAATTTCTAATTATTTTTAATTTAACTTTCATATAAAATCATATTTTATTTAAAAATAACTATTTTAAAGGTATAATTTGTTTTATATCACGTTGAAAAATAAATTCAGATCTCTTTATAATATTACCTTATGAAAATAAAATATTCTCATTATTTAAAATTCATATGATTTATATTACTATTCATATTACTATTAATTAGGGAGATTTACTATTCCTACAAAATCATCTTGGTTCTATCAGAATACAAACGACATACATGTCCCAACTCTAGATGACCATCTTTAGTAATTCAAAACATAAAAGTTGATAATTTTTGTTTAATGGACATGTTAAGACTATATCCGAAATAACTATGTGTTTTTAAAAGGATCACAATTATTTATTAAATATAGGCTATGAATAGAATGTATTTAAGAGAAGAATACCCTAAAATATTTGGGGTGTTATATTATTTTATCCTTCAGAAATTTTATCATTGAAATTTTATTTATAAAAACAACCAAAAAGAAGTGAGTGGTTCTTCTCCATAGCATCCTCAGGTTCCCATGTTTCTTCCTCTATGTTTTGGTGTCTCCAAATAAACATTACAAAACGAGTTTTCCGATATCTCAATATATACTCCCTTGTTTTATGAATCCCGATAGGCTCTTCACAGTATGACAAATCAGGTACCAGTTATATTTCTTTATAGGTTAGTACATAAATTTGGTATTGAATATATTTATTCAAAAATGACACATGGAACATATCATGATAATTGGAGAGACTTGGAGGCATTTCTAAATCGTAAGCTACAACTCTGATTCTTTCCATAATTTCAAATGGTTCGATGTACCCGGGGCTTAGTTTCCATTTCATACCGATCCTTAAGACACCCTTCCCTGGGGATACTTTCATAAATACTTGATCCCCCACATGGAATTCGAAGTCCTTTCTCTGGTTGTTAGCATAACTCTTCTACCTACTTTGGGCTGCTTTAATATGTTCTCAGATTGTCTTCACCTTTACTGTGGTCTCGTCAATAAGTTCTCGGCCTATAAGTTTCATGTCCCAAACTTCTTCCTAAAATGTTGCAGTTAGACATCTCTTTTAATATAATGATTTATATGGATCCAATTGAATACTAGAATGGAAACTATTATTGGTGTATAATTCCACAAAAGGCATGTATTGATCCCAGAGACCTTGAAATTTAATAGGGCATAATCTCAACTTGTCTTGCAGAGAAGGAATGGTCCTTTCAGACTGTCCATTGGTTTGAGGGTGATAAAAAGTAATATTAAAAAGCTCAGTATTTGATGCCTTCAAGAGTATTTTCCATAATTTTTATGTAAACCTTGGATCTCAATAAAATACAATCTATAGAGGAAAACCGTTTAGTCTTAAAAATCATTAATATAAAGTCTTGCTAAATATTCAACTGGTAAATATTTTCTTATTACAATAAAATGTGCTGATATTGTAAGACGATCAACAATGACCCATATCACATCATTAATTCTTGGAGTCTTTAGTAGTCCCATGGAAAATTCCATTGTAATATCATCACATTTCTATATATGAATAATAAGGGGATTCATAACTCCTCTAGGATGTAGTCATCTAGCATTCACCTATTGAAAACCCAAACATCTTGACACATAATCAACAAACTCCATCTTCATTTTTCCCCACCAAAAAATGTTCCATAAAATCTCTATACATTGTATTTCTAATAGGTTGTATAGAGATATTGGACCTATGAGAATCATCCAAAAATTCACTTTTTAGATCATGTATAACGGGAACATAATGCCTCCTCCCGTATTTGAAAATTCAATCTTCATATATGAAGTCAATCAAACTACCATCAATCACAGCTTAATTTTCTTTTGAACTCCTCATCATCAATTTGAGAACATTTTATCCTTTCTAGTAAAGAATGTTTGGAAACAAGTTAAAAAATTAGCAATGTTTCACCTTCTATGATTATTCTCATATCCATCTTTTCTTGATCCATCAACATAATATCCCTATTAACTCTAATCTTGTTCATAACTCCATGATCCTTTCTGCTCAAAGTATCCTCCATCATATTTTCCTTCCCTGGGTGGTAGTTTATAGTGACTTAATAAAAGATGAGTAGTTCAAGAAATCTTCTTTTCCTCATGTTGAGTTCTTTCTAGAAGAAATTTTACATCAAACTCTTCTGATCAACATATATCTCCCATTTTCACAATAGAGATATTGTCTCCATATCTTCAAAGAAAATATTACAAATTACAACTAAAGATCATGATTTGGATAGTTTTTTCATTAATTTTTAGCTACTTAGATACATAGGAAATCAATCTATAATTCTTTATAAGGACACAACCATTTCCATTCTTTTATGCATCTCTAAAGATAACAAATCCATTATTCCCTGATGGTAGAGTCCAAATTGGAGAAGTCACAAGAATAATCATTAATTCATCAAATAATTTTTCATATTCCATTGTATATATGAACTTACCCCTTTTCATGTGTGCATGTTCATTGGGTAGGCTAAACAGGTGATGTTCTAAATGAAAATCCGATAGTAAACTGGTAAACCAATAAAACTACGTACCTCTATTATGGTCATTGTAGTAGGACTTTCTGGCACATCCTTTTTCTTCACTAGATCTATAGATATTCCATCACAAGAGACAATGTGGCCTAGAAAAGAAACAGATTGGGGCCAAAAATCACACATTCTTAACATTTAATATAATTCATTTATTCTAAGAGTCTTCATTATAGTGCGCAAGTGACATTCATAATCTTAATAGAATTTAGAGTATACCAAGATATCATCAATAAACACTTAAACAATGTCATCAATATATTTCATGAAAAATCATATTCATTATATCCAAGAAAACTAATGATGGATTAGTCATTTCAAAATGCATTATTGTAAATTTTTAATGACTGTAACAGGTTCGAAATTTTTTTTTTGGAATTTATTCCTTCCTCACAAGTAAATGAGAATACCCAGATCAAAGGTCAATCTCTGAAAAATATTCTAATCCATGATGTTGATCAAATAAATCATAAATTCTTGGTAGATGATACTTAATCTTTACTATAATATCATGGATTTACCTATAATCAATGTATACATTCATTGAACTATATTTATTCTTGAAAAATAGGACAATTCCTCCCCATAGAGAAACACTAGGTCGAATAAATCCCTTTCACTCTACTCTTCTATGTGTTTCTTTTCCTTTATTAGTTCCATAGTGTCTATTATATAGAGGGTATTTGATATATATATTTTATCTAGAATTAAATAAATAGAAAACTCAATATCCCGCTCTAGTGGTTGTCAATGTAATTCATCTGGAAATAAATCAATGTATTGTTGCACTATATACATAGCTTTAATTTGATGATTTCATTCTTCTCCCATATATATTTTTTTATCTTCATCTCCAACTATTTAATTCAATAGAGATATTTGGGGTAGATCTAGATAAGAATCATGGATAGGGGTTTCTTCTCTAAAGATAAGGGATTATACACCTATTTTAAAGATTGAAAATTCTTTCTTATTGTAATAGATAATTGCATCATAAATTGATAGAAAATTCAGATCGAGTGTTATATCGAAGTCATTCATTGGTATGATGATATGGTTAATAGATGAATAACTTTTATGTTCCCTGAGGGGGACTAGTTGACATTCCTATGTTTCAATGATGCAACTCCTATGAGTTTGGAATGATAAATCCTTTATTAGATAAAACTGGACTTGCCTAATTTTCATGGAAAAATGTAAAGATATAAATGAATGTGATCATCCAAAAATTGAGAAATTACTCATGAAAATTTGGCAGACTAACAGTGTTCCATAACATTTTACAAAATAGTATGATGAGAGAAAGGGGGTCTATCATCACCCTTAAATAATATATACAGAATGTGGAATATGGAATAAAATATCCCAACATACTTTAATTGAAAATTAAATAGAAAACATAAAATTAAAGATTAACGAATGGAGTAGGATGGTAGATTCTCTTACCTTGTAGAGTTACTCCAAAAAACATGATGGTTGAGACCTTGGATGATTGAGGACCCCATAGGAGGTATCCTAGAGAGGTTATACTACCAAAGATTCACATATAATGAGTTTGGAATGAGTGAAAATGAAAGGGGTGAGTGGGTATTTATAGTAATTAAGAGGGAGTTTTTTATTAATTTAATGGGACACCTCATTAGTGGTTTTTGCAAAAAAATAGGATTTTCCCAGGGATTTTCCCACAATTTTAGCCACATTGGACACCTCATGTCATATGATACTATAAAAAATGCTACCAGCCTTTCATATTAATTATTATATCATTATGATTTCATTAAACTACCGAAAAATAAAAACTGTATTTTTTACTATTCATGAAAAATTCATGTATTTTAGAAAAATCCCAAAAATTCACCCAAACAATTTTTTAATGTGTTGAATTCAAAAATGAACTGCATTTTTTGAAAATAATTTTCTAAGTATTTTTAATTTAATTATTATATAAAGTAATCATTTATTCAAAAATAACAATTTTAAAGGTATGATTAGTTTTATATCACATTGATAATTTAATTGAGATCTTATATTCTAATTATCATAAAAAGATATAATATTATCATTATTTACTATTGATAGGGGTCATATTACTATTCATATTACTATAAATAAGGGTATGTTATTATTCATCAAACATCAAGTTGGTTCTATTAGACTCCAAATAACATACTGGTCACTACTCTAGATGAATGTTTTTCAAAATTCAAAACATTGAAGTGGAAAATTGATTTTTAATGGATAGATTATGAATATATCCTCATACACCTAGTGTTATTTCAAAAGAACATATCAATTTTTGAAATATAGGCTATGAATAGAATTTATTTAAGAGAAGCATACCATAAAATGTTTGGGGTGTCATATAATTCCATCTATTAGAAATTTAGTCCTCAATATTTTATGTATAAATCCAAGCAAAAAGATGTCGGTGGTTCTTCTGCATAACATCCTCAGCTTCCCATGTTTCTTCCTCTATATTCCGGTTTCTCCAAAGAACCTTAACTAGATGAGTTTTCCAATTTCTCAATACAATTTCCCTTGTTTCAAGAATCACGTTAAGCTATTCCCAGTTTGGAAAATCATCTTCCAATTCTATTTCTTCATAGGTGAGTACATGCATTGGGTATGGCATGTATTTCTTCAACAATGACTCGTGAAACATATCTGGATATTTGGAGAGACTTAGAGGCATTGATAAAAAAGAAAGATACAACTCTGATTCTTTCTATATTTTCAAATGGTCTGATGTACCTAGGGCTCAGTTTCCCTACCTTAACGAACCTTAATAAAAAAATCCATGTAAATACTTTTTGAAAGACATGATCTCCCACTTGGAATTCCAAATCCTTTCTCCGATTGTCAACAGAACTCTTCTCCCTACTTTTTGGATTCTTTAATATGGGCTTGGATTGTATTCACCTTTTTCGTAGTCTCTATAATAAGTTTTGGGCCTACAATTTTCCTCTCACCAACTTTATCCCAACAACATGGAGTTCGACATCTCATTCCATATAATTATTCATATGGAGCCATTTGAATACTTGAATGGAAACAATTGTTGTAGGAAAATTTCACCAATGGCATGTATTGATGCCACATACCTTGAATATCATTTGATAATGATCTCAACATGTCTTCCAAATTTGAAATGGTCTTTTTAGACTGTCTGTCAGTATGGAGATGATAAGCGATACTCATACGAAGCTCAGTATTCAAAGCAATCTAGATACTTTTCAAGAATTTCTCTATAAACTAGGGATCTAAATTAGACACAATCTATAGAGGTGAACCATGAAGACATAAATTTTAATTAATATACTTCTCACCAAACATTCAAGTGCTAAATCACCCTTTAAAGCAATAAAATGTGTTGATTTAGTGAGAAGATCAATAATGACCCATATCACATCATTATTTTCAGAGTCTTTAGTATTCCCATTACCATGTAAATTGTAATATAATCATATTTACACATACGAATATGATGGGGTTTCATGACTCCTCTAGGATGTTGTCTTCCAATTTCACCTATTGAAAAACCAAACATCTCAACAAGTAATCAGCAATCTCCCTCTTCATATTTTCTGAACAAATTTTTTTATTCAAATCTATATATTTTAAAGTGCTACCAGGGTGTATTGAGAAATTGGAGCTACGAGCATCATCCAAAAATTCATTTTTTAGATAATTTATATTAGAAACACAAATAATCCTCCCTAATATCTAAATTTGATCTTTATATATGAATTCAATCAATCTCCCATCATCCACATATTTAAATTTCTTTTGAAACTCCTCATCATAAACCGGAGAAAATTTTATCCTTTCTATTAGAGAAGTTTGGGAACCTATTTGAAATATTATTGATGTTTCACCATCTGTGATGATTCCCATATCCTTTTTTACTATATCCATGAATGTAGGATACCAATCAACTAGCATATTTTTCAGAACTCCATGATCCATTCTGCTCAAGCATCAGCCACCTTATTTTTTTTTCCAGGGTGGTTGTGTATAGTGAAATCATAATCATTGATTAGTTCAACCCATAATCATTGCCTCAGGTTGAGATAATTCTATAAGAAAATATACTTTAAACTCTTGTGATCTAAATATATATCAAATTTTTTCCATAGTGATATTGTCTCCGTATCTTCAAATGAATGATTACAATTTCCAACTCAAGGTCATGAGTTGGATATTTTTTTAATAATTTTTAGCCTCTTAGATGCATTTGAAATCAGTCTTTAATTATGCATAAGGAAACAACCAAGTCCTTTCATTGATGGATTGCTAAAGATCACAGATCCATCAATCCCTGATAGTAGGGTCATGACTGGAGCATTCACTATCCTTCCCTTCTATTGATCAAATAATTCTTCACATTCCTTTTTTCATATTAACTTATCCCGTTTTCGTGTGATACTATATATTGTGTTGGCTAAATGGGCGAAGTTTTGATCGAAATACCGATAATAACTTACTATACCAATAAATCTATGTACCTCAGTTATGTTTGTTTGAGTAGGACATTCATGCACCACCTTTGTCTTCATAGGATCTACAGATATTCCATCCTTAGAGACAATGTGGCCTAAATAGGAAACCAATTTGATCCAAAAATCACATTTTCTAAACATCCCATATAATTCATTTCTTCTTAGAGTCATAAAAACTTTGAACATGTTATTTTCATGATTTTAATAGCCTTTAATGTATACCACGATATCATCAACAAACACATCTACAAAATTTTCAACATATTAATTGAATACTATATTCATTATATCCATAAAAATAGATGGTTCATTAGTCAGTCCTACAGAAATTACTGTAAACTAATTAGGCCCATACTTGGTTTGTAATGTTTTTTTAGGAATTTCTTCTATCCTAACATGCAACTGACGATATCCTGATCAAAGTTCATTCATTGAAAAATATTGTGCTCCATGAAGTTGATGAAGTAAATAATAAATTCATGGAATATGAACAAATTCATTATTTTAGTTGCATTGATTCCTCTAAAATCAATGCATAGCCTCAGGGATCCATCTTTCATCTTGACAAAGATGACAGGGGATCTCCTTAGAGAGACATTAGGTCTAATAAATAATTTTTCAATCTACTCCTTTTTTTGTTTCTTTTTCTCCACTAGTTCCACAGTTTCTATTCTATTTGAATTCATTGAAATATTTCTTTCATTAGAAATTAAATAAATAGAGAACTCAAATTTGCACTCTAGAGTATGTCCAGGTAAATCCTCTGGAAATACTTCAATGTATTCATGCACTATAAGCACATCATCAATTTGAATATTTCATTCCTCCACCATATATATGGGCTTATATGCCCTTCTATGTATTTCATTAAGTTGAGCTATTAGTGGTGGGTCTATATAATAATCAGTTGGTGATGTTTCTTTTCTAATGATAAGGCATTCTACATTATTATAAATGATTGCAACATCCTTCTTCATGCAATAAATCTTCACATCATAATTTGAAAATCAATTCATACAAAGAATTATATCAATGTTAGTAATTGGTATGATGATATTGTTAACAACTAAAGAACATTTATGTTTTATAAGGGGGCTATTTTACAAGACTTTGATGCAATGATTCATCCCTTAAAAGGTTTGACTAATAACTCTTTTATTAAATCAAATTGGACATGTCTAAATTTCGTGATAAACTGGGAAGATATAAATGAATTTTATAATCCATAATCAAATAATGTGTTGGATAATATTGAGGAAATAAATAAAGAACATTCCATCAAAAAATTAGGAACAAAAACATTTGCGGTTTTAATCGCATAAGCTCTCCCTTGCTCCCTTGGAATTTTCTGAGGCAAGTTTCCTTGGAACATTGGACACTCATTTTCATAGTGTCTCTTCTCTCTGAAATTGTAGCATTGAAAATCAAAAACTAGATTCTTCCAATTACACTCATTATATAAATGACCCATTTCTCAACACAAATTTTAGACTCCCATTCTTTTCAAGCATTTATTGAGATGATATTTTTCACAGTTCTCACATAATGGGAATTTTATCATTCCCCTGTTCTTCTTTAGAGGTTCACCATTCCCTTGGTTTTCAATGTACTGATTTTTATCATGGTTTCCCTAGAATAAATATGATATGGATAATTCCATCTCTATTTTGATGGCACTAGATACAATTTCATCATATGATGAAAATTTTTGAGAAGTAGATTCCCTTTGAAGACTAGGCATATGACCTTTAATGAAATAATCAATAATGTCTACCAAGTCACATACATATTCAAATGCATACATGGATTGCCTCTTGAAGGTATCCTCATACTCTACAACACTGTCCTTTTCCATTTTCATTAAGCCCTAAAGTTTCCTCTTCATTTCATTTCGTTTCTCTTGAGGGAAATATTTTTTGAAGAATTTTCCCATAAAAGTCCTTCATTATATATCATTTATTTCATCATCCTCTGTGGTATTTGGAATCAAAGTCCACCATTGATTAGTGTCACCCTTAAGACAATATACTTCTAGTACTACCTTTTCATTTTCAATGCATCTTAATTACATGACAATCAATTCAAGGGACATGATCCATTTCTCAACAACCACTAGATTAATAGTACCACTGAACAATGGGTGGTTCTTCCTCACAAAACAATACAACATAAGTGTGTAATGGTTATTCCTTACAACCTGAGTATTTTTTCCAAATATGGTCATGATCTGATCTGATCCAACATTTATGGTGTCGAGTTACTCAGTGGAGATATCTATGTATTTCCCATGAGTATTGAATGCCATTATTCAATTAGAATCTATTTCGTAATAATGAAATCTATAAGATTAGTTTATTAATATCAAATAAGAAATCACTTAACATTTGTTGGAATTCTATGCAAAACTAATCTCGTTAACATTGCTTATCTGAGAGAAAATTTACATTACATTCCTTTGTAATGGCTTGAAATGAAAATTTAAATTATACAAAGTATATACCTTGTGAGTATCAGTACCAAGAGTGTAGAGGGGCCCATTTTCATGTTCCAAAATACCTCGGTTCAAGCCCGAAACACCATGTTGTAGTTTTCAATCCTATGTACATTTGTACCGGAGCCACCAATACCAGTTTGTATCCAGATAGGATTGAATTTTCTAGAAATATTCATATAATATATTCTTTACCAAAATATCAGGATGTATATGTATATATATACATAAATACTTCTGTAGGGATTTGTTTCCTGCTATACATTTCCTACTATATGTTCCATGTTTTATATAAAACATCTATTGATACCAACAATGACTCTGCGGCCCCTCAAAACCAGAGCCAATTTAATACTTGTTATATTGGAAGGATTATACGAAATAAAATATAGAATGAACAATTATTTTAGTATTATTGAAGAAACTAGATAAATAGATTTAACTCAAATTACATTGGAAAAGGTTAAAAATACAATACATAACAAAAACTAAAATATTCATCCACAAAACTCAATATATAATGTCATCTTCATATCCAGTTAACGGTAATAAAATGAAAGGGGGGAGCTCTGATTCTTACTAAGGGTTATAAATAGTTGAATCATTAATCAATAATAACTGAATCATAAACAGTTTGACATAATCGGTATGGCATGGGGAATAAATGAAAACTCACAACATTAATAAACTGAGAATGAAACTGCATCCATATATTTTGTCATATTGAAAACCTCATTGATAGTAACAACTAATAATGAATAAATTTAATGCTTATTAATTGGAATTCACATATCTGGAACATGACACCATAATACTGTTAAAATGTATTAGATATGTGGGTAGAAACCCATCTGATTTTTGGAGACAAATTGGAAGGGTTTTTCACCAACTGATTTGACTCATGAGACATGTCGATCCATCCATGGGATATAGCAGGCCCACCCGCCACTACAAGTCCAAATAATAATTTATAAATTTATTTAATACATGATTGAAATGCATTTTTATTATCCGTATAGAGTATAGGATATAGATAAATCAATATTTCAACATTTAATAAAACATTCTAAATAAACACCACATGTAAAATGGTATATGGTTTAGGAAATACTCATATCCATGAAACCAAAATATGGATGCATAATTTATTAAAAAATTTAAATTAAAAATGACCTCAAATGAGAGGTAGGTACACCAAATAAGAATTGTTAGGTGCACAATACAATGTAACACACAACGAAATAGAAAATTAACACAAAACACATTACCACAATGCAATCTATCGTTTTGTTTGACTAAGAATTTTAAATTATCAAATTTATCATTGTATAGAATGAACATAAATAGAATCCTTATATTATATATCAAATGATAGAATAACCACACCACATGCAATAAATGAGTGTCGAGAAATGTAAATCTCTCATAAATAAAAGTGAGATAATAAACCACTTATCTTATGCTCAAGTGTGTTGTTTGTTTGGTTTAATGACAAGAATAATTAAATGAAACTTCATTAATTAAAAATTAAAGAACCTTATATACATTTAATTGATTTATTTTAATCTTATTTCATTAAATCATGACCCTTGTAATGGTTTAATATGTTTAATTAACTATTTTGGAAGCATATTCTTCCTTGTTTTTCATGATTTGATTATTTTTATTCATGAATGAAAGTTTGTTAGAAATGTTGTTAAAAATTGACTATTTTAAATATAAACTATTATCTAAATTAATGTGATATATGTGATATTATAATTATTATGAGTTATATACTTGACGATGATTGATTAGTTAAAAGTTATTGATAAATTCTGGGATTTAGCTTCCTAGTTTTTTGCAAAATGAACTTGTTTTGTATTTTTATTCAATTGTATGAGTATATATGGATTCTAGAACATTAACATGATGAAATAAATATATTATGATCTTTTAAACTATTAAAAAAGTATCATGAATATAATTTCATATGGTAAAAAATTGGAGACATGCCGTCCTTGAATGAGATAAATTAACACATATCGGACTGTGTTTTCATTTTATAGTATTAGATGAGGTGGAAGGAGATATGATGATGTTTAAATATTAAATTAGAATAATATAATTACCTTTAATTTAAGGTAATGGAATTATCATATAATTTTGATGAGGGGGAATGAGGAAATAATTGTATAAGACATGAACTCAAAATAGAAAAAAATTGAGAAATTTCTCACAAAAATTTGGCAGCCTAACAAACATCACATAATATTTCACAAAATAGATTGATGAGAGACTGGTGTCTCTCATAAAATATTAAATAATATATAAGTGATTTATAATATGGAATGACATATCAGAACATAATCCACCTAAAAATAAAATGGTAATCCTTAAATGATAGCTTTAAGAAAAGTGAAGGGTGGTAGATTCCCTTACCTTGAAGAGTAACTCCAAAAAAACAATGGTTGGGGCCTTGGGGGTTTTTATAAAACATTGGGAGGACTCTTAAGGAAGTAATAATACTTTAGAATCAAGGATAATGGGTTTGGAATGAATAAATACAACAGGGGGTGAGTGGGTATTTATAGTAATTAAGAGGCAATTTTTTATTAATTAAAAGGGACACCGCACTAGTGGTTTTTGCAACACCACAGGATTAACAATGGTATTTTCCATGGTTTTAGCCAATTATGACACATAATGTCACATGTTAATGTAAAACAAGTCTTCCATACTTTTATATTAATTATTATTTCATTATAATTTCATTAAACTACAGAAAACTGAAAACAATTTTTTTACTGTTCATGAAAAAAATCATGAATTGTAGAAAAATTACAAAAATTCATCATAATAGTTTTTTGATGTGTTGAATTGAAAAATTTACTCCATTTTCTAAAAATAATTTTCTAATTATTTTTAATTTTAATTTTATATAAAATCATAGCATTTTCAAAAATAACAATTTTAATGGTATAATCAGTTTTATATCACGTTGAAAAATAAATTCATAACTCATTATAATATTACCTTATGAAAATAAAATATTATCATTATTTACTATTATTATGTTTTATATTAATATTAATATTAATATTCATAAGGGAGTGTTACTATTCGTCCAAAATCAAGTTGGTTCTATCAGAATTCAAATGACTTACTGGTCCCAACTCTAGATGACCGACTTTCAAAATTCAAAACATAAAAGTGGATAATTTATATTTAATGTATAGGTTATGACTATATCGTAAATAACCAAGTGTTTTTTAAAAGGAACATAATTATTTATGAAATAAAGGATATGAATAGAATTTATTTAAGATATGCATACCACAAACTATTTGGGGTGTTATATTATTCCATCCTTTGGAAATTTCATCCTTGAAATTTTATTTATAAATCCCACCAAAATGATGTGAGTGGGACATCTCCATAACATCCTCATGTTTCCATGTTACTTCCACTATGTTCTGGTGTCTCCAAAAAACCTTTACAAGATTAGTTTTCTGATTTCTGAATACGTGTTCCCTTGTGTCATGAATCCCGATAGGCTCTTCGCAGTATGACAAATTAGGTTCCAGTTCTATTTCCTTATTGGTGAGTACATGAATTTGGTATGGCATATATTTAATCAAAAATGGCACATGGAACGCATCATTATTATTGGAGAGACATGGATATATTTAAAAATGGTAAGCTATAACTCTGATGCATTCAATAATTTCAAATGGTCTGATGTACCTGGAGCTTAGTTTCCCAATCTTTCTGATCCTTAAGACACCCTTCATTGGAGATACTTTCAGAAAGACTTGATCTCCCACATGGAATTGCAAATCCTTTCTCCGGTTCTTAGAATAACTCTTCTACCAATATTGGGATGCCTTAATATGGTCTTAGATTGTCTTCACCTTTACCGCGGTCTATTCAATAATTTCTCGGCCTATACGTTTCATGACACCAACTTCTTCCCAAAATGATGAAGTTCGATATCTCTTTCTATATAATGATTTATATGGATCCATTTGAATACTAGAATGGAAACTGTTATTATAGGAAATTTCCACCGAAGGCTTGTATTGATCTTATAGACCATGAATGTTAACATGGCATGATCTCAGCATGTCTTCCAGAGAATGAATGGTTCTTTCAGACCGTCCTTTGGTTTGAGGGTGATAAGAAGTACTAATACGAAGCTCAGTAGTCAAACCCTTCTATATTCATTTCGAATATTTTGATGTAATACATGGATATGTATAGGATACAATCGATAGAGGTGAACCATTATGTCTTACAACATCAATAATATAATGTATTTCTAAATCTTGAATTTATAAATCTTTTCTTATTGTAAGAAAATGTGCTGATTTTTTTAAGATGATCAAAAATGACCCATATCACATCATTGATTGTTGGAGTCTTTAGTAGTCCCATGACAAATTCCATTTTAGTATCAGCACATTTCCAAATATGAATAAGAAGGGGTTTCATGACTCCTCCAGGATGCATCCTTCCATCCATCGCCTATTGATAAGTCAAACATCTCTACACATAATCTGAAAACACCATCTTCATGTTTTCCCACCAAAAATGTTCCTTCAAATATCTATACATATTATCGATACCAGGGTGTATAGAGATATTGTAGCTTTGTGCATCATCCAAAAATTCCCTTTTTAGAATAGGTATATCAGGAACATAATGCCTCCTCCCATATTTCAAAATTCAATCTTCATATATGAGGTCAATCGATCTCCCAACATTAACAGCTTAAATTTTCTTTTGAAACTACTCATTATCAATATGAGAACATTTTATCTTTTCTAGTAGAGATGGTTTTCAAACTATTTAAAAAAGTAGCGATGTTTCACCTTCTATGATTATTATCATATCTATCTTTAAAAGTTCCTTCAATATAGGATCCCTATCAACTCTTATCTAGTTCAAAACTCCTTGAACCTTTCTTCTCAAAGCATCCACTATCATATTTTCCTTCCCCAAGTGGTAGTGTATAGTGAAATCATAATACTTGAGTAGTTCAAGCAATCTTCATTTCCTCATGTTGTTTTATTTCTGAAAGAAAGTATACTTCAAACTCTTTTGATCAATATATATCTCACATTTTCACAATAGAGATATGTCACAATATCTTCAAAAAATGAATAAAAATTACAAATCAAGATCATGATTAGGATATTTTTTTCATTAATTTTTAGCTTCTTCTATGCATATGAAATCAATCTATCATTCTATATGAGGACACAACCATGTCTATTCTTTTAATCATCGCTAAAGATCACAAATCCATAAGTCCCTGATGGTAGAGACCAAATAGAAGCATTCACGAGACTTCTCTTCAATTCATCAAATCATTCCTAACATTCCTTTGTACATATTATCAAAACCCCTTTTCACATGTGCTTGGTCATTGGGATGGCTAAACATGCAATGTTCTAATTGAAATACAGATAGTAACCTTCTAAACCAATAAAACTACGTACCTCTATTATGGTCGTTGGACTAGGCCATTCTTGCAAATACTTTGTCTTCATTGGATCTACAGATATTTCATCCATAGAGACAATGTGGCCCAGAAAAGAAATAGATTGGATCCAAATATCACACTAGATTAACATCCCATATAATTCAATTATACTAAGAGTCTTCAATTAAGTGAGAAAGTGACTTTCATGATCTTAATAGAATTTAGAGTATACCAGGATATCATCAATAAACACTTCAAAAAAGTCATCAATATATTTCTTGAAAACTCTAATCATCATATCCAAGAAAACAGATGATCGATTAGTCATTCCAAAATGAATTAATGTAAATTTTTAATTCCTCTAATAGGTTCAAAAATCTATTTTTGGAATGTATCTCTTCCTCACAAGTAAATGATGATATCCAGATCAAAGGTCAATCTTTGAAAAATATTCTAATCAATGATTTTGATAAAATAAATCATAAATTCTTGTTATTGGATACATACTCTTTATTGTAATATCATGGATTTCCCTGTAATCAATGCATAGATTCATTGATCCATATTTCGACTTCACAAAGAGGATAGGGTCTCCCCATAGAGGAACCCTACGTCGAATAAATCCTTTTCACTCATCTCTTCTTGTTGTTCCATTTTTTTCACTAGTTCAATAGTGGCCATTATGTAGAGGGTCTTTGATATATATCTTTTATTAGGAATTAAATCAATTAAAAACTCATCATCCCGCTATAGTGGTTTTCCAAGTATTTTATCTAGAAATACATCAATGTATTATTGCACTATATGAACAGCTTCAATTTGAAGATTTCATTGTTCACCAATATATATATTTTTATCTTCATCTCCAATTATTTCATTCAGTAGAGATTTTGGGGGTATATCTAGATAAGAATCATAGAAATAGGTTTCTTCTCTAAAGATAAGGGATTCTACACAATTTTCCATGATTGAAAGATACAACTTCTTGTAATAAATCTTCACATCATAACTTGATAGAAAATTTAGACGGAGTGTTATATCTAATTCTGTCATTGGTATGATGATATGGTTAAAAAATGAAGAACATTTATGTGTCCTTTGGGGGACTAGTTGACATGCCGTTGATGAAATGATGCCTCTCCTATGGGTTTTGACTGATAAATCCTTTATTATATAAAATTGGAGATGCCAAATTTTCATAGAAAATTGGGAATATATAAATGAATGGGACCATCCAAAATAAAATAAAGTGTTGTATATTTTTTAGGAAACAAATAAAGTATATAACAATACATCATTTGGAACATCAACTTTCGCAGTTGTGATTACATAATCTCTCCCTTTCTCTCATGGAATTTTTTGAGGCATGTTTCTTTGTCTCTTAGTACACTCATTTGCAAAATGGACTATATCACTACAATTTTAGCATTGAAAATCAACAAATTTGTTTCTTCACCTTGAATTCATTAGATAGATGACCCTTTTATACACACTTATAGTAGACTCGCATGCCTTTCAAGATTTGACCGAGATGATTCTTTCCACTGTTATCACATAATGTAAATTTCTTCATTCTCATGTTCTTCTTTGTCGCTTCACCTTTCCCCTAGTTATCATAGTACCACTTTTTATCTTGGTTTCCATAGATAAAATTTGATCTAGAAAATTCATTCTTTGTTTTGACGGAACATGATACAATTTCATCATATGATGAAAAAGATTGAGAAGCAAATTTCCTTCGAATATATGGCTTAAGACCCTAAAAGAAAGGATCAATATGGTCTTCCAAGTCACTTATGAAATCTATGGCATACCTAGTTATCCTTTTAAAGGTATCCTCATACTCTACATCATTGTCTTCTTCCATTTGTTTTTTGACATGGAATTTATTTTTCATTTAGGTTCTTTCCCATGAGGGGAAATATTTTTTGAAGATTATTTTTTAAAATACCTACATTCCATATCTTATATTTCTTCTTTCTCCATGGTATTTGATATCAAATACACCCGTTGGTCAGTGTCTCCTCTAAGACAATATACTTCCAGTACTACATTCTCAGTTTGTTGTCCCAATATGGTCATGCTCTGATCTACTCTAACATTGACATTGTTGACTTTCTCAATTGGGAGATCCCTAAATTTTTCATGAGTATTGATTCCCCTTGATCCATTACATGCTATTTCTAAATAATGGCATACACTAGAATTTGTTATGAATACTAAAAATAAAAGTATTTAACATAGTCTGAAATCATATGCAAAACAAATATCATAAATATGTCTTCTATAAGGAAAATTTTACATTAAAATCCATCATAATGGCTTGTAAAGAAAATGTGAATTATCCTAAACATATCCATTTGGAGTTTTAATTCCAAGATTGAAGAAATTCCTGTTTTCATGTACTAGGATACCCCGGGTCAAGCCCAAAATTCCTTGTCTGAGTTTTCACACTTAGGTTCATATTTTCCAGTGCCACCTCTACTTGTTTGTATCTAGAGATGGATTTATTTCATATAAATATTAAAAAAATCAATTCCATTCAAAAATACCCATACGTTCTTGTACATGTATCCCCAAATACTACCTTAGGGAATTGTTCCCAACTATAAATTTCCTACTCCATTTTCCAGGTTTTCTGTTAAACTTCCTTTGATACCAATAGTAATTCCTCAACCCCTCTAGACCATAGCTGGTGCATTACTTGTTTTTTTTTCAAGGTTAGAAAAAAAATCCCAAAAAATTATTAGTTTTGTAGTCTTGAAGAAACAAGATACGTAAATATAACTCAATTTACATTGTAAAAGATTACAGAATTGAATACATAACCAAAACAAAAAACATAATACACATAACTCAATAAAGTGTATCCTCTTCATGAGATATTGATGATAAATTAATGAAAGGAGGGAGCTCAAATTCTCAGTAAGGGTTACAAATAGTGGGATCTTAAATCGATAATAACTGAATCATAAATAGTTTTACAAAATCAATATGGCATGGTGAATATCTGAAAACACATGGAAAAAATAAACTGAGAATGAATCTGCATCCCAAGATTTGTTCATATTGAAAAAATCATGGATCATAATAACTAATAATGAATAAAAAGAATGATTATTAATTTTAAGTCATGTATCTGGCACATGACACCATAATACCATTAAAAAAATTTTGTTTTTTGGGTAGAAACCATCTGATTTTTTGAATCAAACTCAAAGGGTTTGTCGCCAACTGATTTGTCTCATGAGACCGGTTGATGCATCGAGGGGATATAGCAGGCGCCAACCACCACTAAAAGTAATAATAAATCATTTTATATTTATTTAATATATTATCAATATTCCTTTTCAATATCTTCATACACTAGAGGATACAGATTCATTAGTATTTCAATAGTTAAAAAAAAATTCCAAATAAACATCTTATTTAAAATGGTATACAGTTTTGACAATACTAAAATCCATGAAACCAGAATATGGATAGATAATATATTTACAAATTTATATGAATAATGTTCTCTAATGGTCAGTAGGTACACCGCATCTGAATTATTAGATGCACAATACAAAGTAAGTTACAACAAATTGGAAAATTGACACAAATCCCATTACCACATCATATTCAGCCATTTCGTGTGACCAAGAATTAATAATTATCAAATTAATCATCGCATACCACAAAATAAATAGAAACATGATATTATATATAAAATGAATATACAGACACACCACATTCATGAAATGTGTAGAGGATATTGGTAATCTCACAAAAAGTAAAGTTATATAAGAAACCCCTTATCTTATGGTCGAGTGTGTTCTTAATTTGTTTTATTGTCCCAAATAATAAAATTTATCATCATTAATTAAAAATTAATGAACCTACTATACATGTAATTGATTTAGTATAACCTTATTTGGTTCTTTCATGACCCTTTTTATGGGTTTAAGAGGATCAATTTTATTATGTTGGAATCATTTTCTTCTATGGTTTTCATGATTCGTTTACTAGTATTCATAAAAGAAAGATCATTTGAAAAGTGTTTATACATCCATAATTGTAAATATATATTATTAATGAAATTAAAGAGATATAAATTGTCATACAATAATTCTCAGTTATTAGAGTGGGGATGAATCATTAGTTAAAAGGTATTGAAAAACTCTTGGATTTAGCTTGGCAGTTCTGTGCACAATGAACTAGTTTTGTATTATTATTACATATTTTGATTGTGTAAGGATTACAGAACATTAATGAGATGAAATACATATATTTAAAAAAATCCAACCATAAAAATGGTTTCATGACCATAATTAAAATGGTAATAAAATTTTAGAACCTTTCGTCCTTGAATGTGACAAATTAACACATCACATACAGTGTTTTCATTTTTTAGTATAGGAGGATGGGGGAAGATAGATGATGATGAAATATTCCATTAGCCTAATATAATTCCAGTTCTTCTAAGGTAGTGGAATTATGATATCATTTTTATGAGTGGGGTGAGTAAATAATTATAACAGAAAGGAACTGAAAATATAAGAAAAATTGAGAAATCACTCATGAAAATTCGACAGCCTAACGACGTCACTTAAAATTAAAAAATAATTTTATTAGAGAAAGGGAGTATCTCATAACTATAACACAATATATTAAAAAAGGGGAATATGTAATGACATATCCCAATATAATCATATTGAAAATATAATAGAAAACATAAAATAATTTCCTTAAGAAAAGAGACGTGTGGTAGATTCTCTTACCTTATAGAGTAACTCACAAAACATGATGGTTGGGATGATGGGTGTTTTAGGACACATTGGGAAGAATATTAGGGAGGTAATACTACAATATCATTGAGGGTAATGTGTTTGGATTGAATGAAAATGAAGTGGGTGAGTGGGTATTTATTATAATAAAGAGGGAGATTTTTATTAATTAAAAGGGACACCTCATTAGTGGTTTTTGCAAAACAATGGGCCTTCCCATGGTTTTTACCGTTGTTTTAGAAACATGGAACACCTCTAGTCCCTTGTTAATTTAAACATGTAGACAATCCTTTAATTTTAATTATTATACCATTATGATTTCATTAAACAATCAAAAACTCAAAACTATATTTTTTACTATTCACAAAATATTCAAGTATTTTAGAAAAATCCCAAAAATTCACCCTAACCATTTTTTAACATTTATAAATAAAAAATGAACTCCATTTTTTGAAAATAATTTTCTTTTTATTTAATTTTTATATAAAATCATCCTTTATTCAAAAATAACAATTCCAAAGGTATCATTTTTTTTATATAACATTGAAACTATAATTAAGATATCATTATCTTATTACCTTATGAAAATAAAATATTATCATTACATACTATTAATAATGGTCATATTAATATTCATATTACTATTCATAAAAAATAAAGTCGGTTGTATGTGACTCTAAATGACTTACTGGTCACAACTCTAAATGATCATTTTAAAAATTTCCAAACATAGAAGTGGAAAATTTATGTTTAATGGACATGTTATGATTATATCCTAAATAACCATGTGTTGTATCAAATGAACATAGTGATTTATAAAATATTGTTTATGAATAAAATGTATTTAAGATAACCATATCATAAAATGTTTGGGGTGTAATATTAATCCATCCATCAGAAATTTCATCCTCAAATTTTTATGTATAAATCCCACAAAAATGATGTGGTTTGTTCTTCTCCATAACATTATCAGTATCCCATGTTGCTTCATAAATGTTATGGTTTCAGTAAAAAACATTAACTAGATGAGAGGTGTGATTTCTCAATACATGCTCCCTTGTGTCCAGAATCCCGATAGGCTCTTCCCAGTATGAAAAATCAGGTTCCAGTTCTATTTCTTCATAGGTGAGTACATTCATTGTGTATGGCATGTATTTAGTCAATAATGAAAAATAGAACACATCAAGAACATTGGAGATACTTGACGACAATGCTAAATGGTAATCTATGAGACCAATTCATTCTAGAATTTCAAATGGTCCCACTAATGGAAATACATGTTATCCCAATGGTTCTAAACTGTTGGGAAAGGCTACAGAACCATTGGTATATGTTATACCAACGGTTCTGCAAACCGATGGGAAGTAATCCATTGGGAAAGCTGTTCCCAACAGTTTACAGTGAACTGTTGGGATAGGATGGTAAAAATTAACTTATCCCAATAGGTGTGCCAAACCGATGGGATAGTTTTTCCCAACGGTTTGGCTTCATTGGGAAAACCAAGCACTATCTTCTTTCCCAACAGTTTCTAAACCGTTGAGAAAGAAATTTTACCAACGGTTCTATGAACTGTTGGTAAAAATCTTAGAGAGACAATGCCAACGGTTTGAAACCATTGGCATAGCCTATGTTGTGCAAATTGCACAATAGCCTGAAATTTGCACAACAGCTCTCATTGTGTGCAATTTGAACAGTAGGTCTCATTTTGTGCATTCCCTCTCATTTTCAATCCAATTATTATACCAACAATAAACTAACACATACATATAAAATTATTATACCTGCAATAACCAACTATCACATACACATATATAGAACAAATTCATACACATTTAACATATAATTCATCCAATAACTATATAAATCCATAATTAAATTATAATTCATAACATAATTATAAACATACATAATTAATTTCGCAATAAATTTAAAATTTAGATGAAATTATATGTAGAATCCGGAATTCAATTCATAATTTGATTGGTTTTTCATATACCATATATTTTTACCTGAAATGATGTCCATTTTAAACAAAATACATACAATTGGAGTGATAACGGTCACACCGTGCCTTGGATTGAGACGAGGTTAACTCATAAACGTCACAAATTACCCATCGATCATTATCCTAATGTATCAACGTATTTCGAAATCGTTTGGTTGGTTTTCCGTATGTCAGTTGTTGTTTTCAATTAAAATGAAGTGCTTTTTAAAAAAAGAGAGACACTATTAATCGTGTCAGCCACACAGCGCCTCATATTGAGTCGGGGTTGACACATACACATCACAAATGACCCATGTATTGTTGTGCTAAAATATCAACACAATCAGAATCCATTTGGTCAGTTTTCTGTATGTACTTAAAATGTTGTCCATTTTAAACATAAGAGAGACATTTTGGGTGGTCTCGGCCACGTTGCGACTTATATTGAGGTTTAGTTGAATCTTACACCTAACATATGACCCATGGATCATTGTACTAAAATTTCAACATATTCTGAATGCGTTTGGACGGTTTTCCGTATGCCGCTTGTTTTTTTCATTTATAATCGTGTCCATTTTAAACAAAATAGGCACTATTAGAGTGGTACCGGCCACACCGCATCTCTTATTTAGACTGGGTTGACTTGTACATTTCTAAATTGACCCATGGATCATTTTCCTAAAGTATCAACACAATCCAAATGTGTTTGGTCAGTTTTCCATATGCCTGTTGATGTTTTTCAATTAAAATGATGTCCTTTTAAAACAAAAGACAGACACTTTGAGTGGTGCTGGCCACACTGTGTCTCATATTTACATGGGTCGGATTCGTACACGGCACATATGACCCAATTATCATTTTCCTAAAGTTTAAATGGGAACCGAATGATTTTGGCCGGTTTTTATATGTACTTAAAATGTTGTCCATTTTAAACAAAAGAGAGACACTTACACTGATCCCGGTCACACCATGACTCAAATTGATCCCGGGTTAGCTCGTATATGTCACATATGACCCATGGATCATTGTGATAAATTATCAATAGATTCTGAATTCGTTTGGTCGGTTTTCCATATGTCAATTTTCCTTTTCACTTATAATCATGTCCATTTTTAAAAAAAAAAGACATAGTTAGAGTGTTTTCGGCCACACAACACCTCGTATTGAGGTGGGGTGACTCATACAAGTCACATATGACCCATAGATCGTTTTTCAAAAGTATCAATACAATTCGAAAGTGTTTGGTCACTTTTCTGTATGCCAGTTGATGTTTTTCACTTAAAATGATGTCCTTTTGAAACAAATGACAAACACATTGAGTGGTGCCGACCACACCGCATCTCAGATTGAGGTGGGGTTGATTCGTACAAGTCACCTATGACCCATGGATCATTGTGCTAATGTATCAAAACAACCAAAATCCGTTTGGTCAGTTTTCCGTATGTACTTAAAATGTTGTCCATTTTAAACAAAAGAGAGCCACTTAGAGTGATCCCGGCCACACAGTGCCTCGTGTTGAGCCATTGTTGACTTGTAGAAATCACATATCACTGATGGATCATTGTGATAAATATCAATATATTCCAAATGAGTTTTTTCAGTTTTCCGTTTGCCAGTTGTTCTTTTCACTTACAATCCTGTCCTTTTAAAACAAAAGAGACACAGTTCGAGTGGTGATGGCACCACCGCATCTCGGATTTAGACGGGGTTAACTCGTACACATCTCAAATGACCCATGGATCATCTTCCTAAAGTATCAACACAATCTGAATGCGTTTGGTCGGTTTTCCGTATGCCAGTTGATGTTTTTCACTTAAAATGGTGTCCTTTTGAAACAAAAGAGAGACACATTGAGTGGTGTCATCCACACTGCATCTCAGATTGAGGTGGGGTTTATTTTTAAACATCATATATGACCCATGGATCATTCTTCTAATGTTTCAATGGAAACCGAATGGGTTTGGTCGGTTTTCCATTTGTACTTAAAATGTTGTCCATTTTAAACAAAAGAGAGACACTTAGACAGATCCCGACCACACCGCGACTCAGATTGAGCCAAGTTTGGCTCGTACACGTCACATAGGACCCATGGATCGTTTTGATAAATTATCAATAGATTATGAATGCTTTTGGTCTTTTTTTTCATATGCCAGTTTTTATTTTCACTTATAATCCTGTCCATTTTAAACAAAAGAGACACAATTAGAGTTGTGTTGGTCACACCGCGACTTGTATTGAGTTAGGGTTGACTCGTACACATCAAAATTGACCCTTGGATCTTTGTTCTAAAGTATTGAAACAATCCAAATCCATTTGGTCAGTTTTCCATATGCCGGTTGATGTTTTTCACTTAAAATGATGTCTTTTTTAAACAAAAGACAGACACTTTGAGTGGTGCTAGCTACACCACATATCAGATTGAGGCAGGGTTGATTTGTACACATCACATATAACCCATGGATCATTGTGCTAAATTATCAACACAATCATAATTCGTTTGGTCTGTTTTCCATATGTACATAAAATGTTGTCCATTTTATATAAAATAGATACACATAGAGTGATCCCGGCCACAACATGCTACGTATTGAGGCATAGTTGACTCGTACACGTCAAATATGACCCATGGATCATTGTGATAAATTATCAACAGATTATGAATTTGTTTGGTTGGTTTTCCACAAGCTAGTTGTTCTTTTCACTTATAATCATGTCCATTTTAAACAAAAGAGACACAATTAGAGTGGTGTCGGCCACACCGCATCTCGGATTTATATGGGGTTGACTCGTACACATCTCCAATGACCCATTAATCATTTTCCTAAAGTATCAACACAATCAGAATGCGTTTGGTTGTTTTTTCATATGCCAGTTTATGTTTTTCACATAAAATGATGACCTTTTGAAAGAAAAGACAGACACTTTGAGTGGTTCTAGCCACACCGCGTCTCAAGATGAGGTGGGGTTGATTCGTACATGTCACATATGACCCATGGATCGTTCTCCAAAAGTTTCAATAGAAACCGAATGCATTTGGTGGGTTTTCCATATGTACTTAAAATGTTGTCCATTTTAAACAAAAGAGAGACACTTAAACTGATCTCGACCACACCGTGACTCGGATTGATCTCGGGTATGCTCTTACATGTCACATATGTCCCATAGATCATTTTGTTAAATAATCAACAGATTTCAAATGCATTTGGTCGGTTTTCCTTATGCCAGTTGTTCTTTACACTTATAATCATGTCAATTTTAGACAAAAGAGACATAGTTAGAGTGGTGTTGGCCACACCGAACTTCATATTGAGGTAGGGTTGACTCGTACACATCAAATATGTCCCATGGATCATTGTGCTAAAGTATCGACACAATCCGAATGTGTTTGGTCGGTTTTCCATATTCCTGTTGATGTTTTTCACTTAAAATGATGTCCTTTTGAAACAAAGGATAGACAGTTTGAGTGGTGTCGGCCACACCGCATCTCAGATTGAGGCGATGTTGATTATTACACATCACATATGACCCATGGATCGTTCTTTTAATTTTTCAATGGAAATCAAATGCGTTTGGTAGATGTTCTATATGTAATTAAAATGTTGTCCATTTTAAACAAAAGAGAGACACTTAGACTGATCCCAGCCATACCGCGACTCGTATTGAGCCTGGGTTGGCTCATACATGTCACATATTACCCATGGATCGTTTTGATAAATTATCAACATATTCTGAATGCATTTGTTTGGTTTTCCATATGCAAGTTGTTCTTTTCACTTATAGTATTGTCCATTTTAAACAAAAGAGACATAGTAAGAGTGGTGTTGGCCACACCACGCCTCGTATTGAGGCGGGGTTGACTCGTACACGTCACATATGACCCAGGGATCATTGTGATAATGTATAAACACATTACAAATGTGTTTGGTCAGTTTTTCATATGCCAGTTGATTTTTTTCACTTATGATGTTGTCCTTTTGAAACAAAAGACATACACTTTGAGTGGTTCCAGCCACACCGCATCTCATATTGAGGCGGGGTTGATTCATACACATCACATATTACCCATGGATCGTTCTCCTAATTTTTCAATGGAAACCGAATGCGTTTGGTTGGTTTTCTATATGTACTTAAAATGATGTCCATTTTAAACAAAAGAGATATGCTTAGACTGACCCCGGCCCCACCACGACTCAGATTGAGCCTAGGGTGGCTCGTACCCATCACATATGTCCCATGGATCTTTGTGATAAATTACCAACAGAATCTGAATGCGTCTGGTCAGTTTTCCGTATGTCAGTTGTTCTTTTCACTTATAATCTTGTTCATTTTAAACAAAAGAGACACAATTAGAGTGGTATGTTAGTTGTTTTTTCACATTATTCAAATACACTATTTGAATATGGGTCTTTAAATTAATTTATTATTGAAAAATTAAATTTAAAATGACAATATCATAAAATTAATAAAAGATAAAACATTTACTAAAAATCCTTGTGGAAATATTAAGGTAAACATGATTTATGAGAATCCTCATGTGTCTACATGTGGAATGGTGTTTACATAAAATATTTTATAAATTCATATAGAATATTTTTATATCATTTTTAGTATGTATTATATTTTAGATTATCATGCTATGATACATTTTAGAGAGAAAAATTCAATGCCTAATGAATACATCCCTTTTATAACATACCATTAATCTATGATATTGATTAGATGGGTAAATGTAATTTACATTGATTATCATGATGACAATTAATAAAATATATATTATAGATTTTCTAGCAGTAAATGAAATCAAGGAGGGTAGGGGGCTATCCAGGGGGCTGTCTGGTGGGTGTCTGGGGGGCTGTTCGGGGAACAAGGGTGAGGGTGGGGGCTGTGCGGGGGGGGGGGGGGGCTATGCGGGGGGCTGTCGGGGGAGTGGTTGCGGGGCTGTCTGGGGTCCTAGGAGAAGGGTGGGGGGGGGCCTGTCCGGGGTCTAGGGAGGAGGGTGGCAGGCTGTACGAGGGGTGTTCGAGGGGCTGTTTGCGGGGCTATCTGAGGACCGAGGAGGATGGTGGGGGGCTGTCCGGGTTCCAAGGAGGATGGTGGGGGTTTTCAGGGGGTTGTCCGAGGGGATGTCTGGGGTCCAGGGAGGAGGGTGGGGGGGGGGGGCTGTACGGGGTCCAAGGAGGATGGTGGGGGTTGTCCAGGGTCCAGGAAGGAGGGGGGTTGTCCAGGGAGTTCACAAACACACAACCACTAAAAAGACATCAACATCAATGAAGACATGCAATATATAAAAATAACTCTACTGTAATACAAAACTACAGGTCTGGATAAAATCAACATCTAGAATAGATTAAAAATCAAATCTCAGTAATATTAGTCAAAAATGAAACAGATAAACTTGTCCCACATCACCATCACCATCATCATTAACATCATCACCCTCGTCCTCGTCACCATCATCGTCATCTCCCTCACCGGCCTCCTCCTCGCCCTCACCCTCCGCCTCACCCTCGCCATCCGCATCACCCTCCTCCTCTCCCTCCTCTTCCGCATCAGAATCCTCACCATAATCATTGTCACCACGGAAATCATCTTGAACACCACTAGAAATGCCACCCGGTGCTCCATATATAGAACGTATCGATGAGATATATTCATCAAAAGCTGGGCTGGCCTCTGGTGGAAGTGTCAGACGTAGAACTTCAATAAATTTCATAAATGCACTGTTTGCCCTAACAGACTATTATACCATCTCTGTGGCCCTTCTTTCAGCCTATTCTACCTCTTCCCTAACTTTTTGTAGCTCAGTGGCACTAAAACTCATACCTGAGTAGGTCCAATACCTTGTTGGGGTATCCAAAGGTCAGCATCGTACTCTTCCAGGATGCTCCTCTCCTAAAACCTGGTGTAAGTGATCAGTTGGCCCAAAATTGTATGGTTCTTGGGAATCGAGGGCCTCTAAAGCATCATGTTACAAATATAAATATATAATTAAGTTAAAAATAGATATTAAAATATAAAATCAACAGATTAAAACTTACAATCTACTGCTGAGTTGCTTTATTGACGGCACTTTCATCCTTTTTCCGTCTACTCAAGAAAAACAGTTTTCCTCGAGGCACAAATCCTTCAATATTTTTTATTTTCCTCTATAATAAAATTGAAAACTAATTTTATATGAAAACATTAGAGAACTATTAAATAATTATGGAAATAGAAGAAAGAGTAAGTTGTAAAGAAAACTTATACACAATTGTCATACCTGCTTTCTCTCGTGAGCAGTCATCGTACTGTGTCCTTCTGTGTGGAGGTATTTTTTTGCATCGATGTTATTTTTATTTTTTCCAGATGATTCCTAAATAAAATTTGAAAATGCAATTGATAGTATTAAAAAAACATGAATTTTATTATTTAAATACCTCAAATGTAGTTATTACCATAAACTGGGTACACGTCCAATGAGTAATCATCTGACAATACTTCTCCATAATACAATAATCCACCACTGGTACCGCCTCTAACTCAGTGCCAACTCTAGTAACCCAAAAAATATACAATTAATACTTGTAGGCTCTCCAAATATCGCCTAAATACTTCAGACGTTCCAGTCGTGCACCCTCACCATCGGGAAAATTAAATCGAAGCTCACATCAAAATATTAATTAATATAAATACAAAAAAAATTCATGGAATTAAATAGAACATATTTTTTACCAATATCTCTACCCAAGCTCTATCCTTGAACTCATGTAGCAAATGTCTCTGTGATAGCGGGCTGAAGGGAATGATTTCAGAGTATTTGGCAAGCGTCACCAAAAAACTCTGACATTGCTACCCTATTTTATCAACCATTTATTTGTCTTCATTATAATCCACCACACCCTGTGTGTGGTGGATGCACACTGAACGCATGCGTGTACGCCCCCGCCCATGCCTCCTATCAGTAGATGTATCTATCATGAAATAAAGAAAAATATTTTATCAAAACATATTATAATGAAAATAAATATTTCTATAAAAATATGTTAGGGTTCTATAAATATATATGTTCCGGTCTGATCGCTGAGTACCACTGGATCCACATAAACTGATTGAACACCCTGTGGTGGAACGGGAGTCGAGGACGATGGAATATAGAAGCTCGGAGAGACAGAAGTAGAAGGAAAAAAAGATGGGACAGCTGTCTGACTGGATTCTGACTGGGGAGTGGGAATCATCATGGGATGTGAATATAATGGACCAGAAGATGCAGAAGGTAGAAAAAACATGGGAAGGATGACATGTCAGTGGGAGGGGCAGGGTCTAGATGGGTACGCACAGCTGCTCATCCACCTCTGGTATGAACCCTCCTCGTACCACCGGCCTAAGTACTAGGACCAGTACAAAGCTCCTCATTGAATAACTGTTGATGTATAGGTGTATCCCACAAAAATGATTAAAAAAATTAATCACATGACATTATATATTATTTAAATATATCTATTTGAAATGAAGTACTCACTGCTGGCACTAATGATGGAATTCCCAACTCCGCCATTCAACGATTTTTCTCAATCATTTTTTCCTTCATCTCTCTTCAATTGGTTGCATTTACTGCTTTTGAAAACAAATATGTAATTAATTATAATAAGGAAGCTAATGTGTAACCCAAAAAACTAAATATATGAGGGAATAAGGGGATTCATTGGTAATTTAGCTATCAATTGTTTTTAAGAGATTTAATGGATTTAATAAATCATACAAGTTTTAATGTTCACCAAGCTAAAAAATATTGTTTGACTATGTTTGAATACAGTTCAATTCCAAATTAGAAAATGAAATTCAAATAAAACTACAACCAATAAACATAAAAAATTAACATAATGGTCAAATCAGCTAAAACATATTTGTGATCAATACTAAATCAATTGGAATATTACTAACATTAACAACCCAACTCGAGGTAAACCAAAAGAATTGAGAACATGGATGAATGATTATAAATATTTTCAACCACAACTTCAGGATCACAATCACCTCTGACAATTGAGCTATAGGAGTCATCAAATAAAATAAATGGATTGGTTCCAATGGAACTAGGGACAATGTCAATTATATAATCACCATCATCAAAAATATGTCTTGGAATTACTTCAACTATGACACAACATTCATGTCGAAGTTGGTCTTGGACATAAAAAACTTGTTTAGCCATTGATTCCAACACATATGGTTCTTCGTTAGAAAGAGTACGAGTCATATTAATTACCCAAAATCCACAATAATCAATAAATGTGACATGTCTCGTCATCGAATCAAACGAATGGAATTTAATCAATGTGACTCATCCATGAGAGTAATAATCCAATACTATTATTTTCACAACAACTCTATAATAATACACATTTTAAAAATTGTGGCCTACTATCTGATGCACTGGAATAACAATCTATTGTGGCAGTAACCATAACACCATCATGTTGTGTTCTCATGTTCTCTTCTCGTTCAGTGACAATAAATTTGTACCCATTGATAAAAATTGATTTATAGTCATGAACCACGGTATTCAGACCAAAAGCCAATGCTCTTATTTCCTCAAAGATAGATTCAACAGAAAAACTCAATGCCTGCAATATAAATGACTATTAAACTTAATTAAATATTGATATAATTATTTTAAAGAGTAATATTTTTTTCATTCAATTTTAACCAAGAAGAAAACTTTTTGCTATGGAAAGTCTCTCTTTTTCTCAATGATAAAGAACGATGAATCCTATTTATCATTGTTTTATGTTCCCTGTAGATGAAAAATATGAATAGTTTAACAGATATATATGTAAGATATACATAATCAATTTAGTTACCTGATATAGTCATCGAACAAATCACAGTTGAAGAGAACTGTGCGATGTGCCATTTCCCTCTCTTTATGGCTTACTGTCTTCAATATATATGATCCAGGAATTCCTTCTGTTTGAGAATATGATGGAAAACATGGTTCAATTTTCTCATATTTTTCTTCTTTATTTCTCATTGGGCTATTCAATCTTTAGGAAGATCAGACAAATACATTCAGAAGAAATCCATACATTCTTGAGCCAAGTTACCATTCACGATAAAAACATCGAGATTATTTCTATTTCAGACATAAGACATTAATGTGAACATATCTATTTCAGTTGGATACATACAATGAAAAGAAACAAGTCCTATGAGAAGTATTTTAGTAGGAATATGGACAGTCAGATGCAGCATTCATGTGAAAAATGATGGAGGAAATATTTTCTCCAATTCAACCAAAATTAATGGGGCATCTGTCAACATTTTTTTTCAAGAAAGACTTAGACAACATCTTAGCACAATGATATATAAAAAATAGAACAACTGAATAATATCCACCCTTACATTATTGGACAAAAGATGACAAATTTCTATTGGAAGAAACTCATGGAGTAGAACTTGATAATCATGAGTCTTCAAAGATTTTAGCTTCAACTCTCTCCTGTTGACCTGTTTAGATATGTCTCTTGAATAGCCATCAGGAACTCTAATAGTCTCTAATACTTCCATAAATTGTTTTTTCCGTAGGTTTCATCACATAAGTAGCACACAAAAGTTTCCAATTATTTTCACTGATACACACATGATGCATTTCTTTTCTGATGCCCCAATCTACCGAGTCACGCCGAGATCGTAAACCATCTTTTTTCTTCCCCTTGAAATTTAGAAGAACCGAAAGCAACATTTCACATATATTCTTTTCCATATGAATTTCGTCAATGAAATGATGTAAAAAATTAGTTGAACAATAAGGAAAATCAAAAAAGAAACTCCTCTTCCTCCAATTTTAACAGGTTTTAGTGGAAACAATATTTCTTTTTCCACATTTCTTTTGACCGTTCCTGAATGAAAAACTGAATTCTTTCAATTCATTATACAAATCAGTTCCAGAAAAATGATGAGGTGGATAATCGGTCTCTATGGTATTATCAAATCTTCGATGATTCATTCTATATTGATTATCCTTTAGAAAGAATCGTCGATATCCCATAAAACTTAAACTAAAATTTTGTTTCAGTCTTCTGAATCGTGTATTCTTCATACAAACTGGACATGACAGTTACCCCTTCGTTCTCCATCCAGACATCATTGTATAATATGGAAAATAATTGATCATCCACATAAGTGAAGCACATATTTGAAATATTTCTTTCGAACATGCATCGTATGTGCGCACACCCACATCCCAAAGACGTTTCAACTCATTTATTAAAGGTTTCATGTATACATAAATATCAATTCCAGGATTAGAAGGACCAAATATGAGTATACTCATGAATGTGAAAGGTTTTTTTATACAAAACCACGGGGGAAGACTATAAATGTATATAAAAACTGGCAATTTGTTTCGCGAAGTAAGCATCTTCCAAAACAGATTAAAACCGTCACATGAAAGACCCATACTCACATTATGCACATCAACTGCAAAATCAGGATGTCATGCATCAAATCTCTGCAATTAAAATCCATCTGCTGGATGAACCGACTCATCATTAGTCTTCTTTCTCTCGATATCATGCCATCCCATTTTTATTTAGATGTCATCAGACATAAAAATATTCTAGAGTCTAGAGATCAATGGAATGTGACACATTACATTCGGTGGAATGCGGGAAGGTGTTCTATCAGATTTTTACTTTCAGCGGGATGTGCCGCATTTTATACAATCATTTTGTTCAACAGTTTCCACCCAAAATAAACTGCAATCTTTCAGGAAAACCTGAATTTTGTTTCTTGAAAATCCAAGTTCCTCAACCAACTTCCTTTCCATATAATGGTTTGAGGGAATATCTACATCATCTGGAAGTAAATCTTTCAAGAGGGTAAGAATGTAATCTATTGCTATATTAGAAATCCCATACATAGTTTTCCTATGAAATAAACGGATTAAAAATTCCTGATTTTTCATTTTATCACATTGTCGATATACTGGAGTCGGGGCAGCATAATTAAATTTTTTCACCCTATCAATATCATCATTTTCACTAGATGCATCATATTTCTTCATATCGAAGTCTTCTTGAGTCGAAATCCTTTATTTCCCATGATGACGAATAAACAGAAACCGATCATCTAAAAAATTCTTCATTCCAGTCCTTTCATTTCGATCGTCACGAATTTTAGATTTCATTTTCTCCCCATTGTGATACAACACAAAGTAGTTTTCTTGAAAACCATTTTTGGTTATGTGATAGCTGACTTATTCACGACTAAACCAAGGTCTACCAACACAATTAGAACATGGGAATTTTATGCGACCATTATCTGAAGCATTGTGAAATGAAAAATCTATAAAGATCTCCAAATTGTTTGGAAAATCACTTGAGATCTGATCGAATTCATACATCCACCTTCTGTCCATTCTGTTAAAAGAATTTATATAAGTCATTTTGTCATAAATAATTCAATAGGATTGAACATTAATAGAAAATACATTTAAGTAAATGATTAAGGTTGAAGATTCTAGTCGAGGTATTGACCTATTAAAATAATATAAAAAACAATTACTCATATATTAAATTAATATTTATTTATATTAATTTTCATTAGTTCTATAAGAGGAACATGCCTCAAGTCCCATCATGTGTTATAGGAATGCCAAATCATTCACTCATGTTCAATAACTCATTTTTGGAACCTCTCTTTTCATACCTTTTATTACCTAATTACTTCCCCCAGTCAAGCACATCCCATGGGTGAATAAATTTTAGGCTTCTATACTAATAGGTTGTTCATAGATTGTAAAAAGATTTAATTTCATTAATTATAGACAAACACATTTATTTTTAAATTTGAGATTAATAATAAAGTATGTCGATGATAACAACATTACTGAATTAAACTTGTGACTTATCTAACATTTTTATAGATGTCTACACATGCCAGAATGGGTAGTGAACAGCACCCTAACTTCGTAAAAATGAGTATTGGCCAAGAAGGACACATAATATACATCATACAATGTGAACCATATTTAATTTAACCTAATGTTATATTAGTATATTCATCATGTGAGGATGTGTATACATTATTCAATTTATTACATGATAGTGATAATGAAGTCTTGAATTAATTACTTGAGTTCACTGATTAAATGAGGGTAGAGGTTGCATACGCTATGTAGAAAGAATGATTAAATAGGTAAGTATCTCAAAATATCTAAAAAACAACTTTTTAATAGGCTCAAAACTTAAATATAATCTTGAACCAACCATTGAATCTCTTTCAGAACACATTCTCACACACCAATTATCTCATGTGTTACTTAATACCAACCATAGTCACATAACAAGTGTATTATAACAAAATAAATTACACAATCCTTATTAAAAAAAATCTCATTTTAATAAAACACTTTCCTCAAGATTACATCATTTTTTAAATATATTTCAAAATACATTTTAAATAATAAAATACCTTTGATCATTTTTAAAAAATATTTGGAGTATTCTCAAGGCACCCCATTTGGAAAAGTCACATTAAATGCCCAATTTCCACACCAAACCATTGAAAAAAATTAACATGAGGCAACAATCAACCAAAAATAACCTAACAAGAAATTAAAATAACAGAAACCAAATGTCATATAGAATTTAATGTTAAGTTAGGGGAAATGAGATTAAATAGAGACAACAACATCATAAATTGTTCCAACATCATAATTTTTGATTAAAACCACCCATAATAGGAAGGATAATGCCTCATAAACCTAATCCATAATAAAACAAACCAAATCTCCAATTAAAACATTGAATTCATGGTTTCCACCCCACTTGGAAAGCCCTACCCCCACCCCACCCACCCCACATGGACAGCCCTACCCCAACCCCACATGGACAACCCATCACCCCCACCCCACTCGGACAGCCCTACCCCCACCCTAATTGGAACCCCCCCCCCACCATTCATGGAAACCCCTACCCCCCACAACCCACTTGGAAAACCCAGCCACCCCCCACCCCACATGGAAAGCCCTACCATCACCCCACTTGGACAACCCATCCCCCACCCTACCTAGACAGCCCCTCCTCCACCCCACCTGCACACCCTCCCCACCCCAAACAGCCCTACCCCCACCCTATTTGGACAACCTTGCCCCCTCCCCCACCATACCTACACACCCCCCCTCCCCCACCCTACCTAGAAAGCCCCTCCCCCACCCCAAACAGCCTTACCCCCACCCTATTTGGACAACCCAGCCCCCTCCCCACCCTACCTCAACATCCCCCCCCCCACCCCATCTGCACACCCTCCCCCACCTCAAATTGAAACATAAATTCATCCAAATCAAAATCCAATTTTCAACTAAAATAAATTCCACCAAAAGTACCATACCACCCCTATAAACAAACCGTTTACCATGTTTTAAGTGTAGAACAAAAAAACAAATCCAAGGGTTCCATAGACAACAACCCTAATTTAGCCTAAATTAAAACATCAAACACCAAAAAAATAAAGGAATAATGCTAAAACTAAGGTAAAACATACTAATTTGAAGTGTGAAATATGATTTTGTTTGATTGAATATGGATATTGACTGGAAGGAGTGTTACTGCTGAGAAGAATTCAGGAGCTCGATTAGGTTCTGTCTACAATCGGGCTGAGTGGGGGTTCGGGTGGTCTGTATTTGGGGGAAATCTTTCCCAACGATTTTTAAAATTTTTTCGGAAAGATAGAGTTTTCCCAAAGGTTTCATGAAACCATTGGAAAAAATGATTTTTTTACCATCTTTCCCAATGGTTTGATAAAACCGTTGGGGAAACTAATTTTAGTCCAATATTTCCCAACATTTTCATAAAACCATTGGGAAAAATCAATTTTTATAGATCATTACCAATGGTTAATTCAAACCGTTAGTAAAGATCACATATACCAATGGTTCAAAAGAAACGTTGGTATATATCTGTTGGGAAAACCATGATTTCCAATAGATTCCATTATACTTGGGGCTTAGTTTCCCATCCCGATTGAAACATAAGACACCCTTCTTTAGATATAAGTTTAGAAAGACTTGATCCCCCACATAGAATTCCAAATCATTTCTCTTATTGTTAGCATAACACTTCTACCTACAATTGGAGATTTTAATATGGTCTTGGATTGTCTTCACCTTTTCCATGGTCTCTTTAATATGTTCTGGGCCTATAAGTTTCCTCTCACCAACATCATCCCAACAAGTTGGAGTTCGAAATCTATTTCCATATAATGATTCATATGGGGCCATTTTAATACTAGAATAGAAACTATTATGATAGGAAAATTCCAAAAAAGGCATGTATTGATCCCAAATACCTTGAATGTCAATAGAGCATAATCTTAGCATGTCTTCTAGACATTGAATGGTCCTTTCAGAATGACCATCATTTTGGGGGTGATAAGCATTACTCATACGAAGAACAATATTCAATTCCTTATTGAGACTTTTCCAGAATTTTGATGTAAATCGGAGATCATGATCAGACACAATCGATAGAGATGCACCATGAAGTCTAACAACTTCATTAATATAAAGTCTTTCCAATCATTCAAGTGGTTAATCTTCCCTTATAGTAAGAAAATGTGATTATTTTTTAATAATGTCAATGATGGCCCATATCATGTCATATATTCATAGAGTATTTGGTTGTTCGATGAAAAATTCAATTGTAATATCATCCCATTTTTACATTTGAATAGGAAGGGGTATCATCAATCCTCCAAGATGTTGTCTTATAGCCTTCACCTACTGACAAACCAATCATCTCGACACATAATCAGCAATCCCCTTCATGTTTTCCCACAAAAAATGTAACATCAAATCAATATGCATCTTAGGGATACCAGGGTGTATAAAGAAATGGGAGTTATGAGCATCATCCAACAATTCCCCTATTAGATCAGGTATATCGGGAATGCAAAACCTCCTCCCAAATTTAAAATTTAATTCTTCATATATGAAGTCAATCAATCTCCCATAATTCACATAATTAATTTTCTTTTGAAACTCCTCATCATCAATTTGAGTACTTTTTATCTTTTCTTGTAATGAAGGATTATAAACCATTTGTAAAGTATCGATCTTTCACCTTCAATGATTATTTCCATATCAATGTATATTAAATCCAGGAACATAGGATCCCTATCAATTCTCAACTTGTTCGTAACTCCATGATCCTTTCTTCTCAAAGTATCCTCCACCTTATTTTCCATCCCCAAGATGTAGTGAAGAGTTAAACCACAATCCTTGGCTGGTTTGAGATGTAATCTTGGCATCATGTTGAGTTCTATTTGTGAGAAAATATACTTCAAACTCTTGTGATCGGTATATGTCTGACATTTGTCACCATAAAGATAGTGTATCAATATCTTCAATGTAATAATTACAACATCCAACTCAAGATCATGATTTTTATATTTTTGTTCATTAATTTTTAGCTACCTAGGTTCATAGGCAATCACTCTATCATTCTACATAAGACACGTCCATGCTCTTTCTATGATGCATGACTAAAGATCACAAATCCATCATACCTTGATGGTTGAGTCAATATTGCATCATTCAGTAGCCTTATCTACAAATTAATCAAATAATTATTAAAATTCATTTATCTATATGAACAAAACCCCTTTTCATGTGAGCTTGGTCTGTGGTTTGGCTAAATGGGTGAAGTTCTGAATGAAACACTGATAACAACATGCTAAACCAATAAAACAATGTACCTCTATTATGATCATCGTAGTGGGACATTTTTTCACAGCCTTTGTCATCGTAGGATCTATAGTAATTCCATCGTTATAGACAATGTGGTCCATAAAGGAAACTTATTGGAACCAAAAATCAATCTTTCTAAACATCCCATATAATTCGTTTCTACTAAGAGTCTTTTGAATAATGAACATATAATTTTCATGATCTACCTATATTTTAGAGTATATGAGGATATCATCAATACAAACTTCTAAAAATTCATAAATATATTCCATGAAAATTCTATTCATCAGATCCATGAAAATAGCTGTTGCAATAGTCAGTCAATAGGCATTACTGTAAAATCAAAATGCCCATACCAAGTTCAAAATGCTGTTTTGGGATTCACTTCCTTCCTCACATGCAACTGATTATATCCTGATCAAAGATAATTATTTGAAAATTTTTTTCTTACATTAAGTTGATCATATAAATAATTAATTCTTTTTAGAAAATACTTATTTGTTAATGTAATAGCATTTATTTCCCTGTAATCAATTCATAGCCTCATGGATCTATCTTTCTTCTTGACCCAGATGATAGGGGATCCCCAAGGAAAAAAACTATGTCAAATAAATCTGGTTTCACTCGACTGCTCAAGTTTATTATTTAGCTCCACTAGTTCCAAAGTGTCCATTCTTTAGGGAGTCTTTAATACTGGTATTGCGTAAGGAATTAAATCAATAGTGAATTGAACTTCCCACTCTCGAGGATTTCCAGGTAAATCCTATTCGAATACATCAGTGTATTCTTGCACTATATTCACATCATCAATTTGAATATTTTTCCCTCACCCTTATATATTGGTTTACCATCATCTCTATGTATTGAATTCAATAGAGATACATTGGGAGGATTTAGCTAAGAATTAGGTGGAAATGTTTCTACTACAAAGATGATGGATTCTTCAACATTTTAAATGATTGTTACTTCCTTCTTCTTTCAAAAAATCAATGCATCAAAATTTAGTATCCAATTCATACTGAGAATTATATCAAAGTCTGTAATAGGTATGATGATATGATTAGAAACTAAAATAGGTTTATGTTTCCTGAAGGGGACTAGTTGACATTACTTTTTTGCAATGATGTATCCCATAAAAGTTTTGAAAGATAACTAATTTAATAAATCAAATTAGACATGTCTAATTTTCTTGGAAAATTAGGATGATATAAATAAATGTGATGATCCAGAATCAAATGAAGTGTCAGAAAAGATTGAGGAAACAATTAAAGTACAATCTGTCGCATCATTAGGAACTTCAACTTCCTTAGTTGTAATAGCATAAGATCTCTCTATATCTCTTGTACTTTTCTAAGTAATGATTCCTTGGAACTTAGGACACTCATATTCATTGTGTCACATCTACATACAATTGTAGCATTGAAAATATTCATATTGTTTCTTCCCCTATAATTCATTAGGTATATGACCCTTTTCTCCACAACTATAGAAGACTAGCATGTTTTTCAAGCATTTACTGAGATTATTCATTCCACAGTTCTTCCATAATGGGAATATCATCATTACCTTTTTCTTCTTTAGCACTTAACATTTCCCTTGGTTATTAGAGTACAACTTTTAATATTGGTTTCCCTTGAAAAAAATTGATCTAGAAAATTATTTCACAGTTTTGATGGCACATGATACAGTTTCATCATGTGATGAAAATGTTAGAGAAGCCAATTCCCTTCAATGAAATGGCTTAAGTAATTAATTGAAATGATTTTTCATGGATACCGAGACTAGTATGTAATCTATAGAAAATTGAGCTAGCCTTGTAAATGTAGCCTCATACTTTTCAACTCTATCATCTTCCATTTTCATTAAACCAAGAAATTTCTCTTTCATTTCATTTTGTTTCTCACAAGGGAATTATTTCGTGGATAATATTTCCTTAAAATTCATTCATTCCACATCTTTTACTTCTTCTTCATCCGTGGTATTCTGAATCAAGGACCACCATTGATCAGTGTCGCCTTTGAGACATTATACTTCAAGTACTACCTTTTCATTTTTATATCATCTTAATGCCATGAATATATTTTCAAGGGTGTTGATCCATTTCTCATCAATGTAACACCTGAGATTTTTATGAGAAATATTTTGTTTTTATGTTTTATACATCATCAAAAGAATTTTTCACTACTCACAACACTATATTGGATTTCTTTACATGCAATCACGACCTTCCTCGAAAGCTTGCATTGTACGCAATACCGAGTTTCACTAAACAACGTTATGATATTAAAATATTATTAAAACTAGCCGTTATGAATAGTAATACCCATTTTTTAAAATTTTATAAATTTTATCTTTCAAAATGGACTTCATTTTTTAATTCGGAATATCAAAATTAGCCTAGGGTGAATTATTGTAATTTTTATGAAAACTTTCAATTTTTGATGGATAGTGAAAACACAAGGTTACTATTTAAAACCAGACTTTTTATTTAAATAATTATTTATTTTATTTAAATTTATTTTAGGTAAAAATTGATACATAATACCTATATAATTTCAATGTAATTCATTGGAGTCATTTTATAATAATTTTAGATATATAAAAATTTTATTGAACTTTTCACCGTCTTTTACCCACCTCCTAGGAGAGTTTGAAAATGTACATAAAACATAATTTTACCACTTCTGTGAGTGGAATTTCTAAAATATGAGAGACATAGTTAATATCAAGGTGTAAAATGTGGTTCAATAAGATACAAATAATTTTTTTTGAATCGGTACTTTTTACTTTTTTTAACACGGTTTAAAGTAAATAGGGTAAGTAAGGGTAAAAATGATATTATTATTACCCTAACACATGAACTAATTCTATTGGATAATTTTAATTCGAAAAAAAAAACTTAGGGATAAAATATTACTCTTTAGGTCAACTTGGATTTGATTAGGACATTTAATATAATTTTATTTAAAGAAGAGTTAAAATATTTTAAATCAATGTTTAATCACTAAACAATTTTTAATACAGGGATATAAATAAGATAAATTAAACTATACATATTACTTATAAAGATATAAATATTTACTACATAATGGTATTTTGTTTATAATTTTTATACATTAAATAATTTAATTTATTTATGACACAATGATGATGCAGTAGTTACCTTATTAAAGAAATATTAGCATAATTGATATTATAAATACCCAAATAAATGTGATTTGAGACTTTTTAAGAATTAATGTAATTTTATAGGTTAATATGACATATTATTATTGATTTAATTCATGTTTTATGAACTAATCATTCTGTTACGATTTTCACAAAAATCAATTACCAAATAGTGGCAAAATTGACATAAAATTGTTTTTAAAACAAATAATATATTATTAATTTTTATTTT
Organism: Viscum album; assembly: GCA_963277665.1. Lineage (NCBI taxonomy): Eukaryota > Viridiplantae > Streptophyta > Magnoliopsida > Santalales > Viscaceae > Viscum > Viscum album. The sequence continues at coordinate 1,075,903,259 of OY728138.1, forward strand.
ATTCCTAAAAATTTATGGTTTGGAAAAATGACTTAGATAAGGTTATATATATTAATAAAGAACCAGTTGGGGTTCCTTTGGCATATTATAGTAATTTTATTAACAATATAGTGTAAGAAAACAAGAAGACATAGTAAAAGTTAAATTATTTAACTCAGAGTTGAATCTAAATGATAAGGATAAACTAGTAACCTAAACATGTCTAAAATCTGTTGGTTGAGATTATTTCGACCCATATCCACCTTATATTCGAAATAAATCAATTTGGAGCTATTAAAAACCAAATATGTCTTTATTATAAAATAATATTTTATGTTTTTCCTAAAGTGCCCATCTCCTCCCTTATAAAAGGACACCTCCTCCATATCCTACTCACACCACTTTGAGACTTCAAGATCGGCCAAACCCTACCAATTTCACTTTTCCACTTCCATAGAAACATCCTGGAGGTCCTGGTCTTCTTCAAAGACCATCTTTAGTGCCCTAACCGGAGGTTAAGAAGAGGCGCTTCAAAGAAGAGGTAATGTCCGTTACTGATTCTTTCAACATTATTTCTTTTTCTACATATTCTTCTTTAGGTTTTTCATTATGAAGTAAAAACATCAGTATCAATAATATACTGATATGTTATTATAAATATAAACCAACCTTATTTCACCTTTTATCCATCCTACCGAAATCAAAACCACCGCGCGTGCGTATTCACGGAATACCGTCTCCACGCCGTGGTGTAATCTGTTTTCCCACCACCACATTACTTGGATGGGTATAATGGTGTAAATAATAACTATATGTGATTATTTTACAGTTATAATTAGTCTGAAATAGTATACATACACTTCAAAAAAATTCCACGATCATGGGAACGATATCATCGCTCGTGCGTACGTACGGCCTACCGTCTCCACGATGTGATGCGAGTGGTTCTACATGATCTTCAATACATAATGATTATATAAATGAATTCAATGAATAAATATGATATATATTACACTAATACCATTCTGTAAATGAGGTATGTATAACCTAAAAATAAGAATAAGAATTTATTTGACAAACCATGCATAAGAACAAAAAAATCAATAAACACTCGAATAACAAGTAGTAATGAAATATTACTAATAAGAAGATAAGAATATGACCATAAATGATATCATAAAAATGAGTAAGATTCTTTAATAAGTCAACAAAATTATTATAATCATTATACAGGAGGTTCGGACACGTACAAAGCAAATCAGACCTAAGTTAAGGGAAAATCTCGCAATCTCATTTTTATCCAAGATTGTTTATATTTTAGAATTTACTAAGGAATTATTATCATCCACATACATGCTTCCTCCATATGTAATATTATTTCTATCCACCTACAATTTTTTAAATCCAATTTTACCCATTGGTGAGTTTTTAGTAAATGATATGAAAGGAATCTTTTGTCGTTTTTAGTACGAGGTACTTTTTGACTTTTTCGGCCAATTACGAGAAGAATGTTTATTTAAACTTTTACATCATGAATATATTTTTTTGATTTTATAAAAAATTATTTCCATGAATCATCCTTTACATGTTTTCATGTTTATTTTTAATCAAATTATTTTAGTTTAAAATTGTATGACATGTTAAGAAAGGAAAAATGTTTTTGAAGTAGAAATAATATTTTCCTCAAGAACGGAGTGCAAGTGTTTTATCAAAATTATTTTCCATATTAGATAATATAGGGTTCTATTTCATATTGAGTCAATACGGTTTTCCTTATGACTTTTCAATTCCTTCTTGTTTTTAAAATCACAAACACCTTATACTTAAGCAAATCGATATTTTACTTCTATAAAGAAAATTTCCTTCTTTAAAGAAATTTACCCAAACCTAGATTTCCTTATACATATAAATATTTTTCTTAAGTATAAAAATCGGATTCATACCCAAAACCTCAGAATCATATAATTCTACCATATGAAGTATTCTATTTTAGGATCCGAATTCTAGATAAGAACTGTAATGAAGTTCCACTCTGAATTCTGGATATGAACTGTAATGAAGTTACACTCCGAATTCTGGATATAAACTGTATTGAAGTTACACTCCTAATTCTAGATATGAACTCTAATGAAGTTCCATTATGAATTATGGATACGAACATTAGTGAAGTTCCATTCCTAATTATGGATATGAACTCTCATATAGTTCGACTCCGGATTCGTTATACGAACTCTCATTTAGTTCCATTCCGAATTCTGGATACGAACTCGAACAAAGTTCAACACCGATCTTTTATGAGTTTGACTCTGAACTTTTACTAGTCTGACTTCAAAATTTTATGAGTTCGAATACAAACCTTTACTAGTTCGACTCCGAACTTTTACTATTTTGACTCCGATCTTTTATGAGTTCGACTCCAAACTTTTACTATTTCTACTCCAAACTTTTACAAGTTAGACTCCGAACTCTGTGAGTTCATATTCTGAACTCTGATAAAACTAGACTCCAAATTTACATAGAAATTCAGACTCCGGATTTCTACAAAATTCATTTTCAAAATTCCTATAAAACAGAATCCGAATATCTCTTTATTATAGACTCAAATATCCATTTTGGTTAGACTCCTAACTTTTATTTGCTCACATTTAGAACACTAGTTTTGCTTATGATTACAATCACTTCATTATAAAATGATGTCGTGCTTTCAGTTACACATTTTTTTTTATAAAATGATGTCCTCCATTTTGTTTCTAACTAACCATTGGATTAGAGACAAGGGTACAGGCCCTTCTGAAATTTAAAGAAAATATGATCTTTGGAGGATGGAGTCAACCATTCCAACCGAGCCTATAAATAAGAGCTCATTTGAACTATCTCAATACTTATCTTTGACATACGTTCTTACATGATGTTGATGTGATTTCTAGAGAGAGAGAGGCTCTTATCAACTCTTATGCTTCGTGCGGAAAGTTTGAACGACTTGTTCAAAATTTTACGGGTGCAAGACTTGCTTCATGCAAATCTGATTTTTGGTGATTACAATTGAGGGCTTCTGGGGATAGGAAGATAGAGGTGCTGAAGACCTTGAAGTTCGAGGACTTCCTTGGTGAGGAAGATAGAGGTTTCAACTACCATGAATTTGAGGGCTCACGGGGATAACAAGACAGAGACTCTGATCTTCGTATAGAGGGCTTACCCTGGTGTGGTTAAGAAATACTTGATTGAATGTATAAATTAAGGGACCTTTATCCAAGGGTGTTGGATACCCTTCTCTTTGGGTTAAAATATTTATATCTTGTTACTTGTAGTTTTACTACTTGTTTATCCACTGCATATTGTATTGTAAGGAAAGTATAACCTTCTTATATTTCCTTAACTTGTAATCTGATTAATTTAGATTCTATATGCTTTAAGGTAGAATCTCATATTTTAAACTTTGGTTATGTTTCAATTTCTGGATCCATATTTCTTAAACATGTTTTCGGAATGACATTCTAGATTTAAGAAAGTGTATAGAACTAGAAGAATGTAACTTCCTACATTGTTCCAATCTTACATTTATTTTAGAGGTGTTGTGAATTTTCTTAAGTTTAACTTTGTCAAACTTAGATCTGTCATTTCTTAAGGAAATTTTAAATGTTTACAATTCACCCCCCTCTTGTATATTGAGAATCTACATCGTTATTTTGATCCTACCATTGGTATCCGAGGTTGGAAACCTCATACTCTATACAAATCTTACATTTGGTATCAGAGCCAGGGTCTTGAAATACTTATACTCACATATAAGTTTTCCTTGCTCATTTTTTCATTGTTCTATATTTCCATGCTTAGGAATATTTTCCCTGAATCCAATATTTTGTTATTAACAAGTTTTTTTTCTAGAAAAACATTGTTTAAGATGGCAGGATTAATTGTTGGTTCCATCGACAACCTAAATCCTACATGACCACCAATTTTTTATGGCAATGATTATGAATACTGGAGAGGTCGAATGAAGACTTTAGTTATCAATACCAGACTAGATAACTTTTTTATGCTTACTAGAGGTTATGAAATTCCTGACAAGGATGTTAATGCTTTCACAAACCAAGAGAAGCCCGATTATCAATTAAACTATAAGGTACACAATAGTCTACTATGTTCAATGACTAGGAACAAATATAGCCAAATTTATTCTTGTGAAACAACTAATTGTATATGGAAGAAACTTGAAGTTACTCATTTTGGTACATCCAAAATGATTTAGACCAGAAGAGCTATGTTGAGAGGTGAGTATCATGGTTTTAATTTTCCTTATGGAGAACCGATTTGTAAGGTGCCACAAAGATTTATGACTATCGTAAATAGCTTACAATCCATGGGAGAAAAATGTCTCGATGATGAAGATCTTGTTGATAAGATTGTTGATATTATGCCCAATGAGTGGGAATCAAAGAGAAAATCTATTGATTAGAACAGGAAGTATACTCAAATTTCCTTAGATGGTCTTTTTGGAACTCTTCTCTAACATGAAACAAGGATGAAGAGAGATACTAACAACATCAAAAAGATGAATGGGAGTGGTACTGTTTCTTTTACTACTACATTAAATCACATGAAAGCAAATACTCTTGAGAGAGTAACTAGATCCAAATATAATAAGGTTACAATCCAATCTGAATCTAGATAAAGTGATGTCTCAGAAAATGAGTTTTCTAATCTTGCTCGAAGAATGAACAAGATAGCTGGTCAAAGAAATTTCCAATCCAGGTATAAGAAGAAGTAAAGTAAAGATAAGAAATATTCATAGGTCACATGTTATGAGTGCATGATAAGTGGACACATAAGACCTGATTTCCCTATTCTTAAAAAGAAAGAAAGGAAAGACATGAATTCTGAAAGGAAAAGGAAGAAGATTTACAGAGCTAAAGCTATAAAAAATCTGAAAGATAATACTACATGGACTGCTAACTGTGGAGACTCTTCAGAAAGTGAATCCTCAGAATATGATTCATCAGCTCTGATGAATATGGGATTCATTGCTACTACTTATTTTACAGATACATGTCTTATGGAAAAGGTACGCACTGTTGAGGCTTTAACAAAATTATCTTTTGATAAGAATTACTATTCTGAAAATGGAACTTTTAATGAAGATAATTCATCATCAAAAAATGAAGAACCTTTATATGAATAAGTATCTATATTTACCATGTTACTTGAAGAAAAAAATTTAAAAATTTATATGAAATCAGACAAGGAAAATACTAGGGAAGAAGTTCTTACAAAAGAGATTTCAGATCATTCTTTAGATCTTAACGATAAATAAGATCTTATAGAAAAAAATTCTAAAGACCTTGAGAAATCTAATTATGATAATGAAGAACATTCAAAAGATCTTTAGAATGATATTTTAAAAATGAATGTTTTTGAGGAAAAATCATAATCTAAGGAAATGATTCATGGGGATAGAAATTTAGTAATTAGACTAAAATCTGAAATTTTTTCCATAAAGATGCACCTTGCAAAATTTACCTCTGGGAAGGAAAATTTTGACAAGATGTATTCTCAAATTAATCCTAATGGAAACACTACTGGAGTAGGTTATAGTCACCAAAAACCAGTTGTCAAAAACAACTATTTTGTTCCTTCTAGATCCCCTTATTGCACTATGTTTCGAAGTGATAAGCATTGGAAGAAAAATTGTTCTTTGAATAAAGATCAATCACTTGGGTTTCATAAAGAATATTTCTCTAAACAAATGTGGATACCCAAAATTTTGTTATCTAAAAATCTCGGATCCAAACAAGTTTGGATTATGAATGTCTAATTCCTTTCTTATTTTTCGAAAGATAAAATAAGTAACAACAACAATACATGGTACATGGATAGTGGATGTTCCTGGAATATGACTGGTAACAAAAACTTTTTTGAAAATATTATCATGATGAAAGGAGGAAAAGTAACTTTCAGAGATAATGCTCAGGGATAGATTCTTGGTATAGATAATATTGTTCTTCTTGGAAAAACATTGATTTCAATTTTTTTTGTTTAGGGTCTTAAGCGCAACCTCATTAGCATAAGTCAATTATGTGATGAAGGTTACCTTGTGAATTTTAGGAATGATAAGTGTTTAGTACACAATTACAAGGAATAATTTATTCTTTCTTCCCATAAGAAAGATAATTTTAACACATTGAACTCAGAAGACCCTAGGATCCAAGACTTACCTTGCCTTAGTGAAATGGAAGATCATTCCTGGTTATGGAATAGAAGACTAGGTCACTGTAACCTTAGAAACCTATGTAAACTCTCTAAGAATAAACTAGTTAAGGATATACCAGATCATAGATTTGATTTTTCTAAAGTTTGTGATCCTTGTCAATATGTCAAGCAATATAAATTTAGTTTTTAATCAATCAGTAAAGTCTCAACAACTGATGCATTACAATTGGTGCACATGGATCTTTTTGGTCCAACACAAACTGGAAGAATTGGAGGAAAATACCATGTGTTTGTTCTAGTTGATGATTACACTATATTTACATTGTTCTAATTTCTAGTAAAGAAGTCTGATGCTTCTTCTAATTTCAAAAGTTTTAGAGACCAAGTGAAAAATGAGAAAAACTTCCACTGAAAAATATTCATAGTGATTATGGAGGAGAGTTTCAAAATTGTGATTTTGAATCTTTTTTTAGTAGAAAAGGCATTACTCACAACTTTTTAGCACCTATAACTCCTCAAAAAAATGGTTTAGTTGAATGAAGAAATAGAATTATTCAACCGATTACTAGAACCATGTTGAGTGAATATTCTATAGCTAGAAATTTCTGGGTCGAAGCTGTAAATACTGCTTGTTATACTAAAAATAGAGTTTTGATTTGAACTTTTCTTAATAAAACTCATTATGGGTTATGGAATGGTAGAAAACCTATACTTTATTACTTCAATGTTTTTGGTTTCAAGGTATTCATCCTGAATACTAAGGATAATCTACACAAATTTGCACCAAAATCTAATGAAAGAATTTTCTTAGGCTACTCCACAACATCTGAGGCCTATAGAGTTTTCAACAAAAACACTTGTACTGTTGAAGAAACACTGCATGTAAAATTTAATAAATCTGATCCTTTGGTTTTTAAATCATCTCAACCTACATATTCAGATGTATTTTCAAAAACTGATTATCAACCTTTGTTAGAAGATCCTTCTGATAAGGAAAATGTTCAAGAAGATATTTCGGAAACATTTACCCCAGAAGACTTTCTACCCTATGTTGATGAACAGGTTTTACAAAACCCAAGTCTGGTGTTTCTAAAGAATCACCCCAATGATAGTATCCTTGGTGATGTCAATCAACTTGTAAGGACTGGAAGTTCCTTGATGAATGAAGTAGAACATCTAGAAATTTTTTCCTAATTAGAACCAAAAAACACTGATGATGCTTTAGGTGCTGATTATTGGATTAAAGCCATGAAAGATGAACTAAATGAAATTGAAAGGAATAAAATCTGGATCATGGTTGAAATACCTAAGGAAACTTCTGTTATTAGAGTAAAATGGGTCTTCAAATGTGAGTGTGATGAAAATGGAGTCATAGTTAGAAATAAAGTTATAGTAGTTGCTAAGGGATATAATCAGCAAGAGGGAATAGACTATGAAGAAACCTATGCTCTAGTATCTAGACTTGAATCTATTCGTATTTTACTTGCCTTTGCAGCATTCCACAATTTTAAACATTTTCAAATGGATGTGAAATGTTCTTTTCTTAACGTTTTTGTTCAGGAGGATGTTTTTGTAGAACAATCTTTCAGCTTTGAAGATACAAAACATCCCGATCATGTTTTTAATCATACCAAAGCTTTGTATGGCCTCAAACAAGCCCCACGAGCTTGTTATGATAGACTTACATGATTTTTTCTTCAAAATAACTATGTTAATGGAAATGCAGATTCAACCCTTTTTATAAAGAATGATAAGGAAAATGTTTTCATTGTTAAAATTTATGTTGATGACATTATATTTGGTTCAAATCAGCAATCATTAACTGATTATTTTGCGGATCTAATGAAATCTAAGATTGAAATGAGTATGATGGGTGAGTTAACATTTTTCATTGGTTTTCAAATTTCTCAAAAACCTGATGGAATCTACATATCCCAACATATGTATATTAAAGAACTTCTTAAAAAGAATGGTTATGACAAAACTAATAGTTTAAGTACTCCTATTGGTACCTCAAACACACTTGATCTTGATGAAGCTAGGAAACAAGTAGATCAAACATCATTTAGAGGTCTGATAGGAAGCCTACTATACGTGACACATAGTCAACCAGAAATGATGTTTTTGGTATGCTTATCTGAAAGATATCAATCCAATCCTAAGGAATCTCATTTAAAGGAAGTGAAAAGAATTTTTCTCTACTTAAAGGGATCCATGGATTTAAGACTCTTTTATACTTCTGGAAATGACTTTGTTTTAAAAGGATTTTGGGATGCTGACTTTGGTAGATGTAGAATGGATAGAAAAAGTACATTTGGAACTTTTCATTTCTTAGGAGATTCATTAATTTCTTGGTCCTGCAAGAAGAAAAATTCTATAGCACTCTCCACTGCTGAAGCTGAATATGTAGTTGCTAGAAGTAGTTGTGCTCAAGTGTTGTGGATGCAACACACACTCACAGACTACGGCTTGAGTTTTACTAAGACTCAAATTTTGTGTGATAACACAAGTGTCATTGCCCTTAGTAAAAACCCTATACATAACTCCCGTGCAAATAAAATATATATTAGGCATCACTTTCTTAGGGATCAGACACTTAAAGGAGATATCATTCTTCAGTTTATCGGAACGCAAGATCGAATTGCTGACATTTTCACAAAATCTTTACCCTCCGATAGATTTGAATACATTAAACAGTAGTTATGAATGATAACCATGAGGTAATCCTTCTCTATTAACTTCTTGTTGAACAATTCTTCTTACAGTAATAAACTAATTTTCATAGGGGGAGTACATTTTCTTGATAGAAAAAACAAAATTTTCTTAGTCATTCTTTTTTTAAAAAAATTCATTTGTAACCAAAATTTTCGTAGTCATTTTTTTTCAAGCTTTTGTAATCAAAATTTTTGTATTTAGTCTTTCAAACTTTTATAACTATAATTTTCGTAACGATTTTTTCAAAATTTCCGGAACTGAAATTTTCGAAATGAAAATTTATGGATCTGAAATTTTCATAATGAACATTTCCGGAACCAAAATGTTTTGCAATAAAAATTCCAGAAACTAAAATTTTTCGTAATGAACAATTTTGGAACTGAAAATTTTCTTAATAAAAATTTTTGGAACTAAAATTTTCGAAATGAAAATTTTCAGAATGGAAGCTTTCTTACTGAGAATTTTTGTAATGAAGTTTTAAAACTCACTTTTTCATAATGAAGTTTTTCATAGTGAGTTTTTGTTAGTTAAATTTTCCTCAAGAATAATAATACCAATTACGAACAAACTTTCTGGCCAATCCGAAAGGTATGATTTCCTTACTTAAGAATTTGTAATTATATTTTACGTGCTGGTGTTTTTTTATGTGTTTTAAAATTTTTGGGATTCTAGTTTTCTTAAATCCAAATGTTTTTCTTAAAACCTCAAAAGATCATAGTCAAGTTTTCCTTCCAGTTTGTAACTCAACCGTCAGATCAAATCTCAATGTATCTCAATCATTCGATCAACCGTGGAAACTGAACTTACATCTCAATTCCTAAATAAAGGGGACCCCTGAGGGTCGTCCCACATCGGGTTTTCAATGCTTTTGTGTCTCGAAGCCCTGAATCTCTTCTTAAGGACCATTCCGATCTTTCTGAAGCCCGTTCTGAATCCTCCATAACTCTCTATTTTGAATGTCTATTGAAGCTCCATCTCAAGATATATCTACCTCAAAACCAATCTCAAAATGGTTAATTTACAGGGAGAGGTTAGTGGATCCACGTTTCTACAAGTATAATTCTCTTATAACTAAGAATATCAAATTGAATGGATGGGAGGATGTTTTCCTATCGAATCCAGAGAAACAGGATCTGGTTTATACAGAGTTGCTCATTGATTTCTACATGTCTGTTTCCTTCATTGGGTAAGTTGGTAGAGATTTCTTTTCCTTTCAAGTCTTATGGGAAGATTTACAAATTATCTTACACCAAGGCTTCAATCTTGGTGGGTTTGTCTTATAAAGGTGATGAGGATTTTTGTTCACATAAGCTTTCGGATGAGCAAGGAAGTTTTATCAAAGTGAAGGAATTGAAATGTCTTGGACTTAAATATGCCAGGACTTCAATGATTTCTCATCTCACTCCAAAAAATCAGATTTTACAGCTATGGGTACAAGGTTTTCTCATACCAGGAAGGGATGACAAGGATAATCTGAAGAAGAGTGATATTTGCGTCCTAGATTTTTTGGTAAATCTAACGAAGATAAATCTAATGAGGCATGTTTTGATTATTGTTAATAATATCAAAGAAGGGAATCTGAAATCTCAGATCATAATGTATCTAGTCCTGATTTCCAAACTTATCATCAGATGTCTTGATTCATTCAATGTTTCTTTCACTTCCAAGCAATGAAATTGCAAGGTAATTCTGGTCAGTGATGATACATTAAAGAAGATGAAAATGGGTTTTTCTGATGAATCTGGAGAATTATCCCCTTCACCAGAAGAAGAGGTCGAGACCATTCTAGAAAATGTGGAGTAGGCTGAACAAGTGATGAATGTTACTAAAAAATGAAGCTTAAGGAAGTGTATGCTGAAGAAAAAACACCCATATCTAAGGAATCTCAGTCTGCACCTCCCATGTCGAAGAAACAAAAAGCATACCCAGATGAAGTGGCTGCTAAGTGGAGGGAAGACCAGGAGAATAGAAATGAAGGGGATCCATAGTTCGGATTAGACCTTGCTGAAGCTAAGGACTTAAAAGAGAAAGTTTCATATGAGTTAGAAAAACACGTAAAAGAAAAAACGATGAAGAAAATGGTTTCTGAAGCTGATCTTTTATAATATCTGTTGAGAGATACTGAAATAGCCTCTGAAAAGATTCCAATTCCGGAAACCTTTAATGTCAAATCTTTACCAGAGACCCCCAGGAATAAGTACTCTACTCTGGAAAATTCTAAGGGTAAAGAGGTAGTTGATGAAGTAGAGAAAACAGCTGTTAAAAGAACACAAGAAGAAGTTGTTGAGAGAGTACATGAAGAATAAGAATAAGAAAGTGATGATCTTGATGAACTAATCAAACAAGTAGAAGATTATCAAGAAAAGGATGAATTTGCAAAATTACTCACTCTAGGAAAGGGAGTTGAGAAAGAAAATAATAATTATGATGATAAGCAATAGGAAGAAGAAGAAAATGTTTTCTATGATGAGGAAGAATCCTATGAGAAGCGTTATCTTGAAAAAGAAAAAGAGAAGGGGAAAATTGATGAAGACCAGATTATCAACTATTAGAGAGTGAATAATCTCTAGATGATCAACCCATTCCGAAAACTGATAAAGGAATGAAAGTCCTCATGGATACACCAATAAAAGTTATCATCAGGAAGAAAGAGGATGGTGGTTCTTCTAAAAGGAAGTTAATGCAAATTGAAGAAGAACAATATCCAAGCAAGGTCTCTGATTTGTATTCATCAGCACATGGTCATGACTTTGTTGTCGAATATTTAAAAAAGCTGGTGGACACCATTCCGATATTTCCTACTATTGACACCAGATGACAGATGCTGCAACATAGTCTAAATTAAAAGTCAGAATCCTTATCTATGGTGATGGATACGTGTATAAAGATTGGGAATAACCATATAAATTTATTTATCAATTATGATGTACATAAGAAATCATGTAGCAAAATCACACTGTGGTCTATGAAAATTGAAGAAGACATGGCTGATTTTGATCACTTTCAGAATGAGGTAAAAGAACATTTTGACACCAAGGATAACAAGATTAAGAATCTTCAGGATGAGATGATCATTGAGCTCTATTCTTGGAGTCAACAAGTGAAGGAACTGAATGATAAGGCTAACTCTATTGCTCAAAATTTTATAAGGGATAGAGATCTCTGCATTGATCTTGAGAATAGACCTGTAAAGCAAGATGAGTTATTAAAGATACTGGAAGCGGCCATGAAGGCTCATGTAGAAGCTTTGAAAGCTCACGATGAAAGGATAAAAGCATTGGAGAGGCATGCTGAGGAGGATCAGAGAGATTTGAAGAAACTAAAATCCTTGTTGAAGAAGCTAATCCCAAAGGAAAAGGAAGAAAAATAAACTCACTCCAATATTTTGTTGTACTTGAATTCCCTTGTAAAAATTTTCTCAACTCTAATGAAATTTTTGCCTGGTTGTCTCTTGTATTTTTATATACTAATGTTTCAGCTACTTTAATTCTTTTCCATTCCCTTAAATTATTTTTGAAAATCACAAAGGGGGAGAATGAATAAGAACAACTTAAAAGGGAATTTTTTTTGAAAATCACAAAGAGGGAGAATGAATAGGAACAACTTAAAAGGGGAGAATGAAAATTTAAAATGGATAAGGAAAATTTTCTAAGTGAAATATCCTTAAAGTAAGGGGGAGTTTCTAATTATGAATTTTTTCATTTCCATGATAATAAAAACTCCACTATAGAAGATAAGAATACAATCCTTAGAGTTTCAATGTCAAAGGGGGTGTTAGTTGTATTCACTGTCATCCATGAAAAAGGGTGATAATATTAAATTTCAAATTCTAATGAAAATTTTCAAATTCCTTATATTCTTTTTCATAAGGATGTTTGTGCTTTCCAAAAAGAGGGAGATTGAGGACTCAATAAGGTTTTATTTATGACTTTTCCATTCCTTCTTGTTTTGAAAATCACACACACCTTATACTTAAGCAAATCGATATTTTACGTATATAAGGAAAATTTCCTTTCTTAAGGATATTTTCCCTCACCAAGAATTACTTATACATATCAATATTTTTCTTTATGTATATAAATCAGATTCATACACAAAACCTCAGAATCATATAATTCTACGATATGAAATATTCTGTTTTAGGATCCGAATTCTGGATAAGAACTGTAATTAAGTTCCACTCCGAATTCTGGATATCAACTGTAATGATGTCCCATTCCAAATTCCGGATAAGAACTGTAATGAAGTTAAACTCCAAATTCCGGATACGAACTCTAATGAAGTTCCATTCTAAATTTAGGATATTAACACTAATGAAGTTCCATTCCAAATTATGGACACGAACTCTCATATAGTTCGACACCTAATTTTGGATACGAACTCACATTTAGTTCCATTCTGAATTCTAGATACAAACTCTAACAAATTTCAACATCGAACTTTTATGAGTTCGACTCCAAACTTTTACTAATTCGAATCCGAAATTTTATGAGTTCGACTCCAAACTTGTACTAGTTAGACTCCGAACTTTTACTATTTCAACTCTGAAAATTTGTGAGTTCGACTCCGAACTTTTACTAGTTTGACTCCGAACTTTTACAAGTTAGACTCTGAACTCTGTAAGTTCATATTCTGAACTATGATGAAACCAGACACTGAATTTCCTTAGAAATTCAGACTCCATATTTCTACAGAATTTAGGTTCCAAATTCCTATAAAATTGAATCCAAATATATCTTTTTTATTGACTCTGAATTCTATTTTGGTTAGACTCTGAACATTTATTTGCTTACATTTCGAACATTAGTTTTTCTTATGCTTGCACTCACTTCATTATAAAATGATGTGGTGGTTTCAGTTACACATGTTTTGTTATAAAACGATGTCATCCATTCTGTTTCTAACTAACCGTTGGTTTAGTGACACGTGTACACGTCCCTCTGAAATTTAAGAAAAATATGTCTGTTGGAGGAGGGAGCTGACCATTCCAACCGAGCCTATAAATACGAGCTAATTTGAAGGAGCTCAATACTAATCTTTGACTTATGTTCTTATATGTTGTTGATGTTATTTCTAGAGAGATAGGCTCTTATCAACTCTCAAGCTTCGTGCAAAAAGTTTGAATGACTTGTTCAAACATTTCCTTGTGCAATACTTGCTTCGTGAGACTCCGATTGTTTATGATTACAATCAAGAAATTCCGAGGATAGGAAGACAGAGGTGCCGACTACCTTGAAGTAGGAGTCCTTCCTTGATGAGGAAGATAGAGGTTCCAACTACCTTGAAGTTGAGGGTTTGCGGGGATAACAAGACATAGACTCTGATTTTCGTATCGAGGGCTTACCCTGTTGTGGGTAAGACATACATTCTTGAAAGTATAAATCAAGGGACATTTATCCAAGGTTATTGGATATCCTTCTCTTTTTGTTAAAATATTTATATCTTGTTACTTGTAGTTTAACTACTTGTTTTTCCGCTACATATTGTATTGTAAGGAAAGTATAACCTTCTTATATTTCCATACACTTGTACTCTGATTAATTTAGATTCTATACACTTTAAGGCATAATCTCATATTTTTTACTTTGGTTAAGTTTCAATTTCTAGATCCATATTTTCGGAACTTGTTTTCGGAATCATTTTCCAGATTTAAGCAAGTGTATAGAACTAGAATATTTTATCTTCATACTTTGTTCCAATATTTCATTGGTGTTAGGGGTGTTGTGAGTTTTCTTATGTTTAAGTTTTTTAAACTCAGATCTTTCCTTGTTTAAGGATATTTTTAAAGTGTACAATTCACCCCCCAACCAGTATATTGAGCATCTACATCATTATTTCGATCCTACATTTCTATCCCTATTTTTACACTAATTTAAATATGTTATGATGGAATTAATTTTATGATGTCATTTTTATTTTATATGATTTATGTTATGATGGAATGATGTTTAAGAATCCCATTTTTATTACATGGGTTATGCTATGATGTATGATTTATGATCTTGTGGCACACATAAGAATGGTACCATTATGAGATGGGTGGGACTTATATCTCCCTCAAATTCATTGGGTAAATATTTATATATCATGAGATAAACATGGTTGTACGGCAAGTTAATCCGGTTTTGTGATACAGGACTGAAATAAAGAGTGAACTCGGTTCAGAAATGGGCTTTGTCTACTAATATAGTCATGGAAATGAGTTGTCACAACTAAGAAATGATTTTCTATGATTATGTGTGTATGCCACAAAGTTTCATGTTTTATGTTATCATTATTGGGATTACATTTCACTACTATGATCTATCCCATGTTATGAAATTTTGTTCTCTTTTATAGGTTAGCATTTCCAAAATGTTATGTTATTATGAATATGATGTGATTGATATTCCTTTTGTTTACCCTTAATGAACATTTGAGCTCACCCTTTTGATTGTTTTCTTTTCCCCAGGTCAGGAATAATGGTATTAAGTAGGATATGCTGAAAGGGGATTCTAGATATGATGAAATAAATTGGAGACAATTTAGATGCTTTGTGAACCAGTTGTTTATGTTTCCCAGTTTCTAAAGACACTATACCTATACGGTCCTACCATGGTTTTGTTATATGTTGTAATAAGTGTGCCTCAGTTTTGAAGTAATAAAAATGTATTTAATGTATGGGCCAATATAGTTGATATCAGAGGAAGGGTATAGTCATCCTTTGGAAACTAGGATGTGAAAGCCTTAGTAAAAACCCTAAGGATATATCTAAGCATAGAACACAATCTTAGTGTTTTAGAAATGGCCATGAATAACCTATGATAAGACCTGATGTGTGAAATTTTATTCCTGATTTTGTGGTTTTCCTATTATAATTAGTGTTTCTCACACTATTCTTCTTGGTTTTAGTAAATGGCTAGAACCCGAAGCAACCATGTTAATGAGGAATGCGACGGGAAATGAAATGATTGTCCCCCTGAGCAACCAAACGTTATGGGAGCTGGAATGTAAAATATTGTAGCCATGCTCACACAACTTTCCCAAGCTATGAATCATACATGACTTCCAAATGATCAATGGAAGGAGCAACATTCTGTTGAATCCTTCATGAGGCAGCATCCACCCTCATTCAGCGGGTATACTGATCAATTAGTTGCTGAACAATGGATCAGTACTACTGAAAAGAAATTTTAGTTCTTCAATGTTTTGAACAAGATAAATTAATCTAAGCAATATATCATTTTGAAGGTGAAACTGGTCAATGGTGGAATCTTATCAAGAATACGAGGCAAAGGGATGAAATTGAATTCATGGAATGGGACGAGTTCAAGAACATATTTTTCAATAAGTACTTCCCTCATATTCATCGAATATAGATGGAGAAGGAGTTTCTTGATCTGCGAAAAAGGATGTTGAATCTGTTGGTACCTCTGAAGCAAATTTTACAAGACTTTCAAGGTACACTTCTGGGATTTTTATCCAACCCGAGAGTAAGATTGATTGATTCTTTAGTGGCTTAAAACCAAGTCTCTGAAGGGAGTTATCCATAAGGGACTTCAATAGCTACGAGGAAATCGTTCGACGTGCTCTCAAGGTTGAGATGGAGATTTCAGTAACCCATCATTCATATGGGTTTGATAGGAGGAGGATAATGGAATTCAAATATAAATATAAAGAGCACACTGAAAAGAAGATGAGTTTTCCCTTATTCTCAAAGTGTTGAAATAAACATGGTGGGATTTTTCTTAAAGGTACAATTAAATGTTTCAAATGT
Organism: Viscum album; assembly: GCA_963277665.1. NCBI lineage: Eukaryota > Viridiplantae > Streptophyta > Magnoliopsida > Santalales > Viscaceae > Viscum > Viscum album. The sequence goes on from OY728138.1 coordinate 1,075,919,916, forward strand.
GGAAAAGAAGGTCATCGATTATTTGATTACCACAATGATGGGAAGAAGACGTCTATTGATGTGAACAAATAAAAGAATACATAGAGTGCACCTTCTACACTTCAATGTTACAAGTGCAAGGAAATGGGGCATTATGCCTATCAATTCCCAAATCTAAGGGTTGTTGATGATGATCGACGTCAACAAGCTCTTAAGACTAAAGAAAATGCAAAGTCACTTGCAATTTCTATCAGTAATATGGAGTATGATAACAACGTGGTAAAAGGTACACTTACCATCCATTATAAAGTAGAAAATGTTTTATTTGATTCTAGATCCACCCACTATTTTATTTCGGAAGAATTTTCTAAGGGTATCGTTGTATTACGTCAACAATTAGATGTTGAGTTAGCTATGACAACCCATAATGGCACAATAGTCGCATTAAAAGTTTATAATTCTTCTCCGATTGAAGTTTTTGGGATAGTGCTTCCAGCTAATATTTTTATCCTTCCTATAGTGGAATTTGATGTGATTCTTGGCATGGATTGGCTTTCTTTATATGGAGCTCATATCAATCTCCAAAGAAGGGAAGTCACATTTCATATTCCAGATCAATCTATGATCGTCTATCGATGCAAGGATGAACATAACCTTCTAGTGGGAATTTCTTCCATCTTATGGGTCTTGATTCCACTAAATGAAGGATATTTATCTCAAATGGTTTGAGATAAACTCATGATTAAGAATATTCCCATTGTATGGGAGTTTTATGATGTCTTTTCGGAAGATTTTCTTGGTCTTCCACCAAATCGTGTAGTTGAGTTTTCAATAGAACTCCTACCGGGTTCTTTGCTTATTTCAAAGACACCTTATAGAATGGCCCCAATTGAGTTGCAGGAATTGAAGAAGCAACTCCAAGACAATCTTGATAAGGGATTCATATTCCCTAGTGTGTCCCCTTGGGGATCACCTGTCATGTTTGTTAAGATAAAATATGGATCAATGAGACTCTACATTGATTATCAAGAACATAAAAAGATCACTATCAATAAAAAATATCCTCTCCCACACATTGATGACTTATTTTACCAACAATGCGGAGCTCAATACTTTTCCAAGATTGTTCTTCATTCAGGATATCATCAATTAAGGGTCAAAAGGAATGATATACCAAAGACGGATTTCCGTACATGGTATGAACACTATGAATTTATAGTGATTCCATTTGGTCTTACTAATTCCCCTGCTATCATAATGGATATAATGAATATAGTCTTTATAGTCTATCTTTATCAGTTTGAGGTAGTCTTTATAGACGATATTCTTTTCTATTCAAAGAGCAATTAATTACATGAAGATCACATGAGAATTTTATTTAAGACCCCAAGAAAGGAGATGATTTATTCCAAATTTACCAAGTGTGAATTTTGGATTCATAAAGTTGCATTTTTGGGACACATAATCTCAAAAGAGAGGATATCTATGGATCCAGTAATAATAGAGGTTATCGAAAGATGGTCGAGACCAAAAACAGTAACTGAGATTAGATGTTTTCTTGGTTTGACTGGATATTATCTATTTTTTGTGAAAGATTTTTCATGATTATCTAACCCACTCACCAAATTGACCTGAAAAGGAGTTAAGTTTGTTTGGACAGAGGAATGTGAAGAGAATTTCAAGGAGTTAAGAAGAAGATTATCCAGTGCACCTGTTCTCACACTGCCTTGTAGTGGAGATTGGTTTGTGATATATAGTGATGCATCTAGGAATGGACTTGGGTGTTTTCTCATGCAAAACGATATGGTGATAGCTTATTCCTCATGATAGTTTAAAATCCATGAGCAAAATTACCCAAATCATGACTTGGAAAGGAGTTAAGTTTGTCTGGATGGAGGAATGTGAAGAGAATTTCAAGGAGTTGAAAAGAAGGTTATCCAGTGCACCTGTTCTCACACTGCCTTGTAGTGGATAAAGGTTTGTGATCTATAGTGATGCATCCAAGAAGGGATTGGGGTGTGTTCTTATGAAAAATGATATGGTGATTGCTTATGCCTCACGATAGTTGAAAATCCATGAGCAAAATTACCCAACACATGATTTGGAGTTAGCTGCGGTAATCATTGCATTAAAGATTTGGAGGCATTATCTTTATGGTGAAAGGTGTGATATTTATAAGGATCATAAAAGTTTAAAGTATATTTTCACACAAAAGGAGCTGAATATGCGTCAAAGAAGATGGTTGGAGCTGATTAAGGATTATGATTGCTCAATCCATTATCACCCTGGGAAAGAAAACAAAGTGGCAGATGCATTAAGTCGACAAGACCATGCCAGTTTATCCATGATGAGGATCACAAAAGATCCAATATTTATGGATTTACAATGGATGGATCATGGAATTATAATGGAAGGGGAAAAATATTATCTTTCTCAAATTAATGTTCAACCATCTATACATGTGAAGATTAAATAGGCACATAAAGAAGATGTCGAGTTACGAAAGAAGGTGAGAAATATTCCTGAATTCAACCTTGATTGTGATGGGATAATAAGGTTCAGGAATTGGGTTTGTGTTCCTCGCATCCCATAATTAATAAAGGAGATGATGGATGAGGCTCATAGTTATTCATTCTCTATTCATCCTGGAAGCACGAAAATGTATAGGGACCTGAAAGAGTACTTCTGGTGGGATGGCATGAAAAGAGATATTGCTAAATATGTCTCTCGATGCATGGTTTGACAGCAAGTTAAAGCTGAGAGACAGAAGTCTAAGGGGATGTTACAACCATTACCCATACCTGAATGGAAATGGGAAAACATCACTATGGGGTTTGTCACCAAACTTCCTAAAACATCCAAAGGCAATAATGCTCTCTGGGTCATAGTTGATCATCTTACAAAGTCGGCACACTTCATTGCTATTAGAGAAGATTTATCTGTAGATCAGATTTCTAGGATATATGTAAAGGAAGTTGTAAGATTGAATGGAGTACCACTTTCCATTATATCTGATCAAGATCCGAGTTCTACCTCAATGTTTTGGCCAACTCTTCAACATACTCTGGACACAAAGTTGAGTTTCAGCACTGCTTATCATACTCAGACAGAAAATCAGTCTGAGAGAACAATTAAAACTCTAGAATATATGTTAAGATCTTCCTCTATGGATTTTATAGGTGGTTGGGATCAACACCTACCTTTGGTGGAATTTTCTTATAAAAATAACTTTCACTTCAGTATTCAGATGGCTCCTTATGAAGCTCTCTATAGAATGAAATGTCGAACTCCAACTTGTTGGGATGAAGTTGGGGAAAGAAATCTATTAGGACATGTTCTTGTTGATGAGATGGCATAAAATGTACGATTTATTCAACAAAACATATAACCAACTCAGAGTCGACAAAAAAGATTTTCTGAAAATTGAAGAAAAGACCTAGAGTTTGAAGTGGGTGATAAAGTGTTCTTACAAATATGTCCTTGGAAGAGAGTAATGAGATTTGGAATGAAAGGAAAGCTGAGCCCTAGGTATATCAGTCCTATTGAAATCCTGGATCATGTTGAGAAGGTAGAATACAGATTGGCGCTTCCACCCAATCTCTCTCAAGTTCATGATGTGTTCCATGTATCTCTCCTGGGAAAGTACATACCTGATCCTTCACATGTACTCATCTCAGAAGTTGTACCGCTGGAGCATGATCTTTCTTGTGAAGAACAGCCGATAGAGATTCTGGATCGTAGGGAAAAAGTCCTACGGAACAAGACCACTCTCTTGGTGAAAGGTTTATCGAGGAACCACCAATTAGAAGAAGTTACATGGGATCATGAGGATATAATGAATGAGAGGTATCCTCATCGGTTTGTTACAAATTGACGAATTTCGAGGGCGCAATTCATTTTAAGGGGGGTAGAATGTAACACTCGGGATTTTTATGAGAAATATTTGGTTTTTATGGTATATACATCATCAAAAGGAATATTTCACTACGCACAACACTAGCTTGGTTTTCTTTACATGAAATCGCAACCTTCCTCGATAGCTTGCATTGTACGCAATACCGATTTCCACTAAACAACGATATGCTATTAAAATATTATTAAAACTAGCCGTTATGAATAATAATACCCACTTTTGAAAATTTTATAAATTTTATCTTTCAAAATAGACTTCATTTTTGTATTCATAATATCAAAATTGGTTAGGGTGAATTTTTGGTATTTTTCTGAAAACATTCAATATTTGATGAATAGTAAACACAGTAGGTTACTATTTAAAAACTGACTTTTTATTTTAATAATTATTTATTTTATTTAAATTTATTTTAGGTAAAAATTGATACATAATACCTATATAAGTTAAAACTAATTAATTTCTGTCATTTTATAATAATTTTAGATATATAAAAATTTTATTGAACTTTTCACTGTCTTTTACCCACCTCCTAGGAGAGTTTAAAAATTTACATAAAACATAATTTTACCGCTTCTGGGAGTGGAATTTTGAAAATCTAAGACACGCGGTTAATATCAAGGAGTAAAATGTGGTTCAATAAGATAAAAATAATTTTTGGTGAATAGTAACTTGTTACTTTTTTTACCACGGTAAAAAGTAAATTTGGTATGTAAGGGTATAAATGATATTATTATTACCCTAACACATGTCATAATTCTACTGGATATATGTAATTAGACCAAAAACAACCTTAGGGATAAAATATTAAACTTTATGTCCACTTGGATTAGATTAGGACATTTAATATAATTTTATTTAAAGAAGAGTTAAAATAGTTAAAATCCATGTTTAATAACTAAACCATTTTTAATATAGGGTTATTAATAAGATAAATTGGACTATAAATATTCATCATAAAGCTAAAAAGGCTTCCTACATAATGGTATTTTATTTATAATTTTTAGACATTATATAATGTAATTTATTTATGACACAATGATGATGCAGTAATTACCTTACTATAGAAATATTAACATAATTGATATTATAAATACCCAAATAAATGTGATTTGAGACTTTTTAAGAATTAAACTAATTTTATAGGTTAATATGACATATTAATATTGATTTAATTAACAGTTTTTGAACTAATCAAGCTGTTAGGATTTTTAAAAAAATCAATTACCAAATAGTGTGAAAATTGACATAAAAAAGTTTTTAAAACAAATATTATATTATGAATTGTTATTTTATTCCTAAAACTATAATGTTCAGCCAAATGACTTATATAAGGTTATATATTTTAATAATGAACCACTAGGGGTTCGTTTTTCTTGTTATAGAATGTTTATTAACCATATAGTGTAAGAAAACAAGAAGACACTGAAAAAGTTAAATTATTTTACTTAGAGTTAAATATGAATGATAAGGTTAAAATAGTAACATAAATTTATCTAAAATCTATTGGTTGAGATAATTAGGACCCATCCATACCTTAGCTTCAAAATAAATCAATTTGGAGCTATTAAAAACCAAATATTACTTTATTATAAAATAATATTTTAATTGTTTCCTAAAGTGCCCCTATCCTCCCTTATAAAAGGACACATCCTCCCTCTCCTCCTCACACCACTTTGAGACTTCAAGAGATTCCAACTCCTACCATTTTCCCTTCTTTACTTCCCAAAAAACATCCTATATTTCCTGGTCTTCTTCAAAGACCATCTTTAGTTCCCTAAGAGGATGTTAAGAAGAGGCGCTTCAAAGAAGATGCAATGTTTGTTACCGATTCTTTCAACTTTATTTCTTCTTCTACATATTCTAAATTAGTTGTTTCATTATGAATTAATAACATCAGTATCACTAATATATGGATATGTTATTATAAATACGAAACAACCCTATTTCACCTTCTATCCATCGTACGGAAAATAAAATCACCGCGCGTGCGTATGTAAGGAATACCGTCTCCACGCCGTGGTGTAATCTGTTTTCCCACCACCACCTTACGTGGATGGGTATAATGGTGTAAATAATTACTATATATGATTAATGTAAACTGATATTGATTCTGAAATAGTATACATACACTTAAATACAATTCCACGATCATGGGAACGATATCATCGCTCGTGCGTATGTACGGCCTACCATCTCCACGACGTGATGCGACTCGTTCTACATGATTTTCAATGCATAATGATTATATAAATGAATTTAATGAATAAATATTATATATATTACACTAATACCATTTTGTAAATGAAGTATCAATAACCAAAAAAGAATAATAAGAATTTATTCGACAAAACATGCATAAGAACAAAAAAAGCAATAAACACACGAATAACAAGTACCAATGAAATATTACTAGTAAGAAGATAAGAATATGACGACCATATATGATATCATAACAATGAGTAAGATTTTGGAACAAGTCAATAACATTATTTAAATCATTATACACGAGGTTCGGACACGTACAAATCAAATCGGACCTATGGTAATGGAAAATATCGCAATCTCATTTTTATCCAAGATTGTTTATACATCAGAATTTACTGGGGAATATTTATCATCCATATCCCAATTTACTAAATATTTAATATTATTTCTATCCTCATAAAATTGTTAAAATCCAATTTTACCCGTTACTGAGTTTTTCATAAATGATATGAAAGAAATATTTTGTCGTTTTTAGTATGAGGTACTTTTTGACTTTTTCGGCCAAATACGAGAAGAATGTTTTTTAACTTATACGGCATGAATGGATTTTTATGATTTCATTAAATATTAATTCCATGAAGATTCCTTTACATGTTTTCATGATTAATTTTAATCAACTTCTATTAGTTTAAAATTGTATGACATGTTAAGAAAGGAAAAAAAATTTAATTAGAAAGGATATTTTCCTCAAGAATGGACTTCAAGTGTTTTATCAAAATTATTTTCCATCTAAGATAATATAGGTTTCTGTTTCTATCCCTATTTTTACATTTATTTGATTATTTTATGATGGAATTAATTTTATGATTTCCTTTTTATCTTAAATTATTTATGTTATGGTGACATGATGTTTAAGAATACCATTTTTATTACACGGGTTATGCTATGATGTATGATTTATGATCTTCTGGCACACATAAGAATGGTATAATTAAGAGAAGGGTGGGACCTATATCTCCCTCCAATGAATTGGTTAAAGATTTATATCTCATGGGATAGACATGGTTGGAAAGGAAGGTTAATCTGGTTCAGTGATACAGGACTGAAACGAGGAGTGGACTCGGTTCAGAAATGGACTTTGTCCACAAAGATAGTCCTGACAATGAGTATTGACTACTAAAAATGATTCTCTATGATTATATGTGTATGAAACAGTGTTTCATGTTTTATGTTATGATTATTTGGATTAAATTTCACTACTATGATCTATCCCATGTTTTGAAATTATGATCTCTTTTGCAGGTTAAGATTTCCAAAATGTCATGTTCTTATGAATATGATGTGATTGATATTTCTTTTGTTTACCCTTATTGAGAATTTGGGCTCACCCTTTTTATGTTTTCTATTCCACGGGTTAGGAAGAAGGGTATTAAGTAGGATATTCCAAAAAGGGATTCAAGATATGATGAAATAAATGGGAGACAATGTAGATTATTTATAAGGCAGTTGTTTATGTTTCCCAGTTTCTGAAGACACTATACTTATATGGTCCTACCATGGTTTTGTTATATGTTGTAATAAGTGTGCTTCAATTTTGAAGTAATAAAAATTTATGTAATGTATGGGTTGTTATAATCAACCACTATATTTTTAGTCCCACTGATAGATGGGGGCTTCTTCCTTTTGAACCAATCCAACAGTAGTGTGGAATGGTTATTCATTACAACCAGAGTAAGTTGTCAAAATATTGTCATGAACTGATCTACTCCAACATTGACTATGTTGACTATCTCATTGGGGAGATCCCAAAATTTCTAACATTTATTGATTCACCATTTCAGTTAGTCTTCATTTCTAAATAATTTCATACACTATATCAATTTATGAATATCAAATAGAAAAGTACATAACATATATTGAAATTCTATGCATAACTAATCTCATTAACAAGGATTCATTGTGGAAAAAGATAAATTAAAATCCTTTATAATGGATTATATATAAAATTGGAATATACAATTCATAACACCTTGGAGATTCATTACCATGAGTGTAGCAAGTCCTTTTTCTGTGTACATGGATACACAGAGTCATGCCTGAAACTCCTTGTTAGAGTTTTCACACCTAGGTACATCTGTGCTTGATGAACATCTACCTGTTTTATCTTTACATGGATTTATTTTCTAGAAATATTCACATTATATATTTCTTACCAAAATACCATGATGTTCTTGTTCGTTTATCATAAAATACTACCTTAGGTATTTGTTCCCTACTATATATTGCCTACTATAGTTTCCATGTTTTCTACTAAACTTCATTTGATACCAACTGTAATGCCCCAACCCCTCTAGACCAAAGCCGGAGAATTACATTTTATATTTGCATGGATAGTAGGAATTAAATACAAAAGGAATGAACAATTTAGTGTTCTTGAAGAAACTAGATATATAGAAGTAACACAAATTACATTCAAAAAGGATAAAAAATAATATACATTACCGAAACTAAAAAGGGAATCCACAAAAATCAATAAACAAAATCCACATCATAACCTATTGAAGGTAAAAAATTAATTGAATTGGATCAAATGCTCAGTAATATTTATAAATTTTCTAATCATGAATCAATAATAAATGAATCATAAATAGTTTGACATAATAATATTTCATGGTGAATAAATGAAAACTCACGCCATTAATGAACAGAGAATGAAATTGTTTCCGTAGATTTTTTCATAGTGAAAAAACCATGGATAATAATAACTGATAATGAATAAAAAGAATTCATATTAATTGGATGTCATGAATATGGAACATGATACCATAATAATGTTAAAACAATTTATTTCTCTAGGTAGAAACCCATCTGATATTTTGAATCAAATTAGAAAGGTTTGTCACCAACTAATTAATTTCATAGGACCTGGTGATACATCAAGGGGATATAGAGGGCCCCATCTTCCATGAAAATTCTAATGCGTTCTTTATTAATTTATTCCATACATGAGAAATATGCCTTTTCAATTTCTGTGTAGAGTAGAGGATAATGATTCATCCACATTTCTACAGTTAAAACAACATTTCAAATACACACTCTATGTAAAATGTTATACAGTATTGACAATACTCATAAACATGAAACCTGAATATGGATACATAATATATTTAAAATTTTATATTAAAAATTATCTCAAATGGGTATTAGGTACACAACATAAGAATTTTTTGGTGCACACTACAATGTAATTCACAACGAAATAGAAAATTGACACAAATCACATTACCACATTGTAATCAATCATTTTGTGAGACCATGAATTAATAATTATCAATTGAATAATTGAATACAATGAACATAAATAGAATCAAGATATTATATATCAAATGGAAGAAAAAACACACCACATTAAATAAATGAGTGGTGAAAAATGGAAATCTCACAAAATTATAAGTTGGATTAGATACCACTTACGTTATGCTCAAGTGTGTTATTCATTTGTTTTAATGACCTGAATAATCAAATATAGATTTATGAATTAAAAATTAAATAACCTAATATTCATTTAATTGATTTATTATAACCTTATTAGGTTCATTCATGACACATTTTTGGGGTTAAGAGGAACAATTTTATTTTTCTGGAAGAATTATGTTCCTTGGTTTTGTTGATTTGTTTACTTGTATTCATGAATGAATGTTTGTTTGAAATGTGGTCAAACATCCATAATTGTTAATATATATTATTATTGATATGAAAGAGATATAAATGATCTTATAATGATTCTATGCTTAATATTTGAGGATGTATCATTACTTAATAGTTTTTGATAAATGTTATGTTTTAACTTGGTGGTTTTGTGCACAATGAACTTGTTTTTTATTATAATTAAATATTATGAGAGTGTATGAATTCCAGAAAATTAATGTGATGAAATAAATAGATTCTAATATGGATCAACCATACAAATGGTTTCATGACTAGAATTGAATATGGAAACGAATATTGAGAACATGTCGTCCTTGAATGTGATAAATTAACACATCTCGGATGATGTTTTCAATTTTTAGTATAAGTGGAGGGGGAAAGAGAAATGATTTTGAAATATTCCTTTAACATAATATGATTACTATTCACATAAGTTAATGTAATTATTACAGAATTCAAATGAGGGGGTATGAGGAAATAATTACAAAAGAGAAGAACTCAAAATAGAAGAAAAATTGAGAAATCTTCCGCGAAAATTTTCCATCCTAACGAATTCACTTAAAATTTCACAATATATTTGGATGAGTAAAAGGGGGCCTCTCATCACTATTAAATTATATATAAATATATGAATATGGAATTACATATCACAATATAATTCAATAGAAATAAATGAGAAAACATTAAATGAATACTTTAAGGAAAGGGAAACGTGGTAGATTAACTTACCTTGTAGTGTAACTCCCAAAACATGAAGGTTGGGACCATTTATAAGGACTCGACCATAAACATTACATAATATTGAATTAAATGAATAATTAACAATGAAGATTTTTCCAGGTTAATAGTTTTAGAGAATTAGTACATAACTATTACATCTCATAAGATTACAAGGTAGACCTATCTACATAGTTTCCATTTTTTTATAAAATAAAAACTCATGAAAAAAGTAGTCATGTATAGTTCCATGTTTTAGATAACATGAATTTTCCTTGATCCCATCCTTGTCCCTATTCATCTTTAAGTCATGTGAAAACATTTAAAACCATGGGATGAGCATAAAAAGCTCAGGAAGGGATATAAAACCATGAATGAAAACATTTTTTCATAAATACCTAAAAAACATGAAATAATTTACTTACCTCATGAAATCATAATATTTATGAAAGACACCTAGAAATCATAAATCATAAAGGTAACCTGTGGAATCCCTATCATATTTAAATTGTAGCTATCACAGCTACATAGGGAGTTACTTTGGAATACCCATCACAGTATATTCCCTAAATATCTTAGGAGAAACATTCACGTTTACCTCCGTCACAATACCCAATGTATTGGAGATCTATCTCGGGCTCACCCGCCCTTGGTTTATCACAGAACCAACCGTATACGTAAATAATTCCCAAGAACCATAACATGATCATAACATATAACATTTGCCTAAAGGAAATATAACATTTCCACATTTCAATAATAAAATTTCATTTCAAGATATTTAAATAATAAATCCATTGTCAAAATAATTTTCAATACCAAAATACATTAAAATATTATATGGTATTTATTTTTTAAAAAACATTACAGCTTGTTAAGGAATCCAAATCTCAAATAATACTCGTGGCGGTGGAAAGGTCGTTGTCACCGCTTACGTTAAAAAAACATTCCTTTTTGTCGTTTTGTAAAACGATTCATATAAAAAGATTCCCTTTGAATAAAATGAAATGTCAAAGGGGTTTATACACCATATAAAATAAAGTCATGTATAAAACTAAAAATGCCTCAATGAAAAAAGATTGAGACGAAGTCCCTTATCTCACGTCTGACTTGACTCGATCATTCTTTAATCTCCTGAATAATAAAATAAAGTTAATTTCTACATTAATAGGAACCTTTTTCACGTTTATTATTCCTTTTATAGCACTCATTACCATGTTATAAACATTATTAAATCATTTAAGTTAATAACATTCATTTTGTCGATATTTGGTACTTGAGTAAAAATGAACACCTTATATTTACAAGTTGTCCATGTGGTCAAAGGATCATTATATCCAGAATGATGTTCATGATTTATATATCATATATATCATATATATCCTGTATATACATGTTTTTATAATAGTACATAACATTAAGATGTAAGAAATGAAATGCACAGTTCCTGGAGACGGTAAGCCGTACATTCGCATGAACGCTACTTTAAATTCTATTTATTAGTTTAATTGAAATAAAACATATTGATACATTGGTATATTATAATTACAGTATAGTATCTTAAGTAATATATTTAAATCCATACTTTATACATCCCACATAAGGCATTAACAAATCAAATCATTTTGAGGGGGTGGTAGTCCGCACTTCCTCAAATGAAATTATTGTATTTACCCACTATGGAAACCATAAAGGCGTGGTATAAATGGGAATTACAGAAGCATAAGGAAATAATACACATAATAAATATCATATATATATAAATTTCCAACATAATGGCCACCATGAGAGGCGGTAAGATATAATTGTACAATCATCGTTTCGTGAGGCCTTAGTTTTCCATCCACAGAAACATTATGTTTTTCATCAATTATATGAAGGTGTGTGTAAGTGTAGATCGAATTATTCTCATAAAAACGTTATAGTATATTCCGGATACTGGTGTTGTTACAAAAGAAAGGAATAAAAAGAGTTTAGGGGTTTGAGAAGTAAAATAAAAAAAACCGTTTAAGAGAAACTGTTACCTTTAATTTGGGTAACTCCCTTTGGTTTGAACCAAAGGACTACTTGAAGTGCCTTCTGCCAAAGGTAAGGCTTCTAAGAGGAGGAGAGGGATTTTTAGACCTTAATTGGTCAGAGTTTGGTCGAGACAAATGGATTGAGATGTGTGTGTAATTGGTTAGAAGTGGTCTCCTTTTATAAGGGAGAGGAGGGGCTCTTTATGAAAGTGTGAAAACATTATTTTATTATATAATGATATTCAGTTTCTAAAGGTCCAAAAATAATTATAGTGGAGGATATGATGAGGCATGGTCGAAATAAAATCATCCAATCAGAATTGGACATGTTTTGGATAATATTTTAATCATTATAATCTTATTTATTTAATCATTTATTAATGAAGTACATACTGTATAATTATTATGTCATAAATAATATAATTTATTCTATGTCTAACAATTATAAAAAAATACTATCAGGTACAAAATCCTTTTTTATTTTCAATGAATATTTATAGTCTAAAATTGACTTATATTACACTATATAATAATTAATTTACTAAAAGATTTTTTTATTGTCAATTTTGTCTTTACATTAAATTATTTAATCTAAAGTGTCATTAACTTTAATAAGTGGCTCCATGGGGTCCCAAAATCGACCCAAGGATTTCCATGGTTGGCCACTACTCATGAAATAAGGTTAGGAAAAGTGTTAAGATAATTTTGAATTATTATAATATTCGTTTATCTATGAATTACCCTATTTACCTTTAAGCGCGGTAAATAAAAGTCAAAAGTTACTATTCACCAAAAATTTATTTTCATCTTAATGAACCACATTTTACATATTGATGAAAACCATGTATGTCGGATTTTGGAGATTCAATTAACATTAGTGGTAAAATTTCATTTAAATTATTAGGTCAGTTTTTTAACTTCCAATAAGTGGTGTCACTATTCATGAAAAATTGATGTTTTTAAGAAAAATACCAAAATTTCAGCCTAAGAATTATTTGATATTTCGAATTCAAACATGATGTATATATATCCAAATTCAAAACATATAAGTTTAATTAATTAATTTAAAAATTAATTCCGATTATCAAAACAAATAGCATGTTTGTAAGGAACAATAACTATCAAAAGATTGATACTTGTTTATGTCCAATTTCAAAGTGAAATTAATTCCAATGACCAAAATTGGATTAAATTGTAAAAATATATTTCAATTTCAGTTTAAAACCAACTTAAAAGATAATATAACCATATAAAAAATTATATTAAAAGGAACTTTTGAATTAAAATACAATATTTTTCAATATTCATTAAAAATGAACTTTATCAGAAAAATACCAAAAAATTACCCAAAGTAAAATATGATGTCCCCATTCTAAAAAAGGATTAAATTTGGCTAATTAGAATATATTAATGTGACCAAAACTATATTTAAAGAGGGTTCACCATTAAAAGGCGGTAAATTGGCCTGTTAATGTAAATTATGCTTAAAATTTCATTCATTCATATTTTAAGCTTCTATCTTTTTATTAGATAAAGGTAAATACATTTAACAATAATGTATAATCATATTGTATTTAGTTTCATTCATTCCTGCCAATATAACAGCTAGGAGATAACTACTATTCAAAATAATAAAATTATATTATTAGTTTGCAACGTAAGATTCCAAAGAAACCCGTTGTTGCGTATCGGGTACGTTATCGAACAAAGAAACCCCTTTAAAGTAAAATTAATATTTAATTAAAAAATATTTATAAATATGAAATATGTCTTATCTTTATTTACGTGGGATGTTACATCCTTCCCCCCTTTTGGGAATTTTGTCCTCGTAATTTTTATTCACTTATCAAAATAAGTGGGGGTATTTATCCCTCATAGAATTTTCAGATTTCCACGTTGTCTTTTCCACCATATGGGGTTTTCAAAAAACATTTACCCATTGAATTACCTTATTCCGCAACACTTTCTCTATGCATTCAAGAATCTGGACTAGTTTTTCTTCAGAAGTGAGATTCTCTTCCAAGAGAACTACCTCTAGACTCAAAACATGAGATGAATCTGTGTTATACTTTATCAAAATTGAAACATGAAAAACATTGTGTACCTGAGATAAAATTGTTGGTAAAGACACTATGTACGCAACTGATCTAACATTTTCTAGAATTTTATAAGGCACAATGAACCTCAGACTCAACTTTTCCTTTATACCAAAATGCATCACACTTTTCCATTGAGAAACTTAGAGAAATACATGATCACCTACCTCAATGAAAATATCCTTACTCTGGTTATCTACATAACCTTTCTATCTTCTCTAAGCGGTTCTCATGTGCTTCTGAATTAACTGAACTTTATATGCCATCTCTTCTAACAATTCTGGTCCCATCAGCTTCCTTTCACCTACTTCATCCCAGAATGCTTTAGTTCAACAACGCTTTCCATATAATGCCTCAAATGGAGCCATTTGTATACTAGAATGAAAGATGTTATTATAAGAAAATTCAACCAAAAAAAGATGTTGGTCCCATATTCCCTAGTAATCCATCGATCAAGCACGTAACATATCCTCTAAGGTCTGAATTGTTCATTCTGACTGCTCATATGATTGAGGATGAAAAGTTGTACTAAAATTTAATTCAGTACCCAATGACATTCTGAATACCTTTTCAAATGTTATAAGTGATCCTTGGATCACGATCAGATACAATGGAGAGGTGAACTCTATGAAACTGTAATATCTCTTTAACATACAACTGAGCATGTTGATTTAGAGGCAAATTATCTATAAAAGGAAGGAAATGAGAAGATTTAGTCAATCGGTCAACTATAACCCAGATTGCATTATTACCACGAGATTTTCTTGGTAATCCCACAACAAAGTCCATGGATATATTTTCCCATTTCTACTCTGGAACCAGTAATGGCTGAAGAATTACATTCAGTAACTGTCACTCTTCTTTAACCTACTGAGAAGTCAAACACTTCACAGTAAAATCAGTAATATCTCTTTTCATTCCATCCCACAAGTAATACTCCCGAAGATCTCTGTACATCTTAGTACTGCCAGGATGAACTGAAAATGGAGAATTATGATCTTCACATAACAACTCATTCTTCAACCATGAATCACAAGGCACACATAATCTCATTCAAAATCTCAAAACACAATCATTATCAACCTTAAAATCAGTCAACTTACCCTTCTAAACTAACAAAACCTTTTTCTGCAACTCACTGCCTTCCTTCTATGATTTCTTAATTCTGTCTTATATAGATGATTTCACTGATACCTGGAAAAATACAAAATAATTTCCTACAAAAACAACTTCTATGCCAAATTTCATCAAAACAAAAACCAAAGGATCTTGTTCCAAACGTAACTTGTTTAATTAAGTATTACATTTTCAACTTAGAGCATCAGCAACTTTATTTTCTTTTCCCGGATGGTAATGGATCGTACAATCATAATATTTAATTAATTACAACTACGTCCTCTATCTCATGATCAATTATTTTTGAGTGAATATATACTTCAAACAATTGTGATCAGTAAAAATTTTACACTTCACTCCATACAAATGATGCATCAAAATTTTTAAAGAAAAAACAACAGTAGCTAATTCCTGATAATGTGTAGTGTAATTTAACTCATGTGGTTTCAATTGAAGTAAAGCATAAGCAATTACCTGATCATTTTTCATTAGGACACAACCAAGTCCTTTAAATGAAGAATTACTATAGATAACAAACTCACCATTTTTGGAAGGCAGTTCGAAAACTGGATCATTGACCAATCTTTTTTTAAATACTGAAAACCATCATCACAGTTATTTTTTCAGATGAACTTAACACCTTTTCGATTTAACATAGTCATTGGACTAGATAACCGTTAAAAATTTTCAATAAACCTCCAGTAATAACCAGCCAAACCAAGAAAAATATGAATCTCTGTTATATTTCTAGGTCTTGGCCATTCTTCAACAACATTTATTTTAGGAGGATCAACAGTTACGCCATTTTTTGAAACAATGTGTTCAAGGAATGAAATTTATTGTAACCAAAACTTACACTTGCTGAATTTCTTATAATGTTTCTTTTCTTTTGAGGTTTTGAAGACAACCTTTAAATGACTTTCATGTTCCTAATTACTTTTTGAATAAACATAAATATAATCAATTAACACAACCACAAACTTATCTAAGAACTCATAGATAATTCTATTCATAAGATCCATGAATATAGCAGGTGCATTGGTTTACACAAAAGGCATAACTACAAATTCATAATGGCCATATCTAGTACTAAACAAAGTATTTATAACATCTGATTCCTTTACTTTCAACTGATGGTACTCTGACCTCAAGTCAATCTTCAAAAAATACTAAACTCCCTAGAGCTGATCAAAAAAATCATCAATATGAGGCAAAGGCTAATTATTCTTAACTGTGATGTTATTCAATGCTCTACAATCAATGCAAAGTCTCATCGAACCATCTTTCTTTTTAACAAACAAGACCGGAGCACCCCATGGTAACGTTCTAGGTTGAATGAAACCTATATCTAATAACTCCTGTAATTGCTTCTTTAACTTTAAAATATCAATTTGAGCTATTCGATAATAGGGTTTTGACATTGGCTTAGCATCAGGAACTAAGTCAATAGTAAATTCAACTTCACGATCAGGTTTAATACCAGGAAACTCATAAGGAAAAAAAATCAAGGTACTCATTTACCAATGGAATATCATTAATCTGAACAGTTCCTTTGTTTTCAACAATATGTGAAAGGTAACATTCATTTCCATCTTTTACTAGTTTCTCAGCTTCTTGATATGTTATCAACAGCAAGGGTTCATTTTTGTATACAAACTGAAAATCATTCTGAAAAGAAACCTCATTAGCTCTACAATCAATCATTGCATGATAAACAGAAATCCAATCCATGACCAAAATAACATCAAACTCTACTAGAGGCAAAACAATAAGGTTTACATGTAGATTATTTCCGCACACAAGGACATGAATTTTCTAATGTTTTATTTTTGTCTCTACATTTCCTCTGGTGTTTTTCCCATAAGTTCTGTATTCATATCTTGAGATGGAATTACCAATTTACTAGAAAACTTCTCAGAAATGAAAGAGTGTGTAGACCCCGAATCAAACAACACAAATGGAATAATCTGAACAAACAAACAGTGTACCTGATACATATTCATTTGATGGCCCAACATCTGCTGATGTAGTTGTAAAGGATTTCTCCACCACTTTCTACTTGTATTCTGGGTGATTTCCTTTTGTTGAGATCATTGTTGGACACTCATTTTCATAATGACCCATTTCATTACACTTAAAACATTTTACTGAGTCTATATCAGATTTTTTCTTACCATTACCCTGATCTTTTTCAGTGCAATTACAAGCCTTATGTCCCATTTTTTCACATCAGTAGCACTTACCAGAATTCAAAAGACATTCCCTAGCTTGATTTTTACCACAATTTTCACAAAATGTACACTTATGTTTCTTCCCATTAGACTTTTTTGATGAGTTCTTACCATTCGCTTGCCACCTCGACCTCTTATTCTATTGTTTGTCAATGAATACCGGATCATCGGCAAACTCCATTTCCACCTTCTCTGCACATGGAATAGGGTTTTCATAACTTTTGAACCCATGAGAAGCTAAATACCTTTGATATAGTGGACTTAATACTGAGTAAATATGGTTGATTTTACTATCAAGATCTCATATGAAATTTGGAGCATACCTTCCCAGTCGAGTGAACTTTTCTTCATAAGTAGCAACTGAGTCATCCTCCTGACTCAATTCCCGGAATTATTTTTCCATCCTAATACAAACCACCTTAGGAAAATATTTCTCAAGAAACATACCTTTTAACTCATCCCAATCAAGAGCATCAATTTCTTCACTATCTGTAATATTTTTCACCATCAACCACTACTGATCAACGTCACCTTCAAAACATTAAACATCTAGACAGAACATTTGATGTTTTGAACAACCCATGAGATCGAAAATCTTTTCCATTACTTTAATCCACCCTTAAGCTAGCACATGGTCAGATGATCCTTTGAATGATGGGGGATGTTTCCTCATGAAATGATCCACTACTGACATGTTCCTCTATGGTTGATCTAGCTGATCTCGTACATGGATACCACCACCATTTATAGACTGAGTAAACTGCACCATCACTGCAAAAAACTATTCAGTTCCGATTCCAACCATCCCAGGTTGCTGATTTGGAAGGTTGTCCTCCTCCTGATGTCATCCCAACATACATTCCATGTTTCCTCTACAGAAAACCATTCTGAACATAGAAATATCTTAGGCGAAGCTACATGGTAATCTTGAAATTCTATATAATGTCAATATTAACATAAATTACTTTATGGATATTAATTTAACAATACCCTAACACCTAAAGATATCTAATCATCCCTTTGATACCAACTATAAGGATCCGACCATAAACATTACATAATATTAAATTAAATGAATAATTCACATTGAGGATCTTTTTAGTTTTTGAGTTTTAGAGAATTAGGACATAACTATTACATCTCAAAAGATTACAAGGTAGACATATCTACATAGTTTCGATTTTTTTATAAAATAAAAACTCTTAAAAAAAGTAATATCTAGTTACAAATTTTAGGGAGCATGACTTTTCCTTGATCTCATCCTTGACCTTATTCATCTTCAAGTCCTGTGAAAACATTTCCAAAATTGTGATGAGCATAAAAATCTCAGTAAGGGTTATAAATCAAAGAAATAAAACATTTTTTCATAAATACATACAAAACATGAAATCATTTACTTACTTCATGAAATTGTAAGATTTATGAAAGACGCATAGAACTCATAAATCATAAAGGTAACGTGTGGCATCCATATCATACTTTCATTGTAGTTATCACAACTACATAGGGAGTTACTTGGGAATACCCATCATAGTATATTCCATAAATCTATTAGGAGAATCATTCATGTTTTTCTTCTTCGCGTTACCCAATGAATTAGAGAGCTATCTTGGGCTCACCCTCCCTAGGTTTATCACAGAACCACCTGTATAAGTAAATGATGTCCAAGAACCATAACATGATCATAACACATAACATAAGCATAAAGGAAAGATAACATTTCCACATTGAGATAATAAAATATCATATCAAGATATTGAAATAATAAATCCATTGTCAAAATCATTTTCAATACCAAAATACATAAAAAGAGTATATGGTATTTTTTTTAAACATTACAACTTTTTAAGGAATCCAAAGATCAAATAATACTCGCGGTGTCGGAAAGGTCGTTGTCACCGATTACGTTAAAAAAACATTCATTTTTGTAATTTAGTAAAATGCTTCATATAAAAAGATTCCCTTTGAATAAAATGAAAATTAAAAGGGGTTTATACACCATATAAAATAATTTCATGTATAATACTAAAACCGCCTCAATGAAAAGAGATTGAGATGAAGTCCCTTACCTCATGTCTGACTTGTCTCGATCGTTCTTTAATCTCCTGAATAATAAACTAATGTTAATTTATAATTTCTTAAGAACATTTTTCATGTTAATTATTCCTTTTATACCAATTATTACCATGTTATAAACATTATGCAGTTAGTTAAGTTAATAACGTTCATTTTGTAGATATTTGGTACTTGAGTAAAAATGAACACCTTATATTTACAAGTTGTCCATGTGGTCAAAGGTTAATTATATCCAGAATGATATTCCTGATTTGTATATCATATATATCATATATATCCAGTGTATATATGTTTTAATTATAGTACATAACATTTAGTGGTACGAAATGAAATGCACCATTAATGAAGATGGGAAGACGTACGTACGCATGAACGCTACTTTCATTTATATTTCTTATTTTAATGGAAATAAAACATAATGATACATAGGTGTATTGTAATTCCAGTATAATATTTTATATAATATTTTTAACTCCATCATTTATAAATCCCACATAAGGCATTAACGAATCAAATCACTTTGAGGGGGTGGTAGTCTGCACTTCCTCAAATGAGATTATCGTATTTACCCACTATGGAAACCATAAAGGCGTGCTATAAATGGGAATTACGGAAGCATAAGGAAATCATAAGAATAATATATATCATATATAAATAATGTTCCATCATAATGGACACCATGATAGGCGGTAAGATGTAATTGAACAATCATCGTTTCATGAGTCCTTAGTTTGCCTTCAATAGAAACATTATGTTCTTATCCATTATATGGAGGTGTGTGTAAGTGTAGTTTGATTTATTCTCATAAAAAAATCCTAAAATATTGAGGATACTGGTTTTGTAATAAAATAAAGGAATAAAAATAGTTTAGGGGTTGGAGAAGTAAAATAAATGAAAACAATATAAGAGAAACGGTTACCTTTAATTGGTGTAACTCCCTTTGGTTTGAACCAAAGGACTTATTGAAGTTCCTTGTTCCTATGGTAAGGATTCTAATGGAAGAAGAAGGATGTTGAGAGCATAATTAGGTAGATTTTGGATGATCCACATGGCTTGAGAGATGTGTGGAATTTGTTATAAGTGGTCTCCTTTTATGAAGGAGACGAGGGGCTCTTTAGGAAAGTGTGAAAAAATTATTTTATTATATAATGATATTCGGTTTCTAAAGGTCCAAAAAAATTATAGTCGAAGATAAGATGAGGAATGGTCGAAATAAAAAGATCCAATCCAAATTGGAAAATTTTTGGATAATATTTTAAACA
Source organism: Viscum album (assembly GCA_963277665.1). NCBI lineage: Eukaryota > Viridiplantae > Streptophyta > Magnoliopsida > Santalales > Viscaceae > Viscum > Viscum album. Next base: position 1,075,941,237 of record OY728138.1, read on the forward strand.
TTATAATCTTATTTATATAAATCATTTATGATTGAGGTAAATACTGCATCATTATTGTGTCATAAATAATTTAATTTATTCGATGTCTAAAAATTATAAAAAAAAATACCATGTAGGAAATCGCTTTAGATTCCCGATGAATATTTATAGTTGACAATATGACTTATATAACCCCATATAAAAATTAATTTACTAAAATATTTTTGTTATTGTCAATTTTGTCTTTACATTAAATTAATTAATATAAAGTGTCATTATCTTTCATAAGTGGCTCCATGGGTTCCCAAAATCGATCCAAGGATGACCATGGTTGGACAAAACTCATCCAATAAGGTTTGGACAAGTGTTAAGATAATTTTAAATTATTATAATATTTTTTTAATCTGGAATTACCCAAGTAACTTTAACAGCGGTAAATAAAAATCAAAAGTTACTATTCACCAAAAAATTATTTTCATCTTAATGAACCATATTTTACTTCTTGATAACAACCATGTATTTCTGATTTTCTAAATTCAATTCACAGAAGTGGTAAAATTTCATTTAAAATAAATAGTCAGTTTTTTAAATACCACTAAGTGGTGTCACTATTCATCAAAAATTGACGTTTTTCAGAAAAATACTAAAAATTATGTGTAAGCATTATTTGACATTACAAATTAAAAAACATGTCTATTTTTCCAAATTCAAAACATAGTAGTAGAATTAATTAATTTAAAAATAATTCTAATTATCAAAACAAATAGCATGTTTTTAAGAAACAATAACTATCAAAAGGTTGATACTTGTTTATTTCCAATTTCAAAGTGAAATTTATTCCAATGACCAAAATTGGATTAAATGGTAAAAATATATTTAAATTTCACTTTAAAATCAACTAAAAAGATATGATAACCATATAAATAAATTATATTAAAAGGCACTTTTGAATTAAAATACAGTATTTTTCACTATTCATTAAAAAAGATCTTTATCAGAAAAATACCATAAAATTACCCAATGTAAAATTCTATGCCCCCATTCTAAAGAAGGATTATATTTGGTCAATAAGAAGGTATTAAAATGACCAAAACTATAATTAAAGAGGGTTCTCCATTAAAAGGATCTAAATCGGTCTTTTAATGTAAATTATGCTTAAAATTAGATTCAATCATATTTTAAGCCTCTAACTTTTTATTGGATAAATGTAAATACATTTAAAAATCATGTATAATCATATTGTAGTTAGTTTCATTCATTCCCTCTAAAAAATGGCAAGAAGTTAACTATAATTTAAAATAATAATATTTTATTATTAGTTTGCAATGTAAGATTCCAAAGAAACCTATTGTTGTGTATCAATTATGCTATAGAACATAGCAACCACTTTAAAGTAAATTTAATATTTAATTCAAAAATATTAATGAATATGAAATATGTCTTATTCTTCATTTACCTGAGATGTTACACTATAGGGGTTTTAGGACACCATGGGAGGACTAATATGGAGGAAATAATACCATATATTCAAGGAAAATGAGTTTTTAATGAATAAAAATGAATGGGGGTGAGTGGGTATTTAGAGTAATTAAGAGGGAGCCTTATATTAATTAAAGGGGACTCTTCATTAGTGGTTTTGCAAAACCATGGGCATTCAAATAGTGTCTTTCATGTGTTTTAGCCACATAGGACCCCTCATGTCACATGTTACTTTCCAAAAGTTGACCTACCTTTTTATATTAATTAATATATCATTATGATGTCATTAAACTACTGAAAATACAAAATTGTATTTTTTTTTACTATTCATGAAAAATTAAAGTATTTTATAAAAAAATCCCCAAAATTCACCCTAACCATTTATCAACCTGTAGAATTCAAAAATGAACTCCATTTTTTTAAATAATTTTCTCTGAATTTTTAATTTAATTTTTAAATAAAATCCTCCTTTATTCAAAAATAATAATTTTTATGGTATAATTAGTTTTATATCACATTGAAAAATTAATTAAGATATCATTATCTTATTAGATTAAGAAAATGAGATATAAATATTATTTAATATTCATAAGGTTCATATTACTATTAATATTACTATTCATAAGGGTATGTCATTATTCATTAAAAAATCAAGTTGTTCTATCAGAATCCAAATAACACACTGGTCACAACTCTAGATGACCGTTTTTCAAAATTCAAAACATATTAGTGGAAAATTTATGTTTAATGACAAGGTTATTACTGTCTCCTAAATAACCAAGTGTTGCTTCAAAGGAACACAATGATTTATGAAATATATTTTTTGGACGGAATGTATTTAAGAAAATCATAACATAAATTGTTTGGTGGGTTACAATGAAACTGCAATCGTTTCAACATATACTATTGTGAACATACATTTAGGTCCATGAAAAACAATGTGATGTTATAATTGGGTTCACGTACAAAATTATGGACATGCAACTTGGTCCTTGAATAATATTTTGAACATATAATCATGTTTACACAAAAAATTATTATCCTATAAAAAAGTTCATTCATAATACTGTGAACATGTAATCAGGTTCAATCATAAAATTATGGACATTAAAAAAATCCAAGAATAACTTTGTTAACAAGTAATCAGTTTCATGCATAAAATTTATATATAAGAGTCATCCATCATTACCAAATTCACTGGATGGAGATATAGGTCCCACCTGTCACATAATAAAATCATACATTCTTGCGCCACAAAACATTCATCATATCATGACCCATGAAAATAGATTCGTATTATAAACATAAAATCATAAACTATGAAATGAAATTAGTATAATTACCATTTAATTACTTCCTAACCTATCGACAAAGAAAGTTTTTTTAATCATTTAATCAATTCATAACCTGTGAAAAGAATGTGTTTTCAGAAGCATAGAACCCATGGAAGATAAATGAGTTTGATAAGAATAATTCCAATAAAACATAAACCACTCGTGAAATAATATTAATGGATCCTTTGAATCATTTATTATAATGTCTTCAGTATCATCAATAGATTACATCTTAGATTGAAAATATATTGGGAAAATATTTTTAAAAAATTTCTTGAGGAAGATATAATTTATTCATTGAAACAATATTTTTTAAAAATGTAAACATTTTAAAAAAATATTCACTAGAAATAATTAGAAAACATAGAAATTGGGATTTAAATAATTTTGAAAATAAATTTCATTAAAAACATATAATGAGAGTCTGAAACTATTTTGAAATAAAAAATATTTTAAAAAACATTGAAAATTTATAATCAATGAATAAAATTGTTTAATATACATTTTTTAAACAATATGAAATTTTAAAAACCTTTTTTATTGAAAAAAACATTAATAATAATGAATTTGTATAATTTTAAGAAAAATATATACTTTAAAATTAAACTTCAAATCGTGGAATGTAAGCATCATTGAATTGACAGCCACGATGATGGGTGTGTATGTATATAACTAAAATTCCCTTTTTTCCATAAAAGATCCAAAAAGTGTCTTGAAAGAAAAAAGACAACAATATTACACATAAAACCATGTTCTAAATGGTAAAACAGTGTTGAAAATGTCATTTTACATAATAGGATAATAGTAATACATATTTGAAAAGATTTTATGAAATCATTGTTTTTAAAGAAAAGTTATTTTTGACCGAAATTAGAAATATATATGGATATCCATTAAAACAAGTTCTTCGTTATTTTAAATATAAAAGAGTGGGGAAATTATATAACATTGGATTATGCCCCCTATGTAAGAAATTAAATTTAATTAATCATGAAATATCATTAAATTAATGATGGTAATGACATAACATGTAAGACAAAAGTATATACACCACATAATTGAATATAGGTTCATACCATGTCATATGTCTCAAATACGGAAAATTGATAGAAAACTCTTTCACTGATTCAATATCTTTTGAAACATAAACATCATGAAATAAAAATAATAAAATTTATATTTAAATACCCATAAACTTAATAATATATGTCATTGGATACATCCATGTTCAATAAATAGAACCCATATATGAAATAAGAGGTGAACATGACTTTTGTCTCCTGGAAAATAAAACTGTGACATAAAAACCAATGAAACATGGATAACTTTTGAATCATGATCCCAATCATAAAATAACATAAAATAAGTATTTTAATAATAATAAATAAATCCAATTAATTATATTTAATTTCATATTTAATTATATACACCATGAAAAATAATGGATATGTTAAAATGGCATGTATCTCACAAAAATTAAAATTGAGATAAAATTATATTACCTAATGCATTGTATCTATTCCTACTGATTCAAAACTACTATATCATAAATATAACTTCATTATGAATATTTTAAAAAACCATATGATTATATATAACACTATATATTATTTAATTGTGACTTTATATTACCTATTAATTTAGAATTCCATGTTATGGTTGTCTTTCAGGTAATAATTGCTTTGTTCATCAAACATGTTTTGAGTCATTATTCATGATCATCGTACATAGATCATAATTTTATCACTTATTTAAAGTAAAAAAAATTATATATCATTTATATTTAGTATATATGTATTTACAATAATATATAAAATGTATAAAGAAGAAATGGATTACACAATTTGCGGAGATGGTAGTCCTGACATATGAATGAATGTTGTTTCTGTTTTGATGTCGTATTGATATAATGTAAGTAAATTAAATATATAAATATATATAAGAATATAATATCATTAAATTAATATTATTATTCTAAATAAATATTATATATTTACTAAAAGCATCTTCAACACATTCCATGTAAAGTGTGAATGAATAACATCATTTTGAAGAGGTTTTAGTACACATGTCCAAAAATGAGGTTATCATATATACACAAGATGGAAAGTATATAGGTCTGTTTTATTAATGTATTAAATAACACTAAATAAATAATTAAATAAAATATATAAAAGGTATAATCTATTTTCTGGATCATAATTTCCAACTAAGAGTGGTGGAAAATGAAAAACGAACAACGTTATTTCATGTGGCGGTACTTCACCAAACACAAGAACGGTGAGTTCATTATCCATTAAATGAAAGTATGTGTTTGTATAGGTCAAGAATAGAATAAAAATCCTAGAATATTTATGATATTATTTTTTGATATATAATAATATAATAATGTTAATTACTATAATGGAATAAATAAATAAAACTATAGAGCTTAAGGAATGATGGTGCCTCTTAACTGGGAAACATATTTTGGTATATACCAAAGGAATTCCATAGAAGGATTTATTCCCACGGATAGGATTCTTGGTTGATGGTATGGTTATTGAAGTGATATTTGGGTAGACATTAGTCGATCAAATGTTTTTTTAGTGGTGTGAGAATGTAGGAGTAGAGGAGGCCTTTTTAAAGTAGAGGAACAGTGTTACTCTTGTAAATTTTGGAAAAAGGATGTCCAAATACGAGTTTTACATTTAAAGTGGATCCAATAATGTAAAAGGGTTTAAAAAATGATTATATGTATAAAATATATCCCTTTAATGGATTTAATCAAACATTGTATGTCATTTGGGCCCACAATATTGTGGTTTAGTCCCTTATTAAGCATAATTTCACCTTAATCATTATTATTTATATTAATTTTATTCACTAATTGTTTTTTTTGTAAAAAATGTATTTTTAACTTATTAGAAATTAGAAATTATTATTATTTAAAATATTGAATTAATTTTTATAAATTACAATCATAGTAATGGTAAAAATTAATTTTCATTTAATCTTATAGACAATATGATAATTTGGGTTTTTAATGTAAAAATGTAAAATGTTTTTTATCTTTTTATAGCCAATTTCAAATTGAAATTGATTAAAATATACTAAATATAATTTATTAAAAAATTATTGATATAATGTTACTTTAAAATAAAACTGAATCATAATTTAAAAATATAAACAAATTGGATGAAAAATAATTTTTTAATTAAATTTCTGAATTTTCACTATTCATTAAAAAATAAAACCTCAATCAAAAATAAAAAAAATTATCCTGATATAATTTTTATGATTCAAATTAAATGATAATTTTTATTTTGACATATATTATATAATATATTTCCAAACATTGAATTTAAAATTGGTTCTCTTAAAATGTGGTGAAAGTGCCTTTATAAAAATATAGATTTTATGTGAAATATTGGGTTTGTTTTTATCTTATTCTTATCAAATCTATTAGATGAAAATAAAAGATATTTTATTTAATATATTAAAAATATATTTCATTTATATCATTCTATAATTCAAATTAATATATATTATTAGGTAAAAACAACATTGTGAATAATAAAAAATATTTTTTATAAAAATATTTCCATTATATTAAATTAGTTCTTCTATCAATTTGTAAATAATTTTTAACCAATTAAAACATTTTATAGTTTTTGTAAAAAAAATATTTTCATAATTTATTTAATATTATTTATAACTTCTAATCTAATGGTTAGTTTATAATAATTATAATAATAAAGTATCGTTTTGTAGAAACTTAGTGTTGCGTGTAACACAAGCCAGGTAGTGGTTTCATCTAATGAAAGATAAACATTATTTTTCATTGAGTGTATGATTAACATGGTGTTGTGTATAATGAAAAAATGTTCTTTTATATAAAAACCTATATCCATTGTTTCATAAAACTTAAAAATATCAAAATGATTAAATTAATTCACATAAAATATATCCCAAAATTATGGGGTGTTACATTTATCTGTTAAGTGATTTTTTAGCCACATAATAACCATTATTTACTCTATATTACTCCTATTATTGAAAAATTTCAATTCGTTCATTTTCTATAGTTTCTCTGGTAGAAAATTGAAACAGTTTTAAGTTGCGTTCCAAGTTTTTTCACTTGTTTCAATTTTTTTCATGACATTCCAAATAATTTTATCACATTATTTTCCCTCTTTGAATATATATTAATTATCTTATATTTTCTTCGTATAGTATATCAATTAAATGATGTTAATTATTTAGGGAGTAATATATTATAAGAAATCAAAATTTTTTTTTTCTTCAAATTCTACATGAATAAAATATTTCTTAAAACTGAAATATACTTATTTCAATATATTTTTACGGAGAAAATTATTTTTTATTTTTTATTAAAATAACATGACACATACTTATAAAAAGTATACTAATACATAGGTATTCTATCAGTTTATTTAGATTTTATTTTATACATATTATTATTATATTTTTTCTTAAGAAAATCAATATTTTTTTGTTTTCTACATCACCTTTTGATGTAACAATGTGTTTTCCCCTTTAATTAAAGTAATACAATTATTACCGTACTTTTCCATTTACACCACTCGTATTTCATGAATATGTGTCCAAAAATGATTGTTCAAGGTATAAAAACACATTCTAGAATCTACCTGTTAACTTCAAAATCGTGGTCCAACTTTTTAAAAGAATAGGAAAACTAAAAAACATATATGTTATATTTTTTACTCTCACATTAGTGTAGTCATATGAAGGAATAATTAGAATTTATTTTTATTAACTCAATAGCCTTTATGTTTTTTTTATTTTTAATTATATTTTCAAATGTAATCCCAATAATATTTTCTCTCACTTAATTGATATTATTTATATCACCCATATTTCCCACAATAAACATTTCTATCACAAATATATTTTTAATTTGATTCATATATATATTTCATTAGAGATTCAGTATCTTTCTTTATTTTTTTTGGATTTGTGTCCCTTTATCAATTTTTTTATTTTATTTAAAAAAACAAAAATATATAATCTTTATTTTAACACATTTTTTCTCATCTATCATTTCATTCCACTTAAAAACTACCTTTTTATTTCTTAGAGGTATCATTTTATTATTTTGATCTAGACATAAAATTTTGATGTCTTTTAAACTTCATGTCCATTTATTCATTTTAAATTTATTCATCACAAGGTGTCATCATCTGACATAATTTTATTCGAATTTTTTATCTATTCACTTTTAAAATGTACATGCACTTCAAGAACAAATATCACTATTTCCATTAGATAATATTTTTGGTTGACCAACCTCATCTACTTCTTGATCCGTCATATGGATACTATTTGAATTGTTTATTATGTTTATATAATTAAATCAATTAAAAAATAAATTTACTTTTACACATTACTTTTCAGCATTTAACACCATTATAACAAAATTTCAATGAACTCTTTTAAATTTATGCATGCACCTTATTCTTCTTTAGATTTTTATTCCAAATACCATATTGTGTTAGTGTTCAATGAAATTTTAAATTCATTGAATGTTATATCCCTTTTGATATATTATCTTTTTCATCAAGGACATACCCCTCTAAATCTCAAGAGATATCAGATATCATGGATTTTAAAATAGTTAATTCATCCAAGACATAAACCTTAAGAGAATAAAATTTTCATCATATATGTCTTGTTAAATTCCCATAGGATTCTTTAAAAATAATGAATCTTCAATACTAACTCCATAGATCCATATTTGAGAAAATAATTTATCGGCCAATACTAACCACTCATCCACTATCTCAACTTCTCCCATTTTAATATCCTCAAGATAAATATGACATGTTAGTAATAATGGATCTACCTTTATATAATTTTTAGTATTATCAATAATCCAAATATGTAATAATTTCATTGTTTTGTAGCATATAACTCCAAGAAACTCTTTCTATGGGGGGGATGAGTATAAGGGATTTAACTCAATCTGGACAGATTCAATGTTCTTATTTTATTAATAAAACGATGTTCATTCCACGTTTTTGAATATATATACCTCTTTTAGTGATGTAGTGAATGACTAACCCTAGAAATTTATGATATGAAAACATCATCTATTTCTATATATGAAATAATTTTCCCCAAAAAATTAATTCACATGTTATTGATGGAATTTATGATATACATATACAAAAACAATCGTAAGGTTTAATGAATAATAAATACCTTATATCCACGATAATTTCCTTTGATTGGGTACCAAATTAAGTTCCCCAATAAAGAAAAGTGAGAGGAACATGGGTTATTAGTTCCATGAAAAAAATAATGGATATTTTCTTTAAATAATAATAGGATTATTAAACTCCTTAAATCTGGAATCCATTAATGATATAAATAAATGATTATGTGAGATATATATTGGAAAATAAAACACACAACATAAGACATTTTTATACGGTTTAAATAATCTTTTTATCTAGTTAATAATCCTTAATGTGAAACAATTAAAATTCCATTTTCCACATTCTTATCCAATTATGGACAATAATAGAATAAAATATTAGGTATATGGTCATAAAAACTATTTATACGATATATAAAAACAAGGTTTAATAGTTAGATAAATATTTTTTGTCCTCATTATATTCATTTAATGTCTGATAAACTGTGCACCTCTGTTTTTTCTCCTTCAAACCGAAAAAAATATAATTAAATTACATTATAGATTGTATGGTAAGCTATCTAGATTTCTAGTCCCAGAAAATCATGTAAAAGCAATTTAAATTAACATGACTAGAAAATGGTGTATTGGGGTTTTTTTATGTCATGATACCTCTAGTTTAACCTATATTTGATAACCAAGGTGATGTTACTCATTATGTCTCTGATTTTTATGCATCTATTTTCTTCCATGAAAAATTTTAATTGTTCATATTTTTTAACCTACAAATTCAATATATATCAAATTTTATATTTCTTAATTATTTGAATAGTATTAGTTAGAGGATTAGTTATTAAAAATGAAATAGGGAGTTGCAAGAAAAGTTTAGAGGAATTGTAGGTTTTTCATACAAAAACATCAAGGTTTTGTCAATTTTATTAGATGAAATCATGATTTTATGTGAATAAAATAGAATAAAATATAGTGTAGTAAATATTTTCATGCCTTGATAGTGAAATTAATGAATAGATATTAACATAGAATAAGTAGTTGTGATATAGGCCACACGTTCCCTGACAGAATTCCATTACATTAGAATGAGTTGAGAGATAAAATCATCAATGTGGGATAAATAGTTTGGTAAAATGTATTTATGTAACATACACTAATTTTACAAAAAATATGAGTATAAAATATCACATCAATAAAAATTTGTTTTGTATTACATGAGATCTCTAGATGATTAAATCAATGCAGTTAAATTCAATTAGAAATATATTTGGGGGTATGATAGATTAACTCGAGGGAGCTATTAATGAGTAAATTATTGATTACAAAAGGGTAATTCCACGATGAATTAGACCATGGTAAAAAAGGAAATGGAATCCATGAATGGCATAAAAGGACCATTAGAGATGACACCATGGGTGATAGTTACTAGACCATGTGATAATAAAGGTTGAGATACAATAATATACTTAATAATCATTCCATGATTGGTCCCCTTTTTATAGAGTGACACATTTCAGATAACATATTTTGATAAGATACAAATAAATTAGTTTTGGGGTGTCATTATATGATATTCAATGGATTTTAATTTGAAATAGTAAGATTAAAGAATGATTCCAAAATCTATAATATTACACTATAATGTCTTCAGGTGGGGAAATATATATGGGTTATATCAATTCTATTTAATATTATGTATATTATTTAATCATGATTTATAATTTTTATTTAATAAAATTATGTTTCATTGATTTTATTGATTTTTTTTTTGGAATTTGGGCTTTGTATACTTGTTTCTCGGTTTGATTAAAATTTATAATTTAATTATATTATTTATTGTTTGATTCTACATTTCCTAGATAAATTCAAATATTGAAGATTAAAAACATTTAAATTTTCTTCTTTACCATGGGTGGATATTAACATATAGACTGAGGGTTCAAGAGTATAATGATTATTATTTTTAATTATTCTCTTAATTTAATTAATTCATAGTAATCATAATTTTCAATTTTCTCAAGAAATAATTCTCTGTCATTCATTAAAAAATAATTTACTAACATATTTATTATGATAGAAACCCTTAGGTGAGTGAGTAGATTAAACTATCACTAATAATTTGGATTTGAATTATTAATATGTGATAAATCATAATTAAATTATGTTAGTTTTTATCTTCCCAATATATCTACATAGTCCATGGTATAATTAAATGAATTGATAATATAATGTTGGTAATCATATAATGATCTCAAAACTAGTTTCTTAATCCCGTTCATGGATAATATTATAAAATTTTTTTTGTTTGTCCTTTTAAATTGATCCCTTGCTTCCTTTTTTGTTCAATTATGCATATTTTTATGAATTCCAATGACCATGAATGTAGTTTAAAAACATTGGAGTGAACAATTAAAAATAAAATTTCCTGGATATCAATGTAACTTTTTTTTGTATGAACATAGAAAAACTACTAAATATAAATAATAGTTATTGGAAAGAGTATTATACAAAATGCAAAATTAGTAGTCCAATAGATATAATAATATTGGTGGTATCATTATTGTTCTTGGAATAATTACCTTGAAACAAAGTGATCTTTACAGATTAAAAAATATCATTCATTATCATTGTCAATATTTATATTGTTTTTTCATTTTTACATTTCCCCATTTGTTTTTATGTCATTATATCATGATTGGAGTATGATATAGACGTCAATAACACAATAGAGGAGTCATGATTGATGAATGTCATTGGAGTTCAACACCAATATCAAAATATCATTATTATTTCTTAGATGAATGAATATAAAAAATATTCACGTCACATTCAAGAAAATTATTAATTGATTAAAGAAAATAGAAAGTGTAACAAACTATTTCATTATAAGTTGTAAGTTCATAAAATAAATTTAAATTTTCCATCCAATGGATGGATTATTGTGAGAATCTAGAATCATGCTAGGGTTCAAGGTTTTTAAATGTCCCAAATAATTGCATTTGGATAAGGTGGAATGACCTATGGTTGTTATAAATGATTTAAAAGAAGCCATAGGAGGCTGAGGTTGGCCGAGGATTCTGAATTTTTTCACCATGGCCACCAACATGCAGGTGAGCTTCCACTAGCTCATCGATGTGATGGATAATGGCCTGAAACCCTTCATGGGACCACTGGAAAATAGGTGATCCATAGTTTGATAATATATGGGGTTTGGGTGGACTTTTTTAAATAATTCTATAATTTTTATATTTTTAGTATTGTGGTTTTTTCAATTTTAGATGGAGAAGGGGCTCTAGATATGCTACCTTCTTCACTCAATCACCTTCCATTTCTTCTCCTTCATTCATCCTTATTTGTGGATGAATTTTCTTGTGTTGTGACGATGTTTCATTGTAACATATTAAATTTTATTCCATTATTATTTTTTACTCTTTAATTTCCCTATTATGTTTTCAAGGTTTTAATTTTGTGATTTAGTTTGGATTCCTCCAAATCATAGAGGAATCAACTAATATTTATGGGGTCTACACCTAACTTGCATAGAACGAATCCTAATATAGTGTTTTTATGCTATCAGATGCCGTTTTGGAGGATATGAGTCACCAGTTTAATTTTATTTAGTAATTTTGGTTATATCTAATGGAATTCATAGTTTTTCTATTATTGTGGGAAGTGATTTGGGATGGAATGGCTCCTTCAATGTGCCACAAACTATCTGTTATTTTTTTTCTTGGTTTTTTTGAGAAGCTGGTGATTGGATTTTATAATTTAATATGGGATTATATGATGTATTCAAGGACATGGTTGGGGTTTTTTAGACCTTAGAGAGTAGGGTAACTACATTTCATATATTTTTTATTCCTTTAATTCATTCTCATATTCTATTTTATATATAATTACTTTATTTTAGGAATGTTCTATGTGTTCATGGATAGTAAAAATGGATCGATGGTGGAATATATGTAGATTTAGGATGATATAAAGTAGCCTATACTCAATATAATTTATCTTTAACATTTGGTTGATTTGGAATCATTTAATGACTATATCGCTAAAGGTAAGAAGTATAATTTAATTTATGGAGAGATCATGGTTGGTCTTAGGATGATAGATAAGATTTAGTTTTATTATGATGGTTTACCTAGGTCTAGTTGAGTAGTTGTGGTAGTATATTTCCAAGTAATGATTGGTGAGATGACCATACTTCCCATGCCTAGTCAATCAGCCATGTGAGTTGGGAATGTCCTCCATGACTAGATAGGGATAACAGATAGGGGTTTTAATTGGGGGAATTGGAAGAGTGATATCCCTTTGGATTTGTGAGATGATACGACAATGAAAATCATAGGCTTGGTATGGAGATGGAATTAGAATTCCATAGACATTAGTTCATGATGGCTTCAAATTGCCTCAGTATAGAGGTACCAAGATTCTATGAATGTCAAAAATGAGGTATATCAGACTTTGAAATATTAGGAACAACAACTTCCGCGATTTTAATCCCATAAGATCTCCCTTGCTCCCATGGCCTTTTCTGATGTATGTTTCCTTGTCTCTTTGGACACTCATTTTCATAGTGTCCCATATCTCTACAATTATATAATAAAAAATCATCAAATTGATTTTCCCATTTAATTCATTATATAAATGCCCATTTTCTCTACAAAAATTATAGACTCACATGATTTTCATTCATTTACGAAGATAATTCATTCCACAGTTCTCACATAATGGAAACTTATTCATTACCCTATTCATTGTTGGTTCTTCAACATTACCTTGATTATCAAAGTATCACTTTTTATCTTAGTTTCCCTTGAAAAAATATGATCTGGAAAATTCCATATCTATTTTTAGGGCAGTTGATACAATTTCATCATATGATGAAAATGTTTGAGAATCCAGTTACCCCTGAATACTTGGCCTATGACTTTCAATGAAATGATAAATCTTGTATTCCAAGTCACATAAGTAATCTACGACATACCTGGCTAGCCTCTGGAAGGTAGCCTCATACTCTACAACACTGTCTTGTTCCCTTTTCTTTAATACAAAGAGTTTCGTCTTCATTTTGTTCATTACTCACGAGGGAAATATTTTTTGATGAATATTTACTTAAAAGTCCTCTATTCATTATCTTCTATTCCATCTTCTTCAGTGGTATTTTTAATCAAGTACCACCCTTGATCAGTGTCTCCCTTGAGACAATATACTGTTAGTAATGTCTTTTCATTTTCCTTGAATCTTAATTCTATGACTATCATTTCAAGGGACATGATCTAGTGCTCAGCAACCACTGGATTAGTAGTCCCACTGAACGATGGTGGATTTTTCCTCATGAATCAATCCAACATATTTGTGGAATGGTTATTCCTTATTTCCTGATTATGTTGTCCCAATATGGTCATGATAGTATCTTCTCCATCATTTATGGTGTTGAGTTTCTCAGTGGAGAGATCACTGCATTGACCACGAGTATTGATTAAAATTATTCAATTGGATTCAATTTCTAAATAATGGCATGCACTATATTAGGATATGAATATAAAATAGTAAAGTAATTAACATTTATTGAAATTCTATGCATAACTAATCTCATAAACAAGGCTTCTCTGGGGATAATTTCCATTAAAATCTTTTGTAATGTCTTGTAATGAAAATGTAACCTATCCAAAGTATATTCCCTAGGAGTATCAATTCCAAGAGTGTAGTAGGGCCCATTTTCTTGTACCAGGATACCCCGGGTCAAGACCAAAACTCCATTTCATTGTTTTCACTCAAATGTTCATCTGTTACAAATCCACCTCTACCTATTTGTATCCAGATAGGATTTTATTGTCAAGAAATATTCACATAATATATTCTTTTCTAAAATATCTGAATGTTCATGTACATTTATCCACAAATACAATCTTAGGGATTTGTTCCCAACTATGTATTTCCTACACTAGTTTCCAAGTTCTCTACTAAACTTCCTTTGATACCAACTGTAATGCCCTGACCCCTCATTACCCAAGTCGGTGCATTAATTGTTATATTGAAATGGTAATAAGTAATGAAATCCCAAAGGAATGATTAGTTTAGTAGTATTGAAGAAACCAGATACATAGATGTAACTCAAATTACATTGTAAAATGTTACCAAATACAATACATGACAAAAACTAAAAATATCATCCACATAACTCAATAAATTGTATCATATTTATAACCTTTTGAAGGTAATCAAATGAAAGGGGTGATCTCAAATTCTCAGTAAGGTTTATAAATATTGGAAGAATGAATCAATAATAACTAAATCATAAATAGTTTTACATAATCAGTATGGCATGATGAATAAATGTAAACTCATGCCATTAATAAACTATGAATGAAACTTCATCCATAGATTCTGACAAAGTGAAAACATCATTGATAATAACAACTGATAATGAATAAATAGAAATATTATTAATTTTAATTCATGTATCTAGCATGTGATACCATAATACTATTAAAATAATTTAGTTATGTGGGTAAAAACCCGTCTGATTTTTCGAAACAAACACGAAGGGTTTTTCACCAATTGATTTGTCTCATGAGACATGTTGATGCATCCTAGGGATATAGCAGGCCCACCCACCACTTCATGTAAAAAGAATAATTTTATTATTTATTTACTAAATGATAAATATTCCTTTTTAATACCCTTATAAAATATATGATAGATATTCATCAATGTTTCAACATTTAATACAACATTCCAAATAAACACCTTCTGTAAAATGGAATACAGTTTAAGAAATACCCATATCCATGAAACAATAATATGGATAAATAATTTATTTAAAAATTTAATTAAATATGACATAAAATTGGGGGTAGGTACATCACATAATAATTATTATAATCACAATACAATGTAAGTCACAACGTAATGGAAAAATAACACAAAACCCATTACAACATTGTAATCAATCATTTCGTTTGACTAAGAATTACTAATTTTAAAATAAATAATTTAATACCTTGAAAATAAAGGGAATCATGATATTATATAGCAAATGGTAGAACACGCACAACACATGCATGAAATGAGTGCGGAGAAATGGAAATCTCATAGAATTAAAAGTGAGCGAAAAACCCATTGTCTTATGCTCGAGTGTGTTTTTGTTTGTATTATTGACCGGAATAATAAAATTTAGCTCATTAATTAAAAACTAAATAACCTACTATAAATATAATTGATTTAGTTTTATGTTATTAGGTTAATTTATGACCCTTTTTATGGGTTTAAGATGTTAAGTTTAATTATTTTGGAAGCATATTCTTCCTTGTTTTTCATGATTTGTTTATTTTTATTCATGAATGAAAGTTCATTTGAAATGTTGTTAAACATATAGAATTTATAATATATACTATTAGTGACATTAAAGAGATATAAGTGATATTATAATGATTCTGAGTTATATACTTGATGATGAATCATTACTTTAAAGTTATTGATAAACGCATGGATTTTTCTTGGCAGATTTGTGCACAATGAATTTGTTTTGTATTTTCATTCCATATTATGAGTATGTAGGGATTCCAGAACATTAATGTAAATAAATAAATATATTATTATCTTGTTTAAATATTAAAATGGTTTAATGAACAGAATTAAATTTGGTAACGAAAATTGCGAAGATGTCGTTCTTGAATGTGATAAATTAACACATCTCGGATAATGTTTTCATTTTTTAGTATAAGAAGAGGGGGAAAGAGAGATGACGATGAAAAATTCCATTAGAATAATATAATTTCCATTAATTTAAGGTACTATAATTATCCTAGAATTTGGATGATGGGGAATGGGAATTATTGTAAAATAAAGGAACTCAAAATAAAAAAAGTGAGAAATCTCTCCCAAAAATTCGGCAGCTTAACAACATCACATAAAATTTCACTAAATAGTTTGATGAGATAATGGGGGTCACAGATCAATATTAAATAATATATATAATAGTGAATATGTAATTGCATATCCAAACATAATCCAATTTAAAATAAAATAGAAAACAATAAATGAATGCTATAAGAAAAGTGAAGGGTGGTAGATTTGATTACCTTGAAGAGTAACTCCCAAAACATGATGGTTGGGACCTTGAGGGTTTTAGAACACCTTGAGAGGACTCCTAAAAAGGTAATAATACCATATCATTGAGGATAATGCATTTGGAATGAATGAAAATGATAGGGGGTGAGTGGGTATTTATAGTATTTAAAAGGAAGTTTTTTATTAATTAAAATGGACACCCCATTAGTGGTTTTTGCAACACCATAGGCATACCCATGGTCTTTCCCCATGTATTTAGCCACGAGAGACAATTCATGTCACATGTTACTGTAAAAAAGTCTGCCAACCATTTATATTAATTATTATATCATAATAATGTCATTAAACAACTAAAAACTCCAAACTGTTTTTCAGTATTCACCAAAAATTCAAGTATTCTAGAAAAAATCCAAAAAATAAACCTAACCATTTTTCACTGTGTAGAATTGAAAAATGTACTCCAATTTCTGAAAATAATTTTTTATTTATTTTTAATTTAATTTTTATATGGAATCATATTTTATTAAAAAATAACAATTTAAAAGGTATAATTAGTATTATATCACGTTGAAAAATAAATTCAGATCTCATTATCATATTACCTTATGAAAAAAATATTATCATTATTTTCTAATATTATGTTTTATATTTATATTCATATTACTATTCATATATTTGTGTTACTATACATCAAAAATCAAGTTGGTTCTATCAGAATACAAATGAATTACTAGTCCTAAATCTAGATGAGCGTCTTTTGAAATTAAAAACAATGATGTGGATAATTTATGTTTAATGGACAGGATATGAATATCCTAAATTATAAAGTGTTGTTTCAGAGTAACACAGTTCTTTATGAAATATAGGCTATGAATATAATTTATTTAAGAGAAGCTTATCATTAGATGTTTGGGGTGTTATATTTTTCTCTCTTTCAGAAATTTTATCCTCGAAATTTTATTTATAAATCCCACAAAAAATATGTCAGTGGTTCTTCTCCATAAAAACCTCAGGTTCCCATGTTGCTTACTCCATGTTCTGGTGTCTCCAAAGAACCTTAACAAGATGAGTTTTCAGATTTCACAATACATGGTCTCTTATGTCATGAAACCTGATAGTCTCTTCAAAGTATGAAAAATCAGGTTCCATTTCTCTTTCATTATAGGTGAGTACATGAATTTGGTATGGAATATATTTCATCAAAAATTAAATATGGAACACATCATAAACATTAGAGAGACATGGAGGCATTGGTAAACAGTAATCTACAAATCAGATTCATTCTATAAATTCAAATGGTCAGATGTAACTAGGGCACATTTTCCCTACCTTATAGATCCTTATGACACACTTCCATGGAGATACTTTTTGAAAGACATGATCTCCCACATGAAATTCCAAATCGTTCTTCTGGTTGTCAGCATAACTCTTCATCGTACTTTGGGCTGCTTTAATATGGTCTTGGATTGTGTTCACCATTACCATGGTCTCTTTAATAATTTCTCATCTTATAAGTTTCCTCTCACCTACTTCTTCCCAACATGTGTTAGTTCGACATCTCTTTCTATATAATTCTTTATATGAAGTCATTTAAATACTAGAATGGAAACTATTATTATTGGAAAATTACACCAAAGTCATGTATTGACCCCACCGACCTTGATAGTTAAGAGATCATGAACTCAACATGTCTTCCGGAGAATGAATGGTCCTTTCAGATTGTCCTTCGATTTGAGGGTGATAATAAGTACTATTACATAGCTCATTATTAAAATAATTCTTGTGTCTTTTCTAGAATATCAATGTAACCCTTGGATCATGATCGGACACAATCAATAGAGGTGAACCATGATGTTATACAACTTCATTAATATAAAGTCTTACTAAACACTGAAGTGGTAAATAATTTGTTGTTGCAAGAAAATATGCTGATCTTGTAAGATGATCATCAATAACCCATATCACATCATTAAATATTGGAGTCTTTGGTAGCCCCATGAAAGATACCATTGTAATATCATCAAATTTCCACATACTAATATAAAGGGGTTTCAGGACTCCTCCAGGATGCAGTCTTCCAGCCTTCAGCTACTTAAAAACCAAACATCTCGACACATAATAAGAAAACTCCATCTTCATGTATTCCAAAAAAATGTTCCTTAAAATCTCTATACACTATATTTCTACCACGGCGTATATGGAAATTTGATCTATGAGCATAATCCAAAAATTCCCTTTTAGGTTTAGGTATATTGGGAACACAATGCCTCCTCCCAAATTTCAAAATTCCATCTTTATATATGAAGGCAATCAATCTCCCATCATTCACAACATAAATTTTCTATTGAAACTCCTCGTCATCAATCTAAGAAAATTTTATCCTTTATAATAAAGAAGGATTTGAATCTATTTGAAAAAGTAGTGATGTTTCACGTTCCATGATTATTCTCAAATCCATATTTATTTGATCCATCAACATAGGATCCCAATCAACTCTCATCCTGTTCAGAACTTCATGATCTGTTCTACTCAATGCATCCTCCACCATATTTTCCATTACTGGGTGGTAGTGTATAGTGAAATCATAATACATGGGTAGTTAAAGCAATCATATATTGCTCCTGCTGAGTTATTTCTGTAAGAAAGTATACATCAATCTCTTATGATTAGTATACATCTAACATTTTCACAATAGAGATGGTGTCTCTATATCTTCAATGAAAATATTACAACATACAACTCAAGATCATGATTCTTAATAGTTTTTTTCATTAATTTTTAGCTGCTTAGATGCATAGGCAATCAATCTATCATTCTGCATACGGACAAAGAAAAGTCCTTTCTTTTATGCATCGCTAAAGATAAAAAATCCATCATTCCAAGATGGTTTAGTCAATATTAGATCATTCACTATACTTCTCATCAATTCATAAAATCATTCTTCACATTACTTTTTACATATGAACAAAACCCCTATTTAAGTGAGCTTGGTCATTGGGTTGGATAAACAAGTGATGTTCTAAATTAAATTCCAATAGTAACCTAATAAACCAAAAAAACTATGTACCTCTATTATAGTCATTGGAGTAGCCCAGTCTTGCACATCCTTTATCTTCGTAGGATTTAGAGATATTCTATCCCTAGAGACAATATGGCCTAGAAAAGAAACATATTGGAGCCAAAAATCACACTTTCTTAACATCCCATAAAATTCATTTATTCTAAGAGTCTTCATTATAGTGTGCAAGTGATTTTTATGATCATAATAGAATTCAGATTTTACCAGGATATCATCAATAAATAATTCTACAAAGTCATCAATATATTCCTTGAAAACACTATTCATCATATCCAATAAAAAAGATGATGCCTTAGTCATTCCAAAAGTCATTACAATAAATTTTTAATTCATGTAACTGGTTCGAAAATATTTTTTTATAATGTGTTCCTTCCTTATAGGTAACTGATGATATCTAGATCAAAGATTAATCTTTGATAAATATTGTGATCTATAAAGTTGATCAAATAAATCATTAATTATTGGTAGAGGATATTTACTTCTTATTTTAATAGCATTGATTCCCCTGTAATCAATGCATATCCTCATAGATCCATATTTCTTCTTGATAAAAAGGATGGGGTCTCCCCATAGAGAAACAGTGGGTCGAATAAATAATTTTCACTCAAATCATCTAGTTGTTTCTTTTGAATCACTAGTTCCATAGTGGACATTATGTAGAGGGTCTTTGATATAGGTCTTTCATGAGGAATTAAATCAATATAGAACTCAACTTCCTCCTTTTGAGGTTGTACATGTAATACATATGGAAATACATCAATGTATTATTGCACAATATGCACATATTCAATTTAAATATTTCATTCCACTCCCATATATATATATATATATATTTATCTTCCTCTCCATGTATTTAATTTAGTAATGCTACTGTGGATAGATCTAGATAAGAATCATGGGGTGAGGTTTCTTCTCTAAAGAAAAGGGATTCTACATCATTGTCAATGATTTAATGTTCTTTTATCTTGAAATAACTCACCGCATCATAATTTGACAGAAATTTCATACTAAGTGTTATATCAAAGTCTATCATTGTTATGATGATATGGTTAACAACTGAAGCACTTTTATGTGTCCTGAGTGGGAGTAGTTGACATGCATTTATTGCAATGATGCATCTCTTTTGAGTTTTGACTCATAAATATTTAATTAAATCAAATTGTACATGCTTGAATTTAATGGAAAACTAGGAATATATAATTGTAGGTGATCTTCCAATATCAAATAAAGTGTTGGATATGTTTGAGGAAATAAATAAATTACCTCACATCACATCATTAGTAACTTAAACATCTGCAGTTGTAATTGCATAAGCCCTCCCTTTCTCTATTGGAATTTTCTGAGGCATGTTTCCTTGGCTCATTGGACACTCATTTTCATAGTGACAAATTTATCTACAATTGTTGCATTAAAAATTATCTAATTCGTTTCTTCCCCTTGCATTCATTATATATATAACCCTTTTCTTAACACATATAGACGACTCCCATGCCATTCAAGAATTTACTGAGATTATTCTTTCCACAGTTCTCACATAATTTGAATTTCAACATTCCCTTGTTCTTCTTTGGCACATCACCTTTCCCCTAGATATTAGAGTACTGCTTTTTTTCTTGGTTTCCCTAAATAAAATTTCATCTAGAAAATTTCTTCTTTGTATTAATGGAACATGATACTATTTCATCATATGATGAAAATGATTGAGAAAAAAATTCCCTTCGAAGACATGGATTAATGTAACACCCTGACCCCAGCTACCCAGAGTCGGTGCACTACTTCATAACATTGGCATGATCACAAAAGATCAAGTCTCGAAAGACCGATTAGTTTAGTAGCCTTGGAAACACTAGATACATTCATAAGTCTTACATTACATCATAAAGTAAAACAAAACTACAACATATTCTCTTCATATCCCCTAATATTATCTCTGCAGGTCATTCATAATATACTTCTTCACATCCTGGAAAAATTAAAACATTGAAAGGGGTGAGCTCAGATGCTCAGTAAGGATAACAACATAGCAGAAGCTTTCATAAATAAACATTAACATTTAAGGCAATGTATAACTAAAACAAAAGCCTTTTAAACATGAACTTTAGCATAATATGGAAAAAGTAAAATGAAATAATGCCATTTACTTACTCACATGGATATTCTACTAGTCGAATAATCACATGAAATATCATTAACCACTTTCATAATGATGGAATGCATAATGTCAGACTATCATAACCACGTAGTCAAGGCCTTGTTCCAAGACCACAAATAAGATTTTGTCAAGGCCTCGTGCCAAGACACTAGTTTGTCTCATGAGACCTACCGATGCATCGAGGAGCTATATCAGGCTCCACCCGTCACTTATTAAGTACAATGCATTCCTCATATGAATAGGTTTAAACATATCATAAACCATAACATAATCATATCACATAAAATATGCATAAAGGAAACATAACATTTCCAAATTTCAATCACATGATATCAATAAAACACATTGATATAATAAAAACTCTTTCAAAACCATTTTAAATACCAAAATAAATGAAAGTTAAAACTTTGTATTTATTTTTCATTAAAAAAAGTGATGGCTTGTAGAGGAAGCCGAAACTCAAATAATGGTCACGGCGGTAGAGAAGTCGTTGTCGCCGCATAAGTATGGAAAGAAAAACATTCCCTTTTTGTCATTTAGTAAAACGATTCTTATAAAAAGATTCCTTTTGAATAAAGGTTAAAGTCAAAGGGGTTTATACACCGTATAAAGGAAAGTTGTGTATAAAACCAAATATGCCTCAATGAAAGAAGATTGAGACCAAGTCCTTACAAAGATCATTTTTAAAATAAAATAGATCTATAATGTGTATTCAATATATGTACAGATAAATAAAGTACAAATAAAAGATAGGACATAATAATATCATGACATAATTTGAAAGTAGGAGATTAACCCAAATAATGGTAATTGGGTTAGGAAGTTCCCTTACCTTGCATCTTGTCCTGACTCGACCGTTCTTTAACCTCCTGAATAATAAACTAGAGTTAATTTCTATTTACTTAAGAACATTTTTCATGTTAATTATTCCTTTTATATCCCTTATTACCATGTTATGAACATTATGTAATTATTTATGTTTATAACGGACATTTTGTCGATCTTAGGTACTTGAGTCAAAAATAAAATTCTTATAATTACAAGTTGTTCATGTGGTGATATATCCATTATATCTAGAATTATATTCATGATATAGATATCATATATCTCATATATATCTAGTATATACATTCATTTATAATATTCCATAAAGTTTAGTGGTAAGAAATGAAATGCACTGTTCATGAAGATGGTAAGCCGTACGTACGCATGAACGCTACTTTCATTTCTATTTCGTATTTAATGAAATAATAATGATATAAAGGTATATTATAATTCCATTATAACATAATATATAAAATCATTTAATACATCCTTTATACATCACACATATGGTATTAACAATTCAAATCACTTTGAGGGGGCGGTAGTCCGCACTTCCTAAAATGAAAATATCACGTTTACCCATAATGGAAACAATAAAGGTATGCCATAAATGAAAAATACAGAACCTTAAGTAAAACATAAACATATTATATATCATTTATAAATAGAGTGACATCTTAATGGACACCTTTTAGGGTGTTTTATGAGTGTTGAACAATCATCGTTTCGTGAGGCAGAAATTCACCATCCACAGAAACTGTATGTTCTTTAACCATTAGATGTAGGTGTGTGTAAGTGTAGCTCGAATACTAATTATAACAAGATCCTATTATATTTAGGATACTGGTGTTGTTACAAAATAAAGTAATAAATAGAGTTTAGGGGTTTGGATAAGAAAAATAAAACAAAATAACATAAGAGAAGACATTACCTTAAAATTGGGTAACTCTTTTGATTTGAGCCAAAGGCTTCCTTGGGAAGAATTATGACCAATGTTAGTCTTCTAGGAGTAAGGGAGGGAAGTTGGGAGAGTATTTGGGCAGAGTTTGGTCGAGCCAAAAGGCTTTTAAAGGGTGAGTAAGGTGGTAGTGGTGTGGGCCTTTTATAAGTGGAGAGGAGGGGCACTCTTGGAAACTAATGAAATATTACTTTATTATACAATGATTTTCGGATTCTAAAGGTCCCACACTTCTATAATTCTAGGATAAGGTGATAAGGGTTCGAAATCGACCCATCCAATAGGCTTTGGACAAGTGTAAGCCTTGGATTTTACATTATCTTTTCATTTTATTTAAATCGTTAATTAATGAGGTAATAGATGCATCATCATGGTGTCATAAATAATTTAATTTATTTATTGTATAAAAATTATAAAGAAATAATTATGATATAGGAAATATTATTATCTTTCTAATGAATATTTATAGTCAATAATATGACTTGTATAACCCCATTTAAAAATTGTTTTAGTAAAACAACTCTTGTTTGTGAGCTTTTTATTTTAACATTAAATAAAAAGTTATTTGTATGCTTTTCCTTCCAAAGTGGCTGCATGGGGTCCCCAAGTTGACCCATTTATTTTCTTGGTCGGCCATGACATATACAATAGTGTTTGGACAAGTGTAAAGGTCATTCCATATTTTTATAATACTATTTTTACTATAAATTTCACTAATTACCTTTAATCACGATTAATTAAACTTAAAAGTTACTATTCACCAAAAAATTATTTTAATCCCATTGAACCACATTTTACTTCATAATGAAAACGATGTATGTCAGATTTTTGAAAATCAAATCACAGAAGTGGTAATATTTCATTTAAACGAAAAATTTGTTATTTAACTACCACTTAGTGGTTTCACTATTCATCAAAAATTGAAGTTTTTCAAAACAATGCCAAAATTTCACCCTAAGCTATAATTGATATTCCGAATCCAAAAATGATGTCTATTTTACAAAATTCCAAACATATAATTTGCATTAATTAATTTTATAATTATTTCCCGTTGTCACAACAAATAGCGTGTTTTTTAGAAACAATATATATCAAAAGATTGACCATTGTTTATGTCCAAATTCAAAGTGAAATTAATTATAATGATCACCATTGGATAAAATAGTAAAAATATATTCTAATTATAATTTAAAATCACTAAATATTATAATTTATCACTATAAAATACTTTGATTAAAAAATTTGTTTTTATGTATTTTTCATTATTCATAAAAATTTGGAAGTTCTAAGAAAAATACCAAAAATTCAACATAGGCTAATTTCGATATTCATAATCCAAAAACGATGTCCATTTGGAAAGATAAAATTTATAAAGATTCAAAAATTTGGTATTACTATTCATAACGGCTACTTTGATTGGTTGTGGTGTGTGTTAGAACTCGAAGCTGCGTACAACACACGCTACTGTATTTATTCAAAGAGATGTGTACTGTGGAAGCTTGGGGTGTTACATTCTCCCCTCCATCAAATAATTTCGTCCTCAAAATTTCATATAATATCACTGTATAAAAAGACTCAGTGATTCTTCATCATATGTTCCTTAGGTTCCCACGTTGCCTCCTCCATCATATGGTTTCTCCATAGAACTTTTACCAGATGAGTCGTCCGGCTTCTCAGCACTTGTTCTCTTGTATCAAGAATCCCGACGGGCTCTTCACAATAAGACAGATCGGGTTCCAGTTCTAATTCCTCATAGGTGATTACATGCGTTGGGTCGGTCATGTATTTTCTTAACAGTGCTACGTGGAATACATCATGAACTTTGGAGAGACTTGGCAGCATTGCCAAACGGTAAGCTACAGCCCCAATTCGTTCTAGAATTTCGAAGGGTCCAATGTACCTGGGACTCAATTTACCCTTCTTACCAAAACGTATAACTCCCGTCAATGGTGATACATTCAAGAAAACATGATCTCCTGTCTGAAACTCCAAATCCATCCTTTGATTGTCAGCATAGCTCTTCTTCCTTCTTTGATCTACTTTGAGGTGGTTTTGGATTACCTTCACCTTTTCCATCATTTCCTCCACCAGTTCTGGGCCTAAAAGTTTTCTCTCACCAACGTCATCCCAACAGGTTGGTGTGAGACATCTCTTTCTGTATAACGCTTCATATGGTGCCATCCGAATACTTGAATGGAAGCTATTGTTATAGGAAAATTCTACCAGAGGTAAATATTGGTCCCATTTTCCTTGAAAGTCAAGTGAGCATGATCTCAACATGTCTTCTAAGGTTTGAATAACTCTTTCTGATTGTCCATCTGTTTGAGGGTGGTAAGCAGTGCTCAAACAAAGATCAGTATCCAAGGCCTTCTGAAGACTTTTCCAGAATCTTGATGTAAAGCGGGGATCATGATCTGAGACAATCGACAGGGGTACTCCATGAAGTATTACAACTTCATTAATATATAGTCTTGCTAGACGTTCAAGTGGCAGATCTTCCCTTATAGCAAAAAAATGTGCTGACTTGGTGAGACGATCAATAATGACCCATATTGTGTCATTACTTCAAGGGGGCTTTGGTAGTCCCATGACAAAGTCCATCGTAATATTATCCCATTTCCACTCAGGTATAGGAAGAGGTTGCAATACTCCACCAGGATGTTGCCTTCCAGATTTCACTTGTTGGAAAACCATACATCTTGACACAAAATCGTCAATCTCCCTTTTCATGTTGTCCCGCCAAAAATTTCCCTTTAAATCTCTATACATTTTGGTGCTCCCAGGGTGTATAGATAAATTGGAACTATGAGCATCATCCAACAATTCCCTCTTTAAATCAGGTATATCGGGAATGCAATGTCTCCTCCCAAATTTCAAAATTTCATCTTCATAAACAAAGTCACTCAACCGCCCATCATTCAAAGCTTTAATCTTCTTTTTCAACACATCATCATCGGACTGAGAACTCTTTATCCTTTCTAGTAAAGATGGTTTGGAAACTATTTGAAAAAGTTTTGATGTTTCACCCTCCATGGTGATTCCCATATCCATCTTTACTAGATCCATGAAAATAGGATCCCTTTCCACTCTCATCATGTTCAGAACTCCCTGATCTTTTCTACTCAAAGCATCTACAACCTTATTTGCCTTCCCTGGGTGGTAGTGTATCGTGAAATCATAATTCTTGAGTAGTTTAAGCCATCTTCTTTGCCTCATGTTGAGTTATTTTTGTGAGAAAATATATTTCAAATGCTTGTGATCAGTATATATCTCACATTTTTCACCATAGAGATAATGTCTCCATATCTTTAGGGTATTGATTACAGCAGCTAACTCGAGATCATGAGTAGGATAGTTCTGCTCATGAATTTTTAGATGTCGTGATGCATAGGCCATAACCCTCTCATTCTGCATAAGGACACAACCATGTCCTTTCATTGATGCATCACTATAAATAACAAACCAATCATTCCCTGATGGTAGATTCAATATAGGAGCATTGACTAATCTTCTCTTAAGTTCTTCAAAACATTCTTCACACTCATTTGTCTAGACAAATTTAACCCCTTTACGTGTGAGCTTCGTCAATGGGTTATCCAATCGGGCAAAATTATGTACAAAACGTCGATAATAACCTGCCAAACCTATAAAGCTGCATACCTCAGTTATACTCGTCGGTGCTGGCCATTCTTGGATTTCCATGGTCTTAGAAGGATCAACGGAAATTCCATCCTTAGAGATAATGTGGCCAAGAAAAGAAATCTTCTGAAGCCAGAATTCACATTTTCTAAACTTCCCATATAATTCATGCCTTCTAAGAGTCTTCAAGATAATGCGAAAGTGATTTTCATGATCTTCGTAGCTTTTGGTGTACACCAAGATGTCATCAATAAATACCACCACAAAATCATCTAGATATTCCTTGAAAACTCTATTCATTAGATCCATGAATACAGAAGGTGCATTAGTCAATCCAAAAGGCATTATTGTAAACTCGTAATGCTCTTACCTTATTCGAAATGCTATCTTCGGAATGTCTTCCTTCATCACACACAACTGATGGTATCCAGATCGAAGGTCAATCTTTGAAAAGTATTGAGCTCCATGCAATTGGTCAAATAAATCATCAATGCAAGGTAGGGGATACTTGTTCTTTATTGTTATAGAACTGATCTCCCTGTAGTCAACGCACAACCTCATAGATCCATCTTTTTTCTTAACAAAAAGGGCAGGGGCTCCCCATGGAGAAACACTAGGGAGAATAAATCCCTTATTACTCAATTCCTCTAGTTGTTTCTTTAGTTCAACTAATTCCATAGTGGTCATCCTATAAGGGGTCTTTGATATTTGCCTTGATCCAAGAATTAAATCAATGGAAAACTCAACTTCTCGTTTTGGAGGATGTCCATGTAAATCTTCTGGAAACACATCTTCATATTCTTTCACAATTGGTACATGATTTATTTGAACATTACTTCCCTCGCCCTCAATTATTTCATTCTCTTCCTCCCCAATAATTGAATTTAGTTCAGCTACCGGGGGTGGATCTAAATAAGAATTAGGTGGTGACGATTCTGCTCTAAAAATAAGGTGTTCCTTATCATCAACATCAAAAGTTGTAACCTCGTCCTTCTTACAATAAATCTTTGCATCATAGTCCGAAATCC
This sequence comes from Viscum album, assembly GCA_963277665.1. Taxonomy (NCBI): domain Eukaryota; kingdom Viridiplantae; phylum Streptophyta; class Magnoliopsida; order Santalales; family Viscaceae; genus Viscum; species Viscum album. The sequence continues at coordinate 1,075,969,958 of OY728138.1, forward strand.
AATCCATACCGAGGATTATATCAAACTCAATCATAGGTATGCCAATGAGATCAGCGGATAATGAAAAGTTATGTGCTCTAATGGGGACTGATTCACAAAACATTGTTACAATAATACTTCCCTTAGGAGTTTTGACTGACAATTCTCTTGTTAAATCAAATTGGAAATATCTTATTTTCTCAGAAAACTTGGAAGATATGAAACAATGTGATGATCTAGAATCGAATAATGCATTTGCTAAACTTGAGGAAACGATTAAATTACCTTCCACCACGTCTTTCGGAGCTTCAACCTCAGCAGTAGTGATAGCATAAGCTTGGCCTTGATCCCTTGGCCTCTTCTGAGTTAAGTTCCCCTGATGCTTAGGACATTCATTTGCATAATGTCCCATCTCTCTACAATTATAGAATTCCACATTGTCAGCAACTTTCTTTCCCTTGAAATCATGTCCATGGTGGCCTTTTTCACCACACTTGTAACAAACTCCCATTCCCTTCAAGAAAGTACCGGGGTGGTTCTTTCCATATTTACTGCAGGACTGATATTCAACTCTTCCCTTTTCCCCTTATTTCCATTTCTAGATTGATCAGGAGATATCTTCTTCTCTTTCTTTGCTTTAAAGTCATAAGACATAGAGAATTCCTTTTCCATCTTGATAGCACACGAGACTATATCTTCGTATATTGAGAAAGATTGTGATACTAAAGCTTGATGGAGAAATGGTTTTAACCCATCAAAGAAACGATCAATCTTACTTCTTGGGTTACGTATATAATCTGCAACATGCCTCTCTAACCTTGTAACGTTAGCCTCATACTTTGCGACATTCTCATCCTCCTTATGCCTCACACTCAGAAATTGCCTTTCCATATCTGCTTGATGGTCATGAAGAAAATATTTTTCTAAGAAAATATCTTTGAACTCCCTCCATTCCATATTCGATACTTCGTCATCTTCCTTTGTGTTTTGAATCAGCGACCACCACTGATCGGCATATCCAGTGAGGCGATAGACTGCCATGACAACCTTCTCCATTTCGCTACTCCCCAAGGCATTGGATATTTTCTCTAAGGAGTTTATCCATTGCTCAGCTACTAATGGATTTGTACCCCCATTAAATGTTAGTGGTTGTTGCCTCATGAAGCGGTCTAACATTGATCCTCCACGTTGCAGATCAGGGTGCTCCATACGAGTAAGGTTATTATTCATAACCTAAGTGAGTTGTCCCAGTATGATAATAAGTTGATCAGCACCAGTTGTATCTCCATCTCCACAATAATTATCTTGAGCAGGAGGGGTATCCCTAAATGGAGTGCGTGCATTGATACAGTTTCCATTCCTTCCACTAGGCACCATTTCTAAACAATGGCATAAACTAGATTAGTTTATGAATCAAAATACATAATTCCATACTTGTAAAACACTTAACACTAATTGAACTATTTATGGATATAATCCACAATCATAAAAATGTTTTCATTGAGGAAGTATATACTCATAACCCTTCATAGTTTTTTGTAATGAAAATGAGAATTACCCAAAGCATGTCCCACGGGAGTGTCGTAACCAAGATGCGGCAAGGCCCGTTGTCGTGCACCAGTTCCCGTTCGA